>JAZHRO010000015.1:8280000-8880000 GCA_037157565.1 Thalassia testudinum
CAGAATCAGGATAGGTTAAGACGTCTGAAGAAAAATCTAGGGAGGTGCAATAGGTGGAATCGGAGGGTCGTAAGCCTTCAGATGATGCTTTAGGGCCAAAGAAGAGGAAAGAATGCCATGAGGACTTAGAGAGGGGTATGATGATGGTGGTGAGTGACACTATCATGAGGTGTGATAAAGAAATTCATGAGGACCTTGGTAAAATCACTAACTGTACAGTGGAAAGAATAGAAGGTAGTAGTGGGAGAAGTATCCTCAGGGATGTGAATCAATTGCCACTTCCTGTTCCTGAAGATCTAAAATTTGGGAAAGGATTTGGTCAAAAGAAAGGGGTTGGGAGATACCCTTACATGCTTAGGAGGCGGAGAAAGTAAAACATGAGCCCCATTGAGGAAGAAACCATTGCAAAGTCCATAATGGTTGAATATGTGGACAACCTAGCACAAGGGGATCATCTCTGTAAGGGATGAGAATTTTAACGTGGACTGTGCATGGGCTACACAATAAAGTGAGAAGAGCTTCTCTAATTAGATATTTTATGGAGTGGGAGATTGATTGTGCTCTTATTCAAGAGACACATCTAGAGGAAGATAATAGTCCTGTCTGGGACACCCTAAGGCAGTCTAGGAGAGCAAATTGTGTGGGGATGGCTGTAAATGGCAGATCTGATGAGATGGCTATTTGGTGGAGAAATTCCAACTTTAAAGTGACTGAAGTCCACCGGGCTAGGCATATGCTTACATGTAGATGTCAGAGTCATTAGGGGGAGTTGGATTGGCTTGTCTCATGTGTGTATGGTCCCTGTGCAGTAGCTAGCTGGGTGGAGTTATGGGAGGACTTATCAGCAGTACATTAGAAGGTCCAAGAGCTACCTTGGCTCGTGGGTGGAGACTTCAATTGTACCTTACCAAGTGGGGACCGACCTGGGGGTAATACAGATGGTGCAGTGGCAGGGTTCCAACTGGCTGTGTAGAATATGGGCATCACTAAGTATCTGGTCGTGGTATTGAGTTTACTCGGAGAAACGACAGTGGGCTCATGTCTAAATTGGATAGATTCTTTGGCAATTCTAGTCTCTTGGAGCAATTTCAATTGTCTTCAGCCATGAGCCTTGAGAGGCCATTTCAGACCATACGCCAATTGTGTGGGATAGTGGGGTGAATGTGGATGTTGGCTCATACTTAAAGTTCAAAAAATTGTGGTTTAGAGAAGATGGGATTAAAGATATGCTATTTAGCTGGTGGAAAAGCAAGAATGTTACAGGTTCTACTACCCAAAGACTGGCATTGAAGTTGGCAGACATGCGCACAATGTTAAGGGAGTATGGACAGACAGTGACAGCTATTAGGGAGCAGAGGAGAGTTGAGGCATTGGCTGAGGTCCAACAGCTTGATATGAAGGAAAGCATGGTGGGTCTGAATGCTCAAGATTAGGAAGCTAGGAAATATTGGTAGCAGATCATCGGTGAGGAGGATTTAAAGAAAGAGATGGAATGGCGTGAGAGGTCTAGACAATTGTGTCTCAAGGAAGGGGATGCAAATACGACCTTTTTTCATCTTGCAGCTAAGGCTAAAAGGAGATTCAACCTCATTTCTACTATCAAAATTGGTGAGAGAAACATCTCCTCCACTCGTGAAATTAGGAAGGAGGTTGTACACTACTTTAAGGAAATATCAAAGGCTGCGCCAAGAGGTATGTGGAGGATGGTTGCAACTGCATTCCCATGTGTCAGTGATGAACAAGCTGCAATGTTGGTTGCCCCTACTATTGAACAGGAGGCTATGGATGCAATCAAAGACTTAAATAATGAGGGAGCTTTAGGGCCGAATGGGGTTCAAGTCTTGTTTTACAAAGAGATGTGGAGTGTTCTTAAAGAGGAAGTGATGGGGGTTATACATGAGTTTGAAAAGGCTAAACAAATCATACCTTTTCTTGTTACCAAAGAAGTCAGGAGTGGAATGTTTCTCTGATTATAGTCCTATTGAGCTGTCGAACTCCATATATTTAATCATTAGCAAAATCCTCACCAATAGAATTTATGGTGTTCTGCAAGGCCTGATTATGCCTGTTCAGTCTGCTTTTTTACCTGGGAGGTCTTTACAGGAATCATTTATTATGGCTCAAGAGATGGTGACGGGTTGACATAGGAGAAAGTCTAAGGCCTTCCTATGGAAGGTAGATTTCTCTAGAGCATATGATTCAATCTCGTGGTCGTACTTATGGGAAATTCTTAAAAGAAGAAAGTTCCCCCCTCTTGATCCAGTGGATGAAACGATGCATCACGACTGCCTCCTACTCCCCCTTGATAAATGGGAAACCTTGTAAAGCCTGGATACAACCTCAATGTGGGGTGTGGCAAGGTTGCCCCTTGGCCCTGCTGATTTTTAATTTTGCTATGGATACTTTAGATAGATATGCATGCAAGTTGGCAGAAGATGGGTTGATAAGCAGCTACTCAATGATAAATACAAGGGCATTGGCCCCCATTCTCCAATACACAAATGACATAGTCTTTTTTTATAGAAGGAGGGAAAAGGGAAGCACAAGCGCTCTCTTATATGGATAACATCTTTGGAGAAATTTCAGGTCAAAAGCTCAATGGAAGAAAATCATCTTTGGTTTGCTTTGGCATGAATGGTAATGATCAGAGTGACATCTCTTCCATCTTAGGCACGCTTGCGGTCTCTTTGCCAATCAGATACTTGGGCCTACTACTAAAGTGTACGAAGATGAAGAAGATTGATTGGAATTTTCTCTTTGGGAAGGTGGTTACGAAGTTAGAAGGCTGGAGCAGTAGATACTTATCGAAAGGAGGGAGGCTTATACTACTAAATTCAGTGATTACATCTATTCCAGTCTTCTTCTCAGTCCTCAGAGCTCCAAAGTCAATTTGGAAGAAACTTGATGTCATGCACAAAAGATTCTTTTGGAAAGGAGCCTCTCACCAAGGTACTTTCTTCCAACCTGTTAAATGGGATACAATTTGCTCTCTTAAGAAGTATGGTGGCATGGGAATAAGATCTCTCAAAGAATTTAATGATGCCTTGCTTTTAAAATGGGTGGTTAGGTTGTTGCAAGGGGAATAGAAGCCTTGGATAAAGATTGTGCATGATAGTTATGGAGCGGCAAATGATGAGAAGAGTCATCTCAATCCCATCAAGCCTTCTCCTTTTTGGGCCTCTGTGGTGCGTGATATGGTTGATAATTGGAATTTGTTCAAATCAGTCTTCGGGGATGGAAGAAGCTTCAAATTTTGGATTGAAAAGTGGGCACCAAATGGGGTGTTAAAGGATAGATATCCTCCAGCATACTCGGCTGCTTCTGATAAAAATGTGGTGGTGTATGATTATTGGGACATGGAATCAAAAAAGTGGAAGATAAACAATGACGAGGGGAATGGTTATGGAACCAGAACATGGATGGAGAACGAACGCCTCTTGTAGGAACTAAATGTCTTCAGACCCAAACCATAGGAGTGTGATACATACAGATGGGAGGGGATTTTCTCCCCAGCAGCTGCATAAGAAAGACTCATTATTTTGTCCAGGTTGGCAGAGGTGGATGAGATTGGGAGGAACTTATGGAAGTTGAAAGTCCCATTAAAGGTGCAAATTTTTTTGTGGTTATGGAGAAGGGATGGCCTAATTATGGGTGACATGTAGCATAGGAAGATGGGCACCCCTGCTCAATTCTGCTAGCTATGTGGGTTACATAATGACTACAGCCGCCATATCTTCCCTTCTTGCATGGTAACAGATTATGTCTGGAGAAAGATTTGCAGGGGTTCGATCCCCACGTGGGAGAATCTATGGAGTTCCTTCCTAGTTACAAATAAGCCTCATGTGCCCCTGGTGGCAGTGTTATGGTCAGTTTGGAGAGCTAGAAATGAGCAATTATTTCAGGAGAGACTAGTGAGTGTGGATAATATTGTAAATAATTGTTGGACTCTCATACATATGTGGGGTTCGATATTGTAACCTTTTTCTTTATACAGTCAATAAAAGCTCTCCCGGATTGCTATCAGCAATTTGACAGTTTTCCTTTGTGTTTTAAAAAAAAAAATCATAGAACAATATTCCATAAGGTTTACTATCCTTGATTTGATCATCTGAACCTATTTTGACCTAAAATAGAGTCTTAGACAGATAGTTGCCTAAATTTAGGTTTTTGCATAAATTACCCAGTTAAACTTTGTCAAAACCAAAATCTAACTTCACCATCAGATTTTTGAGTCCAAATTAGGTTTGTACCAAAATTTGGGCCTAATTAGAGATTATCTTGACCTAGTTTGCATTTTAATCTAGTCTGACTCTTTTTCTGTCAAATAGCCCTTAGCTTTCGAAATCTATTGCAAAGACCCCCCTAACTTTGTCATCACCTTCACAAAGAGGCCCCTACCGCCATTGCCATGTGAACGCACCCGCAACCGACCTTTAATCTGGGATTTCTCCTTGATTTCATGCCCAAATCCTTCCAAAATTGGAAGGAAGACTCCTGAAGAGATTCCCTTCAATCTAAATCAAATCTTGATGTCCGAATCTTGCCTTAGAGTTCATACAAACTCTTGGAAATCGCCAAGTCCTCCTCCCTAATTTTTTGTATCCAAGCTTGGAAGCTCGACTCTTGCCCTATAAAAGGACCCTGACCAACTTCCCTTGCTCCTTAGCTTATTTTTGGTCGGTTTCCCTCCTTCTTCCCTTCTGTCTGGCCTAATCCTCCACGAGCTCTGGCAACCTTCTTCGTTTGACCTCTTCGCCCACTGCCACAGAAAATAGTCGGCAGGAGCATCTTCCTCAAGTTCCTTCACACGTTGCAGTACCAGTGAGGGCCACCCATACCCCTACATTGTTGTCGCTTCTCCTACCGGAGAGTTCACCTTCCATGGCACCAGCCATACCATACCCAGTGCTCTTTCTCCCCTTTCATCCATTAGATTAGGTTAGTTAGGTTTCTCTCTCCCTCTACTCCCTTTTCCTCTATCTAAACTCTAGATTCAACCCACGATGCCGACGTTTGCCCTCCATCTTATCCATGTCTGATGATAAGTCGATTTTCGCTTTCAATTAAGTTTTGCACATAAAATGATGCGTCGTTTTAGTATCAAAGTGGTGGAAAATAGCTTAACAAAATAATTAAAATAAACCACTCACAGGAGAACGAGTCATATCCACAGGGAGGCAGAGACCTATTAAAATCACAACTAGGTAGAAATCCAGTTCGCAGAAATATTTGCCAAATCAAACAATGCATATGTCATTCTGAATGTAAACCTTAAATTTATGGAGAAGTCAAGGGTTGTTGATGTAATTTTCACGTAAGAAAATAGTTCATGTGCAGGGGTATATCATGTACTTTTCACTTGCATGCATACTAAAATGTAATTCAAATTTAAATGTAATGTATATTGCGATGAATCATAAGGGCGTAACAATTATATAGAAGAATAAGCATAAAGCTATAATTTCACCTCAATTTAATTAATCTAAGAAATCAGAAAAATGACTTTTGACAGTGGCAATTCCCGTAAATTATAATGCAAATCAAAATAGGGAATTCTTCCTCTCTCTCCTCCTTGCTCACGGGAGAGAGGTTCGTTCGAGGAGCTGCTCTGGGAAAAGGTCGGTCGAAGTGAGGCCTTCGCGATGGCGTAGGAGGTGTGGCTAGAGGTGGCTGGTGGTGGGCGCTCATAGGTGGGGAGGCTGGCGATCGTGCATCGGCCTACTACTTTTGTGTGCGGCATGGGGTTGCTAAAGGGGTGCAGCTGCAGGTGTTGCTGCTGCGGGAGTAGCGGAGGTGCAGCAAGAGGACGCGCATGGCGCTGCTGCTGCAGGCGGTGTGTGAATGGGAATAGCGAGGGAACGCAGTGAGAGCATGTGCGTGCCTACGTGCGGTGGAGCTGGAGGGCGGTTGCGCTGGGAGGAGCAGAGGGTGCACTGGGGATGTAGCAAGGAGGCACGTGCAAGAGGTTGCGCACTGCGCATGAGTTGATGCACTACTGGCCGTGCATGGAAGGGAAGATGTAGGCATGCTGCTGGCTGTGGCAAGGTTGAAGGTGTAGCTAGAGGATGCGCGTTGCTATGTCTGCAGGCGAAGTTGCTGCGAGGAGGATGCGGGTGATGCATGTGGTGCGCGTGATGCGCAAGAGATGCACTCGGGTAGTAGAGGCGTGATGGCGTGACAAAGGCAGGGACTTTGGACATTCGGGAAAGTTCCCGGACGTCTTACGTGAGCGGGAAGGTGTGCAGTGGTGAAATGGCGTGGGATAACCGGGTTTTATTGTTATAACGTTGTAGTATAGCCAGTTATTACCAACATTTCAAATATATAAATTTTTTACTCGGAAAATAAAAGAGTTCCTGAGGTCGAACTCAGGGAGCAAGTTGTACTCTAGAGATATACATATTTCTTTTACAAAATAAAGAAAGAGAGAGGGAAAGAATTTGTTGTTCTCTTTGTTTTCTCCTCGTGATGTTCTTCTTTCTTTCTTTCTTCAGATCTCCTACTTCTTTGTTCTGCAGAGGTGATGCTCCTCTTTCTTTCTTCAGATCTCCTTCTTCTTCCTTGGTTTCTGTCTTGGCCTCTCTTCTTCTTTTTCTGCAGTCTCTTCTGTGAAGGTTTCTTCTTCCTTGGCTCTGCTGTACTTCTTCTCTGCAGCCTTTCCTCTTCTTCTGCCTTGCTCAGCCTCTTCTTTAGAGTTTCTTCTTGTTTCTCCTCCCTGCGGCTAAGTGTCAGCTGCTTCTTTTCTTTTTCAGCCAGGGACGTCACCCCTCCTTTCTTCTTTTCCCTTCAGGCCGTCGTCTGATTTCCAAATCAGACGACTTAACTACCTGTTGCTACAGTCAGCTTCCTTCTTCTTCTGCGGGTCTTCTTGTTCGCCTGTGCCTGCACACTTCAGAGTTTTTCGTCAGAGGCAAAACCTATTCTACCCTCCCCCCCCCCCCGCGTCTCTCTCTCTCTCTCTGAAACCACTCTTGGGAAAGCTCTCCCAGAGCTGCCGGGTAACCGGGTTCGGGTCAGGCCCGGGTCCAGGCCCACCGGCGTGCGTGGTGGGCGAGGAGTGCAGGTCAGTCTTAAGTCGGGTCGGGTCGGGTCAGGTTCGCGGGGCGTGAGCGCGGACGAGACCGGGTAACCGGGCTGGTGAAGGGGACCTCACCCCGTGTGCTGAGGCAGTAAGCCTCCAGCACTTTTGCATCTTATATCGCTGCGCCTCTTCAGGCTTTTCCGAGGTGGGACTAAATGTCCCACCTCAATTGCGCGCCCGCAGCGGGGAAATCAGCGGGAGATTGCGGCGTCACGCGAAGCTTTCTGCCTTAGCTGCGAGCCTGGTGTTTTGCCAAAATGCCTCGCAAGGCCTGGGAGTTGAATCTGGGCGTGGCGCTGAGCGTGGCGCGCCTGTAGCTGCAGGCGGAAGCAGTTCCTCCTGCGCGGCAATGGCGGCGGAGGTCGGGTGGTCTGTTCACAAGAAAACGGCCTCTCGGCCTAATCAGAAAGTGCCAGGAGCTTCGCCAGGGTGCGGCGAAGCTCGTGTGGGTGGTGGCGAGGCGCGGGGCGGCGTGCGAGGGCTGCCCTAGGTCGGACTGTGGGTCGGAGGATGGGTCTGTTCGGTGGGGTTGCAGAGGGTGATGTGGGGGAAGTGGCAGGGCGGGGGTTGATCAGGGTGATGAGGCGGAGGTCCTGCGGTGGTCGGCGAGCCGTGTGGGTCGCTGAGGTGATGGGAGCGGCTCGCCGGAGGGTGGCCGGAGACGAAGGGGGTGACGATGGTCAGGGTCGGTCGAGGGCTTAATTGAATAAATTGAAAGCGGGGAAAGAAAGAGGAGAAGAAGGGGAGTAGCTCTAGCTTACTTGCAGGGACGAAGGGGGAGGAATAGGGCGACAGTCGTATCGACTGTCGCCGGAGAAGACGATGCTCAGGGAAAGGGGCGGCGGCGAGCAGAGAGCCGGAGAGGCGCCAGCTGGGTGCGGCGTGGCGCGGGAAGAGCAGGGGAGGAAGTCTCTGCTGCTGGTATTGCGGCAGAGCGGAGAGGTGGAGGGGGAGGAACCGCCGGAGCTGGTGAGCGTCTGCCGGAGAGAGAAGAGAGGAAAGTTGGGGATTTTCTCCGTCAGATCCAGGCTGCCCCGGTCGGTGGAGCAACGGGGGGTATTTATAGGGATCAAACAGGGAGGAAGGCGGAGGGAGACGATGTGTCTCCCTCGCCGGAGGATGGCCGGAAACAAGAACCCATACCGTCCGTGCGTTTGCATGGACGGTATGGTGGGTTACAACGACCAGGGGGGTGTCCCTGCGACGGCTGACGACGCAGGGCACCCCCGGTTTACTTGCCAGGTCCCCCACCTCACCCTGCGCGGCGCCATGCTCCGCGCAAGGTCGCCGGAGCATGGTGCTGGCAGGTTTTGCAGGGGGGACCTGATTGCAAAGAACGAAGGAGAGTTAGGGGCCAAAATGCGAGGGTTCAAAAGTTGAGGGCCAAAGAGTAAATATATGAGGACCAAAGTGTAAAGTCGGTCAAGGAGGTTTCTTCTTAGGCTCAAGTTTTTATACATGACTAATTAGGACCTAAGGAATCTGATGGTGAATTTCATTTCCATATTAAACCTTGTTTGACTGGTCAATTTACGCAAAAACCCAAGTTAAGTTATTAATTGGGCATGGTTCTCAATGTAGGTCAAAAATGGTTCTGAAGGCCAAATTGAAGGTTCTAAACCCTGGAGATTATTTTTCTATGAATTTTAGAGGGTTTATTCTATTTTTACTTTGCCTCGAACCTTGTGAATTGAAGTGGGTTGTTTTAGGGTTACAGATTATCATTTAGTTTCTTGGAATTGCTGTAGCCCTTGCTAGATCATTTCATCCCACTCTTATTCTTATTAAGCTGCTTTGACCTATGTTTGGGCCCTGAATTACCCTGTATGCAGATTATACTGGTAAAATTGCATTTTTACCCCTTATGACTTGTTTTCTTCTCAAACTCAGGATTCTCTGAGTTAAGCCTTTCCTTGAGATATGTAGGAGCTTTTATCCTTTGTATTAGGTCAAAATGAGCTAGTTATGGCTCATGATGAGGTTCTCATCAAGTGGCTGTCGTTGGGCGAGGTGATCTGGTGATTGTAATATAGAGCTTTGCGATGGCGGTGCAGGCTGTCACCCAGCACTCCCACGGTGGCGAAGCTCTGCCGCTGTTGAGGCCGGTGGTAGTGGAGTGGATGAGAACAAGTTCTCTGCACAAAAGGAGTGGGAATGAAGGCTTGTGGTGAATGGCAGCCATTCCTCCTCCTTTGTAGCTGTGGCTACAAGGATTTGAAATCCAAATAGGCGAGAGGAGATCCACTCTTTTCGTTGAGTGAATGCTGGCAACTGTGAAGATTGAATGGGCATAGGAGGAGGAAGTGGAGTAGTTACTTGTGAAAGAAGGAGAAGATTAATAAAATAAAATATTAGGATTATTTATGCACAAATCATTAAGTTCTATGTTAATTAAAACAATGCATGCAATGCCTAATTACATGCCATTCTAAGTCAATTCCAAATGCTTTTAATTATGAATGCAATGCATGAATTATGTAATTAAGTCAAAAATATAAATTAATCTATTTACATCCTAATGCATGCTAAATAAATGGATGTGTTACCTTAATGTTTAGTCATTTAGACATTTAATTAGCTCACAAATATGAGCTTATCAAATGCCCCCATGCCCAATTTTTGCTATTCCCTAGCAAATCCAAGCAATAACATATCACTCCAAGTAGACTAGCCAACCCAATCGGTCTTCCTTTAGAAACATGTTAAGTTCAGACTTTAGACCTAAGGTTCCCAAGTAGTTGCTAAGTTACAGACTAGGTCAGCTAAAGATGAGTTGCAGGCACAAGTTTCCCTGATTTCTAACTCTACCCTAGGGTTTATTTGTCCCAGAGATTAAAGCATTCGTGCATGTGCATTGGTTTGAGTTATTTGAGGTTGGTATGATTGCCAACCTAGAAAGCTAGTATTTTTTTTCTTGTAATATATATTTTTGTTTGATTCCTCTAAGTCTAACCTTGGATCAGCCATCAACATGGTTTGTGTCGGATTCATTGTTCCCATCACCGAATCTCGAAGGGTGCCTGGCTTTCGATGTTTCGAGATAAGCACCGCCCATAGCGACCCCAAGAAGTCCTAGCAATCGACACTTTGAGATAGTATTGCCCATGGATTTCTTAAGGGAATTCAGGCCTGTGGCAATCGACACTTCGAGATAGGACTGCCCATGGTACCTGAACTGCAGAATGCGCTTACATGCCCCCAGTAGGATGGACATCCTAAGAGGCAAGCACCGAGGAGGTGACATGTTATCATCGCATCCTCAAGGTGAGTATATACTCCACCTCTCTTGTGGTAGGAACTCTTCCAATCAAATTGTGTTTTCAAGCTTCTCCTAAGTCAGAACTAAGAGAACCAAATTTTCTTCAAGAAATGAATTAGGGTGATCACTATTTACACAAGACCAAGTGTGTGTGAAATCTGGATGCTTAGGTTATGAGGACTTCTAAACCAAAAGGTAGAAAAAGACACCAGGTAGTACCCAGCCTTTAACTCAATCCCTAGCTTTCCTTCCTCAACCTCTTGAGGAATGGTCCGCAACTTAACTCCTACTTAAGTTTTTAAGTCCACAAACGATCCTAAAGGTCTAAAGCTAGTAGCTCAAAAGTTTGACACCTAGAGTCAACTTAGTCTAACCTAAAGTTCTGGTCTGCTTAAGAATGCAGGGCCCAGCCAGTTAAGCTCAATAATGCAAAATGTTTTTTTTTTTTAATGCAATATACATGAATGAATGCAAAATGTAGACATGCTATAAATAGATACCTCAGGTCCTATCTCCCCATGACTGGTTCAAACAATGTCCTCATTGGAAACAAAACAGTTGAAGGATATTACCTAAGGCGGAGAATGACAGGAGCTAAGGCTCCTCAAGAGTGACCTCGTCAACCAGATGGCCATCCAAAGTAATGTAAGGTTTTAACCGTTGGCTGTTGACAATAAAGGGAGTTGCCATAGAGGAAGGGCTCTTTATCTGTACAGCCCCATGCAAAAACACTTTAGTGATTATGTAAGGCCCATCCCAACGAGATTTTAATTTCCCTGGAAAAAGCTTAAGTCTGGAATTGAAAAGCTAGACTTGTTGATTGGTCTCAAAGGTCTTTCTAAGGATATACTTATCATGCAAGACCTTAGTTCTCTCTTTATAAGCTTGAGAGGTGTCATAAGCATCATTCCTCAGCTCCTCAAGCTCACTTAATTTTAGAAGTCATGCCTTACCTGCCTTTTCTAAATCCATGTTGACACTTCGAATAGCCCAAAGTGCCCTATGTTCTAGCTCAACGGGTAAATGGCACTCTTTCCTGTACACAATCCGAATGGGAGATGTACCCAAAGGGGTCTTGTAGGCCATTCGATACACCCACAAAGCATCATTGAGCTTTTGGGACCAGTCCTTCCTATTAGGTCTAATGGTCTTTTCTAAAATGTTCTTTATCTCCCTATTTGACACTTCAACCTGGCCACTCGTTTGAGGATGGTAAGGGGTAGCGACCTTGTGAGTCACTCCTAGAATCCTGAGTAGCCGATTGAAGTGGTGGTTTCGGAAATGAGGACCCCCATCACTTATAATGGTCTTAGGGCAGCCGAATCGGGATATGATATTGGCCTTCACAAATTTCAATACCACTAAGTGGTCATTTGTGTGTGTAGGAATGGCCTTTATTCATTTAGAAACATAGTCAATTGCCACTAAGATATATTCATAAGCTTAGGACGAAGGGAAGGGGCCTATAAAGTCAATTCCCTAAACATCAAAAATTTCAATAGGTTGAATGGGGTGTTGAGGCATCTCATTCCTCTTCCCAATCGTTCCAGTCCATTGACATCTAATACAGGCCTTAACAAAATTATGAGAATCCTTAAATAACGAAGGCCACCAAAAATCGGACTGGAGAACCTTAAAAGCAGTTTTCTTAGCACCAAAGTGTCCTCCACAATGAAGTTCATGTCAAAAACCCAGCACCCTTTGTTGCTCCTTTTCAAGCACGCATCGTCTCAATACTTGGTCTTGTCCAATTCTAAATAATTCAGGCTCTTCCCAATGAAAGTATCTAGCTTGTGAAATGAATCTCTTCCCTTTCTACTCATCCCAAGAGCCAGGAGTCTCTCCAGTGACCAAGTAATTGACGGTATCAGCATACCAAGGTGAAGTTGGTGTTATTGCCATAAGGGTTTCATCAGGCAATGTCTCGCGGATGTCTCCAGATGGAGAGTCATCAAGTGGAAGGCAAGACAGGTGGTCAACCACAACATTTTCTACTCCTTTTCACGCATCTCCAAATCAAATTCTTGAAGGAGCAGGACCCACCTAATCAAACATGGCTTAGAATCCTTCTTGGCAATGAGATGTTTCATTGCCGCATGATTAGTGAAAAAAACCACCTTTGACCCAAGAAGATAAGACCTAAACTTCTCCAAAGCAAAAACTACAAGTAATTCCTTTTCAGTGACGATGTAGTTTTGCTGTGGTCCGGTTAAAGTCTTGCTGGCATAGTGCAGCACATGAGGTCTTCCCTCAACCCTTTGTCCAAGGACTGCTCCCACTGCATAATCCGAAGCATCACACATCAGCTCAAATGGGAGTGTCCAATCAGCAGCTCAGAGAATAGGTGCAGATATTAAGGCCTCCTTCAGAGTTTGAAAGGCCTCGACGCACTTTGAATCAAAATTAAAGGAAGATTCCTTCGCCAATAGGTCACAAAGTGGCCTAGAAATTTTACTAAAATTTTTAATAAAGCATTTATGAAAGCCGGCATGGCCCAGAAAGGATCTAATCTGTTTGACATTCGGGGGAAATGGAAGTTTGGAAATAGAATCAACCTTGGCTTTATCTACTTCAAAGCCTTGCTCAGACAAAACATGCCCAAGTACAATTCCTTTCTGTACCATGAAGTGGTTTTTCTCCCAACTAAGGACTAAACCAGTCTCCTTACATCACTTCAGCACATTCCCTAGGTGTAGGAGACACTGGTCGAAAGATGAGATGTAAATGGAGAAGTCATCCATAAACACTTCAATACACTCGTCAATCATGTCTGAGAAAATGAACATCATACACTGCTGGAAGGTTGCAGGTGCATTACATAGTCCAAATGGCATACGCCTGAATGCAAAGGTACCGTAAGGACTCGTGAAAGTCATCTTCTCCTGGTCATCAGGGAAAATTGGAACCTGGTTGTACCTAGAATATCCATTGAGAAAGTAATAGTGATCGCGAGGTTTTTCGCTTGCAGAAATAATGTCAGAAAAATATGTTGTCGCAATATGTAATGTGGTAGAAAAAACCTCAATCAAAGTTACTAAAATACTGAAATAATACCACACTTCAGGTCGTATCACAGGGAGACATAGAACCAATAAGATCACCAATAATCATGTTCAAGAAAAATAAATTGCCATTGATATCAATGCATCATGGGAGGAAAGAAAACAAAACACATTAAGTAGTAATTCCAATCCTTCAATATTGTCACAAATAACCAAGAATAGAAGGACCTCCCACCAATTTCCCGTAATAAAATAATCAATATCAAAATCCCATTCTTAGGCAATGGCAATCAATGTAAGTTTTAATTTATCCAAAAAATAGAGGATTCGCTACTGTGGAGGAGGAGAGGACGGTCGGCCTTGCCGTGCTCGGAGGAGGTTGGCATTGTCGAGAACTTCGTGTCGGAGGTCGCGCCAAGGAAAATGATGACCGGTGGCGGCCGGTCAATGGAAAGGTTGGTCGGCGGAGGTGCGTGGCTGCAAAGGTGTTGTCGGGCACGGTGAGCTTGTAGAGCTGCTATCGAGGGAGAGGTTGTTGCTCCAGTGGCATTGGTAGAGAAGATAGTGGTCAGGAGGGGTAGCTGCGAGTAGGAGGTGACCGGCCGGTTGATGGGTTCTTCTTCCCTGTTGGCAGTGAAGGAGGATGGAGGAACTGCAGTCGCGCATGTGTGGGATGGCTGGCGACGACAGCTGGTTGAATGCACGTGTGTACTTACGCATGGCAGATGGGTGGCGTCGGTGGGTCGTCGGCGCCAAGGAGAGGACTACTGCAAGGAGAAGAGGTCGGAGGCGCAATGGGGAGATCAGTTGTGCGCTGGTCTTGAATGTCGACGTCAGGGGGTGGTGCGGTGTCTGCGTGGTCTCCTGTGTGAGAGAGAGAGAGGGACGTGGTCGGGCCTGAAACCATTGGGTCTCAGTAGAGAGGGAAAGCGTGGAGGAGGGGCCGATGGACGTGGTCTCTACGCATGTAGAGAGGTAGAGGGAAGAAGAACGAAGGTGACGGGGTGACTCACGGTGTGGTCACGGCGCAAGGTTAGGGTGTTGGCGGTGTCGACGGAGGCTTGCGGTCGTGGATGTGGTACTCGCAGAGGAGGAGGCACATGGTTGCAGTGAGGAGGACGTGGCATCGAGGAGCACGCTTTCACCACGCTCGTCGAGAGGAAGCATGGTGTCAACGGAGGCTCGCGGTGGTGGAGTCGTGGGCACACAGTAGAGAGAGTTGCCTGTAGGGAGGAGAGGTGGAGAAAGGGAGCTTCTTCCCCATCGAGGGGGTTTTTTTCTTGCCAATTTTTTTTTGCCTATTATATAAAGACAATGAGAAAGAGAATGAGAGAGGCAGTCAGATGAGGAAAGAGTCAAAGAGAGTATTTTATGTTACCAAATAGAGAGGAGAAAATTGAGGGAGAGAGAGATTCGTGAGAGAGATTAAAAAAGCAAATAAGGGAATGTGCTTGAATCATTGAGAGACATATAAGGATGCCTCTAAAAATTTATTCCCTTGCTATATTTTGTTAGAACAAAATCCCACATATCTCAAGGAAAGCTTTGATGTGATACCCTTGCATTTTAAAGTGAATAATTAGTTCTTTCACAGAAATATTCAAGTAATTAATGCATGAAATGATACATTCAAGGCTTTCACATTTTGTCATTATCAGCATGCCTTAGATTAAATTATGCTCCAAATAATTCAATACTGAAGCACTAAATTAGTCCACTCAAGTGGACCTATCATATACCCCCATTCCTAAGTTTTGCTAGTCCTAAGCAAAATCATATGAAATAGACCAAGTCTCCAGGTTAGATTTTACCGTCAAGATGCCTTATCATGCGACACTTTAGAAATTAGATTGAAATACCAACTATAAGCCTAAAGGTACTCAAGTACTAGCCAAGATATGGACCTGACCAGCCTCAGCCTTGGGTCTGCTGCAAAGGATTCTAAGGCCGGCAAAAACTGCCCAGAGGTTTGTTGACCCCAGTGGTTAAAGCACCTATGCATACATGTAGCAAGGCTAGTTTCAATTTGCAAGTGCATTTTTAGTAAGAGAGAGAGGGAGAAATATTATTTTGAGAGTTTTCTCTCTTTCTTTTTAAATTCCCCTAGACTCAACATTGGATTGGCCCTAAACATGATCTGTATCAGATTCCTTGTCCGCACCATCAATTTTTGCAGGGTCCCTGACAATCGATGCTTCAGGATAGCACCACTCATGGAAACCCCCAGAAGCCTGACTTTCGACACTTCGGGATAGTGCCGCCCATGGTGTTCTTAGCTGAATTCAGACCCTGGCAATCGACATTTCGGGATAATGCTGCCCACGACATTTGAACCAACACAAGATGCTTTTGTGCCCCTGGTAGGATATTTAGATATCCTAAGAGACAAGTATCGAGGAGACGATATGTTATAATGCATCCTTGAGGGGCTTATTTTACATTCCTCCTCTCCACGTCGGGAACTCATCTAATCAACTTGTGTCTTCAAGCAGCTCCTAAGTCAACTTTTTGGGAAAACATTTTTAGAACAGACACTTTTTGGTATTATTCTTTGTTATGCGCACTGAACCAGACCAGTGTGTGATTTTTGGGTGCTCAAGTTACCAAGTTCCGCAAACCAAAGGGCAAGCAACGAGGCTAAATACTCCCTAAGCCTTAGACTTAATACATCAGCCTCACAACTCCCTCAACCTCTTGAGGAATAGTACAGATCTTAACAAATACGTGAATGTTTAAGCTTTAGAACAGACCCAGGAGGCCTAAAGTTGGTATCCCTCACTTATCTCCTTTTCTTTAGCACTTCAGAACTTTATTTATTCATTCACTTTGTCCTAGAACTTAGTTAACTCTTCCATAATCAACTTCTGGGACCAGCATAATTCTGCACATTTTCTTCCAGTGTCTCTCCTCAATATATTTGAAATTCAACTCACAAAGATTTCATCTCCTTTTTCTCTCTTCTTCTCTCTTTTCCTTTTTGTTTTGTATTTTTGTTTTTGTTTTTGTTTTTTTATGCAAGGTGGATGCCCTAATTGAATGCAGAATATGTATAAATGCTATGAATAACCTCAGGTTATACCCCCCCATGACTAAATCTGACAATGTCCTCATTGAAAAGCAAAAGCAAGAACAGATATTACCTAAGGTGGAGTTGGGATACCTCGCAAATCGAGCTCTAGAAGGGAAATAGAAGGAGACCCAAAGAAGATATGTAACAAACCTGGCCTAGCGAGTAAATAACCCAAGATGTTGGCAAGTTGGTGATGGATAGTGAGGCCAAATACTTGCCAGAAGTAGGTGAAAAGAGGGTACTCCTAAGCTATTTTTGGAGGTTTTATATAATATACATGAGTAGTAACCTCCGAGAGTGTGTGGCGAGGAGGCAAAGGCTCCTCAAGAAAATATGTGTGGGGTACAAAGAGTGCAACGAAACATACCCTAACACTAATGGGCTAACATGGAAAAGCGTCTATCCAAACTCACCACTCTACCACAGGATGCATTAGTCTGGATATTCCCCCGTTACTCAAAAGTGTGAGCAGAGATTTCTGGAAGTTGGTTCGATAGGAGTTGAAGTCACTCAGGTGCGGGGTAGGGAAGAGGGTTAAAGAGGGTGTGAGCAATTCAGCATTCATCCTCGATATCCATTCCAGTTCTTAAATGTTATCAAAAGCATCCTTAGTTACTGCTTGCCTTTCATGCTGCATATCATTGGTGTGTGTGTCCTGGAATGGGCCCAAATGTTCGTCATCCAAATTGAACTGCCAAAGGGTGTCGCTCATTTCATCATCATGTAGAAGTGGGTTGGAAGCAATAGGACTGTAAGTGTAACGAGCGCGTGCCCCAGACGTCTTTTAAGACGTCTGGGAGGTGGCCCAGACGTCTGTAAAGACGTCTGGGATCACATCCGGACGTCTGACCAGACGTCCGGGATAGTTTACAGACGTCTGGCGAACAGTTATGCTCGCACGGGATATTCGTCTGCGCGCCTGTGCGCGCAGACCTGCGATCCTGCATCTTCTCTGCGGCTGCAGGCGACTGCGACCGTCTCTCCCTCCTCTCCGCACGGCGTTAAAAGGGGGAGGGGGCGCGCCTCCCCTCCCGTCTCCACCATCTTCCTCCTTCTCTCCTGCCTGTGCGCGAGAGCGAGCGGACGCGAGGGCGCAGCGGCAGCGGCGGCCGCAGTAGGCGCAGAGGAGCTGCGGCGTGCGAGGGCAGGGCTCTGCCGTGAGGGCGAGCTCGCCGGGAGCGGCTTGGCCGGCCGGCGGAGGGCGCAGGGGGCGCAGAGCGTCGCGGAGAGGGACCTGCTGCGGGTGGAGCAGCGGACGCGCGAGGTGCGACGCGGGCGGCGTCGCGAGCGGAGGCCGAGCAAGGTTCTGATTCTGGAAAAATCTCCAGAATCAGACGTCTGGACTGATATCCAGACGGCAAGGTCGACGTCTGTGAGATCATACAGACGTCTGAAAGGTGAGTTCCACTTTCTCCTTCTTTTTTTGTCGACTGACCGTACTGAGGGAGGAGGGTTGGCTGTGCGTAGGAGTTCGGATTCGTCATCCTTTGCGAATCAGACGTCTGGAAGTTGTACCAGACGGCGGGAGTGACTTCCAGACGTCCGGAGAGACCATCGGACGTCTGGGATCTAGGAGAGACGTCCCCACAGACTTCTGGACGTCCGGGGAACCAAGCCGAACAGGTAATTCTCTGATCCACCGTTTAAGACGTCTGGAAGGAGTTCCAGACGTCTGATTTTGCACAGTATTGTCTTTCTCGACCCGTTTAGGGCCCGTTTGGGCTCCGTTTTCCGCGATTCGAGTTGCGTTCGTTTCGGAATTTATTCCTCTACCCGCCTACAGTAGCTTTACACTGTTTTGAGACACTCCTTGTGTTTGATCCTTGTGATAGGACCTCGTTCGGTTGCCGTCTTGAGAGTCACGGAGGCGCGCGGGATTCCCGACCACGCCCCCATTACTCCCGTTGTACCTGGTAGAGTGGTTTTAAGTATTAATAAAATCTGTTAAAGTATGGAACCATAACTAGAACCTAGGGCATTGCATGAATCCTAGGAATGAGAAATATATGGAATGATAGCTCCTAGGTGTTGCATGAATCCTAGGGCCGGAAAACTAGATTGTATGATAGATCCTAGGATATGGCATGAATCCTAGGATGGAAAAACTAGTGGAATGTACATTACTGCAGTCTTGGAAAAATGGAAAGGAATATATAAAGCTGCCTGTAAATTTAATTAACAGCTGCCTGTTATGCATAAAGAATCATGTTGAGATCATGGAATGTGAGAACGAGAATCTGGAAAGTGAAACATATGATGTTCTGAGATAAAGAGCTGGAACCCTACGGGGAATTAGGAGTGGAACTCCTGGAAAGAAAAGGAATGGAACTGAGATGTAGTTTGTACTGTCTCTTGGGTACGCAGTACCAAGGGAAGTACCTGTACCTGTTTTAGTGCAGAGTGGGGCCAGCCGCCCCAGGGACCCGGGGTTAGGGTTGGCCTCTCTGTACCGACTTGTTGGCCCTCGTGTACGTAGTACCGAGGAGAGCTAGTAGTGTTAGGAGAGTACTAGCTACCCCACGGGCCCCGGGGTTCTGCTAGCCTCCTTCACCGACTTGTTAGGCCCACTAGGGCAAACCAGGGTAGTCAGGCGAGGGTGCGCGGACTGTGGAGGGGCAAGGCCCCGGTTTGGTTACTGTGGAGGGGTTGGACCCCTGTTACTGAGAGGGCTCTGCCCTGGTTCCGTGCTGTGCTTTGGGCGCACCCGTTAACGGAAACGACTGACCGCGTGCCAGTACGGGCTAGCTACCTGTGCGTTTATCGCGCGTGCCGTAGTCACCGTTACGTCTGTCAGTGACCTTGGGGTGGTTGACTGAGGGTAGGATCACCACGGGGGACTCTCCCGGCCAGGAGAGCACCACGTGCTACTTCTACTGTTGGAAAAGACTGCAATCAAGATCGTCCCACGAGGACATTCGAGATCAAGTAAAGGATCTGAGAAGTAAATGAAATAGTGAGAAAAATTGAAAGATGTAAATAAAGGAAGTAATAGAACATAACAGCTACTGTACACTCTACTGTTGCCTTTAGTTATTTTGCCACTCTACTCAGCGTTTTGCTGACGTGTTACACTCGTTACCTTTTTCAGGACCAGGTGTTGAGCAGCCAGGGTCGGCGGCTGCAGAGGACGCTGGGCCGAGTAGGGTCCAGTAGAGTTGCCACAGTTTTGTACCTTCTTTTGTTTCTGTTCTAGTGAGTAGTTTTGTTTCCGCTGTACCTTCTTTACCTGCAGTTTTTGTTATATGATAAATGTTGTTTTACTGTTGTGGTGGTGCCTACTGTAGTAGTTTCTTTCCTTACTGCTGTACTTTCTTACTGTTAGTTATATTCATGCTGAATGTGGTTTATTTTACTGTCTTTTGGTTACTTCCTCGTTGGACGACTGGGTCTTGGGATTAGTCGAGTCGGTCCGGTTCTCGTGTCTCGTAGGGACTCGGGAACCGGGTCGTTACAGTAAGTGTCCTCAATAATGAATCCCCAAGTTCTTGTTCAATGTTAAGATCCTGCTCATGGGGTGTATAGATTCTTTCCTCAAAAGTAGTAATTGCTTCCATTTCTTTCGATTGTTTGAGAGGATGATCTTGATAGTCAAGGGTATGTAGGAATCTGGATTTGGCTAATTCAGTCAGATCCTCACGGGGTAAGTCATCGAACAAAACATATTCGCCCTTAGAGTCACTCCATGCTTTGAGTCCGGGTCCCTCAAAGTCATCATCATCCTTTTCTACATTTTCTCCCTCTTGACTCTGAGACGCAGGAAAATTTTTCACACTAAGATCAAGTGCTTCCTCCAAAATCAAATCTTCATGTCCCTGAGACCAATAGTGATCTAATTCTTCCAATTCAGCCTTAATTTTCTCATTGTCACTCGGGTTGGGGACTTGTGAATCCTCAGAATATTCAATGATAGGTGTTGGTCCCGTTGATAGAGGAGTGTGGTTATTATCACTTTCTTCTAGTATGATTTCCTCTAGCATCCAAGACTTCTGGAATTTGTTAACTTCTAAATCATAATCCTCAGGGGGCTCTAACTGAGGTGCAAGGTCCTTAGAAGTGTAAAGTATATGCTCAGGATCCCTAGGATGGGATACAGATTCCACCTCAAGATTCAGACTGGGAGTGGGGTTGACTAATTAACTATGACCCATTTCATCAAATGTAATGAAGATGCTATCATTCGGGTTGAGTTCATCTAATGGGCCCATTTTCTCCTTCCAATTAAGATCAGGTGGATAGTCACCAAGATTGCCTTCTGGTGGGCATATCTCAAGAGGGACGTCTAAATGATAGCTACTCCTCAAAATAGGATTCCTGTTGTCATTGTTTTCTTTGAAATTATCTTGGTAATCGGGGATATAAGGGTAGGGATCAGAATTGACTATAGGAGGATCGCTACGCTGGTTAATCTCTTCAGTTAATCTTTGACTATTCCTCAAAATCTCTCCCATAGAATCCATCATCCCTTTCTGTTGTTTTTGCATTTCTATCATAAAAGAGGAGAGGCTACCATCAGTTTGAGTAGGATAGCCAATCTCAGGTTCAAGTTGCCTAGGAGTATCAGTCCAACCTCGATAAGACAAATCATGATGGGTGGGCGGGTTGGGCATGGTCATGGAAGAGCTAGGGTTGGGATACCCTTCTCCTAGGTTCTGCTCAAAACCATTGGGTTGGGGTTTAATCAGACCAATGTTCCTATAGTAGGAGTAGAAAGGATCCCAATGCTCATCAGAAGATGGATAACTACAGGTATTGGGATTGGGTATTCTGGGGTGAATAGAAGTGAAGTAGTTATTATAATCCATTTGAAAACATGACTTGAAAAACACACCCCATTCAAACACAAGGCAATGGGACTTCTCTTTTCTTTCTTAGAGCAGATTTAAGCCAACCTCTAATCGACTCCTTAAAGTTTATCAAATGGAGTCAAGTTTGCACCCATCATTTTCCACTTTAGTGGTATAAGAGGGAGATGTGACTTGAGATCCTTGACAAGCTCTTTAGAGAAGACAGAGGTCGTTTACGTTTTCTCTTGGTGGCAAAAGAAGTTTCACAATCAATTACGTGCCTTAAGTCGACCTTCGAGTGCCATAGGACCTATGCTTTACTTAGATGATACTCTCAGGTGATTAAGTGAGAAGTTACTCCAAGGACGAATAAAGGGATGCAATTAGGGCGAACCCTTCCTTTGAGGCGATGCGTAAGCGATGCCTCTTAACTACCCTTTTGTTCCTTTAAGGGGTGTCCCCCTTCATGAAGTATCAAAACACTCGGTCAAAAGATAGTACCACCACCACAAAACAAAATAGGAGGGTCTGCACCGATAAAGAGATCGATGCCTATAGCCTTAAGGGATCGAGCCTTAGTGCGGTGCTTAATGTGCGTGCTCAGTGCCAGAAGTGTGAATCACACCGCAAATCATTTTTTATTTTGAAAACGCAGACAAGTCCCTTTGAATAAGATCAAGTATGACTTGGTTTTAAGATCAAATCGAATTATCAGTCCCAATTTCAATTAGGCGACCACTTAATTAGTTCAATTCAATCAATTTTGGTGGTCTTGAATTTTAATCCAAATGCAAATGCATGGACAGGAGCTGGATGCAAAGTTAGAAAGGTATACCTGTCTCCAGCAATCTTCGTGCAATGATGTACGCAATGCAGAGAAGAGATCTAGTATGCTGCTCAATCACCTCTAAATGCACGCACCTAAGGGTATGCAACTCCTAAACAGGCGGCTCGATATTTTCTTTTGTTTGCTTTAGAGGCAAGCAAGTAGAAATTTAACTTTTACACACAGAAAAAAATATAGCCCTAGCCTCTAAAGAATGTGGGGATAGACACCCGAAAATAAGCCCTAATTACTACAAGGGCGAGAAGACAGAAATAAAATTGCAACGAAGGAGAATCCCTTGTGAGAGTAGGATCCAGGTCTCCTACGTCTTCTCCACGTGTGAACGTCGCTCAAGGTCGATGTCGTCACTCTGCTGCACCTGTCGACCCGTCAGATTCCTCGCACAGAAAGATAAAGAATGATTAGATAAATGCACAACTCAGAATAATCAGAAATAAAAATCAAGTGAATCTATTGAGATTATTGCCTCCTCGGCAATGATGCCATTTGATCACGAGGTTTTTCGCTTGCAGAAATAATGTCAAAAAAATATGTCATCGCAATATGTAATGTGGTAGAAAAAACCTCGATCAAAGTTACTCAAATACTAAAATAATACCATACTTTAGGTCATATCACAAGGAGACATAGAACCAATAAGATCACCAATAATCATGTTCAAGAAAAATAAGTTGCCATTGATATCAATGCATCATGGGAGGAAAGAAAACAAAACACATTAAGATATTGTCACAAATAACCAACAACAGAAGGACCTCCCACCAATTTCTCATAATAAAATAATCACTATCAAAATTTCATTCTTTGGCAATGGCAATCAATGTAATTTTTAATTTAGCCAAAAAATATAGGATTCGCTACCGTGGAGGAGTGGACGCATGTGGAGGAGAGGATGGTCGACCTTGCCATGCTCGGAGGAGGTTGGCGTTGTCGAGAGCTTCACGTTGGAAGTCGCGTCGAGGAAAACGATGACCGGTGGTGATCGGTCGATGGGAAGGTTGGCCGGTGGTGGTCGTGGCCACAAGGGTGTTGTTGGGTGCGATGAGGTCGCAGAGTTGTTGTCGAGGGAGAGGTTGTTGCTTCGGTGATGTTGGCAGAGAAGATGGTGGCCGGGAGGGGTAGCTGCGAGTAGGAGGTGACCGGCCAGTTGATGGGTTCTTCCCTGTTGCCGGTGAAGGAGGATGGAGGTATTGCAGCCGCGCGCGTGTGGGGCGGCTGGCGGCGAAGGTTGGTTGAACGCGTGTGCGTACCTGTGCGTGGCAGATGGGCGGCACTGCCTAGTTGAACGAGCATGCATACCTATGCATGGTAAATTGGCGGTGCCGGTGGGTCGTCGATGTCGAGGAGAGGACTGTTGCGAGAAGAGGTCGAAGGCGCAGTGGGGAGATCAGTCATGCACTGGTCTTGGATGTCGGCGTCAAGGGGTGGTGCGGTGTCTGCACGGTCTCATGTGCGAGGTAGAGAGGGACATGGTCGGACCTGAGACCATTGGGTTTCTTCTTCAGTAGAGAGGGAAAGTGTGGAGGGGCCGATGGATGTGGTCTCTACGCATGTAGAAAGGTAGAGGAAAGAAGAACGAAGGTGAGGGGGTGACTCGCGGTGGTGGTCACGGTGCAAGGTGAGGGTGTTGGCGGTGTCGACAGAGGCTCGTGGTCGTGGATGTGGTGCTCGCAGAGGAGGAGGCACACGGTTGCAGTGAGGAGGACGTGGCGTTGAGGAGCGCGTTGTCACCACGCTCGTTGAGAGGAAGCACGATGTCGACGGAGGCTTGCGGTGGCAGAGTCGTGGGCACGCGGTAGAGAGAGTTGCCTATAGGGAGGAGCGGTGGAGAAAGGGAACTTCTTCCCCATCGAGGGGTTTTTTTTTTCGCCAAATTTTTTTGCCTATTATATAAAGACAATGAGAAAGAGAATTAGAGAGGCAGTCAGATAAGGAAAGAGTCAAAGAGAGTATTTTATGTTACCTAATAGAGAGGAGAAAATTGAGGGAGAGAGATAGATTCGTGAGAGAGATTAAAAAAGCAAATAAGGGAATGTGCTTGAATCATTGAGAGACATATAAGGATGCCTCTAAAAATTTATTCCCTTGCTATATTTTGCTAGAACAAAATCTCACATATCTCAAGGAAAGCTTTGATGTGATACCCTTGCCTTTTAAACTGAATAATTAGTTCTTTCACATAAATATTCAAGTAATTAATGCATGAAATGATACATTCAAGGCTTTCACATTTTGTCAATATCAGCATGCCTTAGATTAAATTATGCTCCAAATAATTCAATACTGAAGCACTAAATTAATCCACTCAAGTGGACCTATCAAATATTACTTATTCCCTGCCATTTTTTCAAGAATTTGGTCAATAAAAGGCAAGGGAAAGTGATCCTTCTGGGTAGCAGTGTTCAGCTTGCGGTAATCAATATAGACCCTCCATCCTAGTGAGGGTCTAGTCACAACTTGTTCACCTTGGTCATTAAATTCCACAGTAAAACTTGCCTTCTTTGGCACCACATGAATAGGACTTACCCATTTACTATCTGCAATGGGATATATGATCCCAGCATCCAACCACTTCAGGATTTTCTTTTTAACCACCTCCCTCATATTAGGGTTAAGACGTCTTTGCATGTCCCTAAATGGTTTGATGGAATCATTAGTATAAATGTGGTGCATGCAGAGTGCAGAGTCTATACCCTTAATGTCTGCAATGCTCTAAGAAATAGCTTCCTTGTGCCTAGACAAACATTCAATCAGATCTCCCTCCTGTGCTTTAGATAGCACAGCTGAAATGATAATAGGGAGCATATCATTGGCACCCAGGAAGACGTACTTGAGAGTGTTTGGGAGGGGTTTCAACTCAAGGTCGGGGGCTTGTATGGTTGAGGGTTTCATAATAGATATCCCCATCTCAGGTAGCAGATCTACCTTGGGCAGAGACGATGGGAAAAGAGACTCAGTAGAAACACCCAGCAACTCCTCAAGTTCTAGTATATCCCCTTCACATTCCTCCAAGAGATGGGAATGCTCATTGAGCATGAAATTCTGAAGGGGGTCATCACATAACATTGTAGGGGTTGTCTCTTTAATCAGGTCATCTATCACCTCAACTTGAGAACAATCCTCAAGCTCGGCTTGTTTATAAGCATCAAACACATTAAGCCGGATTTTCCTATTCCCAAAGCCCATTTTTAATGTTCCAGTATTACAATTAATTGAAGCATGTGAAGTTGCAAGGAAGGGGTGGTCCAAAATGATGGAGGGCTTGGTTGGCTTGTTGGTAGGGTCAATGTCCAAAACTAAGAAGTCAATGGGGAAGAAGAAATCTTCTACTCTTACAAGGACATATTCCAGAATTCCCCGCGGTGTCTTGAGTGATCGATCAACAACTTGGAGGATTACCGGGTTAGGCTTCAGATTGCCTCCCCCAAGTTCTTCATACATGTAGCTCGGAAGGATGTTCACCCCCGCACCCAGATCAAGTAGAGCCTCATCAATCTGTAAGTCACCAATAACCACCGAGATGTATGGGGCTCCTGGGTCCTTAAGTTTCGGGGGTGTGCCATGTTGAACTATTAAGCTAACGGAATCAGGCAGGACAACTTTTGATTGGACCTATTTCCTAGATTTTCACTTTTTCATGCACAGGTCCTTTAGGAAGCGGGCATAAGATGGAATCTGCCTGATAGCCTCAAGCAAAGGCAGGTTAATCTGCACTTGCTTGAAAGTTTCCATGATCTCATCTGTCTTATCTTTGGCTCCAGATGAGCTAGCGGATGTCTGCCCAGAGGTGAATAAGTGCTCTGGAAAGGGTACTCTCGATCTCTGGGTGGAATGGTTCTCATGTCGAGTAAGGAGTAGAATGGGGGCAACCTCTTCCGGTGAGGTGATTTCAAGTGGAGGAGAGTTGGGCAAGTCTTCTCCGGTGGGGGTGAAAGTTAGAGTGGATGGTTTTTTAGAAGGTGAGACTATAGGAGCATCGGGTTGAGAAATTTCTTTCCCACTCCTTAGAGTAGTCACTGCCTGGGCATGCTCCCTAAAGACAATCCCTTTTCCTTTAGGATTCTCCTCAGTAGCACTAGGAAGCTTCCCAGTTTCCCTCTGTCTAATGGCCTCAACAAGGTGTCCTATCTGCAATTTCATTTCATGTATAGCCTTGTCATGAGATTGGATGATGGCACTTTGACCTTCTTGCATAGTTCTCAACATTGGCTTCAATTCATCCATCTCAGAGGTCTTTGGTTGGGCAAAAGTATGAGGTTGGTTCATTTGTTGGTTTTGAAAGGGTTGTGGTTTATAATTCCTTGAATTTGAAACATTCCCTTGTCTCCAGGAAAAGTTTGGGTGATTTCTCCATCCCTCATTATAAGTATTGGAAAAAGGGTCATTATGAGGTCTGGGACGAAACCCTTGAGCAGCATTTAGATCCACTTGTACAAGCTTAGGGAATTGGGAGGGCAAGTGGCAATCGACAGTGGCGTGTGTCTTGCCTTGGCAAATGGAGCATTCTAAAGCTTGGGATGTGGAGGTGCTAGATGTGAATTGGCCCAGGCTCAACATAAGCCTTTCCATGTTTTGATTCAACAATTGACTCTAATAGGCTAAATTCTGGGTGTCCCTTGCCTCATTTGCCTCCAACTTTCTTTGCATGAGAGTGGGTTTTCTATCCATGTAGGTAGAATTCAAGTGAATAGACTTCTTACTCAAAGTATCAAAAAGGTTCCAAGCTTCATCCTCAGTCTTGGATAGAAAGGTTCCTACACAAGCACCATCCACAGTCTGCATATGTGAATCATTAAGTCTGGTGTAGAACCTTTCAACTAGTTGCCACTTGGGCACCTGGTGATGTGGGCAAAGTCTCAACAGGTCATTAAAGCACTCCCACACATCATGGAAAGCTTCCCCATCCTCTTGAACAAAACTCATAATTTCCCTCCTAAAGTGATTTGTTTTTCTCATGGGGAAGTATTTCTTCAGAAACTCCTTCAGGGCATCCCAAGTGTTAATATCATCAAGGGTATGATACCAATACTTGGCTTTATTTTTGAGGGAGAAAGGAAAGAGGGTCAGCATTTGAGCGTCATCAGTAATGCCCTACAGGTTCACCGTGGAACAGACCTCGGTGAATTCCTATATATGCCTGTAAGGGTCTTCCCTAGTAGTACCATACAAGGAGGGTAGCAAGGATATGCCTGTAAGGTACTGCTTTTGATCTCATACGGATTGTCCCCTCCAGGTCTATGTAGTGCAGGGCCAATTTGATTGGTCGAAATGAAATATTCCTAAAGGTTCCTTTGACCATCCATTACTTCCCTTGGGAGGTTCCTTCTTAAGATTCTTTCAGGTTCAGGATCAAACACAAGTTGTCTCCTAAGAGATCACCTACCTAGCATGCACTACAAACACAATTCAAAAGGACTTGATAGGTCTTTACAAATTTAGGCTTTTGACTTTAATTAAAATTATAGGTGACAAAACAAGTTGCCCAAGCAATTACATGCCTATTGTCAACCTACGAAATGCCTAAAAAGACCTAGTTGGAGCTTAGGTGTTCTTCCCTAAATCTCAAATGGTAGAGCAACTCCAAAGATGGAAGATCGAGGGATGCAAGTAGGCCTAAGCCTTCCTTTGAAGTTGTGCTTTCGCAGTGCTTCTAAACTACCCCCAAAAATCCGTAATAGGGTATCCCTCTCTTTGGAGTTACAAAACCTTTGATCTCAAGTTCTGAACACTTCAGAATCCAACGGTAGGAGTGTTCTTGTCCTAGTAGTTCCAAGACCTAGGAGTGTCTAAATGTGTGCCATGGTGCAAGAGATACAAGTGTGCATACATTGTAAAAATTTTGAGTTTTGAATTTTAAACCACAGCACAATGTCTCAATTTAAGTCCTTGGTTTTTAGTGTTCCTCCTTAACTTAAAGGCCTTTTTCAAGAAAATATGTGACCGCTTGTTAGATCTTTTCAATTCAATTAGGTGGTCTTGAAATTAAATCCAAATGCACATGCGTGAACAATATAGAATGAAAAGAAAGAGGACGTACCTTCCTTCCAGCAATCAGCAATGCAAAATGCATGCAAATAAATAAAATCTAGAGGTTGCTCATTCACACCTAAATGGTCTTCTTAAGGTAGGCAGCTCATTTTTTTTTTTTTAACTAATGCACAAACAAATTAAGGATAAACAACCCACAAAAGAAAACCTAGATCTAAAGAAAAGGGAACAGGCTCTCAAAAAGTTACCCAACAAGGGCCTAAAAGAAAGTCAGGGAACAAACCCCTAGAAATGTAGACCAGAACAAGGGTTTTCTAAATGAATGTACTAAAATAAAGAGAAGAAAGAAAAGTAAAAACTATCTATAGCTAAATGGGTGAGATGAAGATGTGGTCCTCCGGATATCTCCTCCAGCGGTGGAAACAAGGTCCACTAAGGCGTTACTGAGGCGGGCGTAATGCTCCTTCTCCTAGTGTTGCAACTCCATCGACGATGTTATGGATCACCTGATCTTTGAGGCTAGTGTGACAGATGTCTCCAAATACATGTACCTCGCACCAAATAGATAATTGAATTGAAATGTGCCTTAAATAAAATGTGAACAAATAATTCAATAAATACGAGTCTAACAGGCTCGTTGCCTCCTCGGCAACGGCGCCATTTGATAAGTCGATTTTCACTTTCAATTAAGTTTTGCACATAAAATGACCCGTCGTTTTAGTATCAAAGTTTCAAAGATCAGGCGATCCTTGACATCGTCGATGGAGTTGCAATGGCTGTAGAGGTGGTTGCTGGTGATGGCGGTGAGGGTGTTGTATGCTGAGGTGCTCACGGTAATGCAAACAAGCTCCAGATGGTGGTGTGGCCTGTCACGCCACATGCCCATGGTGGTGGAGGCCTGTCGCCACAGTTGAGGCCGATGGTGGTGGAGTAGATGAGAGTGGTACACTCTCTACATAGTGATGAATTAAGGTGGAGACTTGCGGTGAATGGCAGCCGTTCCTCCTTTCTAGTTGTGGCTACAAGGATTTGAAATCCAAACAAGCAGGAGGAGATCCAGTCTTTCCATTGAGTGAATGCTGGTAGCTGTGAAGATTGAATGGGTGCAGGAGGAGGAAGTGGAATGGTTACCTGCAAAAGAAGGAGAAGATTAATAAAATAAAATATTAGGATTATTTATGCACAAATCCTTAAGTTCTATGTTAATTAAAACAATGCATGCAATGCCTAATTACATGCCATTCTAAGTCAATTCCAAATGCTTTTAATTATGAATGCAATGCATGAATTATGTAATTAAGTCAAAAATATAAATTAATCTATTTACATCCTAATGCATGCTAAATAAATGGATGTGTTACCTTAATGTTTAGGCATTTAGACATTTAATTAGATCACAAATATGAGCTTATCATCCAACCGCCCTCTGGTGAGGTTTCTCCAATGCTCCATCGCACCACACGCCTCGCCAACACCCTCACAAGCATTGCCTCATTCCCTCGAACCAAACCCCCATACTTATGATGATTTTCATTCACTCACACGACCCCCTGAACACCCCCATCGCCAATCACCTTCTTCGCGTTCACCCAACCTCCACAGACCTCGTCACGCCACGCTACCACCACCAACACCTTCACAAAGCCCAGGCCAAGCTCATGAGGTGATTTAATGTGGCAGTAAGGCCGTCCCTTATCTTTCAGGTCCTTGCCATGCTCCTCCGCCGCCGCCATCATCTTCGATGATGACCACAGTCCTCCGACCGAAATAGTGCTTGATTTCACCTCTAGGTCACACGGACACCTTCCAAGTCCACACTCAGGGCTTCAATTGGAAGCCTTCACCTCAGCAGCTACGTCAATTGGAGGCATCTCCCTCATCAAGATGCTATGACCTCATGTGAGATAGGAGTAGGCACTTTAGTTTCACATCGATCGTGGAAGAACGCATACGCATGCTTATAATGAATTTGTGATTAGGCCTATTCTCCCAAGCATAAGGGGTCAGGTCCCCTGATGTAAACACATTTATTGAGGGTAAAATGCCTATTCATGCATGTTCCTAGGCTTAGATTTGCATTTCATGTTATAAATATTGCATAGCATGTACATTCTACATTTAGAGTAATTGTATATAATTTAGGTTAATTGCATCCATTTTGTGGTCAAAAGAGAAGGATATTTATTTCAGAGCCTCAAATTGACAATCCGACTATATGGATCTGATCAAAATGATGATCGAAGTCCAACGCCTCCAAAATCCCTCGATCGGAGTCTCATAGAACCATATGTAGTCCAAGGAAGATCAACGGCCAAGGGACAAGGTGACATAATTTGGAGCTTCAAATGACAAATCTGACCACACGAATGGATTCGGGTCGACGACCGTAGCCTAATGGCATGAAAATCGACTCAATTCGACCTCTGTAGCAGCCCCTATAATGAAAATAAGATGGACGATCCAGATTGCACCACGTGGTACAGCCCAGGCCACCCATGCACACACACGCGCCACCGCACGTGCATAGCAGTGCAGGTGTGCGCATGTGGGAGGCACCCATGTGCACAGCACAGCGCCAGTGCGTGAGCGTGCGTGCGCGCGTGCGGAGGCACCCATGCGCATAGCACAGTGTCAGCACGTAAGTGTGCACGCACGCGACACGGTGCGTGCCAGCGCAGCGACAGTGTGGGTGCATGCTCGGTTCAACTCCAGCCTACAGCGAAGCATGAGCTAGATCTACAGCGGCGCTTACAGCCGTTGCTAATTCTTCACGCGCTAGCAAAGCCAGCTGTGGCCGTGAGCAGCATGAGTGGGCATGAGCTACCTACAGTGACACTTCCAGCGATGGCCTGGAGGTCACTAATGGTCCCATACCTATTTTTGCCTCTTCTCCTCCGCTATAAAAGGACCTACACCCCCTCCCTTCCAAGCCATCTCTACCTCCTCTACTCCCACCTACTCCTAAGCTCTAGCAAGCCTACCAATGCTCCATTAGAGCTTACTCTCAAGCTCCCAAGGCTCCTATTAGTGTAGCGAATCTCTGCCTCACCAAATATTCATCCCTCTTCCCATCCACATTCATAGGCCACTTTGGAGCCGTCCTCCCACCTCCATTCCGGTAGCAAATCATCTCCGCCTTCTCACCTCCATTCTGGAGCCACGATGAAGCTTTCCTCTACCCAACGTCCTCCTGCATCTCACCTCTGTCGTCCCGCTCCTCACCTCCTTCGTCCGAGCTTCTACCAAGCACCGTCATCTTGCCGAACAATCGATTCAGGAGATTCCTTCTCACCTCCCTCTCTTTTTATGCTTTCATAGTTGATTGTAATTGACATTGAAGTGATATCTATATCATATTTGTTCCATATCTCTAGTGATTCATTCTGCATGTCTACTTCTTACAGAAATACAAAAGAAAAAAAAATAAAACCCTAAAATACCAAAACGAAACAAATAGAAGCACGATTTTCAATTAAAGTAAACGTCGCCTCCCTGTGTTCGACCCGGGACTCCCTTGGAGTTTTGGTATAAATTTTATTTGATCACGAGTTTTGCAACTACAATGACGGGTTACTTGTAACCCTGATTTCAAACTCGTGAAACACGTGCGATCATTTTGGCACCGTTGCTGGGGAGGCAACGAAATTTACTTTATTGTTTTCTACGCTTCTTTGCATTTACTTAGCACTAAGCCCGCTTGTCTTTGATCTACTGTCTTGCTGGTACCCTAGCATGGAGATCCAAGTGCGGTAGTTCGAAGTAAAGTGCGGGTAGAGTGTTTTGTAAGTGTCCCCCACATTTCCCCCCCACTAGTTCATTTTGCCACACCCATAACCAAGACCTAATCTATTGAGGTGTTTGGATAAACTCTAGGTTAGCTTTGTTTGTCTTGTTTGCCACCTTCATCCACCTCATCTCTACTTTTTTTTAAAATAAACAAAAGGATACTTTTTGTGGGATGAATCAATTTACACACTTTATACACCCACATTAGAGGCACATAACCTGACTTGATTTTCATCTACTCAACCGAGATTCCGACATGTGGACCCGGTACACGAATTCAACATATAAAAGAGTAGAAATCATATTAGGTTAATCACCTTTTTGTGTGCCTTAATTAGTGGTGCATTTGAGTCGATTGATTGAATTGTTTGGGCCGCACCACTTAATCTAAAAGAGATTCATTTTGTAGCTACCCCATAAGATTCAATACTTAGGTCATGCTAGGTGATACGAAAAATCACGTGATTTGTAATTAGGGTTTTTAAAGTCGCTGTAATACGCAAATTCGCATCGCTTTTAAATTTATAATCCTAGAGAGGGGAGTATCTAGGGTCATCCAAGGAGGCAAATTTGCAATTCAAATCTCTTGATTTAAAGGGAAACTCAATCTTTCTTTTTGGTATTTTAAATATATAATTTTTTTTTAATTTTGAAATAATGAGGGTAAAATGCGAATTGTGACGAAAAAGTAACTAACACCTATAATTACTAAGCTAAAACTTAAGAGATAAATATGTCCCCTCCCTAAGCTTACTCTAGGAAAGTGGAGGCCTAGAGTAATTAGGAAGTGGAAGTGAAATAAGTGCTAGAACAAAGACAACAATTGCAATAGAAATTACAAAGAAGGCAAATTAATTTAGTAGAATTTGTGTTCTTTTACAAAGACAAGTAGAGGAATGCTTCTACTAGAAATGGAAAATATAAAAGCAATAAAAGAAACACAAATCTTCTTGCAGAATCTGGTGAAGAAGGGACTCTTCTTGCTCCAAGCCTAGCTGCTCCTTGGCTTGAAAAGAGGGTCCCCTTCTTCTCTTTCCTTGAAAGCTCATCCAAGGTAGATGCTCTCCACCTCAATTCCTTCCTCCAAGGGTGGGCGTGCACCACCCTCAAGCTCTCCTCCAAGGTGGCGTGGACCACCTTCAAGACCTCCTCCAAAGGTCTTCCTTGCATGGCTCCTCCTTTGGCTGGCGTGGGCACAAGAGAGAAGGGAAGAGGGGAAGGCACCAAGGGGACAGAATATCCCCTTAATCTTCTTCTTCTTCTCTCTTGGGCGTAAGCTTTAGGTAGAGTATGAGAGGTAATTTGCTAGCCAAGGATGGGTTGTAAGGTGGTGGGTGGTGGTCTTTTTATAGGGTAGGATGAGGGGTTAAGGTGACTCTTAAGATGGATGGCAAAGATGGGAAGATGGAGGTGGTTAGGTGATCCTAGGGCTAAGGAGAGTTGGCACCACCTAAGGGGTGTAAGGGGGGTAGTTATGGGTGGCCAAGGGATGCCTAAAAGTGGTGCCAGCCATGGAAAGGTGCCATGGGTTGGTGCCAACTTCTAGGCTTCTAGAAAAGGGTTGAGGTGGATGGTGGAGATGGCTTGGAGGGGTTATGTGTAGGGTGCCATGGGTTGGCGCCAAAAGGGAGGTTGAGCTTTAGCCAAGAAGATCCCATGGATGATCAACAACCACCTCCCTCGCCCCTGAACCAGTAAAAGCTAATTCAAAGGCAGTTGGAAGAATTACATTAGATGCAGCAATGGTTCCAACGTATGAATGGTCTAGGCACTCGGCCCTTGAAGGATTTTGATGATCCTTTAAATTATGAGGATCATCCTGGAGTTGTGATTCCTGCCGAAGATGTTGAGATTAAGCCCCAGGTTTTGAGTCTAATTAAACACTTTCATGGGCTTGGCTCAGAGGACCCATTCCAACATTTGGAGGACCTGATCACTCTGGTTCAGACCACCAAATTGCAGAATGTGGATGAAGAACAAATGCTCATGAGGCTTTTCCCCCATTCACTCAGGGATAAGGACACACATTGGTATCGTACCAATGGAAGAAAGATTGCTACTTGGACAACTTTGAAATCAGCCTTCCTGAAGAAATTCCTCCCAATTGGGCGAACCAATGCGTTGTGACGGGCAATTACCACTTTTGCACAACGGCAGGGGGAACCATTTCATGAGGCCTGGGAGAGATTCCAGGATCTAATGCAGAAGTGTCCACACCACGAGGTGCCTAAATGGAAACTTGTGCAGTTTTTTTATCACAGATTGAATGATCAACTCCATAATCATGTGGATGCTTCTTGCGGAGGCAATTTCCTCAACAAAGACGTAGATAGAGCGTATGATTTGATTGAGGAAATGAGCGAAAATTCTTTAAACCATGCCTCCATGGAAACCGTCAACCGATCCCAACAAACTAGATCAAATGCCAATGAGGTCCAAGATTCTCATACTTCTGATATGGAATTGATCTCCAATAGATTAGATAAGATGGATCTGGTTGCTAAACAAACAGAAGAGTGGATGTCCGGAAACTCTAATTTTCTAGATCCACTCAATCCCAAGGATCAGGATTCCATTCTTTGCAAGCTCGTATGGGACAGGAGTTTGTGAACCAACTGGAGTCGGCTCGACCTTTGAGCCCACTCTTCTCAGAACTTTATGGGTTCCAAACTGGCACCTTTGATCCCAGTCTTTTTGATCCTTCTTCATCCTCATCTTATGAGGATGTTCATGCTATGCAAGAGAATGTTAGGTCCAACCCTTATTCAAATTCCTACAATTCTGGTTGGAAAAATCATCCAAACTTCTCTTGGAAAGATCAGGGGCAGCAGACCCAATATCGACCCAACAACTATGTACCGCAAAAACCAATGGGTCAAGGTCATGTATATACTCACTTGCCGTTGAATCAGGTTAATTAGCCCATTTGGAATGCTCAACAACCTGCCGAGCAGGCTGACTTGAATGTGAAAATGATAGAAATGTAAGGTTCAATGCTCCAGCTCATGCAACAGATGAAAACTTCGCTAGACACATTGCAATCTGGTCTTATTACAAACAACTGACAACCCAGATCTCTACCATCACAAGCTGTACCAAACCCAAGGAATGTACAGAACTGAGGCACTGGGCCTCAAGGGTTTGGTAATGATGGGGAGTCGCATGCTCAAGCTCATGCTATCTATCAGCTACCCCAGCCCCTCCTGGAGCAAACCAAACATTGGGGAAGAACATTGGGTATTCTAGAGTGTGAGGATGAACATTGGGTATTCACAACCTACCCAGAGTGTGAGGATGAAATTGAACATTGGGGAAGAACTCTTCAAACATTAGGTATTCTAGAGTACCCAAAAATCCTCAGCATATTACAAAACCCTCATCGTCCTTTTTCACCCAACCATTGCACAAATTCTATACCCAACCACACTTCCTTTGTAATAAATCAACAAAACTCCTATTGGAGACCATTTGGGCTCTCCCTGCACCACTAGATTGCCACTTTCATTGTTCATCTCTTTGGCAAGCCCATTTTCACTCTCCGAGACCCATACCTAGGGGCCGAGAAATTATGTTGTTGTGACCTCAATGTTTAGTTATTTTTGATTGAGGACCTCGCTTAGCTGAAGGCACTAAACTCAGCACATGTAAAGACTGTTCCAAGCTAACTAGAGTCTCACGGAAACTAGGTGCTATTCTTCCACTTCTACTATCCTGCATGCTTTCATTTTTCACAATTAGGACATTGCAATAGCAAAGCATGCAGGGGTGGACATATTTGTAACCTTTTTGTCAACTGTAACAGTAATTTCTTGTTATTTGATTCTTTTTTAAAAAAAATTGAAAATTCAAAAAGATAAAAAAAAGAAAAGAATTAGAAGAGAACTTAGGTTTTTGGAAGTTATTAACTTTAGGAAGTGATACGAGAGGACCTAAACACATAGACTCTTCAGGTCTTCGGGCTTAATTAGCCTGGGTGTCCACTCGAATGTGGACTTAGTCTCGAGTCCTCACCAATTAAAATTCATTTTAAGTTGGTAAATAAATTGGGATGATAAGTATGCGACTTATCAACCTGGCCTCTGATTTGGGGGTACTTTAAGCTCAAGTATCTACACACTTTTTTTTTGCACTGGCTTACTTTTTGGTGGTTTCTTCGGAAATTGGTTAGCTAATGAACTATCTAGGGTGGTATGGTTGGCAAGTTGTCGGTGGTAACAGCTCATAGGTAGGTTGTCCAGAGCCCAGTTACAAGATCATTTTTGTTGTACTGCTTTTAGGTAAATCTTAGATCATGGAAGCCACCTACTTAAAAAAAAAAGAAAAAGAAAAAGAAAAAAGTATATATATAGGGAAAGGAGAAAAAATAAAAAAATAAACAAAACTGCACTACACCGCACAAGTATGGCTGGCAAGTTACCATGGGTAACAGCTCATTGGCTGGTTGTCCAGAACTCAACTCACAAAAAAAATGCACTGTAATTCCCAAAACACTTAGGGAAGAAGCGGAGAAGTAGAATAAACCGAGGAGATATACACTGGGTTCATCCTTGTGTTGATCCCATAAATAAAAGTAGGGAGAATGCTACCAATTGAAAAGATAAACCTTTAGGTAAGGTCACCTAGGGTCGTAGAAACCTGAAGTCCGTTTCAATGGCCGCCTAGTGAGTCTTTCACTATTTTCACAAGATGCTTAGCACTTAGAGTCCTTTTCGAGTCTTGGGTTGGTCGGGTAGCCGTAAAAAATTATCCTGAAACTCTCAAACTCCAAAAGTACAAAAAAAATAGAAAAGAAGAAGAAGAGAAAATGTATCTTCCATTTTCAAATGAGGCAAGGACTTCGGCGGTCTGCATTCTGGCAGATACCCGGGTACTTTTGAGTCTTCGTAGTTTAGGACCTTAGTTGAAATTTTCTGCTGTTAATAAACGACTTAGGCGAAAGCGATCTAATCCTAATTCTGCTTTTATATATAGCATATAGTTTAATTTTGCTAGGGACTAGAAAAAGATAGGCATGGGAGTATGATGTAAACACATTTATTGAGGGTAAAATGCCTATTCATGCATGTTCCTAGGCTTAGATTTGCATTTCATGTTATAAATATTACATAGCATGCATCATTCTGCATTTAGAATAGTTGTATATAATTTAGGTTAATTACATCCTTTTTGTGGTCAGGAGAGAAGGATATTTATTTTGGAGCCTTAGATTGACGATCCGACCGTATGGATCTGATCAAAATGACGATCAGAGTCCAAAGCCTCCGAAATCGCCTCGATCGGAGTCTCGTAGCACCATATGTAGTTTGAGGAAGATCAATGGCTAAGGGATTAGGCGACATATTTCGGAGCTTCAAATGACAAATCCGACCACGCAGATGGATTTGAATCAACGATCGCAACCTAATGGCGTGAAAATTGACTCAATTTGACCTCTGTAGCAGCCCCTACAGCGAAAAGAAGATGGACGACCCAGATTGCACCGCGTGGCACAACCCAGGCCACCCATGCGCACGCACGCCCACTGCACGCGCACTACAGCGTGGGTGTGTACGTGCGCAAGGACGCATGCATGAGCACAATGCAGCGCCATCTTGTGAGCGTGCATGCGTGACACGGTACACGAAGTGCGTGCCAGTGCAACGGCATCGTGGGTGCGTGCTTGGTTGGCGCCAGCGTACAGTGACGCATGAGCTAGATCTACAATGACGCTTACAGTTGTCGCTAATTCTTCGCACACTAGCAATGCTAGTTGTGGGCGTGAGCGGGCATGAGCTGCCTACAACGACACTTCCAGCGATGGCCTGGAGGGCCCTAATGGTCCCATACCTATTTGTGCCACTTCTCCTCCACTATAAAAGGACCTACACCCCCTCCCTTCCAAGCCATCTCTACCTACTCTACTCCCACCTACTCCTAAGCCTAGCAAGCCTACCAATGCTCCATTAGAGCTTACTCTTAAGCTCCCAAGGCTCTTATTAGTGTAGCGAACCTCTGCCTCACCAAATATTCATCCCTCTTCCCATCCCCATTCATAGGTCGCCTTGGAATCGTCCTCCCACCTCCATTCCGGTAGCAGATCATCTTCGCCTTCTCACCTCCATTCTGCAGCCACGCCGAAGCTTTCCTCTACCCAGGAGATTAATTCTCACCTCCCTCTCTTTTTATGCTTTCATAGTTGATTGTAATTGACATTGAAGTGATATCTATATCATATTTGTTCCATATCTCTGGTGATTCATTCTACTTGTCTACTTCTTACAAAAATACAAAAAAAGAGTAAAACCCAAAAATACCAAAAAGAAACAAATCGAAGTGCGATTTTTAATTAAAGTAAACGTCACCTCCTTGTGTTCGACTTGGGACTCCCTTGGAGTTTCAGTATAAATTTTATTTGATCACGAGTTTTGCAACTACAATGACGGGTTACTTGTAACCTTGATTTCAAACTCGCGAAACACGTGCGATCATCCCCATACACCTATCACCCCCTTACCTGACCTATCCTCACTCCTCGGTCACCACCCACGCCGGTGACCTTGGACACTGTTTGAGACCCGAATACCCAAGTATCTTGATTCGACTATGCGTTGGGTCTGAGAGAGAAGAAGAGATGAATTTGTGTGGGAGTGGGGGAGGGTTTTTCTCTCTTGTGCTCTGTGCTGACACTTAGCCATTGAGGCCTTGGTTCCTTGCGCTTGGGAAGGAGAAAAAGAAGAAGGAAAGAAGGCTTGAGAAGAGAGAAGAAGAGAAGCTGAAGAGAAGAAGCAGAGCAAAAGAAGAAAGAGAGAAAGGCTTTGAGAAGCCTTATGCCTTGTGCACTTTAAGCCGTCTGGTGCTTGATTCTGTCATCTGAATTTTGAAGACTTGAGGAATTAAAGCTACTGTGGATTAATTTGGCCATTTATCTAACATGCAATATTTGATTGATAACACTGTTCATACATTTGGTTATATTGAATAGTTGATATATATGATTAATTAAGACTAATAATTAGTGATTCAAATCACCATTATTTTATCTTGATCTTCTTTTATCATAGTGAACTCTTGAAATTCTCTTGCTTAGTATTGAATATCATTCGAGTATATTGTTATTCATTAAATATCTTGTATCTCTATTTATGCTCAATTGATTATGCTCATTTATTCTGAATGCGATTGTTGTTGTGAATTCCACATTTGGTCCATGTGTTCGACCTCAGACTCCATGTAGATTCTGAGTTATAAATATTATCTGTTTGAGAGCTATTTTTCGACTGTACTACGATCGCACATGTTTCACATGTTTGAAATTGAGGTTACAAGTAACCCGTCGCCATAGTTGTAAAACTCATGATTAAATAAAATTTATATCGAAACTCCAAGGGAGTCCCGGATCGAACACAGGGAGGCGACGTTTACTTTAACTGAAAATCACGCTTCATTTTGTTTGTTTTTGGTATTTTAGGGTTTTATTTTTTTGTATTTTTGAAAGAAGAAGACAAGCAGAATGAATCACAAGAGATATGGAACAAATATGATATATATATCACTCCAATGTCAATTACAATAAACTATGAAAGCATAAAAAGAGAGGGAGGTGAGAAGAAATCTCCCGAATCGGCGGTTCGGCAAGATGACGGCACCTGGTGGAAGCTCGGACGAAGGAGGTGAGGAGCTGGATGACAATGGTGAGATGCAGGAGGATGTCGGGTAGAGGAAAGCTTCGGCATGGCTCTGGAATGGAGGTGAGAAGGCGGAGATGATCTCCTACTGGAATGGAGGTGAGAGGACTACTCCAAGGCGACCTATGAATGGGGATGGGAAGATGGATGAATATTTGGTGAGGCAGAGGTTCGCTACACTAATAAGAGCCATGGGAGCTTGAGAGTAAGCTCTAATGGAGCGTTGGTAGGCTTGCTAGAGATTAGGAGTAGGTGGGAGTAGAGTAGGTAGAGATGGCTTAGAAGGGAGGGGGTGTAGGTCCTTTTATAATGGAGGAGAAGAGGCAAAAATAGGTATGGGACCATTAGTGACCTCCAGGCCGTCGTTGGAAGTGTCGCTGTACGCAGCTCATGCTTGCTGGCACGTGTAGCTAGCCTTGTTGGTGTGTAAATAATTAGCAACGGATGTAAGCGTCGTTGAAGATCCACTGCAAACGTTGCTGAAGACAACCTATGGGCCCACGCTACTGCTGCGTTGGCACGCGCTTTGCGCATGCACGCTTACGCGTAGGCACTGCACTGTGCACATGCGTGCCTCCCCATGCACGTGCGCACCCGCATCGCTGCACATGTATGGTGGTTCGTGCGTGTGCATAGGCGGCATGGGTTGTGCCACGTGGCACAATAAGGGCTGTCCATCTTTTTTTCATTGTAGGGGCAGCTACAGAGGTTAGATTGAGTCAATTTTTGCGCCGTTTGGCTGCGATCGTCAACCTGAATCCATCCATATGGTCGGATTTGTCATTTGAAGCTCCAAATTATGTCACCTAGTCCCTTGACCATTGATCTTCCTCAGACTGCATATGGTGCTACGAGACTCTGATCGAGGCGATTTCAAAGGTGTTGGACTCCGATCATCGTCTTGATTAGATTTGTACGGTTGGATCGTCAATCTGAGACTTCGAAATAAATATCCTTCTCCCCTGACCACAAAAAGATGCAATTAACCTAAATTATATACAACTACTCTAAATGTAGAATGATGCATGCTATGCAATATTTATAACATGAAATGCAAATCTAAGCCTAGGAACATGCATAAATAAACATTTTAACCCAAATAGATGTGTTTACATCATACCCCCATGCTTATCTTTTGCTAGTCCCTAGCAAATTAAACTACATGCTATGTATAAAAGCAGAATTAGGATTAGATCGCTTAGGCCTATGTCATTTATTAACAATAGAAAATTTCAACTAAGGTACTAAACAATGAAAACTCAACAGTACCCAAGTGTTTGCTAGAATGCAAACCACCAAGTCCTTGCCTTATTTGAAAAGGGAAGATACATTTTTTTATTTTTCTTCTTTTCTAATTTTTTTGTACTTTTGGAGTTTGAGAGTTTCGGGATAACTTTTTATAGCTACCTAACCCACCCAAGACTCGAAAAGGACTCTAAGTGCTAAGCATCTTGTGAAAATAGTGAAAGACTCACTAGGCGACCGTTGAAACGGACTTCGAGTTTCTACGACCCTAGGTGATCTTGCCTAAAGGTTTATCTTTTTGATTAGTAGCTTTCTCCCTACTTCTTTTATTTATGGGGTCAACACAAGGGTGAACCCAGTGTATATCTCCCCAATTTATTCTACTTCCCCGCTTCTTCCTTAGGTATTTTGGGAATTACTGTGCATTTTTTTGTGAGCTGGGTTCCGGACAATAGGCCAATGGGCTGTTACCCACAGCAACTTGCCAGCCATACTCGTGCGGTGAAGTGTGGTTTTGTTTATTTTCTTTTTTTTATCCTTTTTCTATATATATTTTTTTTCTTTTTTTTTAAAGTAGGTGGCTTCCTTGATCTAAGATTTACCTAGAGGCAGTACAACGAAAATGGTCTTGTGACTAGTTTCTGGATAACCTACCGATGAGATGTTACAACCAACAACTTGCCAGCCATACCACCCTAAGTAGTTCATTAGCTACCTAATTTCCGAAGAAATCTTCGAAAAGTGAGCCAGTGCAAAAAAAAGTGTGTAGATCCTTAGGCTTAAAGTTTCCTCAAATCAGCAAGCAGGTTAATAAGTCGCATACTTATCATCCTAATTTATTTACCAACTTAAAATGAATTTTAATTGGCAAGAATCTAGACTAAGTCCACATTCGAGTGGACACCCGGGCTAATTAAGCCCGAAGACCTGAAGAGTCTGAGTGTTTAAGTCCTCTTGTATCATTTCCTAAAGTTAATAAGTTTCAAATGCCTAAGTTCTCTTCTCCTAATTCCTTTTTTTTTTTTGAATTTTCAATTTTTTTATAAGAATCAAATAATAGGAAATTACTGTTACAGCTGGAAAAAAGGTTATAAAATTTGTCCACCCCCCCATGCTTAGCTATTGCAACGTCCTCATTGTGAAAAATGAAAGCATGCAGGAGAGTAGAAGTGGAAGAATAACACCTGGTTTCTGAGAGACTTTGGTTAGCTTGGAACAGTCTTTACATGTGCTGAGTTTAGTGCCTTCAGCTAGGTGAGGTCCTCAATAGAAAATAACTAAACATTGAGGCCACAACAACACAGTTTTCGTGCCCCAGGTATAAGTCCCGGAGAGTGAAAATGGGCTTGCCAAGGAGATGAACAATGTGGTGGTGCAGGGAGTGCCCAAATGGTCTCCAATAGGAGTTTTGTTGATTTATTACAGAGGAAGTGTGGTTGGGTATTGAATTTGTGCAATGGTTGGGTGAAAAAGAACGAAGAGGGTTTTGTGATGTGCTAGGGATTTGTGGGTACTCTAGAGTACCTATTGTTTGAAGAGTTCTTCCCCAATGTTCAATTTCATCCTCACACTCTGGGTTCTTAAACCAACCATCCTGATCCTCAGAATTCCCATCCACAAGTTGGACCCCAAACTCTAAGCATTCAAGATAAGGATGTTGTTGGGTTTTATCTTGATCACGTGAATCATCCAACAAATATTCGATTTCATGTATATCTACCTCATCTCATGTTGCTATAGTTGGTGGCATTTTTGCTTTGTCCTCAATTATTTCTACAACCATGTGATCTTCTTCCTGAGTTTGGGTTGAGTTGGCCATTAAAAGGTTGTCTAAGGTATATATGGCCATTACTTCCTCTATTCTACCAAGCTCCTCCATCAAACCACACTTAACTTTATTCTTCTTTGAGACCTTGAAATATTGAATCGATTTGTCTTATCCCCTAAGGCCATTTCTATATTTCCCGATTAACAATCAATGCTCTCCTTGGCAGTAGTAGCCAGGAAAGGTCTTCCCAAAATAATCGGGGTGTGGTTGAGCTGTTTTGGGGTTTCCATGTCTAGGACCATGAAATCAGCAAGGTAATGCAAATCATTAACCTTGACTAAAACATCCTCCAAAATACCCCTTGGTTTTGTAATGGATCTATCGGCTAACTGCAAGGTTATGTCAGTGGGTTTTAGGTAGCCTAGACCCAATTCCATTGTAGTGAGGTGGGGATCACATTAATGGAAGCACCCAAGTCAAGGAGGGCCATGTCAGAAGTAATGTTTCCTATTGTGCAGGAAATCAGTGGGGTTCCCGGGTCCTGCTTCTTATGAGGTAGCTTGTTTAGGATCAATGTGCTCTTGTTATCGGACAAAACTACTCTCCTAATAATTTTAGATTTCACTCTATGCCTTTCTTTTTATGCATTTAGTAAACCTATGGCGTCAGCGGGGATTGATTCGATAACTGCGAGGAGTAAAATGATTGTCAATTTGAAAGCCTAAAGTAAGGACATCCTTTCCTCCAATTTCTCCTCTGACTTTTTCTGTTTGCCCATGCAACAATAACATACTCTCGAATCAGACTCTGATGTTTTGTTGATCACATTCTTAGTTGGGAGTTTGGAATTCTTGCTACGGGGGCTAATGGGGTTGACATGGGGTTGGGTAGGTCCCTTGTGTCTACTAGTACTCCTCAAGGTAATGGTGTTTACCGTGGCAAAATGCTGTTGGTTAGTGCCTTGGGGAGGGTTGGGCAAAACAAGAGGCTCCTGGTTGATTCTAGTAGGAACTTGGTTCGCTCCTGCAGGGGCTGGGGTAGCCCGATAGATAACATGAGCTTGAGCATGCGACTCCCCATCATTACCAAATCCTTGAGTCCCAGTGCCTCGGTTCTATACATTCCTTAGGTTTGGTACATATTGTGATGGTAGAGATCCAGGCTATTAGTTGTTTGTACTAAGTCTAGATTGCAAGGTGTCCAGTGAAGTTTTCATCTATTGAATGAGCTGGAGCATTGACCCTTGCATTTCTACCATCTTCAGGTTCAAGCCAGCCTGCTCAGCGGGTTGTTGAGCATTCCACATGGGCAGATTAACCTGATTCAAGGCCAATTGAGTATATACATGACCCTGAACCATTGGTTTTTGCGGTACATAGTTGTTGGGTCGATATTGGGTCTGCTGCCCCTGATCATTCCAAGAGAAGTTAGAATGATTTTTCCAACCAGATTTGTAGGAATTTGAATAAGGGTTGGACCTAACATTCTCTTTTACAACATGAACATCCTCATAAGATGAGGATGAAGAAGGATCAGAAAGGCTGGGATCAAAGGCCTTAGTTTGGAACCCATAAGGTTCCGAGAAGAGTTGGCTCGAACGTCGAGCCAGCTCTAGTTGGTTCACAAACTCCTGTTCCGTAGGAGCTTGAGAAGAATGGAATCTCGATCCTTGGGATTGAGTGGATCTAGAAAAATTAGAGTTTCCGGACATCCACTCTTCCATTCGTTTAGCAACCAGATCCATCTTATCTAATCTATTGCAGATCGATTCCATATCAGATGTATGAAAATCTTGGACCCCATTGGCATTTGAACTAATTTGTTGGGATCGGTTGAAGGTTTCCATAGAGGCATGGTTTAAAGATTTTTCGCTCATTTCCTCAAACAAATCATACTCACTATTTGCGTCCTTGTTGAGGAAATTGCCTCCGTAAGAAGCATCCATGTGATTATGGAGTTGATCATTCAACCCATGATAAAAAATCTGCACAAGTTGCCATTTAGGCACCTCGTGGTGTGGACACTTTAGCAACAGATCCTGGAATCTCTCCTAGGCCTCATGAAATGTTTTCCCTTGTCGTTGGGCAAAAGTGGTAATTGCCTATCGCAATGCATTGGTTCGCCCAATTGGGAAGAATTTCTTCGGGAAGGCTGATTTCAAAGCTGTCCAGGTAGCAATCAGTCTTCCAATGGTACGATACCAATGTGCGGCCTTATCCCTTAGTGAATGGGGGAAAAGCCTCATGAGCATCTGTTCTTCATCCACATTCTGCGATTTGGTGGTTTGAACCAGAGTAATCAGGTCTTCCAAATGTTGGAATGGGTCCTCTGAGCCAAGCCCGTTAAAGTGTTTAATTAGACTCAAAACTTGGGGCTTGATCTCAACATCTTCAGTGGGGATCACAACACCGGGACGATTGATGGGAACACCATCATGAGCCATAACTAGCTCATTTTGATCTAATTGAGAAAATAAATGCTCCTACATAACCAATTGAAGGTCATAATTCACTGCATAAACTTTCTGAGAGGAAAATAAGAAACAAGGGGTAAAACTATAATTTTACCATTGCAGTACAACCACGGGATTTCTCAAGGGCTAAACAAAGGTAAAATGGTCTTAATAAGATAACAAGTAGGTTGGATTTGACAGAAAAGGGTTTGTGAGTGTTTTGTGAATTAAATAACTTTTGAAACCCTAAAAATAGACCCACTTAATTAACCAAGGTTCGGGTCAGGATAAAATTCACCTAAACCTTCTAAAAATCATAGAAAAATATTCTCTAGGGTTTAGTACCTTCAAATTGACCATCAAAATCCATCGTGCCCTAAAATGAAGTCCTAGACAGATATTTGCCTTAATTTGGGTTTTCACATAATTACCCAATCGAACGTGGTCAAAACTAAAATCCAACTTCACCATTGGATTCTTGGGTCCAAATTAGGTTTGTACCAAAATTGAACTTAAGGGGAACTCATCTTGACCTAGTTTGCAAAAAGGTCCTGTCTGATTACATTTCTACCCCTAACTTTCAAAAACCCTTGCATTTAGCCCCTATCTTTCTCATCGTCTTCACAAGTAGGTCCCTTCACCATTATCACGGAGGAATCATACTCCAGTGACCTTTAACAGAGAAGATCTCCTTGATTGCTTGGAGAATCCCCTCCAAAATTGGAAGGGAGATTCTCCGAGAAATTCCCTCCAATATGAACCCATTGATGAGCCCTGATTCTTTCCCAATCTCTCATGTGAATGCATGAGTGATTTGGGTCTCTTGAAGCTTCCATCTCTGACGACCTTTCCTTGCTTGGAAGCTTGGCTTCCAAGCACAAAACCTCCTCAAAGACCTATTTAAAGACTCCCCAGGGTCCAACGAACTCAGCTTGAATTTAGGTCGGATTCCCTCATATTCTTCTCTCCCCTATGACTGCAACCCTTCGCAAGCTTCGGTGGCTTCTCCCTAACTCTCTCGTCGCCCAACCACAATACCAGTGGCCGGGTTATCTCCACCACAGTCCTCTGCGTCGTGCAATACCGGCCGACGTCGTCCCTGCCCCATCTTCGGCGCCGCCTCACCTACGGAGACTTCGTCTTCCCCATGTCTGGCAACCATACCGACATGGGATTCCTTTCCCCATTCATCCTTAGATTACATTTCTTAAGTTCCCTATCTTCCCCACTTTCTTTCCCTCTCTCTATTTCCCAAAATCGACCATCAACACCACTGACGACTGTCACCTCCTCTATCCCCGGCGATTCCTTCGGTGAGGTGCTCTCGTCGCTACGCACCTCCATACACCTAGCCGACCACCCTACAACCTCCACCGTGCCTCACTGATCATTTCCCCCCACTCCATTCACTCCATCGACCAACCAAATATCTCCCCGAACATGCCCACTTTCACCGGCCAAAATCGTCATTGTCCGGCCACCACAGCCACTTTCGCTCCATGCCACGGCTACCATTACATTCGCCATGCCACGGAGATATTGCTGAACATGCTGATGCGACCATAAGGTCCTTGTTCTTGATTTCAGGTATCCGACCATGGTTCACCATTATTGCAGAGCTTGAAGCAAGCTTCAAGCGGCTCCAGGCCTTGCTATGCCCAGACTTCAGTCCCAGGCTGCACGGAATAGAGGCATGCTAGCGTCCAAGCCCTCAAGCAAAGGCTCCAGCAGTTGCAACCCCTTCAATTTGGCTAGGACCCTGCTGTTGCGGTGCACAAAAGGAAGGTGGGACATTTAGTCCCACCTCGGAATCAAGAAGACAGCCACGCCTGCATAAATTGATTATGTGCTAGAGGCTATTCGCCTCCAACACTGAGGGTGAGGTCCTCCCCCCTTCATCGGTCTTGTCTGCGACATAACCCATGGACCTGGCTGATCCAACTACCCAACTACCCTTTACTCCTCACTTACCACATACGCCGGTGAGCCTGGACTTGGGTTTGCATTAGGTCCAATTACCCGACAGGATAAAGGCTCTGGGAGAGCGAGACTAAACTAGAAAAGAGAAAAGGAGAGAGGAGAGCTACGCGGGGTTAAGGGGGTTTTGCTCTGAAGAGATTGCTCCAACACTTAGCCAATTCAGAGGAAGAAGAGGAGGTTAGGCAGAAGAAGAGAAGGACCTCAGAAGAAGAGAAGGCCAAAGACAGAGAAAGAAGAAGGAAGCCAAGGTAGAAGAAGAGAAGAAGAGAAAGAGAAGGACCTCAGAGGAAGAGAAGGCCAAAGACAGAGAAAGAAGAAGGAAGCCAAGGCAGAAGAGAGAAGAAGAAGAGAAGGCTGAAGGAAGAAGAATCCAAAGACAGATGCTAAAGAAGAAGAAAGGAAGAGGACGAAAAGCTAAGGGAACAAGAAGAAAGACAGAGAAAAAGAAGGGAAGAAGAAGAATTAGAGAAATCAGAAGAAGAAAGGAACTGTAGAAGAAGTCATTTAAGACGTCTGATTGCAAAATCAGACGTCGGATTTTCATATGCTCTCCATTATTTTATCTAAATTTCTTTTTACTCTTCATATACTCATGCTCTACATTCCTAATTAGATTTTGAGTAGCATTTATTGCTGAGATTAGTGTGTGAATTCCCTTTGCTCCCTGTGTTCGACCTCGGAATATATTCGAGTAATAAAATTGTATTTGTTTTGAACACTATTTCGGCTGTACTACAATGCAACACTTTTTAAACCCTGATTTGGTGACCTCAACAATGATCCTCATAATTTGAAGGATCATAAAAATCCTTCAACGGTCGAGTGCCCTGACCATTTATTCGTTGGAACCATTGCTGCATATGCTGCAATTCTTCTAATTGCCTCTGAATCAGCTCCTGCTGGTTTGGGGGTGGAGGAGGTGGTTGGTGATCAGCCATGGGATCTGCTTGGCTAAATCTCAACCTCCACCTCCAGGAATGGTCTAAAGGTCCTTCCAATCGAGGGTTCAATGACCTCCTTCCAAGCATACACTAGAAGGAAGTTAGAAGGACAGGGAAGAGAAGGGACCCTGCAGCACAAAAAATACAAGCCTGTCCTTAGGTTGGTTAGCCTAAAGGTCTACAGACTCTCAGAATCCATCCTAAGATTATGGACGATTTGCTCTACTTAAGTCTAGGCAATCCAACCAGTTAGGAGGGACTGGGGAGAAGGTTCTTCCTTTGGCTTGTGCCTCTGGTTCCTAGTGTACACCCCAGTCGCAGTTGTTTGATGCTACTCCCCTAGCTAGACATCAGATTGACTAGTATAAGTAGGTTAATCGTGAATAATCTCAGTCTGGATCCCATAGAGAGAACCAGCCCTTAAAGCCAACGTCTACTCAATTTTAGTTAGGCTTGGGACAATGATGCTTCTGGAATGTGATGGGCCCTTAATGGGTTGTGCCCTTAATGATTTGTTTGAGAATGTGTGAATGTGCACAACCAAGAGATTTTCAAACAAGATTATTAATGATGAGGTGAGTTTTAGAGTTTGAATCTTGCTTAATAAGTTTTACGATTCAAATATTAAGCGTTTTCAACAAAGTTTTGTGAGGCAAACCAAGTTTGTTTTTAAAAGCACATGTTCAAGTATTTTCCTTTAGAAATAAAGAAAAATATGGAGTGTCTGGCTTGACTTGATTATTGAATCCTATGGGGCAGCTACAAAGTGAACCTCTTTAAGATTAGGTGGTGCGGCCCAAACAATTCAATCAATCGGCTCAAATGCACCACCGATTAAGGCACACAAAAAGGAGATTAACCTAATATGATTTCTACTCTTTTATGTGTTGAATTCGCGTACCGGGTCCACAGGTTGGAATCCCAGTCAAGTAGATGAAAATCAAGTCAGGTTATGTGCCTTTGATGTGGGTGTATTGAGTGTGTAAATTGATTCATCCCACAAAAAATATCTTTTTATTTTATTTTATTTTTTTTATATGATGTGGGTGAGATGGGTGAGGGTGGCAAACAAGACAAACAAAGTCTATCCTAGGGTTTATGCAAATGCCTAAGTAGATTAGGTCTTGGTTATGATTATGGAAAAATGGACTAGTGGGGGGGAATGTGGGGCACACTTACAAAATACTCTACCCACACTTTACTCCAGTCTACCGCACTTGGATCTCCACACTAGGGTACCTGCAAGACAGTAGATCAAAGACAAGCGGGGTTAGTGCTATGTAAATGCAAAGAAGCACAGATAAATTCCATTACCTCCCTGGCAACGATGCAAAAATGATCACACGTGTTTTGCGTGTTTGAAATCAAGGTTACAAGTAACCCGTCGTCGTAGTTGCAAAACTTGTGATCAAATAAAATTTATACCGAAACTCCAAGGGAGTCCCGGGTCGAACACAAAGAGGCGACGTTTACTTTAACTAAAAACCACGCTTCATTTTTTATTTTTGATATTTTAGGGTTTTGTTATTTTTTTTTGTATTTTTGAAAGAAGACAAGCAGAATGAATCACAAGAGTTATGGAACAAGTATGATATATATATCACTCCAATTTCAATTACAATAAACTATGAAAGCATAAAAAGAGAGGGAGGTGAGAAGAAATCTCCTGAATTGGTGGTTCAGCGAGACGACGGTGCCTGGCGGAAGCTCGGACAAAGGAGGTGAGGAGCGAGACGACAAAGGTGACATGTAGGAGGATGTCGGGTAGAGGAAAGCTTCTACGTAGCTCCAGAATGGAGGTGAGAAGGCAGAGATGATCTGCTACCGGAATGGAGGTGGGTGGATGGCTCCAAGGCAACCTATGAATGGGGATGGGAAGATGGATGAATATTTGGTGAGGTAGAGGTTCGCTACACTAATAAGTGCCTTGGGAGCTTGAGAGTAAGCTCTAATGGAGCGTTGGTAGGCTTGCTAGAGCTTAGGAGTAGGTGGGAGTAGAGTAGGTAGAGATGGCTTGGAAGGGAGGGGGTGTAGGTCCTTTTATAGTGGAGAAGAGGCAAAAATTAGTATGCGACCATTAGTGCCCTCTAGGCTGTCGCTAGAAGTGTCGCTGTAGGTAGCTCATGCGCTGTTAGATCATACTACCTACAGCGAAACCTTCCTACAAAAGGCCGTCGTTGGAAGCGTTGGCAGCCTCCAAAAGGTTTGTCAAACCGTTTGCGACATAGCGCACGGAGGGCCATCTTCTCCACTATGCACAACACAGCTCATTGTAGGCACATCATACTACAATGCAATTTCCTTAAAACTCGACAAAAGGTTGACAAACCTTTTGGCGCCATTGCCGGAGACTCATCCAATCAACTTGTGTTGTCGAGCTGCTTCTAAGTTAGATCTTTGAGGTGATTTTTCATAATAGAATGCTTTTGACAGATTTTTTTTCTTTGTTAAGCGCACTGAACAAACTAATTGTGTGATTTTGGGTGCTTAGGTTACCAAGTCCTGTAAATAAAAGGACAAGCAATAGGGTCGAATAATGCTTAAGCCGTAGACCTAATACATCAGCCTCGCATTTTCCTCAACCTCTTGAGGACTAATCCAGATCTTAACAGATACGTGAATGTTTAAGCCCTAAAACAAGCCCAAGAGGCCTAAGATCAACACTCATACTAATCTCTTTGTCTTGTCATTTCGGGACTTAATTTTTCTTTTCTTTTTGATTAGGTCTAAAACTTAAGTAATCTCCATAATCAAGTGCTAATGACTCTCATTTTTGTTTTTGTTTTTGCTTCTTTTTTACTTTTAAACTTTTTCCTCTTTTCCTCCTCAAGATAGATTTTCAATCAATTCTCAAAATTTTCCTCCTTTTTCTCTATTCTTTTGTTCTTTTTCAATTTTTTTATTTTTTATCAATTTTTTGAAATGTATTTGTTTGTGAGAACCCTACAGAGAATTGAATTTCCATGGTTTGCACTTTAACACCCGCCTATGCCTGAGTTCTGCAATATCCTCATTGTAAGCCAGAGGGTACGAAATCAACTTGGTTCAAGGATTAGAATAGGAACAAAGGGTGGGTGAACGGGTTAGGATGACTGTTGCAGATGATTTTGAGCTTTGATACAAGTACCAAAGGTGGAGTCGGCTATTCTAAAACTGAACTTAGAAGTGCAATAGGAGTGTAGCTCAAAAGATGATCAGAAGGGTCTCGGGTTTTCGGAATGACGAGTTGCCTCCCGTTAAGCACTAAATTCAATGTCTTCAATCGAGCAAAATGTGGTCAAGGAGAAGGGGTGGTCAAATCAGAGGAGTGTTGCAGAACATGCACCTTGATTAATAGCCTAGCTGGTCCAACCAGGTGCTTGTTCAAATCTACAGGCTGATGATGTAGCCCAAACCTAATCAATCTGGTGGGTTGATGGATGTAAATCAAAAGATATGGAGCCCACCAGATATTTCGAAGCTCAAATGGATGTGGAAATGAGAATCCATGGTTTGGCTGAGTCGATTCAGCCTGGTCAGAGTAGAGATCCATGAAAGAAAATGAATCTAAAAAGGATATAGGAACCCTACTGGTAGGATCAGAAAAGGATGGAAAGTGATTATCGATCTGATCACTATCCGAAACCCTATCAAACGATGGAAGAGAATCATATGCAACTGGATCAGAGAGGGGTGAATTAGAGTAGAAGTTGATTCTAGTGGTGGGTCGAGGTTGGAAATGGATTTTGGAAAGCTCTGTATGTGGATCAGAAGGTGTGGCTTCTTTAAGGTCCAAATCTTGACCTCCACATCAAAATCAAAGAACAGATCATGGATGCTGAAGTCGTAAACTGGGTCGTAATCATTAGGAAATGAAGATTCTCCAAAATCAAAGTAAGATTTGAAATCATTGGAGAATTTGTGAAGATTGTGTTCTGAACCTGATTCCAGATCAGGATTTCCACCATTGAATGAATCAAGATGTGTAGAATCAGCAACATGACTTGGATCTAACCTAATTTCTGATTCTGAGCTCAAAAAGGTGTCCTTATTAGGCATGGGCTCAGGTTCTTGGTTCCTACGGTAGACCCAATCAAATCCCAGCTCTTCCAACACCTCGGTTTCTACATCATATATTGGTTTGACTTTCGAGAAATCCATCTGTATTTCTAAGGTGGTTGGAGAGCTATATTCATCAAATATAGGCCCAGAATCATAATCTAGATTCAAAATTTGATCTCACCACATTGGGCCTCATGATTATCCCAAATAGGCTCGAATTCAAATTCTAGGTTAAATGTAGATAATGGGTCACTAGAATCTAGGCTAGGTTCTATAGGTATGTCAGAATCATTCATGAGAATCACCTTATTAGAATAAGGAGCAGAATCTACATTCTCGAGAGGTTCTGACTCAATCTCATCATCACAGGTGTTGGGGAAATCTAGGCTTGATGGACCAAATTCATGATTTTCTAAGGCTGGTTCAGAGTTGAGAACACCTGCAATCGAATCCTCCCAACCCATCTCAAGATCAGGCATATCAATCTACACATAATTTGAATCAAATTCCATCTGGGTTGGGGGCCCACAACAACCTTGATTCTGGAACCTAGGATTTAGGAGATCAGATTGATTCTCAGTCTTACACGAAGATGTCTCATCATCTTCTGAAGGAATGTATGGGTATCTTTGATCAATGGTTTTTTGTAATGTGTTTAGCATGTACCCTTGTTTCTCAATGAGAGCTTGGTACATTCCCCAATGTTGTGGGTCCAACACACATTGTATGCACTCATTACTGTGCCATCTCCACAATTCACTGTATTCTGATAAAAGATCATCCCAGGTTGAACCATGTAAGATTTGTGTAAATAGCATTTTAGCATGGTCCGTAATGTGGGTTTTTGTTTCTGGTACATTAACTGAAATCCCGATAATTGAATTTGAGGTTCTATCATGTTCTTCATAATATTAAAGGGCATCCTCAATCATTATATCTTTCATGGACCTTCGGGATTTCCTAATTGGTCTTCCTAAATTGCCAAGTTGCATTTTCAAATTAAGTGGCGGATTAGGATGTAGAATCAAATTCAGGCTTAGATTGAAGTAATCAGATTAGATCAGAAATCCCTATAGAAGATCTAATGAGGCCTCTTAGGTTACAAACCTAATGACCTTCCTGTGTATGTGCTCTATAGAAGGGATGAGGGACTGGATCTAAATTGGACCCAATCAAGGCACTCAAATATTTTTGAATGATTAAGGTTATTTCGAGGTGGATGATACCTCTGAATCAAAAATCCGCACACTCGAGAATTACCTAGGCAGCCAAGAAGGGAGAGCCTTGCAAAGACCCCTACATGGTAGAGCGTCCCCATGGGTTACAGGGTTTCCTCTACCCAACCTTCCTTGTCACTACGGTTCCAAGTAGACTGGTATGTGTGAATTAAGACTTTAAGTCCAATTTTATTCCTAATTTCAACCTTGAATTTCACTTGATTAGAAGTTAATTCAATTTGTGACCTAATTTGGAGGTTTATTGTCCTACAAAGTAGACCAACTTCACCTGACTTGCCCTAAAAGATGCAGAATGAAATCTAAGTCAAGACCGAAGGATCACCTTGAATTGACTCTCAGTTTATTAGGTCTAAAATATTTTAGAGTTCAAGTGAGATTTAGAGCCTAATTTTAGGGTTCTTTTGATTAGATCTTTTCAAGCAAGAGTTTGGGTAGCACACAAATGCGAGAGGGTTAATTTCCTTTAATGCAAGCAATTATGAACTAACACTCCCAAAAACCCTAGATTAGAAACCCTAATTGGCTCTATTCCAAGTCCAATTTGATCTCAAAATGTTCTCCTTGGACTTCAAACAAGAAGTGCGTCGTCCAAGAAGATTAGAAATTAAGCACAATCCCTAGTAGGTACAAGAAATTAGGGTAGGGATCTCTAAACAGAATCGTCTCAATCTTTAATCAGTTATGAATTTTTTTTCAAATCAGGAAACTTGTCTTTAAATGAAAATTACAGTGAAAATAAGCAGGTGATTCCTAATTGATTTGTTTCCTTTTTCTCTCTTCCAATGATTAAGGGAATGATTATGGAGGAAGAGAGATTACCTACCCTGCGAGTGACTGATTTGGGTGGAAGATCACCTCGTGATGTACCTCGCAAAATCATAACAAATCAAATAGGGCAAGTTAGTGCTCAGATAAACAATCAAGAAAGATAAGATCAATGTGTGAATGACAAACATTTTGGAATGATACTTGAGTACCTCTAGACCTACTACTAGCATTTAGACCTAATTTCTAAAAAGTAATAAGAATCAGGCAACTGTACTTCAATGCATGGTTTAGAACTCTAGTTCTTTTCATAAGAGTTTGCTTAGGGACTAGCAAAAGTTAGGCAAGGGGTGATATAGACACATCTATTTAGGTTAAAATGCCTATTCATGCATGTTCCTAGGCTTAGATTTGCATTCCATGTTATAAATATTGCATAATATGCGTCATTTTGCATTTAGAGTTGTATATATTTTAGGTTAATTAGGTCCTTTTTATGATCAGGAGAGAAGAAGACATATTTCAGGGTCTCAAATGGATGATCGGACTGTACTGATCTGATTAAGACGATGAACAAAGTCTAACGCCTCTGAAATTGTCAAGATCTGAGAACCGTAGCATCGTACGAAGTCTGAGTAATGGCTAGGGGACAATGCAACACTCATATGGGTTTCGGATGGAAAATCCAACCATATGGATGGATTCGGAGCGACGATTGCAGTCCAGCAGCACGAGAATCATCTCGATCTGAGAACCGTGGCACCCTCTACAAAAGAAAGAAGAATAGACGGCCCAAGTGGCTCCACCTGGGGCCATCTATGCCGCCCAACGTCGGCTAGCAGTAGCAGCACATGTGCATAGCTGCAGCCACGTGCAATGCACAACGGGTGGTAGTAGCGCAGCGCACCACATGTGGCAGCAGCGTAGTGCATGCTAGCGCGTGCGCGCTGGCGCGAGGAGCATGGGCACGTGATGTGCACCTTTAGTGACGCTTGCAGCTATCACTAATGGCTTGCGCGTGCCAGCAAGAGGATTTGAAGAATGGATCTTCAGCAACAGCTGCAGCGACGTTTATGGACATCAGTAATGACCCAGATGCGAATTTGTTCTTCCTCCTATACTATAAAAGGACCTACCCACCACCATTCCAAAGCATCTCTTCCTTTCTTCCTCTCACCACCTCGAAGGGTCTAGAGAGAGCTTGTCGCAAGCCCAGGATGCTCCTCTAGAGTAGAAAATCAAATAGTTTTCCCTCCCCTCATCCCCATTCATGAAGCATCTCGTGGCCGTCATCTCACCACCCCTCGGGAAGAAGATCCTCGCCGTGACGCCGTCCTGCCCTATCCTTCGTCCTCCGGCTCCATCCTCCTTCGTCCTGCTCCTCACCACCTTCCTTCAGGCGGCGTCAGAGTGAGTCGTCCTCCGAAAAACCGTCGAGGGGGATTTCTCTCACCTCTTTCTATCTTTTTATGTTTCGTAGTGTAGATTTTCTGCTTTCATAGTGTAACAAGCAATTCTTCATGAATAGATGATTGTTTCTCTCTCTCTTTCTCTCCCACCCTCTGTCTCTTATATTTTTGCAAGTAGATAAAGTTTTCATCGACTTAATCTCTTGCTTGTTAAAAATACCAAAAAAATTAGAAAAGATAAAAATGACCAAAAATAAATAAAAGTGAACCACGGATTTCCAAAACCAAATGTTCGCCTCCTCGTGTTCGACCAGGGACTCACTTTTTGAGTTTCGGTTATAAATTTTATTTGACCACGTGTTTTGCAACTACGATGACAGGTTACTTGTAACCCCGATTTCAAACTTGGGAAACACGTGCGATCATTTTGGCGCCGCCCACCTCCATTCCGGTAGCAGATCATCTTCGTCTTCTCACCTCCATTCTGGAGCCACGTCGAAGCTTTCCTCTAGCCGACGTCCTCCTGCATCTCACCTCCATCATCCCACTCCTCACCTCCTTCGTCCGAGCATCTGCTAGGCGCCGTCGTCTCACCAAACAGCTGATTCGGGAGATTTCCTCTCACCTCCTTTTTATGCTTTCGTAGATTATTGTAATAGACATTTATGTAATACATCACATTTGATTCCATCTCTATCTTGTGATTGCTTGTCTTTTATTTCAAAAATAAAAAAACAACAAAACCTAAAAATACCAAAAACAAACAAAACGAAGCGAAGCTTTCAATTAAGTAAACGTCGCCTCCCTGTGCTCGACCTGAGACTCCCTTGGAGTTTCGGTATAAATTTTATTTGACCACGCTTTTTACGACTATGACGATGGGTTACTTGTAACCCCGATTTCAAACTTGCAAAACACGTGCAATCATTTTGGAGCCATTGCTGGGGAGGCAACACTCTGTGGGTTTTTTTTTTCTTTTCCATGTTTTTTCGCCTTACCTAACTTTTATCTCACTTTTTCTTTGATCTTATTGTGATTGCAGGTACTCATCAGAGGCAAAGTAGTTAGATCGGAGAAAATTTCGGATGAAGGTTTTGTAAGTTTATCCCCACCACCCCCACCAACTAGTTCATTTCACCACACTAATAACTCAAACCTAAATCAGCTTAGGTGCTTTCTATAAACCCTAGGATAGATTTGGTTGTTTGTTTGCCACCTCCACTCATCTCACCCCCGCATATATAAAAAAAATACTCTTCTCTTGTGGGATTTTCTGAAAGCTACATACTTAACACCCACAACTTCTCACCCCTAAGGCGCACAATCACATTGATTCTACCACTTAACCAGAATCTGACCTGTGGACTCAGTACACTTAACTCAACACACAAATAAGTGAGTAGAAATCTGAATAGGTCAAACATTTCTATGTGCCTTAACTAAGTGGTGCAATAGGCGAATTGCTTGAACTGTTTGGACTGCACCACTCAAAATAAAAGGATTCATTAAGTAGCTTGCCACTTAGGGTTGATTGTTAGGCTAAACCAGGCACTCCACATTTTTTCTCTGATTTCTAAAGGAACATATCAGCACCCGTGTTTTCAAAATTTGGAGTGTTCTACTAAACCTTGATTGAACCAACCTAAGAATTAAACCCTAAAGCTACTAAACAATGTTAAATCCTAAAAGACACATCATTTAATAACCTTGTTTGAAAACCCTGGTTGTACACGCACACACATTTTAACTGATCATTAAGGGCACAACTCATCTAAAGGGCCCATCACATTCCAAGAGCACGATCATCCCAAGCCTAACTAAAACTGAGTAGACATTGGCTTTAAGGATTGATTCGCTCTTTGGGGCTCAGAATGAGATTTTTTTTGATTAATCTGCTTCTGCTGGTCCATCTGATGTCTAGATAGGGGAGTAGCATCAAACAACCGTGGCTGGGGAGTACACTGGGAACTGGAGGCGTAAACCAAAGGAAGAACCTTCTCCCCAGTCCCTCCTAAATGATTGGATTGACCAGATAAAAGTAGACTAAATCGTTTATAATCTCAAGATGGGTCCTAGGAGACTGCAAGTCTTTAGGCTACCCACATAAGGACAGGTTTGGTTGATTGTACTGCAGGACACCTTTCTCTATTCTGTTTTCCCTCCTACTCCACAATGTATCCTTCCACATCTTTCACACATTTCCAATCCTACCCTCCTACCAACACGTATCCTCAAGATGATTACTATCCCGACTCGACTTATGATTACCCATCCACTAGCTGGGATAACTTTGATTGGGGATATGAATCCGGACCTTAGTGTCCAAGGCCTAACCCTGGACAACAAGACTATGATTACTATCCTTCCCAGAGCTACAATGATTATAGATCTTCATCCTTTGATCACCAAACCAACCCAATCTACAATCAAGAAGGATATAATGATTATAACACCTACCCTCCCTAGTATTCCACTGAATATAGGTCACCACCATCCTCTAAACAACCTAAAATGACCTACTATTAGGGACGGACCCGAGAACCTCGATATCTTGACTCCCCTAGATTTAACCCGAACCCACCCAACCCTATATCGAACCAGTCGGTTCAGGTGAACCAGATCCAGGATAGGGTGTTGGCTAATTTGAGGAACACTATACAATCTATAGAAGCTCAACCAACACCATGCACTAAAGCATTGGAGCCTATGATCAAAATGATTGGTGAACTTAATAGTTCTCTATTGGATTTGCTCCAAAATTTTAGGGATAGGTACCTGGGTCAGTTTCTTCTTAGGAAATTATCGAGGATGAGGATGAAATTTGTGGTTGCTCTAGTCAAATCTTGGGATGATTCTCAAGATGAACCCCCTTCAGGAGAGCTAATGTCTGAACCCGCTTAGGCATCTATCAGGGGGGATACATTTTCTAAGATCGGGGATGACCAAGATGAACCGATTGATTCACCTGAGATCCCCAAGCCAAAGAGCGAGGAAAAATATGTCTCTTTGAACCAGGAAATGACAATCAATTTTGAGACATATATAAATGAGGATCATGGATTCTTTGATTCTGAGGGTGAAGGATCTCTTAGTGAAGTGTCACTTGAGCATAAGGAAGATGATTTTAGTGAGGCAAACTAGCTTGAGGAATCTGATGAACCATTTGATAGCCCAATTATTGAAGATTTGGATTCGGTTGGGGATAACTTGGAGGATTTGAATCCTCATTTACTAGAAGATTCAATCAATAGCCCCATTCCTCAACCACACCCCAAAGGGATTGATTTTGATTTGGAAATTATTGTACCCAAGTCAATTCTGAGTCAGCCACGATTTCTAGACTTGGGTAAATCTTATGGGGTGAACGATATGCTAGAGGTCCCGGAACCTGAGCACTTGGTGTTGGAGGATAGGAATGTTGAAATGAAAATTTGGGCGGTTAATTTTGAGGGAAAAGCAAGTTTGGATCTAAGGGTTCTTATTGACCTAAAACCACCTACTTTCTACCAGGACCCTTACGATATCTTTCACGTGCAACCCAAGCTAGAAATAACTAATTATTTTTTTGAGCTAGATGTTAAGTGGACAACTGCACCTATTGAACCATCTTTACCCGTTGTCTGACACTTTGGTCTTGGGTTGCACACCACTAAACCACAGGCCCTACCTTGCAAAAACAACAACCTTCGATTCTGGGAGATTTTCATTCAGAACTTGAGAACCACTCGACCCTGGGGCATGGGTCTGCATCATAATCTGGTCCACGTCTGTGGACATCTTCTGTTGGCGGGTCTGAGAATCAATATTTTTATTTTAATTATGACCCGCACTTGTGAATTCTCAATGTCTTCCTTGTATGTATTTTATGCCTAGCTGAAGGCATTAAATTTAGCACGTGTTTATATTTCACGTTCTCTGCAGAGCTGACTGGATTCCTCACAATGTTCAGGTAATATTCTGTTTACATCGCCCTTTTCATGTCTTTACTTTTACAATGAGGACATCGTATCATTTAGGCATAGGGGGGTGGATACTTAATCCTGAAATCATTTTATTAACTTCGTAGAATTTCTTTTAGTTTCTTTAAAAAAAAGAAAAAAAATTAAGAATTCAAAAAGATAAAAAAGAAAAGAAGAAGAATTAGAAGAAGAAAACTTAGGCATATGGAAGTTAGTAACTTTAGGAAATGATACGATAGGACCTAAACACTTAGACTCTTCAGGTCTTCGGGCTTAATTAGCCTGAGTGTCCACTTAGATGTGGACTTAGTCTTGAGTCCTCGCTAATTCAAATTCATTTTTAATGTGGCTAATAAATTGGGATGATAAGTATGCAACTTATCAACCCGCCCTCTGATTTAGGGGATTGTAAGCCTAAGCATCTACACACATTTTTTTGCACTGACTCACTTTTCGGTGGTTTCTTTGGAAATTGGGTAGCTAATGAACTATCTACGGTGGTATGGCTGGCAAGTTGTCAGTGGTAACAGCTCATCGGCCTGTTGTCCAAAGCCCAATCACAAGACCATTTTTATTGTATTGCCTTTAAGTAAATCTTAGATCAGGAAAGTCACCTACTTAAAAAAAAAAGAAAGAAAAGAAAAGAAAAGAAAATATAGAAAAAAAGGACAAAGGAGAAAATAAAAAAATAAATAAAACCACACTTCAGCGCACGAGTATGGTTGGTAAGTTGTCGGTGGTAACAGCTCATCGGCCGGTTGTCCAGAACCCAGCTTACAAAAAAAATGCACAATAATTCCCAAAACACTTAGGGAAGAAGCGGGGAAGTAGAATAAACCGGGGAGATGTACACTGGGTTCGCCCTTGTGTTGACCCCATAAGTAAAAGAAGCAGGGAGAAAGCTATCGATCGAAACGATAATCCTCTAGGCAAGGTCACCTAGGGTCGTAGAAACCTAAAGTCCAATTTAACGGCCGTCTAGTGAGTCTTTCACTATTTTTACAAGATGCTTAGCACTTAGAGTCCTTTTCAAGTCTTGGGCGGGTCGGGTAGCCATAAAAAGTTATCTTGGAACTCTCAAACCCCAAAAGTATAAAAGAAATTAGAAAAGAAGAAAAATAAAAAAAATGTATCTTCCCTTTTCAAATAAGGCGAGGACTTGGGCGATCTGCATTCTGGCAGACACCTGGATACTGTTGAGTTTTCATCGTTTAGCACCTTAGTTGAAATTTTTTATTATTAATAAACGACTTAGGCCTAAGCGATCTAATCCTAATTTTGATTTTATACATAGCATGTAGTTTAATTTTGCTAAGGACTAGCAAAAGATAGGCATGGGGGTATGATATAGAACATCTATTTAGGTTAAAATTCCTATTCATGCATGTTCTTAGGCTTAGATTTGCATTTCATGTTATAAATATTGTATAACATGCATCATCTTGCATTTTGAGTAGTTGTATATATTTTAGGTTAATTAGGTCCTTTTTATGGTCAGGAGAGAAGAAGACTTATTTCAGGGCATCAGATGGATGATTGGATCATACGGATCTGATTAAGATGACGATTGGAGTCTAACGCCTCTGAAATCATTTAAATTGGAGAACCGTAGCATCATACGAAGTCCGAGGAAGATCAACGGTCAGGGGGAAATGCAACACCCATACAGGTTTCGGATGGAAAATCTGACTGTACGAATGGATCTGGAGTGATGATCATAGTCCAAGAGTGCGGGAATCATCTTGATCTGAGCACCGTGGCACCCTCTACAAAAGAAAGAAGAATGGACAACCTAGGTGGCACCACGTGGTGCCATCTAGGCCACCCAACACCGGCCAGCAACAGCAGCACACGTGCACAGCTGCAGCCATGCTCAACGCATCGCGCATGACCACAGCCACGCGTAGTAGTAGCGCAACGCATGCCAGCGCACGCGCGCACGGTGCGGGGAGCATGGGTGCGTGAAGCACGCGCTAGCAGAGCGCATGCCAGCGGAGTGAATCTTCAGCGAAGTATGCCTTTAGTGACACTTGCATCTGTCACTAATGGTCTGTGCATGCCAGCAAGAGGATTTGAAGGGCGGATCTTCAGCGATAGCTGCAGCGACGTTTATGGATGCCAGTAATGACCCAGATGCGAATTTGTTCTTCCTCCACTATAAAAGGACCTACCCACCATCATTCCAAAGCATTTCTTCCTTTCTTCCTCTCACCACCTCCAAGGCTCTAGAGAGAGCTTGTCCCAAGCCCAGGATGCTCCTCTAGAGTAGAAAATCAAATAGTTTTCCCTCCCCTCATCCCCATTCATGGAGCATCTTGTAGTCGTCCTCTCACCGCCCTTCGGGAAGAAGATCCTCACCGCGACACCGTCCTGCCCCATCCTCCATCCTTCGGCTCCATCCTCCTTCGTCCTGCTCCTCACCGTCTTCCTTCGGACGATGTCAAAGCGAGTCATCCTCCGAGCAACCGTCGAGGGGGATTTCTCTCACCTCTTTCTATCTTTTTATGTTTTCGTAGTGTAGATTTTCTGCTTTCATAGTGTAACAAGCAATTCTTCATGAATATATGATTGTTTCTCTCTCTCTCTCTCCCTCCCTCTCTCTCTTATATTTTTGCAAGTAGATAAAGTTTTCAGCGACCTAATCTCTTGCTTGTTAAAAATACCAAAAAAATTAGAAAAGATAAAAATGACCAAAAACAAATAAAAGTGAAGTGCATATTTCCAAAACCAAACGTTTGCCTCCCCATGTTCGACCTGGCACTCTCTTTTCTAGTTTTAATTATAAATTTTATTTGACCATGCGTTTTGCAACTACGACGACGGGTTACTCGTAACCCCAATTTCAAACTCGTGAAACACGTGCAATCAAGGGGGTCCGATGATAATGTCATCATCAACCATAACTAGCTTTAATTAGTCAAAATCAATTGACAACTACTCTTACATAACCACCAGAGAGTCGTAATTCACTGCATATCCTTTCTGAGAACAATACATTGAAATAGGGTTAAAGCTGTAGTTTTAACAAAAGATCATAATTGTAGAGTAATCACTGGGTTTCCCAGGGGTTAACTAATGTTCAAATGTTCATTAATGTCTAATAAGAGGGTCTGTGCAGATAGAAATGGGTTTTCGTGCATTACGAGAGTCAAAATAGCACCCGAAACCCTAATTTCTGACCTGCTTAAATAACAGAGGTTTTGGTTAGAATAAATTCCATCTAAACCTTATAAAAATCATATAAAAATATTCCATAAGGTTTGATATTCTTGATTTGACCATTGGAACCCATTTTAACCTAAAATAGAGTCTCAGAAGGATAGTTGCCCTAATTTGGATTTCTACGTAAATTAACCTGTCAAACTTGGTCAAAAATAAAATCCAACATCACCACCAGATTTCTTGGGTCTAAATTAGGTTTGGGCCAAAATTTGGGCCCAATACGAGATCATCTTGACCTAGTTTGAATTTTGGTCCAGTCTAACTCTTTTTCTCTCAAATAGCCCTCAGCTTTCGAAATCGATTGCAAAGACCCCCCTAACTTTGTCATCACCTTCATAAAGAGGCCCCTACCACCATTGCCATGTGAACACCCCTGCAGCCGACCTTTAATCTAGGATTTCTCCTTGATTTCACCCCCAAACCCATCCAAAATTGGAAGGGAGACTCCTAAAGAGATTCCCTTCAATTTGAACCAAATCTTGATGTCCAAATTTTTCCCTAGAGTTCATACTATTGGTGTTAGAGCACCATGATCATTTATTTTGATAATAACAAAACACGTGTTATTTAACATTTGCATTTGAAGTCTTAGATTTCAGGATATTTGCAAATAGAGATGTATTTAGACAGAGTTCGAGCTTGCTTCCATGGCGGATTGGAAGAGCCTAATAAAGGAGAAGGAGCTTTGAGAGGAGCAAAAGCTTGAAGAAGGAAGGAGATGAAGAATAAGATAGATTTCCTTTCTTGTTCATTGTAATTTGTCTCTATTTCTTTTGTTGCTCTTTATATTTCTTAGATTACTTGTTAAAGAGCCTCAAAGAACCCTTAAAGTAGTCCTAGGAACACTTGCATAACCCTACGATACTTTGGTTTCTGTAGAGAACTTAGAAAATCAAAATAGGGTTCTGACAGCCTAATCAGACGTCTATCTGGAAATCAGACGTCTGATAGTGACTTTCAAGATGTATGACTGTTGACTCAGACGTCTAATAACTTAGGTTGGACTTAGTTCTATCTGTTGAAATCAGACATCTAGACCTTAGTCCAGATGTCTTAGAAAATGTCTGATGGGTGTGCCAGACGTCCAATTAGTGGAACGTTGGCTAAACAAAGTAAACGTTGAGGACTATAACCATTAGGCATATATTAGACGTCCTTAGATGACCCCAGACGTCTGATATGTGACCGTTGAGTCTCGTTGTAAGCCAAAATCACCTTTGTCATATTTTCTAGCCATTAACATATCTTGGGAATCCATTCCCGCTGTACAATAGGTTTCCAGATGTCCAGACCTAGTCTCAGACGTCTTGTACGTCGTTTGATGACCTTACACTAGAACCCTGTTTAGGCCTGAACCAAGTCAGGAAGGAAACCCGCCTAGAATCAGACTTCTAACTTAGTTCCCAGACATCTAAACTAATTTTCTAAACGTCTGATATCTGGAACAGATGTCTGATGACCCTGTCAGAATCATAATTGATTCTGATTATGGCTTGTTTTGCCTTGGGTTCAACCCTAACGGCTATGGAAGCTTTCTAAGGACTTCCAAAGCCTTCTTAGGTCCTCTATAAACAGAGGAGGACCCTTGCCTTGCAAAGATACACCAAGCATTAGCATTTCCACATCTTTTGTGTTCAAGTGAAATAGAAGAAGATTTTCTCTCCATTTCACCATTCCAAATCTAGAGAACTTCAATCCAGTTGCGCACCAGCTCTCCCTCTGCAATTACGAGGGCGACGAAGTACCACCACGTGGTTCACACACCCGCATCATCACATCGACACACTTCCACCAAAGGGAAGTTTCCTAACTCTTATAGAAGCTAGGTTTCAATATTTGTGGCTCTATAGGATTGTTGTACTTTTACTGTTCTTTGGTTTAAGTATTCGCTTTGTGAATTCTCGTCTCCATCGAGGGACAATATACTCCTTATGAAGAGGAGTGGTTTTGAGGTACACTACCCTCAGGTATAAAGTAGCGTGATTGTACTAAGATTGAGCTATCCTCGTTTTATGTAGTTTGTTTAGTGGATTTAATCGACTTTGTCGATGGGGAAATCCTAACTCGATAGGGTTAGGTGGTGGTTTTTACCTGGTTTGGGTTTCCACCTAAAAATCTCTTGTTCCATTGTGTGATTGCTTCATTTGTGAGATTGTTATCTTTTTATTCCGCATTTTGGATGTCACGCATATCTCACCCCCTCCTGTAGGGAATAACACATGCGAACTCTTGGAAATCGCCAAGTCCTCCTTCCTAATTTCCAAGCTTTCAAGCTTGTTTCCAAGCTTGGAAGCTCAACTCTAGCTCTATAAAAGGACCCTGACCAACTTCCTTCGCTCCATAGCTTGTTTTTGGCTGGTTTCCCTCCTCTTCTTTTTGGCCGAATCCTCCACGAGCTTTGGCGACCTTCTCCATCTGATCTCTTCGTTCACCAGCATAGACAATAGTCGGTGGGAGCATCTTCCTCAAGTTCCTCCGTGCGTCGCAATACCAGCGAGCACCACCAATACCCCTTCGTCATCGCCGATTCTCCCACCGAAGAGTTCACTTTCCACGACGCCAGCCATACCATACCTGGTGCTCTTCCTCCCTTTTCGTCCATTAGATTAGGTTAGTTAGGTTTCTCTCTCCCTCTACTCTCTTTTCCTCTATCTAAACTCTATATTCAACCCACGACGTTGTTGTTCGCTCTCCATCTTCTCCATGTCCCAACCGCCCTCCGGCAAGGTTTCCCCAATTATCCACCGCACAACATGCCTCGCCAACACCCTCACAAGCATTGCCTCATCCACCTGAATCGAAACCCCATCCTCATTACGCCTTTCACTCACTCACACGACCTCCTAAACATGCCCATCGCCGACCACCTTCTTCGCATTCGCCCAACCTCCACAGACCTCCTAACGCCATGCTAAAAACATCGTCACCTTCGCCAAGCCCAGGCAAAGCTCTTAAGGTGATTTAACATGGTGGTAAGGCCATCCCTTGTCATTCAGGTCCTCGCCGTGCTCCTTTGCTGCCGCCATCATCTTCGATGATGACCACAGTCCTCCAGCTACAATAGTGCTCGATTTCACCTCCTGGTCACACGGACACCTTCCAGGTCCACACTCAAGGCTTCAATTGGAAGCCTTCTCCTCAACAGCTATGTCAATTGGAGGCATCTCCCTCAGCAAGACACTGTGACCTGGTGTGCGTTAGTGCCACATCGGCTATGGAAGAGTGCACACTCATGCTTATATTGAATTTATGATTAGGCATATTTGCCCAAGCACAGGGGGTCAGGTCCCCATACACCCATTCACCTGCTTACCCGACCTATCCTCACTCCTTAGTCACCACCCATGCTGGTGGCCCTAGACACTGTTTGAGACCCAAATACCCGAGTATCAGGATTTGACTATGCCCTCGGTGTGAGAGAGAAGAAGAGATGAATTTGTGAGGGAGCAGGGGAGGGTTTAGCTCTCTTGTGCTCTATGCTGACACTTAGCCACTGAGGCCTTGGTTCCCTTATGCTTGGGAAGGAGAAAAATAAGAAGGAAAGAAGGCTTAAAGAAGAAAACGAATGCTCGAGAAGAGAGAACAAGAGAAACTGAAGAGAAGAAACGGAGTTGAAGATGAAAAAGAGAAAGGCTTTGAGAAGCCTTATGCCTTGTGCACTTTAAGCCGTCTAGTGTTTGATTCTATCATCTGAATTCTGAAGCCTTGAGGGATTAAGACCACTATGGATTAAGTTGGCCACTTATCTGACATGGCATACCTAATTGATAACATTATTTATACATTTGAGTATATTGAGTAGTTGATATATATGCTTAACTAAGACTAATAATTGCTGATTCAAATCACCATTATTTTATCTTGATCTCTTTTTATCATAGTGAACTCTTGAAATACTCTTGCTTAGTATTGAATATCATTTGAGTATATTGTTATTTATTGAATATCTTGTATCTCTATTTATGCTTAATTGATTATGCTCATTTATTCCGAATGTGATTAATGTTGTGAATTCCACATTTGGTCCTTATGTTCAACCTCAAACTCCATTGTAGATTTTGAATTATAAATTTTATTTGTTTGAGAGCTATTTGTTGACTGTACTACAATGCAATTTCCTTGAAACTCGATGAAAGGCTAACAAACAGTCACTCTCGGTATCTGCCAGACCCAAATTCTAGAGGTCCTCAGAACAATCATCATAATAAAATGTCTCTAGAACCATGGAATATAACTCTGAATCCCGTCGAATGTCATCTTGTTTCCCGAAATCCATGTGTATGCCCTCAAGATCAAAGGTGAAAGCCTCCAATACTCTCAATTTGCTAGAATCATGCTCGGCTAAATCGAGATCCTCCGTCATGCGGGAAACTTCCAGTTCTGGTTCTAGGTTTCCTACTACTGAAACAGTCATGAGATCCTGAATCAAACCTAGTTGTTCTACTTAGCACTTTTCTTTTCCTTTAGAAGATACCTCAAAATATTGATCTCAGTTCACTTATCCCGAAAGGCAATTATCATGTACCCTGATTCACAATTGATTATGGCTCTTGTAGTAGCCAAGAAGAGTCTCCTCAAAATTAAGGGCATAACTTGTATTTGTTGTGGTGCATCCACGTCAAGAACTAGGAAATCAGCTAGGTAGCTGAAATCCTTGACCCTTATTAGCACATCCTCTACTAGCCTAATCGGGGTGATTACAGTTCGATTAGCTATTTGCAGAGTAACATCAGTGGGTTTTAGTTGTCCTATCCGTAGTTTCTCAAATAGGGCGGTTGGGATTAGGTTGACTAAAGTGCTAAGATCCAGTACAGCCCGCTTCAAATTTGTACCACTAATCTTTCAGGGGATTAGTAGGGTGCCTGGATCAAATTTCTTAGGAGGTAGATTGTTTTAGATTATGGCATCACATTTTCAGACAGTACTACCTTTCCTTGTGAGGGTTCCTCCACCTCTTTTTTGGATAAGTCAGGTGAGGTGGAGTTGAGAGTAAGGATATCAAGTAACGGGATAGTGACTTGTGCATTCCTCAATGGTCCCGTTATGTCATATTCTAATAATCCTCTAGTGTGTAGGTGGGATAAGATTTGGGATAGGGCAATGGATTGGTTATCTTTGGGGACAGGTTTTTGCTTTCACCTCTTGGTTCTATCCTCGACCTTGTTGCTTTGATCATGGGTTGGATGAGATTTAGAAGATGGGCCTTGGGGCTTGGTCTTGTGATCTTTTCTCAAACCCACAACATTGATCATAGCACAGTCATGATGTGGAGGCGGAGGAAAGAGAATTGGGCCCTGTTGCTGAACAGTAGGATAAGCCATGGAGGTTTGATTCAGATCAGCTGAGGTGCATGCTCCAAACATGCAAGTATGAGTTGATGGGCCTGGCTGAGTGTAGCAAGATTGACCCTAGATTTGATTCACCACATGTTTGTGGGTCGACATGTTGTTTGGATTTGGCAGAGGTTGGGAAGGAAGTGCACTAGGCTGGCGAGTCCACACCATTTGTGCGAGATGATTTTGAACCTCTGTGATCTTGTCTTTGTGCTGCTTTTGCATAGCTGTATTAGTCTTATAGATGTCATCCGGGGCTTGCAGAATCATGCTTATTTGATCTTCCTTGTTAGGCTTAAATTGGTAATTCGGATTGGGCCTAGGCTGATCGGGCTGATATGAGTGCGGAGCCTGTGGTCGGGGCTGGAATTGAGATCTCGGGTTTTGATTATTCCCTGAACATGCAAAGTTGGGATGATTGCGCCATCCAGGGTTGTAGGTATTGGAGAATGGATCATTCTAGATGGCATGGAGATCTTCACAAGTTTGAGGGACTCTAGAAAAGTCAGAATATGAGGGTCCAGAGTTCCCCCAACTAGAGTAGGCGGGTTCGGAGTTTCCTCTATAACCAGGATCAGACAAGGGTGGATACAAGTCCATCCCCTAGTGAGAGTGGTGGTATATGTTATGCACAGTCTCCTTGCCTGAGGGCAGTTGTGCATATGTGTTCTACTATGTGGAGGTGGCTCTCTGTAGATGTTGAGTCAATTCGTTCACCTTTTTCTCAATGATCAAGACCATATCCAAGTGACTGGCCACTAATTCTAGATCGACGAATGCGGATAGGCCTTGAGTCGCATTTTCCCTTCACGTGGCTGTTAATGCATGTGTGGTCGTCCAGTCGAACACACCCATAGATTCATTGTTTATGGAGTTCTCGCACATGTTCTCTAGAATCTCCCAAATAGTATCTTCGTGCTGACCCATGATGTTGCTACCACAGGTTACATTAATAAATAGCCTGATATCCTCATGGAGTCCTTGGTAAAAAGACTGAACTTGTTCCCATTTAGGAACTCTGTGATGGGGGCATTTCCGCATGAGATCCAAAAAGCGGTCCCATGCCTCATGAAATGGTTCTCCTGCATTCTACGTGAGGTGCGTGATCTGGTGCCTCAAAGCATTCGTCCGAGCAATGGGGAAGAATTTCTTCAGGAATTTAGATTGGAGTTCCTCCCATGTGTTGATTGGATGGGTCAGAGTCTGATACCAGTGGTCAGCTTTATCTATTAGGGAGAAGAACATCTTCATGAGCAGGATGTCCTGATTCTGAATAAGTGGCCCGAAGGTCTAGGCCAAATGTTTCAGCTGCTTAATGTGCTGGAAGGGATCTTCAGAGTTCAAGCCGTGGAATTTTGGGATAGCATGAATTAGATTCGGCTTGAGTTCAGTATTAGGTCCTCTAGTTGGGATTTGCACCCCTGGGTTCGATTGCTACTGTAGTGGGATTCTAGTGATCTCTCATTTGAGGACACTGCAGTGGGCTCACGAATGCCTAGAATAGATCATTGAGGTCTTGTAGATAATTTCGGAGATTGGGTTCTTCTTCTTCATGATTCTCCATGGATGTGGATGAAGGAGATCTAGATTCAAAAGTAGAAGAGTCGAAAGAGATGTCAATCTAGTTGGGTGGTATCACAAACAAGTGGGTCGAGGCCTAGCCTAGATGAGAATGGAGTACTAGTGGAGGTCTCAAGGGTGGTCTTAAGGACCTCATCCCGAACATGCACTAAAGAGCTAGATGAGAGATAAAATGTGTGATGGACCCAATCAAGGTACCCAAAAAATCTTTGGATGACTAAGGAGCTTCAAGGTGGATGATACCTTTAGATTAGAAAGTCATTCACCAAAGAATTACTTGGGTAGCCAGGAAGGGAAAGCCTCGCAAAGGCCCCTACACGGTAGAGCATCCCCACAGGTTACAGGGTTTCCCCTACTTGACCTTCCTTGTCATTGAAAATCCAAGTAGACTGAAATGAGCAAGCTTGGCCCCTAAGTCTACCAATTTTATTCTTGAATATGTGCCTTGAATTTCACTTGAACTTTAGAATTGATTGTGATTTGTGACCTAATTTGAAGGTTGGTTAACCCACAAGGTGGGTCAACTTCACCTAACCTGTCCTAAAGTTTAGAATGAGTTGGGTAAAGAACCCAAAATCACCCTGAGTTATTTACAAGCAGGTTATTAAGTCTCAATTTTTTAGTAATTCAAGTGATTGCTAGAGCCTTCTTTTAGGGTTTGTTTGATTATGTCAGTTCAACAAAGGCTTAGGTAACACACAATGCAGGAAATCAATTCTCCTTTAAATCAGGCAAGTGTGTTTTCCTAAAACCCTAAAATGGAAACCCTAATTTGGCTCTATTTTCCAGGTCCAATTTTTCCCAAAGTTGGCACCTAGGACTCAATCAAGAAGGTGAATAGCCCTAGGCACCCTAAGTCCCTAGTAGGTACAGATATCTGGATGGGGATTTCTAATCAAATCAACCAAATCAGGTGATTAATTCTATGAAATAATGAGAGTTGATCCAAATTGATTTTTGTTTTTAATTCCCTCCAAAAATCAGGGGCTTAAGAAGAAGGAAATGAAGTTACCTACCCTTGGAGTGGTTTTTATTTGGCTAGGCTTCTCCCATGTACCTCGCAAAATCACAATAGATCAGAACAAATCAGAATTGTAATCAGTGAATTAAAGTGTGTGTTGCCTCCTGACAACGGTGCCAAAATATTGTATAGTGAGATTCATGTTTTAGAAATACACATCGTAGTATAGGATAAAAATTGTGGCAACACTTAAATTCACAAAACTCGAAATCGGGAAATTGAGCCTAAGCTCGTTTACAGGTAGAGAATTGGCAATTCAATAACTAATCACAATTATCAAGAAAGATATGCAAATATAATCAAAATATTTCTGAATATAAATCAGAGTAATATTGCTATAAAAACTAAGAATGAGAGTGAAAAAAGATTATCTTAAAATGGTGGTTTGAACCACCAATTCAACCCTACAATTAAGCTGTACAATCAACTCTAATATATGAACAGTATCCTTAATCAATTATCAACGTCAATATCAAAACCAATCAAGCACCATGGTTAAACAATAGAACTAAGGCTTGGATGCCTTATCCTCAGAGCCTCAGCAACATTTAAGGCAAAGCAGCAGTAGAGGAGTGCAAGGTTCTCACAAGGGCAAGGCACAAGGGCCTCACTAAGCCTAACAGTTAAGAGAGTAGGGCATGAATCCTGAAGCAAAACCCTTCCCCCTCCTCAGTATTTCCTTCCTCAGAACCAAGTCAAACTCTAGCATTTGGGTTAATCGGATATGGCCCTAACCTGTAGGCATGATCGCAAGCAATTGTGCATGCGTGGGCACGTGTGAGTGCGTGCATTGGGGCATGCACAGGGGACCTAAGCCCCCGTGCATTCAAGGCAAGAAACCTTCTTCAAATTTGTGTAATATATGCCTTTGTGAGTCCTAACATCCACAAGGTGGGACTAAATCTGGAGCTTCCTCATGTATGCAACTATTTGTTGCTGCTACTGTTGTTGCAACGCCCAGTTCAGGGTGTGGGAAGCTTCAAGAACTGCAGTCTCTTTGATTGCATGCTACAATTGGTTAGATGGTGGTCAGAAAGATGCGAATGACATCGAAGAAGACAGTGGCAACGATGGTGCTCCGATGACGGCACCTACACAGGAATATAGGCTATAAACACCAGTTAGAAAGCTCAAGATGATCGCTGGAGCAAGGCATGTGCAGTGGTGGTCACGGTGTGCTGTGTGGATGTGTGTGAGTGGCGACATCAAAGAGGGTGAACGGAAGAGGTTGTACTCAGTGGCGTGATGGAGTGATCAGAACACCAAATTGGGAGAATGCTTTTCTAGGGGAGGTTAGGGTGAAGGTTTTGGAGGTGGTGACATGAAGTTTGATGGCGTATGGTGGTTACGCGACCTTGACAGAGGTAAAGCCATCGCTGGGGAAGATGGCAGAGTCGAGGGCGACACGGCGCGTGAACCTAAAGTCTAAGGGGTTGGAGAGGATCAGGAGGGTGAGAAGATGTGTTTCAGAGATTTAGGGACAAGTGAGAGGGTGAGATGCATCCGGCGTTGACTGGCCGGATGTGAAGAAGATGAGAGTATAGCAAGGTGTTGTAGAGGAAGAAGAGTTGGAGGGTGGTCGAACTTTGGCTGGTTGTAGTCGTGAAGAAGGGAGGAAGTCGAAGGGTTGTCCAATTTGATGATTAGACAGTTGGAGGAGAAAGACAGAGGAGGTCACCGGAGCTGAAGCAAGGTTGGTCGTAGAGGAGGAAGAGAGAGGATTCTCGACTCAAAACTTGGCTAAGGAGCATGGTCCTGGTATGAGGGTCATATATAGAGCTTCAGAACAAGCTCTAAGTGAAGGAAGAGGCTTGATTAAGCCACTTTTAGGAATCAAGAAATCTGATAGAATTCATGTGTTCACACGATCTCCATGCTATGAATCAAGGTCCAAGATCCTGATGGAATTGGTCTCCATCGTATGAACACTAATCCCACCAAATTTGGTGGCATTTGGTGGTGATTTGATTGGGTTTTAAGTTGGTCAAAGATGGGTGCTTGCCCTGTTGACCACAAATGGCGGTAAGGACCAAAGTGTGAAGAAGATGATGAAGCTAGCGGGTAAATGCAATAAATTTTGAAAGCTAGGTGCTTAGGTTTGAAGAATAGAGTTTTAAGGGACTAGATTGTAAACTAGGTCAAGATGAAATTTGATTGGGTCCAAATTTTGGTGCCAACCTAATTTGGACCCAAGAAATCTAATTGTGAAGTTGGATTTAAGTTTTGACCACATTTGAATAGGCAATTTGCATAGAAGCCCAAATTAGGGTAGAATTTTGTTTGACTCTATTCTAAGTCAAAATGGGTTCAAATGATCAAACAAAGGGTCCCAAACCTTTTAGAATAGTTTTCTATGATTTTTAGGAGGTTTAGATGAATTTTATCCTGACCAAAACCTATTTAATTTAAGTAGGTATGAAATTAGGTTTTTTGTGTTATTTTGGTTCTCGGAATGCGTGAATCCTTATTTCTTTCTGTGTGGACCCACTCTTTAGACTTTAATGATCACTAAACCTTCAATTAACCCCTGACAAGTCCCATGGTTACTCTGCATTTGTGATGTGATGCTAAAACTGTAGAATTAGTGTTGTTTTAATGTTCTCCTCTCAAAATGGATTTGCATAGAATTACGGCTCTCAAGTGATCATGTAGGAGCATTTATCAATCATACCTGACCAAAAGTAGCTAGTTAAATCTTATGATGGTGTCCCCATCAGGTTGTTCTTAAATTAAAGATCCTAAAGTGCAATTAACGTATTACCCAGAGGTTTTCTAAGGTGCTGGCAGGAAAATTTTTAGTTTATTTGAACTACCCCCCATGCCTAAGTTCTTGCATGTCTTCATGCATAAATAGAAGGAAAATAAATTAAGACAGGGGGTAAGAGGATAGAAATCACCTAGAATTGCTCCTAATTCTTCATTCAACATATGCTTACCAAATGACAGAAAGCACAATATGCATAGTATAAAAGGTATATGCCAAAAGAAAAAGATGATATGCATAAAAGATAAATACATATGTTTAAGTGTTGAATTTAACAGTTCCAGCTAGGCGAAAACTCAATTATACATCCTCGATAAAATTAATAATTTCATCAGTAGGAGGAGGTTCCTGGGACATAAATGGCTTGAGGCATTGACCATTTACCGTAGAAACATGCCCAGATTTAGGGTCCATAATTTGGACCACCCCATTAAAATAAGGGTGAATCACATGATATGGGCTAGCCCACTTTAACTTAAGCTTACCCGGAAAGAATTTGAGGTGATAATCAAATAACCAGACTTGCTTGTTGGGCATGAATACCCTCCTCTGAATGTTGCGGTCATGAAAAGCCTTCGTCTTATCTTTGTAAATCTTTACATTCTTGTAGGCTTTCCACCAAATCTCTTCTAATTCATTGAGTTGGAGCTTCTCTGATAACCTCCTACATTTAGATTAAAATTACATTTCTACACCACCCAAAAAGTGTGGTGCTCTAGCTTGACAGAAAGGTGACAGGCCTTTCCATGCACCATGTGGTATGGCGACACTCCGAGTGGGGCCTTGTACGTGGTCCGATATGCCCAAAGTGCATCAATTAATTGATCAGACCAATCCTTCCTATTAGGTCTAAACGTCTTCTATAGGATAAGCTTGATTTAACCGTTGGACACTTTTGCCTACCCATTGGTCTGTAGATGATACAGGGTAGCAATACGATGATGTACCTCGTATTTCTTCAATAGTGACATAAAATGAGATGGATGAAGTAACTAACCCGATTACTAATCAGAGTGTAGGGAACACCGAATCTCGTGAAAATGAATTCCCATACGAAAGAGATGACAATCTTATGATCAACCTATCTCGCTGGGATAGCTTCAACCCACTTCGAGTCATAGTCAATTGCAAGAAGTATGTATTCGAAGCCATGCAAGTTCAGTAAAGGGCCCATGAAATCGATGCCGCAAACATTGAACACTTCTACGACTAGAATGGGTTAGAGAGGCATTATGTCTTTCAGGGTCATAGAAATGACCGACTAACATCTCTTACAATACTTAGCAAATTCAAGTGTATCTCTAAAAATAGTCGGCCAAAAAAAACCCAACTACAAGATCTTCATAGTGACTTTTCAGCCTGAAAAATGACCACCATAAGCATCACTGTGGCAAAAACATAACACACTCAAAATTTCTGAGTTAGGGACACACCTCCTGATGATTTGATCAATCCCAATGTGAAAGAGAAAGGGGTCATCCCAGAAATATAATTTGGCCTCTGAAATGAATTTGAGTTTTTGGTCCTTGGATAAACATGAGGGAATCTTGCCAGCATCAAGATAATTCGCGATATTTGCGTACGAGGGAAACTCCAAGGAAGTAATAGCCAAAAGATATTCATCCAAAAATTGATCTGAGATGGGCGGGGAAAAAGGGATGTGTTCTAGGTTGCCAAGACAAGTGATTCGCCACTACATTATGAGCTCCAGCTTTGTCGCGAATCTTGACATCAAATTCCTGTAATAAAAGAATCCATCTAATAAGATGGGGTTTGGCATCCTTATTTGCTAGCAAATGCCAGAGAGTGGAATGATATCTGAAAATAATCACTTTTGACCCAAGTAAATAAGATCTAAATTTCTCCAACCTGAGTACTACTGCTACTAGTTCTTTCTCGGTAATTGTATAATTATGCTGAGCCTCATTCAGCATCTTACTAGTGTAGTAGATTACATATGGATGGTGCTCTCGACGTTGGCCTAAAATGGCTCTGACAGCGAAATCAATGGCATTGCACATCATTTCAAAATAGAGAGACTAGTCAGGTGGTTGGAGAATCGGCGAATCTAATACAACACCTCCTAAGGTCTCAAAAGCATTGACACATGATGAATCGAAGTCAAATGGGGTGTCGGCTACTAGAAGATTCGTCAAAGGATGGACGATTTTTGAGAAATCACGAATGAATCTGCTATAAAATCTGACATAAGCCAAGAATGATATGATCTGCTTAACCGAGCAAGGTGGAGGTAATCGAGAAATGACTTCGGATTTAGCTCGGTCGACCTTAAGTTCGTTAGAAGAGATCCTGTGACTTAATACAATGCACCCTCACCATAAAATGGGTTTTCTCCCATGATAGAACTAGGATTACTTTTATGCACTTCCTCAGGATCTTTGTGGGTTAGCAAGACAAGACGAGAAATCATCTTTGAACATAGTCCCCAAACATATCAGAGAAAATGGCCATCATATAATGCAGAAATGTCGCTGGTGAATTCTAGAAGCCGAAGAACATTAGCTTAAAAGCGAATGTTCTAAAGGGACATAAAAGTAGTCTTGTTCTGATCTTCTAGGTTAAGAAGAACCTAATTATACTCAGAGTATCCATCCAAAAAATAAAAGAAACTTCACCTGGCTAACCTTCCTAAGATCTGATCAATAAAAGGTAAAGGAAAATGATCTTTCTGGGTAGCCATGTTCGGTTTCCTATAATCGATGCAGGCTTGACATGAAGTTGCAATGCGGGTAGGATGGATTTGCCCTTATCATTCTTGATTACGGTAAGTCCTATTTTCTTGAGCATAATCTGAATAGGACTCACCCATTGGCTGTCGGAAATCGGATATATAATGCCCACATCTAGCCATTTAATGATCTCCTTCTTGACAACCTCTAGCATGTTTGGGTTCAGCTGTCTTTGAGGTTGTCTAGAAGGTTTTACCCCCTCATCCATGTAAATATGATGAGTGCAATACAAGGGCCGAATCCCATGGAGATCAGCAATGCCCCACTCGATAATGGCCCTATGAGCTTGTAAGAGAGAGATCAATTGATGCTCCTATTCTGGGGTCAAGTGAGAACTAATAATCATGGGGTATGTCTCACTATCACCTAAAAACACATACTTGAGTGAATCAGGTAAGGGCTTCAATTCATTCTTTTTTTTGAAACAAAAAGGAAAGCTATTGTGCTACGATAGGAATCTGGGAGAGCATTTTATTCATAAAAAAATAAAGCAGGATCTTACAAAATAGATCCCCATACACGTATTAGGGACCAGCACACATTTACAATTTGTTCCACATAGACTGGCCTCTCCTGAAATAAAAACTCATTCCTCGCTCTCCAAACACACCACATCACTACCACTATATGAATATGCGGCTTATCACATAGCAAAAAATTATGCCACAGAACACCCCACATGGGGAGCGGTTCCTTGTATACTCTTCTCTAAATCACATCAGTAACCACACACAAGGAGAAAATGTGAGTAGAGCTGTCAGTGGGTAATCCACAAAGCAGGCACAATTGTAAGGCAATACCCATCCTCCTATGTCTGAGATCCCCTGTAATCAATCCATCCCTCCTGCATAGCCACAGAAATATTTGGACTTAGTTGGGATCTTTAGCAGCCATAATTTCCTTCTTATCTGATCAGCCTCCTCAGAAATGGACCTCATCAAGATCTTTTCATATGGCTGGGCTGGAGTGAAGATCCGATCCCATCTATAGCTATCTTCTAAACCAACCATTGGCCTAAAGGCCATCAACTCCAGCTGCTGATGCATTTTCTCCTCTCAAGTTCTTGTGCCTTGCTTGAGTCACCCCTTCAATCCTCCAGGTCTCCTCCAGATTAGATCAAAACCTGCAAACCGGGTCCCATTTATTTGTAGCAGCTGCATAGACTTTTGGATGCACCTCCTTCAATAGTCCCAAAGTCAACCATTCCACTTTCTAGAATTTGAAAGAGCAACCATCACCTTGGATTGGCTGAAACATCTGCCAATTGTTCCTCATTACTTGTACCACAGATTTCTAGAAAGGGAACGGTTTGAATGGCTGAAGTTGGTTCAAAGAGCTTTGAGAACTGCCATAATTTTCTTTAATAAGAACTACCTAGTTCTTATTCTCATCATTAAGTAATCTGATGGCCCACTTAAGAAGTAATGCATCATTGAATTCTTTAAGGGATTTTATCCCCATTCCACCCTAGTCTTTTGGCATACACAGTTTATCCCACTTCAGGGGTTGTAAAAATTTACCTTCATGGCTTGCTCCCTTCCAAAAAAATCACTTCCGCATCACATCAATGTGCTTACAAATGGATTTAGGTGCTTTGAACACAGAAAAGAAGACTGGGATGGAGGTAATCACCAAATTTAAGAGAATAAGTCTACCTCCCTTGGACAGGTGTTAACAGGATGAGAACGATAGAAAGCGAGAAACGAGATCGTCCCTGGCGACGGCACAAAAAATGTGTAGAGGACGCAAAGAGTGACAACGCTAAAATGTTAAGAGGAGCGCGAAGTCAAGTTTAAAATAAATACATCATAGTATAGTCGAAATCACCTTGTAAACAAATAAGAATTTTTATTACTCGAATGTTGAGTCCGAGGTCGAACACAGGGAGCAAATGGAATTTATTTACTAATCTCAATCAATGTAATTTGAACACTTAAATCTACTCAAAATCTAATTCAGAGTATAATGCAGGAGTTTATGGATTATAAAATGTAGCAAAATAGAGAGATTGAGAAGAATTGGATAAAAAAGTGTTGTGACTCTTCTTCTCTTTGACTTGTTCTTCAGCTTCTTTCTTCCTTGTTTTCTTCTTCTTCTTTGGTTCTTCTTTGCCTTTTCCTTCTTAGCTTCTCTTCTTTCTTTTCTTCTTTTTCTTCCTTTCCTCTGCATGCTTACCTTAGCTTCTTTTTCTTTCCTTGTCTTCCGCCTTCTCTACCTTTCTTCTTTAGCCTCACCCTTCTCTGCTACAGTGCCTTTGCTTTTCTTCTCCTTTGATTTCTCTTAACTTCCTCAGCTTCTTCCTTAGCCTCTTCTTCAATCGCACCTTCTCTGCTACAGTGCTTGTCTTCCATGTCTTCTGCCTTGATTTCTCCTTCTTCTTCCTTGATTTCTGCCTTTAGCTTTGCCTTTGCTTTTCCTCCTTGGCTTCCTTAACTTTCCTTCTTCTCTGTGGCTGCACCTTCAGCCTCCTCTTCCTTCTTCCTTTCCCTACACACACGAGAGTGCAAAACCTACCCCTACCCTCCCCCGCGTACGTTCTCTCTCTATTTCTCTCTTCGGTTCGCTCTCCCAGAGTAATCAATCGGGTATTTGGGTCAAGTTATGCGCACCCTGGTCCAGCCGCACCGGCGTGGGTGGTGCGCGAGGAGTGCTAGGCAAACGAGTCGGCCAGGTCTGCGTAGGCGTGGGTCGCGGACAAGGCGGGTGAGCGAGAAAGGGGACCTCACCCCATGTTCTTGAGGCGATAAGTAGGAAATACAAAATCAATTTAAAGCACTCACCTCACTCCTAACTTTCCGAGGTGGGACTAATAGTCCCACCCGCTTCGCTTGTGCACCCGCAGGGGAGAACTTCGCTCAATTACTGCTGCTGGGTGCTCTCTCAAGGTCGCTCCCTGGCTGGATGTGTGCGCGAGACCAACACACGTCACCTGGGCCTGTTCACCTGGAGTGCAGCAGCATGGCAAGCTTGCTCGTGCTTCAATGGCGGAAAGGGGGTCAGACCTAAAACGCACAAATACGTTCTTGCGGCCCTATCAAACCACGTCGGTAGCTTCGCCGTGTCACGGCGAAGGTGAAGCGGTGGGTGGCTGGCTGCGGGGTGGCCTAGGCGTGCGTGCCTAGGTCACTCTGTGGCCATGAAAGTGCGTGTGTTTGATGGGCACTTGGGGACATGTTGGTGGTCGATGGAGATGTGGATAAGGGTCAGTGGATGATGGCGGAGGTTTTGAGGGGTCTGGCGAGGCGTGTGGGAGCATGGAGCAATGGAAGCACTTTCACCAGTGGTCGGTCGGAGGTAAAGATGGATGTGGCCTGCGGCGTCGAGGGGTCTAAAGCGGAAATTATGAAGGGGGAAATATAGATAAGAGAGAGGGGAAGAAATTTGACCTAACTAAGTGGATGAAAGGGGACAGGAGGGCGGCTGGCCGTACCTGCCACCGCCGGAGAAGAAGCTTCCAATGGAGGGAGAATGGTGATGACGAAGGGGCTTTTGGTGCGTGCGCGGGTATGGCACGACACGGAGGAAGGAGGCAGAGATGTCTCTGCTACTGGTATTGTGGCAGAGCCACGAGAAGAGAGAGGAGAAGTTGTCGGAGCCTGCTGGACACTTGGCCAGAGGAGAAGGGAAGAAATCAGAGGTGGTTCTCCGACCAAGACAAGCTAATTCTGAGAGGCCAGATCAGGGGTCTTTTTATAGCATTTGGCAGAGGCTCTTGTGCTTGGAAGGCAAGCTTCCAAGCACAAGAATCCTCGCCGGAGTAAGATTCAGTGAGAGACCCAAATCTCTTGAGTGTTCGCATGAGAGATTGGATGCGAATCGGATCTTGGAATTGTGTTCAGACGATAGGGAATTCCTTAGAGAATCTCCCGTCCAAATCTGGGAGGAGATCTCAGAGGAATCAGGGAGAAATCCTTGCCAGAGTAGGACTCCTCTGCTGTAATGGCGAAGGGACCTAATTGCAAAGAGTGGCGAGGAAGATAGGGGGGTCTATGTAATAATTTTCGAAAGCTAGGGGTCAAAATGTAATTGGGTGGACTGTTTTGTAAAGTAGGTCAAGGTGACCTTTCCTTAAGTCCAAATTTTGGTACAAACCTAATTTGGACCTAGGGAATCCAATGGTGAAGTTGGATTTTAGGTTTGATCACGTTTGACTGGACATTTTACATAAAAACCTAATTTAGGTCAAATATCTGACTGGGACCCCAATTTAGGTCAAAATAGGTTTCAAAGGCCAAATTGAGGGTTCTAAACTTTAGAGGATATTTTTACATTAATTTAGATGATTTAGTTGATTTTTATCTTGATCAAAACCTTGTTGAATTAAGCGAGCCTGTTTTAGGGTTACAAGAAGTCATTTAATTCTTAGATCTCACAATAACCCCTTTCTGATTAAACCATCCCACTTTTTCTCATGTTAAGTCCAATTGACCTATGTTTAGCCCCTAAGAAATCCCGTTGATGTACTGCAATGGTAAAATTACAGTTTTACCCTTTATTTCTTATTTTCTTCTCAGAACACTTATTCCTTGAATTAAGCCCTTCTCTAGGTTATGTAGGAGCTTTTATTCTCTTTTCTAGGTCAAAATGAGCTAGTTATAACTCATGATGGTGTTCCCATCAATAGGTATTGATTGCATAGCAAAAATACACCAATAAAAATGCCATCTTGTGTTATTTCCTAGCATTGCCATTATATGTTAGGCAGCCAAGTAGCATTTGTAAAAATTAACACATGCATGTATTTACTTGAGAGGGGAGGAAAGTGAATAATTGGCCTTGCAATTAACGTCTTCATCAAGGGTTGCATCGCAAATTCACCATCTTCAATTTTTTTATTTGGCTTTGAAATTCTTCTTCTCTGCATCGCTCAGGGCATGGCTTGCTCTTCGCGCCATTCTCTGCCACATCTTGCTCTACTAGCCGCATGGCCGGTCATGTGCAGCCCAGGGCATGGCTATGCATGCTTCTCCCTCTTTTAAAAAGGCCTAGCCACCTTCCTTGCAGGGAGAGCCTGGTCCAACATACAGACAGCAGCTCCTTCCTCCAGGCCATCTCCTCCCCTCTCCCCTCCATACGCAGCCCCTCTTCTTACTGAAGAGGCACGCTGCGGGCAGGAGTAGCTCACAGTGGTCAACAACCACCACTATGAGTCCCACCACTGCCCAGCTCATCAAAGAGCCGATGGGCATGGTGGTTCACTTTGCTGTTTCACCCTCTTAAAGCTCTTTCGCCATTGCTGCAGACTCGAGCTTTGAAGCTCAACCGCAATAGCAGCACAGCACCTACATCTCCTTCCACACGCGAAAGCCCCTGCACGCACGGCAGCAGCCGGCACAGCTCCTTCTGCGCACGCAGGCCCGCTCCACAGTGCCCGCACACGCAAAATCGGCTGCAGCCAGTCGTCCAAGCCGAGCACGCACTATAGCCACTGTTCACGCTAGAGAGCGCGACACTATAGCTACAGTGCAGTCACCGAAAAGTTTCTCACTTATCCAATCACTGCGCGCTCTCTCTCCGCGTCGCAACCGCCTCCAGCCCGCGCCCGCGTCAGCACCCGAGCCCGCTCCAACGCCTGCGCTAGCGTCTACACCCGCCCGCTCCTGCATTCGTGTCTTCGCCCACGTCACTCCAGCTCGCAGCGCACTGCGCTACACTCTCCCCTCACGCCTGCAGCCTCTAGTGCGCATGCTCATCTTCACGCGCTTGCGCTTGTGCGTGTCTGCACCGGCGCATGGGCCATCAGACGACGGGCGCAACCTCCAGACAGCGTAAACACCCGCTCCCTCTTCCTTCAGCAGGCGCTCTCTCTCTCTCACAGACACACACCTCACTCACACACACACACCACACTTGTACACACTCACGTGTACACACACACACACGCACACTTGTACACACACACACACACATATATATATATATGAACATATACCTATACACTATATATAAGTAGATATACATACATACATATATATATATGTACATAGATACTTATACTAATATATCCATATACATAAATACATATATATATACATATCTATATATCCATATACATATATTACTATATATATAAATCCACATATACACCTATATAATTACCACCCTATATATATATATACATATATATATATTCATATCACCTACCACGCGTTATATCGTAGGAATATCTGCACCAGTTGCTGATATTCCCCGATACCCGCGTACAGAAAGCGTCTCCACACACACTTTCCACCCATCCATCCTACACTCCACGCGGCACTTCGTCCTGTTGGTTGCGTCTTCCTAGACGACGATTAACTCGACACCGTGCTACATGCCATTTCCACCTCCACCCCCACCCCTATATATATATATATATATATATAATATATCTATATATATATAATATATTTATCTTATTTCTATTTCTCTTTCCTGCTATTAAAAAGATAAAAAATATATATAAAAGAGAAAAGATAATCCTTGACTTGCAGGTACTCGGTCTTGCGAATAGCAAGACCAGTTTTGGAACCCTAATTTGGCTCAAAGCCAAGAACCTAATTTTGAGGGTGTACCTCAAGGACAAAAATTATCAGAAAAAAATCTTAAATAGAAAAAACACCAAAAACATAATAAACGAACGAAAGAGATTCGTTGTAGGAAAGGCGTAGAAACTTATTCACCTCTAATCCCGCTCCCCTGAGTTTGACCCTGGGCCTAAAAGTGACTGAGATAAAATCAAGTAGGCCAAGTTAAAAATTTTGTAAAAAGATGGTTAGGCTCGATTTAGGTTAACCACTATACTCATTTCAATGATTAAATCACCATATTAACACAACCTATCCGAGTCTACACCATAGTTTTTCTAGCGCCGTTGCCGGGGAAGTGTACATTCAAGTAAGCTTCTACTCCATTCCTTTAATTTTTCTCTTCTCACACCCTTCTCTTCACGGGTGTTTCTGTTTATTGGTGTGCAGGTGAACCAGCTGCAAGGAGAAGGCAGGCAAACGAAGTCGAAGACGTGGGCTGATCCAAGGCAGGAACAAGAGCGTGAAGTCGTAGGCATCGCACTGGAGCTTCGCCCACATTGCTGAACAAGTAGGTCTCTCTTCCTTAGCAACTTAGGTCAACTTGTCACCTTAATAAAAAAAAAAAAAACTAAAAAAAAAATACTTCTTGGGATCTCTTGGGGCAAGTGGATTAAAAATCACTTGTTTGGTTGTTTGCCATCACTCCCATCGCCCCTGGATTTCCCGCCAAACTTCTCATAGCGAAGATCCAAGAATCTTGATTCTTGAATCTTTCGCCATGTGAAGTATTCTTTGAGGCAAAAATAAATGGATTGATTGCCATCCCTCTTTGCCTCATTTATCTGCAATTCGGGATCACATTTTTAGTGGGGAGACTTGGAATTGAGTTGATTCCAACCCCACCACGACCTTTCACGTGCCTAAGATTTGATCCCGAATACTTCAACCCCAACAATTTGATTTTCTTTATCTTATGGTTGAGCCTTGTGTGTGGAACATCATTCTGGTGATTGGGAGCACTTGAATTAAGGTGCTTTGTCTCCCTTTCACACTAATCTAAAATTGACTCGTGCATCCACACATAGAAATCTCCATCTAGGGAAGCCCATTGCATTTTAGCATGCATTAACCAACTGACATTGAAGAAGGGTTTGTTGGGCTTAGAAAAAACTTGTATTCTCTTAAAATCCGAAGATTGGTTGAAATGGTAATTCAGCGAAATCCTAAAATCCATACTATTTAAGGATGAAACTCTAAAAACCATTCACCAATTAAAACTTCAATTCGGGGAGATTTCCCCGTTGCATGCTTAGTTTACACACTTTATAAAATCAACCACTTGGGTATTACCCGTAAATAACACCCTTCACATTCCAGAAGCACTTGATCCTAATCCTCTAACTAAAAATGGTAGCAACTTGACCCTTATTAAGGATTGGAGGTCTAACTACCTGCGTGTAGCCCCTACGTGCTGGTGAGGGTTCCCACATGCTATCGGGTGTCTACGACTGAGGCAAACGGCCTTTCAATCTGGCCCGGTGGTTCCACGGTGCTCGCATTCGGTTCCGTAGGTCGTGATAGTAGGTAACTTAGATCTTTAGGTTTAAGGGCACACTGTAGAGGTTAGGAATTTGATTGTCATGATTTGTCATCAAGTGTACCTTTGCGACGTCATTTCTCTCATCTCTTTTTCCCTTCTTATCCCCCAATTCTTCCTACGGTAGTGCATGTTTGGGAGGAGGTCACAAAACCCTGAACTGTTTGAATTGTCTGATAATTTTAGGAAAGAAGCCGAATCGTCCTCCTCCACAAACATGGCTGCATGCCCACCGCCAAATCCCGAGGGAGGAAACCGCCCTCAAAACCCACCAGGTGGTGGAGCCTTGGATCCCATAACCCACCTCCAAGCCCAAATGGAAATGTATAATGAACAAATTGAACCCATTAGGGAAACATTGGAGGAAATGCAGAACCCTCCCGAATGGGAGGAGCCTAGGTCTTTTAGCTCCTATCAGAATCCTGCTACTGCAAAGACCATAGGACAAATTCGGGTCCCCATAGGCGGGGACGACTTTGAATTGAAACCTAATGTAATTGGCCTGATAAATTTTCACTTCCATGGTCTTGCAAGTGAGGATCCTTTTCTCCACTTGGAAGACCTAACCCGATTGGCTGAAACTATTAAACCGAGAAATATCGGGTTACCAATAGTCCTTATGAAAATGTTCCCATTTTCATTGCGGGATAAAGCGTCGCAGTGGTTACGCACCCTTGGGATAACCATCCACTCTTGGGAAGAGATGCGAACAGCGTTTCTCAAGAAGTTCTTCCCAATCGGGCGAACTAATGCGCTTCGCCGTGCTATCACTTCCTTTACGCAACAAAATGGTGAATAGTTTCATGAGGCATGGGAGAGATATAATGACCTCCTCAGGAAGTGTCCGCACCATGATTTGCCTAAGTGACATATAGCCCAGATTTTCTACTATGGGCTAAATGAGACTTTGAAGCAGATTGCAGATGCTTCCTGCGGAGGGAATTTCATGAATAAAGACGAGAATGGAGCATTCAAATTATTTGAAAATATGAGCGAAAACTCAATGAACAATGCCTCCATTGTCGCCTTTAATCGTACCAGCCTACCTCGTAATGTCCACGAAGTTGACACGGGACCCTCCCATTCATCCACAGATCTCAGCCTTATCGCACAGAAATTGGATGAAGTCTTCGTCGTGCACAAGAAGTTGGATGAGCTTCTGGCCAATCCCACCCATTCTATGGCAAACACCCCCACCTCACCACTTCGTCACAATCCCAATTCTTCCAACACCAGGCTTATCCCTAGAAACCCCGTAAGACCTTCCTTACCGAGTGTCGCGCCGAGCGATTTGGTAAGTCATGTGGATCTGGCTTCTGCAAGCCAGTATTTTGACACAGAGGACCAAGCCTCCATGTGCTCGGAAGCATATTTACATGCGGACACGTCTTCTGGCATAGAAGACGCTTGCGCCCTAGGGAACAACCCGTTCTCTGCCACTTATAACCCAGGGTGGCGAAATCATCCGAACTTCGCATGGTCCAGCAACCCGCAGCGCCAAAACCCCGCAGGTGGACCAATGCGACCGTCCGCACCCTTCATCCCAAGGGCCCAGTCCAATCCTATGACGAATCCGCCATCGGCTCCTTACGTACCGCAAACAGAACACGCATCAAGTCCTCTTGATAAATTGATGCGAATGATGACGGAAATGTCAAAGCGCCATGAAGAGAACATGACCTCTCTTCAGCACCAATTGGCGCAGCAGAATGCTGAGATCAGTCAACTACGCATGGCGACTTGATCTCAGGGCACTCTTCCAGCCCAACCTATTCCCAATCCATGAAATTTCGTACCCCGTGGTCCTCAACCACAGGTACAACCTTCTCAGGGGAAGGTTCAGCAGATTCTGCAAAATCTGAGCATTCCACCAAGATTTCAATCTAATCCCGCTGTAGCACCTCACTCTTATGTCCCTATTACGAACCGTTGATTTAAATGCTAACGGCATGCCGCCGGCATGCCGTCGGCAAGGCCATTTCTGGAACGGGGTCGTGCCGACATGAAAATATTGTCGATTTACAGGTGTGCCGCCAGCATGCCGATGAATTTCACCGACATGTCGATGATTTCACCGGCATGCCGATCGGCGCTGCGAGCAGTTTGAAATGTAGGTGCTGGAGATTCGGAGGGGCTGAAATCTGAAATAGGGGGCTTAGTCAAGGGCTAAAATTCAAAAATTGGGAGACTGTCACACACACAAACAGAGAGGTTTGAATGCAGGAGTGGGAGATTCGAAACTGGGAATGTGGGGGGGGGCTGAAATGACACACACACGATGATTAACTCAACTAGAGACACTCAAGCTTTCCAAGTAGACACACAAACTTCATTTTGAGTGTTTATGTGATTTTCTATTTCATTTTTAATATTTATGTGATTTTTTATTTCATTTTGAGTATTTATGTGATTTTCTATTGGCATGTTATCAGCATGCCCTCGGCATTCTCATGGCGTGCCCTCGGCATGCCCATCGAAAAATAAGCATTTCCACAGCATGCCTTCGGCGTGCCCACGAAATGTACACTTAAAATTTCGTCGGCACGGTGTCGAAATCAGCATTTCAAACCTTGTTGCGAACCCTCCTCTGCCTTATGATCCCACTGGACCCGCATCGTCCAATGCGATCACTACGAGAAGCGGTAAGCAGACCATCGATCCACCTCGACCTGATCCTAGCCTGTCTTCTTCATCGCCCTCTCATTCGGGATGTGCGTCGCATTTGCGAGAGGACGATACACCCAAATTGGTGCCAGAATCAGTCCCATTCCTTGAGGCTCTACTGAGGGAGCCAAAAGGCAAGAAGAAGGATACGCAGGCCTTTGATAACCTGCGTAATTTATTTAGGGATGTTGAAATCAAGGTACCCCTGCTAAAGGCTATCGACCACATACCTACTGTCGCCCGATTTTTCAAAGACTACACAACACCCAGGCGACAGTCAAAGAAAACTAAGAATCTGGTGGTTCTCTCGCCTCATGCGAGTTGTGCTATACTGTCAAACCTACCACCGAAGCAGAAAGATCTGGGCACACCGCTTATTTCCTGTAGCATCCAAGGATGAAATTTTAGCCGTGTCCTGCTTGATCTAGGATCTTCCATCAATCTTATACCAACCATCATGCTCGAAAAATTTTCCTTGGGAAATCTGAAACCCACCCCTATCACGTTACAGTTGGCAGATCGTTCTGTCAAAATTCCAAAGGGTGTGGTGGAAGACGTGGTGGTTAGGGTCAACAGTCTCTATTTTCCTGTTGACTTTCTTGTTTTAGATATGGAAGTTTCTAGCTCACCTTCTGATTGTCCAATCATCCTTGGTCGACCTTTCTTGGCCACTGCCCGCGCCCATATCGACTGCGAGTCGGGCTGTATTGAGATTGTCGTTGGATCTGAGAAGCTCAAGCTTAACATCTTCAAGGCAGCCAAGAACTTTGATTGCGATTACATTGAGGATGACACGTCTGACGAGGACATGGCCGTCAGCGCGTGTATCGGACTAATTGGGACCTATTCTGACTACTGCGGACTACCTTTAAACACTGACGATTGCCTGACCGATACATATTGTGACATTCCCCTATCCCTCCCTATTCCCGTACCTTCTCCTGACCAGACTTCTGACGAGGTTTTCTCCGCTTCCCATACCTCGTGGTCTGAGTCATATCCGGGCTACTCACCGCCGATCCACACTCTTGAAGACTGGATTGCCCTTTCTTTCCAGCCAAATCAGGCGGAGTTGCAACTCCATACTGGGACCTTGAGCCCATATACTACTCACTGGGGCTATTCCTTTTTGGATCCATCTATCCAAGAAGCCCCTCCTCTTGGCCAATCTGAGGGCCAACTTCTTCCTGTTGACTTGTTTTCCGATCCGCCTGGGACACTCTCATCCCAAGAAATGCCAGATCTTTCACCATCCACTCCCGAGCTAAAAGAGCTGCCTAGTACACTTAAATATATTTTCTTGGGACCAAATGAAACACTCCCCGTAATCATCAGTTCAAAATTGACCAGGGAGCAAGAGTGCAAACTAACGAAGGTCCTTATGGAACACAAGGCAGCCATTGGATGGTCTTTATCAGACTTAACTGGCATTAGCCCCTCCTACAGCACTCACCGTATATGTACGGAGGAGGAGGCTCGACCTTCCTGCAAGATGCAGTGACATCTCAACCCTAACATGCGAGAGATCGTTAAGAAGGAAATTATTAAGTAGCTGGATGCTGGTATAATCTACCCAATCAGCGATAGCCCCTAGGTGAGTCCGATTCACGTCGTGCCCAAAAAGGCGGGACTCACCATCCGTGTCAATGACAGGGGTGAATCCATCCCTACACGCACTCCTACATCTTGGAGAGTGTGTGTAGATTATAGGAAACTCAATGCTACAACTAAGAAAGATCACTTTCCGCTACCTTTCATTGACCAAATCCTGGAGCGGTTAGTGGGAAATAAATTTTTCTATTTCTTGGATGGATTCTCAGGATATAACCAGGTGGCAATTAACCCCCGGGACCAAGAGAAAACCACTTTTACCTACCCCTTCGGCACCTTTACATTTAGAAGGATGCCATTCGGACTTTGTAATGCGCCAACAACTTTCCAGGGATGTATGCTGGCGATATTGCATGACATGGTGGGTGACTTTCTTGAGGTCTTCATGGATGACTTTTCGGTCTTTGGACCATCTTTCGATGACTGCCTTGCCTACCTGACCCGTATCCTTAGGAGATGTATTGATGTAAACCACGTGTTTTCCTGGGAAAAAAGTCATTTTATGGTACACGAGGGAATTGTTCTCAAACATATCATCTCCGATAGGGGTATCGAGGTTGACAGAGCTAAGCTTGATATAATTGCTGATTTACCTGTGCTTGGCTCTATCAAACAAATCCGCTCCTTCTTGGGACACGTCGGTTTCTATAGGAGATTCATTAAAGATTTCTCCAAGATTTCTCGACCTTTGACTCACCTCTTATCGACCGACATACCCTTCGATATAGGCCCCGACTGCATACGAGCATTCACGCAGCTGCGTGATGCTGTCACCAAGCCCCTGTTCTCCAGCCACCTGATTGGTCCCTCGACTTTGAACTCACGTGTGACGCTTCCGACCTTGCAGCCAGAGCCATCCTGGGACAAAGACGCGAGAGACACCCCTTCGTGGTGTACTACGCTAGTAAGACGTTGGACGAGGCCTAGCATAATTATACTACCACTGAGAAAGAACTACTGGCGGTCATCTTTGGGCTGGAGAAATTTCGCTCTTACCTTCTGAGCTCACATGTTATTGCTTTCACTGATCACGCGGCCATTCGCCATCTCATGCATAAGAATGATGCCAAGCCTAGACTGATTCGTTATATCCTTCTGCTCCAAGAATATGGCATTGAGATCCGCGATAAGGCCGGAGCCCAGAATGTTGTGGCGAATCATCTTTCTAGACTGGACCCTGACCATAGTGGACTTACTCTACCGATTAATGAGATTTTTCCTAATGAGGACCTATTGAAAATTAATGTGGCAAGTGGACCTTGGTATGCCGACATTACCAATTACCTTGCTGCTGGATCCTTCCACGTGACTGGCCTAAAAGCCAGCGTGAGCGCCTCATGGCAGAAGCAAAGTATTATTTCTGGGATAATCCACTTCTTTTTCGAATAGGTGCTGATCAAATCATCCGTCACTGTATTCCTGACAGTGAAGTCCCCAATGTGCTATCTTTCGACCACGATCAGGCTTGCGGAGGCCATTTCTCTGGGAGGAAAATTGCAGCCAAGGTGTTGCAGTGCGGTTTCTTTTGGCCCTCCCTTCACCAGGATGCACACAATTATGTCAAACATTGCACTAGGTGCCAGTTGTTAGAATCAATGTCACGTCGTGACATGATGCCCTTGCAACCCATCCTAGTTGCGGAAATCTTCGACATTTGGGGAATTAATTTCATGGGTCCCTTTCCTCCTTCCAACGGATTCGAATTTATCCTCGTGGCTGTTGATTATGTTTCGAAATGGATTGAGGCTATTCCCACACGCCGTGCTGACCATGTTATATCCACTCGATTTGTCAAAGACCACATCTTTGCGCGCTTTGGGATCCCTCGAGCCATTATCTCGGATGGAGGAAGCCACTTTACCCATGCATCTTTTCGGGCACTTCTAAGGAAATACGGAGTCCACCATCGTATCGCATCCCCGTATCATCCTCAGATGAACGTCCAGGCAGAGGTGTCAAACCGGCAAATCAAGCAAATTCTCCAGAAAATTGTTCGAACTGACCGTAAGGATTGATCCGACAAGCTGATTGACGCAATTTGGGAGTATTGAAACGCCTTCAAGGCTCCCCTTGGTATGTCTCCTTATAGAATCATTTACGGGAAGCCTTGTCATTTGCCCGTGGAGTTGGAGCACTGCGCTTATTGGGCGGTTCGCCAATGTATCCTCGACCCAGACCTGTGTGGTCGAGAAAGGAAACTCCAACTCCAGGAGTTGGAAGAACTCTGTTGTGAAGCCTATGATTCTGCCTTAACTTTCAAGCAACGCACTAAGGCTTTTCACGACATCCGTATTCGATGGAAGGAATTTGAGCCATCTCAGTAAGTTTGGCTCTACAATGCCCTGCTCAAATTCTTTCTTGGGAAATTGAAGTCCAAATGGACTGGTCCTTTCCTGGTCTCGAGACCATTTCTCAACGGGGCAGTTGAGATTGAAGATCCCAAATCTGGGCATAAATTTATGGTCAATGGGCAGCGTTTGAAACCCTATCTTACTCATAAACCTGCCCCCGTTGGAGAAACTGTTGCCCTGCTGGAGGGTAACTATTGTCGTGCCTCATTCTGAGTCCAGCTGAGGACGTTAAATTCAGCGCTCGTTGGGAGGCACCCCAACAACACTCCGCCATTGTCACGCTCACTTCACTTTTCACTTCACCACCCACCATCCACCCACCCTACCACCCTGCTGTATACCCTGCACCTCAGCTCTCGTTACCCGTCTTTGATCCTTCCTCTACCCTACCCTACATGCATATGAGGACATAGCATCATTTGGCTTGTGGGGGTGGATAGGCATCCATAGGATCTGGGTATTTTATGGTATCATGCAGTTTCCATCTATCTATAAATATGTAAAAGAGAAAAAGGTGTTTAGTAATGATCTGAAGGCTGAAACAAAAATAAAATAAGTGTTTATGGATATTCAACCATTGTTTTGAAGACTTTCTTGGCCACAGAACCTTGATTCGCTCAGGCTCGGCTTAATTCACTTGAGCATTGACGAGATAGACCATAATCTCTCCTAACTATGGACATATTCTTGTACCTGAGACACCAGTACAGGATCCGTTGGTTTGCTTCTACTCGAGAGCCTAAGTAATCTTGGTTCACACTACACATATCAAGAAAGACCAGGTGAACATAAGATCCAACCCTAGTGTTCATTAGGGAAGGTGGAGTCCTTACCTGTGCGCACAGGTAATCTTTTTATCCCAGGCTTTAGTCTTATGTTTAGGAGAGACTCTTTTCACCAAAAAGGAACTCTCCCACCAAAAGAAAAGTGTGCTCCTCCAAATAAAGTTGTAAGAGACATATTGACACATGTTTCAAAAAAAAAAAAAAGTTGCAAATAAGTCAGTATATCTCGCAAATATCTGTAAAGTCTTCCCCCTACAAAAGTTCTTCAGGGCATGTTACAAATACCCTGTTTTCTTTGAGCCACAAATGTAATAAAATGGGAGTTGAGTTTTCCATCATCTTTTTAAGGGTCAATCCAAAGACACAAGCTGAAACTGGGACCAACCTGCACTTAAAAAATTCGTGAAACCCTGGGCTTGAGTCTTAATGTTCATCTGGTCACTCTTGATCCTTCACTATGCACAAGCCATAATCTCTTGAGCTCTCGAGTATGGCAAAAACTCCTGGGTCCTGGAAATCATACTTAAGGTTTAAATATCAAGGTCCAGGTTAGTTAAGAGATGGTCTTTGTCATGTAAGACTTAAAGTACCGGTAGTCTTCTCTACAATTGGTTCTCACAATATCCAACAAATAAACACACACCTATGTCGCCTCAGAAGAAAATCTTCAGCTTAAGATCATTTCTAAATACAGTACAAAATGTTTTGCTAGGGACTAGTAAAAGATAGGCATGGGGGTATGATTGCACAGTAAAAATACACCAATAAAAATGCCATCTTGTGTTATTTCCTAGCATTTCCAATATATATTAGGCAGCCATAGTCGCATTTGTAAAAATTAACACATGCATGCATTTAATTGAGAGGGGAGGAAAGTGAATAATTGGCCTTGCAATTAATGTCTTCCTCAAGGGTTGCATCGCAAATTCACCATCTTCAATTTTTTTATTTGGCTTTGAAATTCTTCTTCTCCGCGCGGCTCAGGGCATGATTTGCTCTTCGCACCATTCTCTGCCACAACTTGCTCTACCAGCCGCATGGCTGGTCATGTGCAGCCCAGGGCATGGCTGTGCATGCTTCTCCCTCCTTTAAAAAGGCCCAGCCACCTTCTTTGCAGGGAGAGCTTGGTCCAACATCTAGACAGCAGCTCCTTCCTCCAGGCCATCTCTTCCCCTCTCCCCTCTATACGCAGCCCCTCTTCCTACTGAAGAGACACGCTGCGGGCAAGAGCAGCTCACAATGGTCGACAACCACCACTGTGAGTTCCACCACCGCCTAGCTCATCAAAGAGCCAGTGGGCGTGGTGGTTCACTTCGCTGTTTCACCCACTCAAAGCTCCTTCGCCATTGCCGCAGACTCGAGCTTTGAAGCTCAACCGCAGCAGCAGCATGGCACCAGCATCTCCTTCCGCGCGCGCAAGCCCCTGTGTGCACGCCAGCAGTCGACGCAGCTCCTTCCGCACGTGCAGGCCCACTCCATAGCGCTCGCGCACGCAGAACCAGCCACAGTCGGTCGTTCGAGCCGAGCGCGCACTGTAGCTACTGTTCATGCTAGAGAGCGCGACACTGTAGCTATAGTGCGGTGACCGAAAAGTTTCTCACTTATCTGGTCACCGTGCGCTCTCTCTCCTCGCCGCAAAAGCCTCCAGCCCACGCCCGCATCAGCGCCCGCACCAGCTCCAGCACCTGCGCTCGCATCTGCACCCGCCCGCTCCTGCATCCGCGTCTTCGCCCGCGTCACTCCAGCACGCAGCGCGGTGCGCTGCGCTACACTCTCCCCTCACACCGGCAGCCTCTAGAGCACGTGAGCATCTTCGCGTGCCTACGCTTGCGCGTGGGCCATCAGACGACGGGCGCAGCCTCCAGACGGCTTAAACGCCCACGCCCTCTTCCTCCAGCAGACTCTCTCTCTCTCTCTCTCACAGACACACACACACCACACTTGTACAAACCTATATATACTTATATTAATATATATATATTTATTTATTTATTTATACACATATATATACATATATACCTATAGATATAAATACAGATACACACACACACAGATATATATATATATACACATATATATATGTATAAATATATACATATATCTATATACATAGACACTTATACTAATATATCTATATACATGTATTACTATATATATATAAATCCACATATACACCTATATAATTACCACCCTATATATATATACATATAAATATATATTTATATATATACATATATATATATATTTTCATATCACCTACCACACGTTATATCGCGGGAATATCTGCACCAGTTGCTGATATTCCCCGATACCCGCGTACAGAAAGCGTCTCCACACACACTTTCCACCCATCCATCCTACACTCCACGTGGCACTTCGTCCTGTTGGTTGTGTCTTCCTAGACGACGATCAACTTGACACCATGCTACATGCCATTTCCACCTCCACCTCCACCCTATATATATATATATAATATATATCTATATATATATAATATATTTATTTTATTTCTATTTCTCTTTCCTGCTATTAAAAAGATAAAAAATATATATAAAAGAGAAAAGATAATCCTTGACTTGCAGGTACTCGGTCTTGCAAATAGCAAGACCAATTTTGGAACCCTAATTTGGCACAAAGTTAAGAACCTGATTTTGAGGGTGTACCTCAAGGACAAAAATTATCAGAAAAAAATCTTAAATAGAAAAAACACCAAAAACATAATAAACGAACGGAAGAGATTTGTTGTAGGAAAGGCGTAGAAACTTATTCACCTCTAATCTCACTTCCCTAAGTTCAACCCTGGGCCTAAAAGTGACCAAGATAAAATCAAGTAGGCCAGGTTAAAAATTTTGTAAAAAGATGGTTAGGATCGATTTAGGTTAACCACTATACTCATTTCAATGATTAAATCACCATATTAACACAACCTATCCAAGTCTACTCCAGGTATCTGCTACTCCACCCTTCCAGTTTGTCTGAGATTTTGTCAAAGTATCCCAGTCACTTTTTTTTAATTTAGTACACTTCAAAGCCAAGCCTAGGTATCTAATCGGAAGTGTGACTAGAGGGGTACCCAATATAGAAGAAATGGCCATTTGCTCTTTGCTAGAGAGCCCAAAACAAACCAAAGATGATTTATCCCCTTTCAATTTTAGACCAGATATCTCCCCAAAAATCTTTACCATGTGTAGTAATGCTTGTGCTTCCTGTTCTTTCCCCACAACAAGAAACACAGTGTCATCGGCGTACTACAATACAGGAGCCAAGGCACTCCTATTAGAGATGGACTAGCCTTTGATCATACCAACCTCTGATAATCTACATGCATACCTCACTAAAGTGTCAACCGCAAGGTTGAAAACAAGTGGTGCAAGCGGGCATCCTTATCTAACACTGCATTGTGGTTGAATCCATGCCCCACATGGTCTACCATTTATCAGAGGCGAATAAGAGGCCGTGATGAAGCAACTTTTTATCCACTGCAGCCATACAGGTGGAAATCCTCTTCTCTTGAAAACTTCCCATAAATAATTCCATGAAACCGAATATAAGCTTTCCAGAAATCTACGTTTTAGAGAAAAGCCTTACACTTTCTCTGGTGCCATCCCATCACCATTTCCTGAGCCATAATGAAAGACTCTTGCAGCGATCTGTTGGGGAGGAAAGCAAACTGAACTGGAAGAATCTGATCTTGTAAGACACTCCTGAGTTTGGTTGCCAGAACCTTACTCACCACCAAATATATAGAGTTCGAGAGTGCCCAATCCCATCAACAAACATAGTGCCATGGGTCTAAAGTTCGAAAAGCTATCTGCTCCTTATTTCTTTGGAAGTAAGAAGAGATATGACCGATTTATCAAAACCATAGTTGGCCCTTTCAAACTCCTTGATTACCTCCATCACCCCCCCTCTTAAAATAATCCAAAATTGTTTATAGAAAAAGACTTGCAGTCCATCTAGACTCGGCGAGCCCTCATTGTTCAGGTCACTAATAGCATCCAATACTTCTATTTCAGATATAGAAGCCACCAAGTTGCCAGCCTGCTCATCAGAGATCTGTGGCAACATCGACCCTACCATTCTCCAATCTCCCCTCCCTGATGCTCGAGAGGTGTCCCTGAAATATCTAATGGCTGCTGCTCTAATTTCCTGCAGTGAGGATGTTCTCTGATTTGCCACAATAATAGAGGATATATGATTATGTCTTCTACATGCGCTGGCTGCTAAATGAAAATATTTAGTGTTGGCTCCCCCCTCTTTGAACCAAAATTGTCGTGAACGTTCACGCCAATCCATTTCCTTCTGCAAGTCTTCTTTCGCTACTACCTCCTACCACTTTTTCCGAGTTTCCAGTTCATGGTCAGACAAAGGAGAAGCCAACTCCTTTGCATCCAACCGCTACACATCCAAGAGGTCATCATGGCATTTTTGTTCTCTCAGCGCAACAACATTCGTTTCATACTCTTTTAACATAACTCACATAGATGCAAGTTTAGAGGCCAATCTGATTGTCTCTATACCATCTACCTATTTAGTTCTCCACCACACTTCAAACATTTCATGAAAACCTGGTTCTCTGAGCCACGATCTTCTGAATTTGAAATAGGAACCAACTTGTGCATTTTCTCCACTATCCCAAACTAGTGGTGTATGGTCTGAAAAGGGGCGCTCCAGACCAGCCACAGACGGTAGCTGGAATTTTTCCATCAGATTTGCATTCCCAAAGAACCTATCTAATTTTGACATCAGGCTATTTCCACTTCTCTAAGTAAAATCCACCCCTACAGCTGGATACTCATTTAGACCCAAACTTTGTACTATCAGTTGGAAGCCAAGAGAGGAATTGTCCATAAGCCCACTTGATCTATCCATCTCTGTCAATGTACAGTTGAAGTCACCACCTTTTAGCCATGGAATCCCTTGTGAATGACTTGCAATTCCTGATAAATCATCCCACAATTCAAATCGACTACCTACGATACATGGTCCATAAACCCCTCTAATTAACCACTCCATCTCCCCTTGAACCATCTTGCACCTATAAGAGATTGCATGCCTAGACTTAAAAATCTCAGTCACTTTTAGGCATGCCTCCCTACACCAAAAGGCCACACCTCCAGACATTCCTTGCGCATTCAAAGACACACAATCAGTAGTTCCTGTCTGCTTCATTTCATTCCACATGGGACTATTGTTATCCTCAATATGTGTGTCTTTGATGGCTTCAATTCAATTACAAGTGGGTAGGAATCATATTTGTGCGTGCAAGTAGGAAAATCGATAGCGGAAATTTGATAGTCCTGATTCTCATGAAGTCCCACTTATTCCCTGCCTGCAAAGAAGTTGGTCGTGACTGTATTGACAGGAAACCTGCTTGTCGCAGTCACACCCTTCTGCATCAGCAGGGGCAAAATCAATAATTCATGGAATAGGATAATCAGAATCTAGGGTGTTGTGATCAGATGAACACACTAGACAATCAGATCCGTAGGATGAAATGTGCATCTCATTAGCCTTAGTCCCATGTGGATCAAGGTCCAAAAATACTAACAATGAAGATGAATGTGACATTGGGTCATTACAAAGGAGCCCAATGTTCCCACAAAATGTCTAGTCTTCATATTCACCATCCTCCTCTATTAGATCACGGTCAAAGTTCCGTGATTCCTTGAATATGTCCATTCTAAGTCTTTCATTTCCTAGGGCTATCTTCATACACTCGGATGCACAGTCGATGTTTGTGCTAGCTATTGCCAAAAACAGGCTACCCAAAATAATCGGTGCATTGCGAAGACTAGGAGGAACCTCCATATTGAATGAAAAATTCTGTTGGAAAGCAAAATCCATGAACTTTTACGATCCCATTTTCAACCACCCCCCACGGTGTTTTTATAGATCGGTCGACCAGCTATAGGTAACCGAGGCTGGTTTTAACTCCCCGAATCAAAATCGATCAAATACTGTTGTGGGGATTAGGTTAATGGATGAACCTAAATCAAGAAGAGCCTGATCAAATGGAGAATCCTACTAAAAGCAACAAGTGAGTGGGTGCCAGGGCCTTTCTTTTTAGGTGGTAAATCCGCTAGAATCACAGTGCTAGCCTCCTTCGATAATACCATCTATCATTCAATTTTCTACTATTTTGTCAAGATACAGTAGTTCTTGGAGAACGTAGTGACAATAGGGATGTGATCTATCACATCGTGGAGAGGGATCTAAATGTGAACCTCTTTGAACATAGTTCTCAGGTGCTCAAAATTTTGCATACCCTTTTTTTGTGCTAAATCTCGCGTAAGAGCCTTAAGAAACAGGATAGGAATCCCAAGGTTAACTGGTCCTTTGCCCTTGTCTATGATAGGTGGCTCTTGAGAGGAAGAAAGAGATGAGTCATTCTGTGATAGAGGGTGCAAAAAATTTGATCTGCTTGCTTAAGTGGCGGGTCCTATGTTGTCTTCCTACTCCTTAATGTGATAGCCTTCGCATCGGCATACTATCCATGAGGTTGCGGAGGAGTGGAAGGGGTAGAGTAGGTGGGATTTTGCAATAGAGGTTGCTAACCCTGTATTTAACTAGGTGGTGTAGGTGGTGCTTGTAAAAAAACAAGTGCCTATCCTTGAGGCGCCTGAAACCTCGGCTAGGTGCCTTCGTTCTGAACATATCCTGGGTTAGGGACACCTTGAGAGGGTAAGGCTCCCTGTTATCTATGCTCTTGCAAAAACTGACTGTGTGTTTTGAATGCTCTGAATTTGATCATCCATAGCCTTCATAATCTCCAAGTTGTTATGAGTAGATTTCCTCATTGACTCTTGCAGTTCTTTTAATGCCTCGAAAGGGTTAGCTCGCTTTGCAGGGTGGTTGGTAGTTTGGTGCAGTTGTTGATAAATAGAATAGATTGCTGCTAAGAGAGGAATGGATGCTGCCTCAGATATGTGTTTTTCACATTCCTGTATTGTCTGCTTTGGTAGTGTGGATCTTGATTTGGTCTCTGTGAGTTACTAGACCAGGAAAAGTTAGGACGATGGTGCCAACCGGGATTATACGTCTTCCAATACGGGTTATTACACCCGTAAGCTTGGATAGCGTTGGCATCTTTGTAGGCCGAAGATGTCTGAGAAGCATATTCGTCAAAGGAATACACACTAGAATCACCATGGGTTGCTTAACCCTGATTTATGGTGCCGATCCAGATTATTCATGAGTTTCTGATACGTAGGATCCAACGAAGATGGAGAAGATACATACCGAGTGAGTAAATGTACTCGAGCAAGAGGGACTTGGGATGCGAAAGAAGAATGAGATGCAACTGAATTGTCAAAAAATCTAGGTTGAGCTCCAATCAATTTGTTAAGCTTCTTGTCTAGCTTCTTGGTGATAATGTCCATATCGGCTCTGGCAGATTCAACGTAAGCTTCATGGACATTAACTCACAGCTATCCAGGTCACTGGAAAAGGTTCACAGATGTGGCATTCATTGAGTTCTCTACTAAGGACTTGAATAGCTTGAATGCTCTATTCCAGTCCTTCGCAAGGAAATTCCCACTGCTAGATGCATTCGCCAGTACTAATGTGTGTCATCCAGCCAGTGGTAGAAGATGAGCTAAGTTCCATCTAGGCACACCATGGTATAGACATTTCTTGAGAAGATCCTGGAATATATCCTAGGAATCATGCAACTTTTCCCCTGGTCCCTGGGATAAAGTCGTAATCACACACCTTATCATGTTCGTCCGACCAATCGGGAAGAACTTTTAGAGGAATTCATGACATAAGTCCGCCCAAGTTCCAATCAACCTCCCAATGGTCTTGAACCAATAAGAAGCTTTGTCCTTAAGAGAGAATGGAAAAAGATTCATGAGAACGATTCCTAAATCAACGTTTCTGGGTTGAACCGTTTCATCGATTCTACTCAGATCCTCGATATGTTGGAGGGGGTCCTCATTCGAGTTTCCATAAAAATAAGTCTGAATCAGACTTATTGTTAAACGCTTCTACCATGTTTTAGAAAATAGATATGTTGTAGTATAAGCGATAAAAGTGTAACAACACTTAAATTTATAATTACTCGAAAAAATTGTGAGTTCCGAGGTCGTTTGTAGGGTGCAAATGTTGCAATTCAATTCACTAATCAAATATAAATGATGAGCACCATAATCAATCACAAATATAATATGCAATGATTCAATCAACTAAAAAGATATTCAATTAGAATTCAAACTATATCTCAAAAGTCAGAGGATAAAAATAAAAAGAGAAGCCTAAAAATGGCGGTTGAAACCACTAATTAAGCCCTTCTAACACTCTACAGAATTTCCAACTCAAATCTCAAGTACTAACATTATTCTTAAACCAAATCAAAGTCGATTTTCTTCACAGATCAAACGTACCCAACTAGCCTCAGACGACTTAACTATCAAGCCCAAAGCAACTCTGAAATTGTCTAAGTGTAGACACGAATCCCAAGGCAGCACGGTGCAAAACCTCCCTCCTTCCCTTAGAAGTTCCCCTCTCTCTCTTTAAAACTAGGTCAAAGGGTAATCGGGTAATCGAATTCGGGGGATCAAGCCCGCCCGGGTGTGGGCAACGAGTGAGGAGTGAGAGGCGTGAGTGAGGGACCTCACCACATCTATTAAGGAGATAAGACCATGCACGAAAATAGCTATAAAAGAAAATTTAAAATACATTCCCATGATGTGGGACTATGTTTGTGGCTATTCTGTGTGTTGTTTCAGTTGAGGTGTCCTTGCCAATTGCAACTACCGTAGTATGCATTCATTCAATTGAAGGTCCAGGCGTCATCGTGGTGTTAGGCCACGATGATTGGTGGTGGAGGTGAGGTTGTTGGTGTTGAGATGGTCGATGACGTAGATGAGGAAGACAACTAGTGATGGCATCGACCCTGCACAGACAATACGACCCTAGGACCCAAGTCAAATAGTTGGCGACCTTCGTCGTAGTGTAGCGAAGGTGGTGGTGTGCGTAATTTGGTGCAAGGTGCAGTGTGGGGGGCCGGACGGTAAAGAAGAGTGGAGGTCCTGCAAACGTGCTTAGAGGTGGTGATGGAGGGTTTGTGAGGTGTAATTGGGTTAGGCGAATGTATCGTGGAGGTGAGGCGAAGCTTTCGCCATGTTTACTTTAAGCAGAGGAGGGAAGAGGCAGGCCGGCGATGAAGGTGGTTGATTAGCCCATATTTGTGGGCCATTTAAGTATTTGAATGCCTAGACATTAAGTTAATTCTAACACCTATTCAGCATGCATTAAGATGTAAATACATTAATTGTAGATTTACTTCATGCATCGCATTCATATGTAAATTAGATTTTAATTAGGATAGTATGCATTAGCATAGTCTTTAATTTAGTTTGCATTTTAATTTAGTGTACATTATACTCATTACATGCATTTAGATATTCTATAAGGTTTTGTACATAAATAAACCAATGTTTTAATTATTTATTTCTCTCCAATAGAAATTCGCAACCTACTTCTCAACAGCTGTGCTGCCATTGAAGCCCTATAATCAAGGAGCAGTCCACTCGTCCCAGCAATGAAGGGATGAAAAAATGGATCTAGCCTCTGATGATCCTTGCGGCTAAATTCAAAATCTCTGTCTGCTATAAGAAGAAAGGGAAGCTGCACTCACAGAAGAGGCCTCCACTTTGACCCAATACTATGCTTCACCCCCATAACCACTGGCCTCAACTGCAGCAGCAAGACTCTACTGTGGACGTGTGGTGTGATAGCCCACACCGCCAACCAGAGTCCCTGCATCACCGTGCTTCACTTAGAACTCCACCATCACCAACTCAACTCCACTATTCACCTTCTTCCCCATCTTTTTCTTCCTCTATTTCTCCTCCACCGAAAAGAACCCATACATCATCCCCTCTCCTTACCCATAGCAATAACAACACCACTACTGCCACCTAAAATAGCCGCCAGCACCCCCCTTAGCCATGCGCGACCACTCAACCCACTCACGCTGAGAGTGCGGCCAGCTGCAGCAGGAGCGCTACGCCTACAGTAGTAGCGTAGGCACTCCCCACGCCTCCACCGTACATGTGTGCCCCTCTAGTGCACCCTTCGCTCCAACCACGCACGACCTCTGCACGCAAGCCCCTCACCGCGAACTACTCTAGCATGCAGGCCCAGCTGCACGCGTGCCCCTCTGGCGCACCCTCTACTCCAACAACAGCAACAACCAACCACCGTCGTCCCCCCCGTTCGGTCAGCTCCATCCATGCCGCAACCTGCCTCAACCACCACCGCGAAGCCCTCACTCCACTTGACCTTCGATGAGCTTCATGCCTCCGGCCATCCCCTCCTCCACACATGCAAGTAAGGGGAAGGAATCCCCTGTTTTTGCTTCTATTAGTTATTACATTGAATGCCATTGCAGGATTTTATTTTTTTGATTTATTGGAGATTCTATTGTGTCACATTTATGAGCACATCCCTCTTATTCTTGATAAATACCATTCCAGCATATTTAGACGTTGATGACCTAATCTAAAAAGGATTGTCTTTGTTTCTTGGGGAATTAGTTACTGAACATTTTATTTTAAATTCTTGCATGTTTTATCAGGCACGTACCTCCCTGTGGATATGACATTCTAGAACACTATGGTTAAATTTAATTTACTAATCTTTGATTGAGAGATTTTCCACCACATAGAATGCAACGACAAATCATTTTATTGCAATCATCTTCACAGTTAACCGAAAATATCTCGATCAAATGGCATTATTGTTGGGGAGGCAACGGTCCTAATAAACTCACAGTCATTCATTTATTTATGCGGATTTAAAATTTTTAGGCATATTTAATCTATTCTATCTGGTTTGTGTGAGGTATCTCTGGGAGAATCGTCGCACTCGCCTCAACATCTTTGCATTGTGGACCTTGTTGCCACCAATCCAGAGGAGAAATTCTTGAGGAAAGGAGCTTCATATTTATTCTCCTCTACTTTTGCACTTAGATAGACTTAGACTTTAGGATTTCTTGCATTCATTATTTGGGACCCTTGTTCTAGGGTCATATTTCTAGGGGTTTGTTCCCCAATTTTATTTTAGGTCCGTGTTGGGTAATCTTTTCGAGAGCTTGTTCCCATTTATTTAGGCCATAGGTTTTTCTTTTTCTTTTGTGGAGTTTATCCTTTCTTATTTACGCTTAAGTAGTGTAGATAAAAAAAAATTAAGAAAAACATAAAAATTTGAGCTGCCTGCTAGAAGTAGCATACCCCAAGGCGATCATTTAGGGTTGTATGTTTAACTCCTAGATTTACTTTCTTGCATTGCGAGGATTGCATTGTTGATTGTTGGAGAGCCAGGTACGACCTCTTTCTTATCATATATATTTGCTCACTCATTGCATTTGGACCTTAATTTCAATGACCACCAAGTTTGATTTGAATTAATTTAGGTAGTCATCATAAATTTTCTAAGAAGAACTAAGTAAAGGAGGAACACATTAAAACCCAAGAAGTGGATTTGAGACATTGTGCTGTGGTTCAAAGTTCAAAATTTTTCCAATGAATGCACACATGTATGACATTTTTGCATTGAGGCACTCATTATAGACACTCCTAGGTTGGAACCTTTAGGAAAGAGCCTCCTATTGCTAGCATTGAGGTGACCCAAACTATAGTCCAAAAGTGAGGTTGCTTTCAAACCTTACGGATTGAGTGTAATTAAGGAGCACCGCGAAAGCAATGCTTCAAAGGAAGGACTTGACCCTGCTTGCATCCCTCTTTGCCGTGTTTGGAGGTGACTAAACTTCTTGGTCTTTAGGGAGGATCTCTAAAGTTCCAATTAGGTCTTTATTAAGGCATTCCGTAGGTCGACAATAGGCGCGTAATTGATTGGGCAATTTGTATTGTCACCTGCAACTGGACTTAAATCTCAAAAGCCTTAATTGATTAAAGACCTAAAAAGTTCCTCTGATTTGTGTTTGTTTGTGTTTAGTAGTGCATGTTAGGGCAACATTCCCTTAGGAGACAGTTGGAGTATTCAGCTGAGCCTGAAAGAATCCTAAGAAGAAACCACCCAAGGGAAGAAATGGCTGGTCAAAGGAGCCTTAAGGAATATTTCATTCCTACCAATCACCCTGGCCCTGCACTACGTAGACCTAAAGGGGACAATCCCTATGAGATCAATAGTAGTACCATATCCTTGCTACCCTCCTTTTATTTTTTTTGAAAAAGTGAGGAATGCTATCGATGATGATAGCAGACAAGGAACATTTTATTCAAAGTTTCTTTTTTGAAAATAATTACAATGAATCACTCCACTCCTTTACAAAATTCTAACACTCCCAACACACGTTCCCAAAATTAATAGAGCTCCCTTTAAACAAACGCTCGTTTCAAGCACGCCACACATACCACATTACTCCAGCCATCTTCACTTGCCACTCCCCTTTCATCAGAATTCTTCTCCATAATTCTTCCCATGTGGGGAGAGCTTCCCTACACACTTTCCTCCAAACTTGATCCGTCAAGAGACAAAAGGAAAATAAATGTATCCTACTATCTGAAGGGAGCTTACACAAAGGGCTGTTTTGAGAGGGATTGCCCAACCTTCTTGTTCTCAGATCTCCAGTCACCAGGCCATCACGCCTACACAACCACAAGAAGATTTTGATCTTCAGTGGAATCTTCAAGGACCAAATTTTGGCACACTCCCTATCTTCCCTCGACTGATCAATGTTAGAGCTAGCTATTAGATTTTTGTATGCCTTGGTTGGGGTGAAAAGGTCATATTTCCACCTGAAGCAGTCTGTCCCTCCCACCAGCTAGAAAGCCTCAATTTCAGACAGCAGGCACTCCTGTTCTGCCTACGTGTGCCCTCCATAGCGCGATCCAGCACCTGTAATGTTCCATCTACCGCAGTTACCATCCCAGCAATGACTGATGGTGATCCTACTATTTGTTGTCACTGAGTATGCCCTCAGGAAGGCCTCACACAACCTCCCCCGGTATGACCAACAGTCTATCCAGAACTTGAAGTTCCTGCCATCTCCCACAACTAGATCAAATTCAGTCTGATTGTCGTCTATCGCTTTCTAGACTGAATGCCAGAATGGAGAGGGGCGTTGGGGTGGAGTAGACCAAAGCTGCACAATCAAGGATCCATGAGCATCCTTGATCAGTTGCTGCCAGACTTTCCCATCATCAGAGGATAGTTTCACTACCCATTTCAGTAGGAGTGCATCGTTGAATTCTTTGAGAGAACACACCCCCAGGCCACCCTGTGATTGAGGTTTACATAGTTTTTGCCACTTAACCGGGTGCAAGAATCTTCCATCAGCCTTCGTGCCTTTCCAAAAGAACTGCTTCCTCATTGTGTCCAACCTTTTCCATATCGCCTTCGGTGATCTAAACATAGAAAAAAAGAAGACAGGGATAGAGGTGATGACCGAATTGAGAAGAATTAATCTTCCCCCCTTAGACAGAAATTTACTACAATTTTCTAACTTGGCTGAAATTTTCTCGAATAAAGTGGCCCAATCGCTTTTTTTCAACTTCCCACTTCTTAGGGGTAGACCTAAATATATTATAGACAAGGTGGTCTCAGGCGTGTGTAAGATGGAACTAATTACTTCCCTATCCTGTATAGCCATGCCAAAACAGACCAACGAAGACTTCGCACCATTTAATCTAAGGCTCGATATCTCCCCAAAAATGTTGACCATAGTATATAAAATCTTTGCTTCTTCTCTCCCCCCCTCCACAAAAAAGACTGTGTCATCATCATCCTGTAGGATAGGCACCAACACCCTAGAATTTGACAAGGAGTAACCCTTCACCAAGCTTGCATTGGCCAACCTACACGAAAATTGAGCCAACGTATCCACCGCTAAATTAAAAATTAAAGGGGCTAGTGGGCACCCTTGTCTCACACCACATTGTGGTTGTATCCACACCCCACACAGCCTTCCATTAACTAGAGGTCAAAAGGAAGAAGTCACAATACATCTCTTCATCCATTGAACCCAGAGTGCAGGGAAGCCTCTTCTTCTAAAGATCTCCCATAGATAGGACCATGCAATAGAGTCATAGGCTCTATTGAAATCCACCTTCCACAAATATGCTCTACTCCTGCTCAACCCTGCCACCATCTCCTGTGCAACAATGAAAGACTCTTATAGTGATCTATTGGGGAGAAAAGCCGACTGTACAGGATTGACCAGATCTGACAAAGCTCCCTTCAACCGGTTGGCCAACACTTTGCTAATGATTTGGTAGATCAAATTCGAAAGGGCAATTGGTCTAAAATCAGATAGTTTCTCAGCCCCATGTCTTTTTGGAAGCAGGAATAGATACGACTTGTTTAATCTTTCCACCCCAGAATTCCCACCTTGGAATTCTTTAATGACTTCCATGACATCACCTTTGACCGCCTGACAAAACTCCTTGTAAAAAAACACTTGAAATCCATCTGGTCCTGGCGACCCTTCCGCACTAAACCCATTCATAGCCTCTATCACCTCCTACTCTGTTATGTCAGCTGTCAATCTGATTGCTGCTTGATTCCCCACCTGAGAAAAACCAAATGCTGCCAATCTCCAGCAGCCCCTATCTACACCTCTGGTGGCCTCCCTGAAATACCATATGACTTCCCTCCGAATATCTCCAGAAGTTATCGTGGTTTCATCTTTCTTCAATGAGGAAATGAGGTTCACCCTCCTAGCACTAGCATCCATATGAAAATACCTTGTGTTTGCATCACCCTCTTTCAGCCATAACTGTCTGGACTTTCCCCTCCAGTCCATCTTTCTCACCACATCCTCGACACGAATCACGTCTTCACACTGTTTTCCCTGCTCCAATTTAGCCTCGTTCAACCTTCCAGCATCTTCTTTTTGATCCAGTATGCATAGATTTGTAAGAGCTTCAGTTCTTCTTTGGCTTCTCATTATATCAGCAATCTGCCTATACTCCTTCAGCATAGATTTCAATTTGCTCAATTTCCCAGCCAACCTGCAGGTTGCTGACCCATGAATCAGCTTCTGATTCCACCAACTGGTGATCATTTCTCTAAACCTCTCCTCTTTAAGCCAAGACTTCTTGAATTTAAAGTACGTATTGGTATGAGACCCCTCCCCACTATCCCACAGCAGTGGGGTATGGTTTGAGAAGGGCCGGGGCATTCCAATCACTGATGAGAGTTGAAATCTCTCCATCAGCTCTACACTGCCGAAGAACCTGTCTACTTTTGAAGCCAACCCATTGCCCTTCTTCCATGTGAATTTCACTCCTGCAGATGGGTATTCGCCCAAACCAGCTCTGAAATCAGCATCTGGAAGCCAAGTAATGCTCAGTCCATTCTTCTAGTCCCTCTGTCATTCTCAGAGAGTACACAATTAAAATCTCCACCTAGAAGCCAAGGCACCCCTTCAGTTCTATCTGCCATATGTCGTAGTTCATTCCAAAGATCAGTCCTTAGATTATCCACGCAGGGGCCATATACACAAGATATAATCAGATCTTGATTATCCCCCATCGATTGGAATTTGCATGACACTTGAAACTGTCCCTTCTAGACCTCTTTTAACATCAGTTTAGAAGCTTTCCACCATAATGCCAAACCTCCCGCCCTACCCTGCGCATCCACTGCCCTGATGTCAGCCTGACCACCTTGCAAAAGAGACTACCAAAGAGACTCTCCTCCTTCTATATGCATTTCCTGCAACAGTGCACAATCGACTTCCCACTCAAGGAAATATCGAGCTAAGGATGCTCTCCGGACCCCGTCGCGCAACCCACACACATTCCACATGATGAATTTCATCCCCTAGAATAGGAATTCCCCAGCTTTCCCACAACCCTCTTCTCAACTTTCAGAATGGCAGCCAGCTTTCCTTCCATGAATTCCTGTCCAACACCAGTAGTTCTTTTCCTTATTTTATAGGGAGAATGCACCAGTTTACCTTTCGATGAAACTCCCACTATGTATTCCACTCTCCCTGATTTCATGATGGAGAGTTAATCAAATTTCTGTGTTGCTGATTGATTTTCAGGCTCCTCCCCCTGCCGACCAATATTGCTAATCACCAACTCCCTTCCCACTCCGGCTTCCTGAACTATGGTTTCGTTCGCAGGTGTGTGATCCATCTCGCTGAAGTTTTCCTTCAACACTTCAGACACATGTATCTCCTTCCTCTTCTTAGCCTCCGGTTGGCCAGGTTGCACGGTATTACATTCACTATCAGCGTTTGGCACAGTGTTCGTTTCCTCTTGTACTTCAGAAGACCCCTGTTGATGCATGTTGTCTTGCACCACAGCAAGCTTCAGTTTGAGAAGCCAAGAGCTACCTCCACTTCTAAGGATTAATTTATTTGGAATTGAGCCCCCACTTCGGATTGATACCTCTACCTTAATCAATCTACCATCACCCTCGTTGAGGCCAACCCTAGCATTCTCTGTCAGGGAAGCAAACCCCGCCAGCATCCCAGCCACCACTCCTCTGGTCCTAAGATGAAGTGGAATACCCCAAATTTCCATGATACTTTGTCTACTCTCTGCTCCCTAAGGGGGACGATCTTGTAATGCACCGTCAAACGATGATACTAGCTGCCATAGAATAGTCATCCCTTCGAAAACACTTGTGCAAAATGAAGTCCTTCCACATCCAGCATGCCCAGGCCGAATAATACAAATCGACTCCCCCCCAAGTATGCTACCTTCCAACCCTTAGAGGACAAAGATAGAGATCTAACCATAGCATGGATGTTCTCTGGTGAGTAAGCTCCGGTCAGTATTTCTCCAACAAGGGTGCCCCTTATCATAATCTTTGCCTCCCTGATGTCTTTAGAATGAGGGATTTCAACATCATAGGCCTGTCCCATGCCCGCTAGTGGTGGTGGGGGAGTCATCCCCATCGCTTCGTGTCTTCTTTGCTGCTTCTTTCCGTTCTGAACTGTAAACCCCACCCTTCTACACGAGTCCTTCCTGTGTCCCCTTCCCCCCGCATGCCAAACAGAGAATTGGATTGCCGCACACTACCGCCATATGCCCCCTTCTTCTGCATCTAAAACACACTATATCATCATTTCCTCCTCTCCTTCATCTCCAAAGATCACCTACCCTGTAAGCCACCCGGTTTGTTATCCTTCCCTCTTCCCTCCTCTCTCTCTGACGCCATCTCCTGGACCTCCACACCTTCCAGCCATCGCCCCCCTCCCAAACCCTAGATGTCATCTCTCTAGCAAATTGTTCTCCCGACCTACTACCCTCCTTTTATGGTACTACTAGGGAGGATCCCTACAGTCATATAGAGGAATTCACCGAGGTCTACCCCACGGTGAAGTTACAGGGTGTTACTGATGACGTCTAAATGCAGACCCTCTTTCCTCTCTCCCTCAAGGACAAGGCCAAGTATTGGTATCATACCCTAGATGGTATTAACACCTGGGATGCCTTGAAGACAGAGTTTCTGAAGAAGTACTTCCCCATAAGCAAAACCAATCACTTTAGGAGGGAAATTATGAGTTTTGCTCAAAAGGATGGGGAAGCTTTCCATGATGCGTGGGAGTGCTTTAATGACCTTTTTAGACTTTGGCTGCATCACTAGGTGCCCAAGTGGAAGCTGGTTCAAAGGTTCTACACCGGACTTAGTGATTCACACAAGTAGACTGTGGATTGTGCCTATGTAGGAACCTTTCTATCTAAGACTGAGGACGAAGCTTGAAACCTTTTTGATACATTGATTGAGAATTCTATTCATCTGAATTCTGTCTACTTAGATAGAAAACCCACTCTCATGCAAAGAAAGTTGAAGGCAAATGAGGCTAGGGACACCCAGAATTTAGCATACCAGATCCAATTGCTGAATCAAAATGTGGAAAGGCTTATGTTGAGCCCTGGCCAATTCACGCCTTATACCTCCACATTCCAAGCTTCAGAATGTTCCATTTGTCAAGGCAATACACATGCCATTATGGATTGCCATTTGTCTTCTCAATTCCCTGAACTTGTGCAAGCGGACCTGAATGCCACCCAAGGGTTCTATCCCAGACCTCGTAATGACCTTTTTCCAACACTTATAATGAAAGTTGGAGGAACCATCCCAATTTTTCATGGAGATAGGGGAATGTCTCCAATTTAGGGAATTACAGACCTCAACCCGTTCAGACTCAATAGTATAATCAACCTCCTAACCTCTCCCAACCACCCATGACCTCTGAGATGGATGAGCTTAAGGCTATGTTGAAGGCCACGTAGGAGAATCAAAGTATGATCATCCAATCTCATGACAAGGCAATCAATGAGATGAAATCCCAAATTAGACACCTTGTCGAGGCCATGAGCAAAAGGGAGACTGGGAAGCTTCCTAGTTCTTCTGAGGAGAACCCTAAATGGAAAGGGATTGTCTTTAGAGAGCATGCTCAGCCAGTGACTATCTGAGCGGGAAAGAAATTTCCAAACTTGATGCTCTTATAGTCCCACATTTTGAAAACCCATCCATAATGACTTTCACCCTTACTAGAGAAGAGCTGCCCAACTCTCCGCATGAAATCACCTCATCGGAAGAGGTTGTCCCCATTCCACCACTTACTCGACATAACAACCCTTCCACCCAGAGATTGAGAGTGCCCTTTCAAGAGCACTTATCCACCTCTAGGCAGACTTTTGCTGGTTCATCTGGAGATAAAGATAGGATGGATGAAATCATGGAGACTTTCAAGCAAGTACAGATAAACCTGCCCTTGCTTGAAGCCATCAGGTAGATTCCATCCTATGCCTGCTTTCTGAAGAACTTGTGCACAAAAAAGCGACAATCTAGGAAATTGGTCCAATCAAAAGTTATCCTACCTGATTTCGTTAGCTTAATTGTTCAACATGGCACACCCCCGAAATTAAGGATCCAGGAGCCTCGTACATCTTGGTGGTCATTGGTGACTTACATATAGATGAGGCCCTGCTTGATCTGGGTGCAAGGGTAACATCCTTCTGAGCTATGTGTATTAACAACTTGGAGGAGGCAATCCGAAGCCTAGCCCTATAATCCTCCAAGTTGTAGACCGATTACTCAAAACACCCAGGGGAATTCTAGAAGATGTCCCTGTGAGAGTAGACTTTTTCTTCCTCATAGGCTTTTTAGTTTGGGACATAGACCCTACCAACAAGCTGCCAAGCCTTCCATCATTTTGGGCCTCCCCTTCCTTGCAACTTCACATGCTTCAATCAATTGCAATATTATGGTGTTAAAAATGGGCTTTAGGAACAGGAAAATCTAGCTTAATCTGTTTGATGCTTATAAACAAGTTGGGCTTCAGGATTATTCCCAAGTTGAGGTAGTTGATGACCTGATTGAAGAGACAACCCCTGCAACTTTATGTGATGACCCTCTTCAGCATGTCATGATATGTGAGCATTCCCATCTCTTGGAGGAACGTAAAGGGGATATACTAGAACTTGAGGAGTTGCTTGGTGTTTCTGCTGAGTCTCTTTCCCTATCATCTCTGCCTAAGGTAGATCTATTGCCTGAGATGGGGACATCTATTATGAAACCCTCAACCATACAAGCCCACGATGATAAACACATAGGAATTCATGATAAAATGCTTATTTATGATAGTTCCTAGGCTTAGCATTGCATATCATGTTATAAATATTGCATAACATCCATTGCATTACTTTTAGGATAGTTGTATCTTATGTGCATTAATTCTTCCATTTTATATGTCCAGGAGGTAGTATGACATTGTTCGTGGTGTAGATCGCGTGAAAGATGACCACGTTGTAGTATAGCGCGAAATACGTCTCGAGCAAATAATTAATGGAACTATTGAGTCTTGGTTGATCACAGGGAGGCAGAAAGCACTTTTGATTTTTCTCAATGTGATTACTAAATAATAGAAACAATCAATTACAATACCCACATTACAAAGAAATTGTATTTGATATATGCAATAGACTAAAAACATGAATGTAAACAACTACTTATTGTAACAGAATGAGGGCACCACGGGTGGTCCGTAGTGGCCTTTTGGAATGGTTGGGAAGAGCAGCAACAATCCGTCGAGATGGCCCAAGGGATGCTTCAGACAGAGGTGTAGAGACGGATGTAAAGAAGATGAGAAGAAGAGAGAGAAGGTGTAGAAGGAGGAAGAAGAAGAAATAAGAGAATGCCTTTCAAAGGGGGCCCTTAAGCCTCTTTCTATAGTTTTAGTGAAGGGCAATTAAGGTATTTGTCCCCTTAAATCCATGCAAATGCTTCAGATTAATCAGATCCATTGATCGGGACATCAACTGCCTTGAATAAGCCTTTTAAATCCTTCTTTTATCCTTGGTTTAATCTGGTGATGCCACATGGTAGCCTATGCACCCTCGGATCAAGATCAGATGGCTCAGCTCTCCCATGCACCCGCTGCTTCATTTCTCGCTCCGCCACTCGCCTTCAAAACCCGCTTGATCGTCAGCTATCCGATCTTATTATCGGATGGCTTAAACGCACGCAACCAATGCGCTTTTAAATCCTAAAGCGCTCGCACGTGCGTCTCTACACATGTTGTCATGCGCATTCTTGATCCAGCGCCTCCACTCCCGCCACGCATCCGTTGTCGATCCGCCTGATGAAGATCCAACAGTCGAATTTCATCTGCGAGCATGCGCCTCCTAATCGCGCTTCGATCCTACGTCGCCCGCTATCGGTTAAGCACCCTCTTTGCTACGCTAATTCAAGTGAATTAGGGCTTATGATTGCTGCGCAATCATACCCCCATGCCTAAATCTTACTAGTCCCTAGCAAGTGCAAGACTAAATGCATTTTATCAAGAATTTAACTAAAGGTTTATTTCCTTTTGTTTCATCCAAAAATTCAGAATCCAGATAACCATGAATATATAATGTTGTAGCTTATGCAACAGATCCAAGCGAAGAGTCGATATACATTTAAAGCTTGTACTTGATCCCTAGAAAAATTCTGTTGGGATAGGTAAACCTCTTCTATCGAGGATATGAACTATTCACAGATTTTAACCTTGGCTTTTGGCTTAGGTAGCAGATGTCTAAGTTAACTGGATTTGTATTTGGTGGCTCACTCTCATCTTGTGCTACATGAAGACTATTATTTCATAATCTAGATTATTAGATTATTGGATAACTTAACTTAGAGAAGGGCTGGAAAATTGTGCTATTGATTGAATATTCTAGTAAGTGAGGATTCAAATCTTCCAAGTTAGCCCCAATCAAATCCAAATATTCAATAATTGGGCTATCAAATGGTTCGTCAGATTCCTCAAGCCCATTTGTCTCACTAAAATCATCTTCTTTACGCTCAAGTGAGACTTCACTAAGATATTCTTCACCCTCAAAGTCAAAGAATTCATGATCCTCATTTATATATGTCTCAAAATCAATTGTCATTTCCTGGTTCAAAGAGACATTTTTCCTCGCTCCCTGGCTCGGGGATCTCGGGTGAATCAATCGGTTCATCCTCAATGGGTTGCTCTAGCCTAACCTAGTCAACCCCAATCTCAGAAAATGTATCCCCCTAGACAGGTGCCTGAGCGGGTTCAGACATTGGCTCTCCAGAAGGAGGTTCATCTTGAGAATCATCCCAAGATTTGACTAGGGCAACCACAAATTTCATCCTCAACCTTAACAACTTCCTAAGTAGAAACTCACCCAGGCCCCTATCCCTAACATTTTGGAGCAAATCCAATAAATAGCTATTCAGCTCATCAATCATTTTTATCATAGGCTCCAATGCTTCAATGTATGGTGTTGGCTGAGCTTCTAAAGATTACATAGTGTTCCACAAATTAGCCAACACCCTATCCTAGATTTGATTCACCTGAACTGACTGGTTCGGTTCAGGGTTGGGTGGGTTCGGGTTAAATCTAGGGAGTCAAGATATTGAGGTTCTCGGGTCTCTCCCTGATAGTAGGTTGTCTCGGGTTGTTCAAAACATGGAGGTGACCTGTATTCAGTGGATTACAAGGGAGGGTAGATGTTATAATCATCATATCCTTCCTGATCATAGATCGGGTTGGTTTGATCATTAAAGGATTGAGATCTATAATCATTGTAGCTCTGGGAAGGATAGTAATCATAGTCTTGTTGTCCAGGGTTAGGCCCTGGAACTGAGGTTCGAATTCATATCCCCAATCAAAGTTATCCCGATTAGTGGATGGGTAATTATAAGTCAAGTCGGGATAGTAATCATCTTGGGTATAAGTGGTGGTAGGAGGGTAGGATGGGAAATGAGTGTAGGATGTGGAAGGATACATGGAAGAATAGGAGGGAAATCAGAAGAGTGAAAAGAGCCCTGCAATATAAGCAATCAACCCTATCCTTAGGTGGGTTAGCCTACAGACCTACAGACTCCTAGGACCCATCTTGAGATTATAAATGATTTGGTCTACTTCTATCCAGTCAATCCAACCAGTTAGAGGGAGGGGTTGGGGAGAAGGTTCTTCCTTTGGCTTGCCCCTCCAGTTCCTAGTGTACCCCCTAGCCGTGGTTGTTTGACACTACTCCCCTAGCTAGACATCAGATGGAACAATAAAAGCAGATTAATCGAAAAAAATCTCAATTTGAGCACCAAAAAGCGAATCAATCCTTAAGGTCAACGTCTACTCAATTTTAATTAGACTTGGGATGATTGTTCTCTTGGAATGTGATGGGCCCTTTAGATGGGTTGTGCCCTTAATGATTGATTCAAATGTGTGTACGTGCACAACCAAGGTTTGCAAACAAGGTTATTTGATGATGTGTCTTTTAGGGTTTAACCTTGTTTAGTAGCTTTTAGGGTTTAATCTTAGGTGCATTCAATCATGTTCAGAAGAACACTCCAAGTTTTGAAAACACTGGTGATGATATATTCCTTTAGAAATCAGAAAAAATGTGGAGTTTTTGGTTCAGCCCTAAAAATCAACCCTAAGAGGCAAGATACTTGATGGATCAGTTTTAAATTGAGTGGTGCGGCCCAAATAGCTTAATCAATTGACCTGTTGCACCACTTAGTTAAGGAACACAAGAATGTTTAACCTATTCAAATTTCTACTCACTTATGTGTATTGAGTTGAAGTGTACCAGGTCCACAGGTCAGATCCCAGTTAAGTGGTAGAATCAAAGTGATTATGAGCCTTAGAATAAGAAGTTGTGGGTGTTAAGTATGTAGCTTTCAGTTAAATCCCACAAGAGAAGAATATTTTTATTTTTTATATATGCAGGTGGGTGAGGTGAGTGAAGTAACAATCAAACAACCAAAATCTACCCTAGGGTTTATGCAAGCACCTAAGTTGATTTGGGTTTGAGTTGTTAGGTTATGGAATGAAAACTAGGGTGGGGGTGGTGGGGGTACACTTACAAAACCTTCATCCGCACTTTTCTCCGATCTAACCGCTCTAGCCCGCCTCGGATGAGTACCTGCAATCACAGTAAGATTAGAGAAAAAGTGAGATAAAAGTTAGGTAAGTCAAAAAAACTCGGAAAAAAATCCAAAGAGCATTGCCTCCCCGGTAATGGAGCCAAAATGTTGAAGGTGTGTTTTGCGAATTAAAATTAGGGGTTTAGAAGAACCCATTTTCGTAGTTACAAAACATGTCTATCAGATAAAATTTATAACCGAAACACAAAAAGTGAGTCCTAAGTCGAACACAGGGAGGCGAACGTTTGGTTTTATGAAATCTGCGTTTCTCTTTTATTTATTTTTGTCGTTTCTAACTTTTATAATTTTTTTTGGAATTTTTAGAAAGCAAGAGATCAGATTGACAATTGCTTATCTAACTAATCTACTTGCAAAATATAAGAGAGAGAGAAAATCACATATATTTCTAAATCAAACATTTGCTACAACTAGGAAAGCCGGAAAGATTACACTACGAAAGCAAAAAAGATAGAAAGAGGTGAGAGAATCCCCCTCGACGGTCGCTCAGAGAATGACTCGCTCTGACGTCACCTGGAGGAAGGTGGTGAGGAGTGGGATGAACAAGGACAAAGCCGAAGGATGGAGGGTGGGGCAGGACGACATCGCAGCGAGGATCTTCTTCCCAAAGGGTGGTGAGAGGACGACCACGGGATGCTCCATGAATGGAGATGAGGAGAGGGAAAAATATTTGGTCTTCTACTCTAGAGTAGCATCCCAGGCTTGGGAAAAGCTCTCTCTAGAGCCTTGGAGGTGGTGAAAGGAAGAAAGGAAGAGATGAAGAAGGGGAGGTGTAGGGGTTCTTTTATAGTGAAGGGAAGAGGGCAATTCGTGTAGAGGGCATTCAGTGACATCAAAGGCATCGCTATAGATCTGCACCAACCAATCCCCCAAATGTCACTAAAGCTTGCTAGAGCTCTTCAATTCATTTGCTGGCACGCGCATAGCACAGGCCATTAGTGACAGCTACAAGGGTCATTAAAGGCCCGCGCAACTATAACTGTAGCCTCCAACTCACGCTTGCTTGCAGCTGTGCTTGCGTGCCCACCTTCTTGCCATCGATGCTCGATCGATAGTCACAATCGTGTGAGGATCGCACGCTCAGATGGCGTTGGATGGCGCGAGTGTATCCGCGATCATCCGTGCATCCACGTGGAGACTCTTCCATCATTCGATGAAGATCGTGTAGCCTAATTTGGTGCTCGCGCTTGCGCTATTGATTACATGCACTCGCGAGGATTCAACCACACGCCTGCGACTTGAGAGTGCCCTTCACAACCAATTCTCTATGGGCACTTTTGTGTCTCAAAGATGAATTGAGTGCTGCAGGCATAGAGGCATCCCAGTCGTTGGATCAAGATCCAATGGCTAGGATTCGAAGGTGCAGAAGATGAAGGGCATGGCCGGTTGCTACTGGCCGATGTTGGGCGGCCTAGATGGCGCCATGTGGCACCATCTGGGCCATCCATCTTCTTTCTATTGCAGAGAGTGCCACAATGCTTGGATCGAGTTGATTTTCACATTGTTGGACCACGATCGTCGCTCCAGATCTATCTGTATGATCAGATTTTTCATCCGAAGCTCGTTTGGATGTCGCATTGCCCCTGGTCATTGATCTTCCTTGGACTTCATATGATGCTACGAGACTCTGATTTCGACGATTTTGGAGGCATTAGACTCCAATCATCATCCTAATCAAATCCGTATGGCTCGATTGTCTATCTGAGGCACTAAAATAAATCTTCTTCTCTCCTGACCATAAAAAGGACCTAATTAACCTAAAATATATACAACTGTTTAAATGCAGAATGATGCATGTTACGCAATATTTATAACATGAAATGAAAGTCTATGATTAGGAACATGTATGATTAGGCATTTTAACCTAAATAGATATGTCTATATCACTAGCCAAGTGTGGAGTCACTCACTGAATCTCTACTCCATACCATCCGTAGACCAATGGACAAGCTGAAATCTCCAATCGAGAAATTAAAAAGATCCTTCAAAAGACGATCTGCCCAAATCAGAAAGATTGGTCTACCAAATTGGATGATGCTCTCTGGGCCTACTGGATTGCGTATAAAACTCTGATTAGAATGTCTCCATTCTGTCTGGTCTACGAAAAATCTTGCCATCCGCTCGTTAAGCTATACATAAAGCTTATTGGGCAATTAGAACTTTTATCTTGGATCTTGATCAATCTAGATGATAAAGAAAACTCCAATTAACTGAATTGGATGAAATCTGGAATGATGCTTATGAAAGTGCGAGATTCTATAAGAATAGGACAAAAGCTTTACATGATAAGTACATCTCCAGAAAAAGCTGTCCCTAATCAAAAGGCATAGTTATTTGATGCACACTTGAAGCTCTTTATGGGAAAATTAAGATCAAAGTGGATAGGTCCCTTCCTTGTAAGAAAAGTCTACCCTCATGGGGCAGTGCTTATCCTGGATCCCAAGACCAATAATGAGACAAATGTGAATGGTCAGGATTGAAACCTTTTATCACGTAGAATTGTGATCCCATTCCCGACGATCACATCAACCTTCTGGAATCTTCTTAAAGTTGAACTGAGTCCGGAAAATGACGTTAAACTTAGCGCTGGCTGGAAGGCAACCCAGTACTTTGTATAGGTAGCTCTGCATCCTCTGCATCCATACTAACCTGGATTAACAAGCATAGTTGGTGATATCCCCTCCTCTTGCTTATTATATTTTGATTTTCATGCATACATTTCAATGAGGACATTGTAATGATTAGGCATGGGGGGTTGGACATTGCATGTCTTATCCTTATGTCTGAAAAAAATGCATTTAGGCATAAAGAATTTTTATTAAGGTTTTATTAAGGATTTATTCTTAAGTTGATTCCTGAGTTTAGAATCCAGTAAAATTTCACACTTACACGTAGAATTTGCAATGGATCCTCTATGAAGACCGATAAACATCTTTAGTTTGTCGAGAAGAAACAATGCATCTTCTCCTAAACCCATGGACAGTAATTAGGGAGTCAGGCAAACTATCTTCTAACAAATCCACCAAACAACTGTGAGGTGAGAGTACAAAGTCTACTGGTGCTCTAAGGCTAGTATGAGAAATCTTAAACTCTGGATAATGAGATAATGATACTCGGAGTTTGGCATAGTTTTCGCTCTCGGTTTCTACATACAAGTTCTTAGTGCGAATATCTTGAGAGCTACCAAATAAGACAAACACGCAAAGAGCAGGTTCAGATAAAACTAGGACTAAGGTGGATGGTCATGAACATCTTTTACGAAGGCTAAAGGAGGGTATTAATATCAAGGTCAGAAATACATTGTCCTATCCATTCCTTTCCCAATGCCGAGAATAGGCACTTCCACCAAATAAGCCACCCGATATCCTCTTGAACACCCCTAATCCTGAATAATGTCTCGTGAATAAAAGTCGTATGCAATATTGCATCGCGTTAGTAGATGTCTACATGCAAAAAAAAATTATTTATAGAAAAGAAGAAAGGAAAAAGAAAAAGAAAAGAAAGAAATATATTTATACATAGAAAAAAAATTAGAAAAAGAAAAGAGCAAAAAAAAATTAGTTTATGAGTTAGAGTTTACTTCAAGTGTAATGAGGTAACAACACCTACCACCCTCATGATCCACCAAATACAGCCTTGACCTACTTTTTTGTAATTCTAGCCGCCTGAATATGGGCTGAGGAATTTTGACTTAGTCTTAGAGTTATCAGAACCTAATCAAAATGTTTTATGACAGGAGAGACCACCAAATATATTGATAAATCTGTGAGATTATGTGCTCCAAAAGAAAGAAAAGATAAGAAAAAGAAAAAGAAAGAGAAAGAAAGAGAGAGAATGAGTATAAAGGAACTAAAGAGAGCACAATTTCTTCGCCTCTTTGAGTTGAATTATTTAATAATATGGAAATCTAGGTTCTAAGTACTAGTCTATATGTAGCACCAGATGAGTGTGAGTCACCAAATACAAATCTACTTAGCTCAAAAATCTTCTAGCTAAGCCAAAAACCAGGGTTGAATTTACAGATTATCTTATAACCCTGAGGGAAGAAGTTTGCCTATCCCAATAAATTTTTGCTTAAGGGTCAAGTATGAGCTTTAGATGAGGAATTGGCTTTCACTTGAATCAGTTGCATAGGCTACAACAAAACACAATCACGATTATCTGGATTACTAAAGCTTCCGATGAAAACAGTGACATCAACCTCTAGTCAAACTCTTGATAAAAATTAGTCATATAGGGCCATTTTGCATTTAGTCTTGCATTTGCTAGGGACTAGCAAGATTTAGGCATAGGGGTGTGATTACACAGCAATCATGCAACCTAAATCACCTGAATTAAGCTAGATTCTAGCATAACTTAAGAATAATACATTCATAGGCATCGTAATTTGCACAATAGCTAGTTTATTAGTCATATAGATAATATCGTCATTTTATGTACTAATGAGAGATGATTTTAATCACAGATGATTCGAAGCTGTGGATGACAGATCAAACCGTATAGATCTGATCAGGACAATAATGGGAGTCCAATGCTTCTGAAATCGTCTTGATCAAACAACCAAAGCATCGTGTGCAGTCCATAAAAGAACATAGACCATGGAGCCAGAGGACAAAGATCCAGGCCTCAGATAAAAATCCAACCGCACAGATGGATCTGGACCAGCAATCGCAGTCCAATGACGAAAAATCAACTCGATCGGAGGTCTACAACACCAGATACAAGGAAAAGAAGATGGACAGCCATGATGGTGCCACATGGCGCCATCACAGCCGCCCCTCATCACCGCCCAATCTCTAAAGAAGCCCTCCTCATGCATTGTGGGCCGTTGGATCGTCATCTAACAGCCACCATACGCCCGCGTTGCCCCCACCCCCATGCTCCATCAACTAAGAAAAGATCTCAGCCGTTGGATCTCCATCAAATGACTGAGAGCGGAGTTGCCTAAAACCTAAATGCAACACAAAACGTGCCTTAGCGCGTTGGTTAGCGCACCCACACACAAGCGCAAGATGCACGCTTGATGCATTTCTCCCTCAACTCAATTAATTAAGTTAATTTTACTTAATTAAGAGTAGAGAAAAGTTACTTAGGTTAACTCAAAATTGTGTCGGTTTAGTAATATAGGGTCGAATTAACTTAACATTTTAGATGTTTACTTTTAACTAGTTGAGTCCAGGTCGTTCGCTGGGAGGTATAATTCATTCTAAATTCACTAATTAACTTTATTTTTCTTATAAGTATAGGAGATATAATTAAGTTAATTGTAATAACATGAATTTTGCCAAATTTTGATTTAAATTGAAGAAATATGCAAAATCCCATATGAAATCTCATTTTCAATATTTAAAAACATGTAAATTGTCTATTTATTTCAAATGATTTAAGGTAAATAAGAGTTAATCTAATCAATACATGCCTTAATACAACAATTAAGAATAAAAAAGAAACTAAAATATAACAAGAAAATCAATTTCTTTTCCTTTTATTCTTCAGCCTCTTTCTCTTCTCTTTCTTTATCTTCTTTTCCTTTTATTTCTTTATCCTTTGTTTTTCTCTTACTCTTTCAAGCTCTTTCTTTCTTCTTTCTCTTCTTCTATTCCTACCTTCTTCTTCTCCCTTATTCTCTTTTATTCAGTATTTCCTTAGTGCCTGTCAGCTCTTCTCCTTTCTCCCTCGTTTTCTTTACCTTTCCTTAGCTTCTCCAATACCTACTTCCTTCAGCCCTTAGCCTTCACAACTTCTTCATTCCTTTCAGCTGAACCAGTTTTATCCTTTAACCAAAAATTGGTTTAAGATTTGTGGCGAGGTCCTTTCTAGGATACACAGCACCCTGAGATCAAGGTGGGACCAGACCCTACTCGATCCTCGCCTGATTCGAGTTATTGATTTATTTTTGGTTTTTTTTCTTTCTTTCTTTTGAGTCGAACCGGCCCAACCGCCTCCCAGGCCTCGCCCTACAAGGGCCACATCACACATACGCCCACTTGGGCGCACACCCGCAGGCGCACACACCCGCACACACACACGCTATGCTCAGAGATCAAATGTTCAGATTTCTTTTCGCGTCGAGCACTGACGACTGAAGGGCGTATACAACAAATTAGTTTTATTCCCAAGCGGCCTCTCAGATCTACCCGAGGTGGGACTTTGTTTTCCCCCTCCAGACCCGACTTCAAGCATCAATTTCTCCCTACTCAGAGCTCCAAATCAAGCGATCCAAAGCTTGATGGAGATCTCTAAGGTGGCTCTATAGGATTGCAGGGTCAATTTTAGGTTTAGAGGATGTTTTCCTTTTCAATTTGAAAGGCAAAATTAGGGGGTTCCTACGGGTTTTAACTGCCTGGAAGTGGTTTTTCTCATTCAAAGTCCTCAGATTGGACTTTCTCTCTCAGTTAATGTTCTAAATAGGTTATACAGAGAATTCCATAGCTTCAAGTGTGGTTATTAAGCTCTCAAGAGCTTTAGGAAGCACTCAAAAGCTCAAAGCTTCTCTGAAAGCTTCAAAGAACGAATTTAATCATCAAAAATGTGCAATAGACAGCTAAGATCATATCTAATTAATTTAAATAGATTCTAAGGGATGTAACAAGCTCATCTGGGTAGAGTTTGCATTCAAATCTCATCAAACAACTACTGTCGTCAGTTTGGGTTCAAAAACAACACAAACTGACAGAAATCAATTTCCACTAGAAAGTTGATTAGAACTCACTCAAACCTCATCTAAATCATTTATAATCATCTCAGCAACAATTTGAATTCCTCAATTTGTAAAATTGAATCCAGAACTCAAGATTCAGACTCTGGTTTGACTGCTAAACCTCAAGTTTTGACTTTCTGACTTTGGCTATTTCAAACGAAATTAAAGCCTAAAACAACATCTCTTCACTCACAGGAACATATTCAAATCCATAGATAGGTGTTTCGACTAGAGTTCCTAGGGTTTCAGGCTCATCGCCTGAGATTGAAAAGGTGTTTGTTCGTCAGAACAAATTAGAGGTTGTTACACTGGTTGGATCATAGAAATGAACTCAGGGCATAACATTGAAGCTTTTAGACTTCTTAAACGCAACTTTAACCTAACTTTTAGACTTCTCCAACTCTGCCGGAGTTGGAGAAGATGAGGACCTAACAACAACTCTAGATACTAAAATCTCAATTAAAATACCTCAGCATAATCAGTAATCCTGACTTCATTGATCTGGAGCTTCTCACTCAGTTTAATAGGCTGAAGAGCTTGCTTTGACTTGTCGGAGCTCGCCGGAGCTTCGGTGAGTCCAGAAAAAGGTGAAATTGTGCACAGATTGTGAAAATATGCCATTAGTGATTTGAAAAGGTTCTTGAGGTCACAAGGAACCTCAGGAACAAGTTAGTTCCTTCAATTGATCATTAGATTAAAGATTTAACAGTGAATTCCATTTTTAAAGAATCTGGATTGGTTGAGTCTCAGGACTTGGTCTCCCACACAAATAAGTGGTTGAGACAAGTCTAAATGTAATTGTGATCATAAATACTTAATTTATTTTAAGTTTTAATTACTCTTAAGCCGCCATTGACAGCGAGCTCAGGAGCTTAAATAGAATTATGTTTTTAAGTTATGTATAGTATTTAATCAAATTAAGATAATAATTAGGATCCTGAGATGATGAGTAAGTGATGAAGGATCCATTGGATGTGAATCTAAGCTCAGCTACTACCGCCATGGACAGCGATAGTAGCTGTTGAAGGTGATTATGATTTAGGCGAATCAATGATAGCATTAGTGCTTTAATGATTAAGAAGTGATCATGAGTGATAGAAGAAGATGAACAACGAATTCAAAAGAAGAAACAAGAGCTCCAGCAAGCTCAAGTAGCTTGCTGGAGTCAAAGAAGACAAACTCAAAAATTTGACATTAAGCTAAACTAACTTACTAACTACCTAGACTACTACTCCTACTCCTACCTACTGTTACCTGGATGAAGGGGTCAAAAGGACTCCGTCGACAGCTCATGACGAAGGACGAAATCAGAGGGTATTAGGAAGATCTCCGGCGGGCGAAAATGGATGGAGTAGAGGATCTCCTTGGTTGTTGCCTTTGTCCAGAGACACGGCAAACCTTGGCGAAGTTCCTAAGCTGATCAAGATGGACGAAGGAAGTCGGACGATAATGTGGAAGATCGTCGGAGTTACAGATGAATAGCCTATTGGGTTGGCTTAGTGATAGAAGAAGGAAGGAGCCAACTTACAGAAATTGAGGGGGTGGAGGTCTATTTATAATTGATAGCGACAAAGAGGGTGGCAGAGTCTGGACGTGAGAGGAGCTAGAGGAGGTTAACCACCGGCGTCGTCTTCGACAACGGTGAGGTTAACTCCTACCTAAAATTAGGATATCTGGATCATCCAAACTGATGGATGAAGATGGGATAGTGAGCGCAAGCTCCAAGAGCTTGGAGAAGGAAGAATGATGTCGGCAGGGCAATGATCGAGCGATAGAATCACCCTCCGTCGTCAGCCGTTCAACTGGCTGAAGGAGGAAGAAGAAGAAGAAGACAAGGACCTTTGTGCGATAAAACCTAAGGACCTATATGAAAATTAAGGACCCGACTGAAATGAGTTTTAAGGACCAAAATGTAAGCTCAGGTTTTCAAGGTTTATTTTAATTTAGATCGTTTTCAACTTTTTGTATATGTCAGTAAATAAGGTAATTATTATATTTAGACCTTGAATTTACATTTTTGACCTTTTTAGGTTAATTTACTAGATTAGGTAAAGTTACTTAAGTTATTACATACTTAGGTTTACGTTATACTTAAGTTAATTAACTTATTAATTAAGGAATGATTATTAAGATCTCGAGTCCAATTATTAATTAAATTACTAATAATATTATTTGAATGATAAAATAGCATTTTAAACTTATTTTAAGGTCCTTTACGATATATCCCTTATTTTATAATTAACCCATATATACTCATATCCTTAGCTAATTAACTAGGAAGGCTAGTTAATTAGGGGTAATTAGAGATCATGATGAGCCTCTCATCAATGCTTGAGCCTCGCCATTCTCCAAATCAAGAAGGTGGTGCACTCGATCTCAATTGAACTGTCGGATGATGAGCGGAGGGAGTGGATGAGAACACATGGTGTGGCAAAGGCCATTGGATGGCAATGCGCAATCTAACGTAGCCACAATGCGCAATTGCATGCATTAATCTTAAGGTTGTGGGCGCACACTATTTAAGTCGTCCGATCATAAGATCAGATGGCTGAAATCAAGCGCACGCATTTTGAATTTGAAGCACGCGATGAAAATGCGCAACGGCCTTGAGGAGTGGGCGGGCACAATCCAAGGGCATAGTAGCCACCACATGCCAAGCAAAGGTGTCATCCGCCTAATGGAGCACGTTGGAGGTTGTTTTGAGGCCTAATCAGGTCCGTTGATCTCCCGATCAACGTATCTGATCAAATAAGAGTTGTTGCATGAGATAAAGGGGTTAAATACCCACTTTGACCCTTATTAAAACTATAAAAGAAGGACCCGGGCCCCCAGTTGAGGCATCTCTCTTCCATCAACTCCAGATATCTTACACCTTCTCTGCAACTCTCCATCCTGCTGCAACTCTACTCTGACCTTCATCTTGACGCTCTGGATGTGAGGTGCTACCACACCTAGCATAAGCATCCTACAAGCAGCATCATCTCTCTGCCACTTTCTATCTCTCTCTGTATCTATCTTTCTATTTGTTTCTAGTAGCATTCTCTATTGTGAAAACTCTATTTTAATTGCAATAAAATTCTGATCTTCTGAACACATATATTTGATTCCTATACATATGTACATATATAAATATTTGTTTAGAACAAGTTCTATTGAAACACTTCTGCATAAATTGTGATTGCCTCCTTGCGAACGACCTAGTACTCACCGATTTTATAAATTTATTTATCAACGTGTATTCGCGCTATACTACAATTGAATTAACTTTTAAAATGTGAATTACACGTCAAACAGACACCAGTATATTTTGTTTGCTGCTGATTATGTCTCCAAATTGATTGAGGCTATTCTCGCCCAAACCAATGACCACAAGGTGGTCATTGAATTTGTAAAGAAAATTATCTTTAGCCAGTTCGGGATCCTAAGAGCCATCATCGGTGTTGGTGGCACTCATTTCACTAATGCCCAGTTCAGATATTTACCGGCTAAATACGGGATGAATCACCAAATTTCTACACCTTACCACACCCAAACGAATGGACAAGCAAAGATCTCCAATTGAGAGATCAAGAACAACTTACAGAAGATAATTAGGCCTGATAGGAAAAGATTAGACTCAAAAGCTTGATGACATTCTTTAGGCCTATCGTACAATGTACAAGATGCTTATCAGCATGTCTCCATTTCGTCTAGTGTATGGCAAGGTATATCATTTATCCGTAGAAATTGAACACGGGCATTCAGGCAATAAGGAAATGCAATTTTGACCTAGGATTAGCTGGAAAGACCAGGAAACTCCAACTATCTGAGTTGGAGGAACTTAGAAATGATGCATATAAGAACGCCATGATCTATAAGGCAAGGACCAAAGCTCTTCATGACCAGATGATTTCCCGTAAGAGCTTTGAGCCAAACCAGAAAGTCTGCCTCTTTGATTCTCGACTTAAGCGCTTTCCTGATAAGCTTAGGTCCAAATGGAATGGCCCATTCATTATTGATCGGATATTTCCAAACAAAGCCATTGAAATCTCTAACCCAAAGATGGGTAATTCTTTCAAGGTAACAGGTAATGACTCAAACCTTATGTTGACCATGTGATTCTTGAACCCGTCTTAGAAAGGTTGCCTTGACCTTAATCTAACTTCTTTGGCCAGACCTCGCTTGTTGGTGCATATTTTCGCCAAGTCTAGAAATGTGTCGTAGTATAGCAATGGAAAATGATTCAACACTTAAAATTTATAAAGCTTGAAAAACGTTGAGTTCCGATGTTGTTCGCAAGGAGCAATTATAATCGCAATTCAATCACCAATAAAGTAATATAAATGAGCATAATAACAATCAAAATTATATTCAATAAGTTGCAAAGTGTATATCAAGAGTCAGATGACAAAAATATAATAGAGAGAAGAAAAATAGTGGTTGAAACCACCAATATATCCTCGAATAGTTGACTCTCCTCTTTCAATTCATACTCAATGTCAGTTTCTCTTCTCAACTTCTCAACACTTAGGCAAATCTCGAGCAACTTCTTCAAACGTCTCAACAAAGCTTCAGACGTCTTAAGTGATATTTCAATATCTCCAAAGTGCAAAAACCCTCCCCCTCTCTCTCAGAAATCCTCTCTCTCCTCAGACCGATTCAGCACAGGGGGGCCTGGTTCAACTTGCACGGAGTAGGCGAGCCGAAACGATGTGCATATGCTCATGGGTAAGGTGGGACCTAACCCCTTGGTTCAAAGGCAACACACTAATGTGCGTAAAATGTTAAGTAGAAAAGATTATTTCAGCCGTTCCCAATGTAGGACTAAGCTAAGTTCCCTTTCTTTAGTTGCTACGTGCAAGGTTCCTGGTTTGATTGCTAATGCAGCTGTTGTGCTTTTTTCAAAATGAGGCCCTCGAGGGCTTCTTGGGAGTGGTTCGCTACTCTGTGAAGTGGAGGCGAGGTGGATGGTGCTAAGTGGTCATTGACAGAGACAAGGATGGAGACGGTGACGACAATGGCAACCTGCACAAGGAAACATGGACTAATGCCCAATCAGTAGGTTCAGGAGCTTTGTCGTGATACGGCAAAGGTGGTGGTGGCTATGATTGGGTGAATGTGTGGGTGAAGTGGCCGGAGCGTGAAGGTGAGTAGTGCTCCAATGAACAGAGTCAGAGGTGTTGGTGTAGGCGATGTGTGATGAAATTAGGTGAGGTGAAACGGTCGTGAAGGTGAGGTGGAGCTTTGCCTAGGTTAATTGAGGTGGACGAGGGCGGATGCAGGCCAGTGATGAAGGTGGTCGACTGAGGTGTTTCCAGCGTCAGGGAAGGAGAAGGAGATGGAATTGGGATCTAAAAAGCTCAAGAAAGGGAATTGGAGGTGCTACGGAGAGAAGCCCATTACTAATTTTATGAGAGGAGGTGAGGAGAACATTGCTGGAGGTACGTCAGAGATATGGAAGAAGGTGAGGAATCCAGAGCGAAGTGAGGTGTGTCAGAGCCTATTGTACATAGCAAAGGCCAACTAAGGTGATTCACGAAGCTCTCCAGAGATGTGTCAAAATTCATCAGCAAGAGGGAGGAATTGGGGGTCTTTTGGCGTAATTGGGCATGAAAATGTACCCAAGAGCATGCATCCCTACTTATAAAGGGTGTTCCTTCTCAATTAGAACCAAACAAAGCAAGTTTGGACTTGCTTTTTAGCAAGTTTGAGAACTTCAAATTCACTAACAAGATTCCATCATTGATTGGATCCATGAAGATGATCATTTGGTAGAGCAAGATCTTATTGCTGATCCCACCAATTTTGGCGGGATTTGGTGGTCGTTTGAAGGCCCAAATCCACCACCAAATCTCGCGCTTTGATGGGTTAGGAGTTCTGCTACTTGCATTTAGGAAACAAGGAGGAAGAAGGCAGCAGGGGTACTTTTGCTAAAAGGATGAGAAATTGTGGGTGCTTTTGAAAGAAAAGTATAGAAACTAGGGGTCTGATTGAAAAGAATAGAGATCTGGGGACTTAAATGCAAACTAGGTTAAGATGGACTCTGATTGGGACCAAATTTTGGTGTTAACTTACTATAGACCCAAGGAATCTAATGGTGAACTTGGATTTGGGTTTTGAAGATATTTGATTGAATAAATTACACAAAAGTCCAAATCAAGGCAAATTCTCGTCTATATCTCGATTTTTGGTCAAATAGGTTCAGATGGTCAAAGTGAAGGTACTAAACCTCTTAGAATATTTTTAAATGATTTTTAGGAGGTATAGATTGAATTTATATCTATCATAATCACTTTAATTTAAGTGGGACTGATAGTTAGGGTTTTCTATAATATTTTAATACTCAAAATGCATGAAACCCTGATTCAGTTATTCTGAGCCCACTTCTTGGATATTTAACTTGATTTGATCTTAAATTAACCCCTGATCACCCCTTGTTTAATCTACATTAGTGATTGGATGTTAAAATAGCATAATTAACCCTTTTTCCTATCTTCCTAAATCAGTTTAGCATGGAATTACGATCCTCAGACGATCATTAAGGAGTATTTAACACTTGAATCTGACTAATTTAAGTTTGTTATGACGAATGATTGTATTACCATCACTGCCTAGCTGATGGCACTAAACTCAACATTTGTACAATTTGTCTCAAAGCTAACCAGAGCATCATGGAATGCAAGTGATATTTTGCTTATTCTGCCCTTTGTCATGCCTTTTATTTACAATGAAGACATTGCATAAGCTAGGCATGGGGGGGTGGATTCATTTCTGAATTATTTTGTCAATTCTATAGATTCTTTTTATTTTCTCTTTATTTATAAAAGGAAATTGAATTAGGAAAAGAGAACTTAGGCATTAGAAATTTTCAACCTTAGAAAATAATACAATAGGATCTGAACACTTAGACTCTTCAGGTCTTCGGCCTTAATCAACCTAGGTGTCCACTAAAATGTTGACTGGTTTCTCGAGTCCTCGCCATGTTTAATTCATTTCTAATTGGTTAATAAGTTGGGGTGATAAGTACACAGCTTATTAACCTGTCCTCTGATAAGTACACTCACTTTTCAGCAATTTTAATGAAAACTAGGTAGCTAATTAATTAACTTTCTAAGGTGCACTACAACAAAGAAGGGTTTTGATCACAGTTAAAAATCGTGTCCAAAGGGTTTATAATCGTCACCAATTAGCATCACCAAAAATTGTGTGGCCAAAATCTTTGGTCACGGTTCCACATAAAACCATGACCAAAGCCCACCATTGGCTAGCTTCAAGAGCTTTTGGGCATGGTTATAAACTGTGACCAATGACTTTTAATCACTGTTGTAAAATCATGACCAAAGAAAGAGCCTTGGTCATGCTTAATAGCCATGACCAAAAACATTGAGTGAAAGGCAAAAAGGGTTCCTTTAGTCACGATTCCCTAACCATCACCAAAGGGGCCACCGTGACCAAACCAACCATCACTAAAGGTCTCTTAAAAAAATAATAATAAATAAATGTAAATATGTTTGATGGGGCCAATAGCCAAAAGATCTAAAAAAAAAAGAAGCTTATTATGGTGCAAAATAAAATGTAAATATTTACAGCTTTATGATTGTATCTTGCAACCCTGTAAAACCAATGCATACATCAGTTTTCAATAAACAAGATCATTATTTACTCCCAACAATATGTTAAGAGCTCAGACTCAAGAACAAAATCTCAATGTCTTCTAAGTTGAGATGATTGTCTTTCATGTTTACTTTAAACAAAATTTAGACAGGTTGCCAGAATTTCACTTCACAACAAATTAGTATTCTAATTTGATGGAAGGAATGATAACAAAGAGACATGGCTGATTGAATAATTGCAACAGACCCAGATGAAATTTAATAGTCAAAATGTAACAAAAGTGCTCTATCCAGAACAATATAAATAGTTGTCCAAATTCTAAATCATGGCTGCTTATAGGCCACTCATTTGCCAGTATCACTAGAACCCAAAGGCTTTATTAGCCTAACACGTTTTAGACCTATTTATCCATATTGCTCTAAGACCTGAAACACATTTTAACAAATGATAGCTCAGAAATTGAGCTTATACCAGTAAGCTTACAAACTAAAAGATTCTTCATTTTTTGGAAAGAAAAAAGGATGATCGCATAACAAGAGTGATCATCCACTTCACTAAACCACGTCATACCAATTTATAATGTGAGGTAACAATTTTATAACCTTTAAGATGAGTTAAATGATTTTATAATCTCTTTTGTATAATTTACAACCATGCCATACCAAATAAATTAAAGACCAACATATCCAAGCAAACATAAGGGATCCTAAATCTGAGTGATGCAACCATATTTCTATGTCAACCAATATACACTGCATTCTCATATCCCTACAAAAGCATAACAAAGATGGTCATCCAACTATCTACATATTCACCCAACACTCAAGACCCACATAACTGCACAATAGAGCTGCACTAGAAAGCGTGCATAATGTGAAGCAGCAAATTAAATGATAGTCTAACATAGAATCAGCATATTACCAACCATGTGCAATGCTTTCCATGATGAACTCTGCTTCCCATGAGGCTTTGGAAGAACAATCTCTGAATGTTTGGCCCAAAGATCGTTCAATTTATGGTTTCGTGGGTAAAAAATTCTTAGCAGAAGCAAGAAAAATTTTACAACAGTTTATCAAATAAACTAAAATTAGACAAATTTACCAAATTAGCGTCTAGAAGCTCTCTAGTTTCCTCAGGAACATTATTTGCAGTTTCTTTTCCCTGAACCCCAATAAAATATTATACTTCATCCTGATATGAATTATATGTCAGATATTGGATATAACTGTCCAAATGCTATTAGTTCCTTATAAATCATTTTAACTCCCTACCTTCTGATCAAGCAATGGCTGCAAATGGAAAATATTCCATCATATAGAGGTGAAAAAGGGAGAAGAGAAAAATAAAAAAAATAAAAGGATGTAGGCCATTGGAGAGCCTTTATATTGATGGAAGAAGAAAGCTATATATAATTGTGAGGAAGGTAAAACTTTTCACCTCATCTTCACCACTTCCTAACCTCATTTAATTTCTTTTTTTTTTTGGCTCTCCTAGAAAGCTACAATTGTGAGTGGTGGAGACTCTTGGTCTCATCTTCACCACTTTCTATCCTCCTTCAAAGTTTTCTTTCCTACATGAGAAATTACCTTGTTTGAATTGCGAAGGGTGAGGGGGTTGGTAAATGAGAGGAGAGGGAAAAGAAGGGAGTGGGGATTTAATTGTTGGGATTATTCTAATGGGGAAGAGGTTGTTGGAGGAATTAAATGGGAAAGATTGTGAGGCAACTAAGTAGTTATACAATGCTTATACACTAGAACTAAATGAATTTAAAACTAAGGAAAATTAGTTTATTTTAAATGGACAAAAGTTAGATGTTTGTTTATTTTGATGTGAAAAAAAAATGCAAGGAAGTACCTTTTCTATCCTTTGACTTCAAGTAGGCAGTGGAGGTGAAACTATGGAAAATAATTTTTTTCCTAATCCTTGATTGTCAAAGGCTTAGCAAGGACCCTTAATATGCTCTCAAAATAGAAATTGTGCATTCAAAAATGGAAACTCTAGACCCTCCCCTATATAAAAAAGAAGATTCCCGGACTGAACTTCCATCCAATTTCACTTATGGTGCAAAAGAGTCCCTGTCAAGGAAAGAATCCACATCATAACAACTCTACCCTACAAATAGACATGCTTACTCATAATGATTCTCCAAATTCCATGAAATGCATAATAAACACATCAAACCCTTGAGCAACATCATGAATCTAAATCATTTAAAAACACAATTCTCCATATTTCATGATATGGGCAATTGCATAAAACGATTCAGCAATATCACAAAGTTGCCTAAGTCATTCGAAAGCACAATTCTCCATATTTAATGATATGTATACACACATAAAGCCCTTTAGCAATATGAAGAGTAAGTATATAGTTTCATTGAAGAACTAAAAATGGTGGAACATTTCCTACATGATATGATATCCACATCATAAAAATAATTTGATAATTATTTAATGATTCTGATCCAACTCCTAAAACAACAATCCACACAACTTGCCCCACTTCATGAGAGAAAAGGCACCACATGTCATTCAGCACTGTCTTGTCATTCCCAATGACAAGTTCTCATTCTATTCAAGTTTCTAGAATGGCTTTCTGTCTGATTGGCTTGATTTTGTTGATAACCCTAAGCCTAATGTCCCCTACCTGGTGGTTTATATGTGCATCATTGATGATAGGAGAGCAACTAGGTTTTGCACACATATTAGGAGATCCTCTCCAATTTCTTTTGCATTTTCCTTTTCCAAAAAAACAAAGCTCTTCTGCATGTTTTTTATTGCTTACTAAGTATTACAAGTTCAAGAAATAAAACCATGCAAGCTTGCAGCAGTGAAAGAGTTGAGTTCTTGACCTTTCAAGCTAAAGAAGAGAAGAGCCTGCTATAGTGCAATAAAATGTAGGAAACACTTTGAAAAAAAATGAAGGATGCATCTGCTTTTCCTAGGAATTACTCAGTAAAATGCATACATAGCCTACGTACAATTTTCCAAATATTTCCATATTCAATGCCTCAAAACCCTAAATTTTATAAGCAGAGTGTAGTGGCAAGTGTAGCGTGGCAACAAGAAAGTCAAATCTAGTAGTTAATTATGATGTTTTTGCCCCTCTTTTTTGTAGTCAATGTCTTATTCTGTTTGGACAACATTCTCCATATCAGCTATGACTCAAACCTGACAATAGAATCAACTATGACTCAAACATTCTCCAGCTATGTTTGTGACTAATTTTACTTGTAAAAAGGAAGCACTTCAAACCTGACAATAGAATCAACTATGACTCAAAACTTCACGGTGTTATACTAACTCACATATCATGGGTAGGTTTTCTTGTGGAAGGTCTTTGGCTATTTTGGAACTAATGGCTCGAAGCTCGGAATGGTGAGGAAGCTACCATCATCAGACATATAGAAATAGTTATAATTGATTCTGGTCACAAGATCAGCTAGGTGTGGGAAATGCCCCACATTAAACGTGAAAGACATGACCCACAATCACATAAATGAAGGCTAGTTACAATGCTAAGCTTCCCAAACTTCATGGAGATGAATGTGACTGATAAATAAAACTGTGTAGGTGAAATCCAAGTGATGAATTCTTGTAGACATGGGATTGAACTGAGCAACAAACCAGTTCTCTGAAATAAAAGAGATACTAATACATCTTTACAAAAAAGGAAAAAAAGTCAATTTTATGTATCGAAGCAATGCATCTTATTGAAGGACAACATTAAAATGAGAAAAGCAAACTAACCGCTACTATTTAGAAAGGAAGAGGTTGCCATTTCCAATAGTCAACCATTGTTTAGACTCTATAAATCAAATAGATTAAAGAGTAAAAATACAAGGTCCGACTCATGGTTTGTATTTGAAGTCAATTCCCTTCTCATTTTTGTGTGTTTCATCATGACCGAAACCCTTGAACATTCCACTCTAGTGCACCACCACCACGATCAAGCAAACAAAGAGATTATTCTGAAATATTACTTTCTTGACCAGGGATGGTTTCTGTATAGGCACACCTTAGACCAAAAGAGATTGAAGCAGGCATTGGAGAATACATCAAATATTCTTAAATCTTACTCTCTTGAATCTTTAGGATGCTAAAAGAATATAGGAAAGACAAATAACCTCATAGGCGTGAGATATAAGGAGTGCTTATATCCACCATGGAAGCGAGAACAAGGCAATGCTGCAATCCTTGGAGGCGAGGTGTTGCGGTGGTCACGAGAGGGGAGGAACTCGCTAGAGGGAAGAGGATGACAGGAGGGAGGTGATGGAGTCGAGGGGGAAGGGGAGGCATTGTTGTTGCCGCCGCCACCATCGAGGGGGAAGGGGAGGCACTGCTGTTGTCGCCACTACCATCAAGGCGTCGCTGTTGTGTCGGGAAAGGGAAGGGGGAGGTGACGTCATTGGGGATTGGGGAAGTCAGGAGAGGGAAGGGGAAGTTGATGTCATCAGGGATTGGGTAGAGGGAAGGGGAAAGTTGGGCAGCGTTCGGGAGGGAAGTCGAGAGAAGGGGGGAGGGAAGGGGAAATTTTTGGAGGGATTTTTAATATAAAAAATTATATAACAAAAGGCTATGGTCATGGTTTTAAGTGGATTCGTGATCAAAGTCTTTTGTCACAGTTTTTGAATCCTTAACAAAAAGTTAAAATAGCAAACAAATCTCACTCCCCATTTTTTGTCACGGTTTTTGGTGAAACCGTGACCATAAGTTACTTTTGGTCACAATTCCTAAAGTCATAACCAAATAGTCATGACCAATTATCATTTTTCTAGTAGTGGTGGTCATGGTTTCAAGTGGAATCGTGACCAAAGCCTTTTGTCACAGTTTTCAAATCCTTAACAAAAAGTTAAGATAAAAAACAAATCTCACTCCCCATTTTTTGTCACTGTTTTGGGTGAAACCGTGACCATAAGTTACTTCTGGTCACAGTTCCTAAAATCATGACCAAATAGTCGTGACCAATTATCATTTTTCTAGTAGTAGTGGTATGGCTAGGAAGTTGTCGTGGTTTTAACACCCCAATGGCCGATTGTCCAAAACTCAGCCACACGACCATTCTCTTTTGTTGGTGCAAGGGCACCATGATCGTTAATTTTGATGATAAAAAAATATTTTTTATTTAGCATTTGCTTTGAGTTTATGAGTTTCAAGAAAATGCAAATGGATATCAAGCGTGTAGGAGCTCAAGCTCGCATCCATGGTGGATTGGAGGGGCTTAATGGAGGAGAGGGAACTTCGCTCAGAATGAGAGCTTGAAGAAAGGAGAAGAAGAATATAATTGATGTTTTTATTGTCTTGTACTTTTGTCTTTATATTCTTTGCTCTTTATCATGTCTAGATGTTTGTTAAAGAGCCTCAAAGTTACCTAACTATAGTCCTAGGAACACTTACTCAAACTTAGGATACTTAGGCTTTTCATAGAAGACTTAGAAAATCAAAATAGGTTTCAGATAGCCTGATCAAACGTCCAATCTGAATATCAAATGTCTGATCTTTGACTTTAAGATGTCTGATTATTTGATTAGACGTCCAAAATACTTAGGTTGGAGAACCACTTTCTATCTATTACTTTTAGACGTCCAATCCTTAGTCCAGATGTCTTAGAATACATTTGATGAATTTACCAGACGTCCAACTAGAGGATCGTTGGCTTTATCAGGCTAATCTTAGAGGATTAACTCTTTATCCAACCTACTTTCACTTTCAGGCGTCCGTAGTGATTCCTAGATGTTTGATAAGTAGACGTTAGCTCAAATCACCTTTTGTCAAATGATTATAGCTGTTTAGCCTCAGGAAATCAATTCTCGTAGTAAAACCTATTTCCATACGTCCAGATTTTATGCCAGATGACCGACCTATCCTCTAACCAATAAGACATGGAACCCTGTTTAGGTTTGGACAAATACAAGAAGAAAATTGTCTGGAATTAGACGTCTGACCTTAAGTCCAGATGTCTTAAAAGTCATCTTTAGATGGCCATTTTGATCCAACATCGTCTAGTTGATCCACCCTCCTAGATCAGACGTCCGATCATAAAATCAGACGATGACCCAAATGTCTGATAATATATCCAGATGTCTGATAACCTTGTCAAAATCATAAATAGCCCTAATTCCAGCCTGATTTGCCTTGGGATAATTTCCAACGGCTAGAGAAGCCCTCCAACAGCTAGAAGAGGCTTGTAAACCCTTCTTAGGACCTCTATAAATAGAAGAACACCCTTCCTATGCCAAGACACATCAAGTAACACTACTTACATAATCTTTTGTGTCATAGAGAAGAAATCATCAAGAAGATAAGTGATCTTGCTCTCCAAGCCCCATTCAACAAATCCGAGAGCGTCATTACTCTGCCGAGATCACGCCTACGTACTTAAATCTAAGGGAAGTCCTTTTGCCTATAGGAGTCGGTTTAACATTTATACTTTATGGCTCTATAGGTTCTGTTGTATCTTTGTTTTTTTAGTTGGGTATTCACTTTACGAATTCCTGTCTCCTTCATGGGACAAAATACTCCTCATGAAGAGGAGGGGTTTGAGGTATGCTACCCTTGTCTAAGTAGTGTTGTTGTAAGAGGTTAAGTCACCCTCGTTTAAGTGACTTGGATAGTGGATTTGATCGACTCAGTCGATTGGGAAATCCTAAACAGAGAGGTTTAGGTGGTGGTTTTTTCCCAGGTTTGGATTTCCACCTGAAATTATTTGTGTACGTGTGATTGGTATTATATTTTTTCGCATTATTTTTCGTATCACGTAAATCTCACCCCTCTGTTGTAGAACCTACATCTTTGACTATTACTTTTAAGTAAATCTTAGATTAGGGAAGCCACCTGCTTAAAAAAAGAAAAAAATAGAAAATAGAAAAATACCAAAAAAGAAAGAAAAGAAAAAAATGATGAAAAATAGAAAAGAAAAAAAAATAAGCCACATTTCACCGCCCGGGTATGGCTGGTAAGTTACCATGGGTAACCCCCCCATTGTCGGTTGTCCAAAACCCTGCCCATAAAAATGCACAAATAATTTCTAAACACTTGGGAAGAAGCAGGGAAGTAGAATAAGTAGGGGAGATATAAATTGGGTTCACCCTTATACTGACCCTATAAAAAAAATAAAAGTAGGGAGAAAGGTACCAATTGAAAAGATAAACCTTTAGGCAGAATTTTTTTTTTAAGGGTCACCTAGGGTTGTAGAAACCTAAAGTTCATTCTAATTGTCGATTAATGAGTTTATCACTTTTCACATAAAGATGGTTAGAACTTAAAGTTCTTTTTGAATCTTAGGTTAGTTGGGTGGCCGTAAAAAGCTACTCCGAAACTCTAATTTCAAAAATAAAAAAATAGAAAATAAAGAAAAAAGAAACAAAAATGTATTTACTTTTGAATAAGGCGAGCGCTTGGGCGGTTTGCATTTTGGCAGGCACCTAGGTGCTGTTGAGTCTTTATACTTTAGATCCTTAGTTAAAATTTTCTATGGTTGATAAATAACTATCACCTAAGTAATCTGATCCTAATTCTATTATAGCATGTAGTTTAGTTTTGCTATGGACTAGTAAAAGATTGGCATGGGGGTGTGATGTGTACACATCTAATTAGCTTAAAATGTCTATGCATGCTCCTAGGTCCATAAAAGTATTATGCATTATAAATATTGCATAACATGCATTGTCATGCATTTAGAGTAATTTGTATAAATTATATATCAATTTTCTTATTTAATGGCTAGGGGACAAGGTAATATTTTTCTAGGCTTCAGATTGAAGATCAGACCCTCCAGTGAGCAAAAGAAGATGGACAGCTTAAATGGTGCCATGTGGTAAAGCATCACGACATGAAGGGGATAAGATGTTCGCTGCGCTAAATCGGTATTTTAAAAAGTGTCGCGTTGCAGTATAGTCGAATTAGCATTCAAACAAATACAATTTTTGTTACTTGAAAAGATGCTGAGGTCGAACATAGGGAGCAATGTGGAATTTAAAGCTCAAGATCACAATTTAAACTAAAAGAACTTGCAACAATATCAGGTATCAATGTGCAAAAAGATGGTAGTAAAATGATGGTTTAAATCACCATATACTCGTACAATATTAACTAAGGAACTCAATGTATATGTATGAAATGAAAGCTCAAATCTGTCGTCTGATTTGGAAATCAAACTGCTTAAAGTCGTCTACTGATGTGCTGCAACTCTTCTTTTTCTTCTCTATCTATGCTTTGCTCCTTGTTCTACTCTTTTGCTTAGGCCTTCACCTCTTCTTCTTTCTCTGACTCTTCAACCTTTAGCTCTGCAACTCTTCTCTTCTTCTTCCTTCTCTGGCTCTCCTCTTCAAAATCCAACTAAGTGTCAGCCAAACTTCCTTGTGGCAAAAACCCCCTGCCCCTGCGTAACTCTCTTCCTTTCCTTCTCTCTTAGGATCTGCTCTCCCAGAGCCACGGGTAATCGGGTTATCGAATTCAGATGCATACCTAGGTCCAGGCTCACCGGCGTGTGGTAGTGAGCGAGGAGTGTAGGTCTAGGTGGGTTATCGAGTCGAACCAGGTACGTGTGTACATGTCACGGACGAGGCCGGGTGAGCGGGTGAGAGGGACCTCACCCTGTGAACTGAGGCGAACAACTACTAACACTTATTCAATTTATTTGCCTCAGTGTGCTTTGCAATCGACGATGTGGGACTATCTGCGTGCCCCTTTTTCTCGCGTCTACCGAAGTACTTCTCCTCGCAATTGCTTCAGCTGTTGGGCTTGCGTCTTTAATTAGGGACCTAGACTTGTGCGCGAGATGCTTCCACTCAACCTGCAGCACTAACCTAGAACAGGGACACCTGGAGTAGATCTCAATCAAGCTCGAAGCTTGCTACTTCCATGGCGGCAAGGTCAAGTACCTAAAATCAATAAAACATCCTCTTGATCCTGTCAGAATGTTCAGGGAGTATCGCCGGACAACAACGAGTGCGGAGGGAGTGTTTGTGTGGCGTGTGGATGTCTGTGGGTTCATGGCGAGGTCGAACTGCGTGCATGTGAGTGGGTGTGTTCGGGGGAGTGCGTGAGTGAGTGGAGTGGTAAATAAAGAGAGGGGAAATGATCAGAGATGTGTGGTGATGGTTGTAGGGTGGTCGGTGAGGGATTTGGTGGTCTATGGAGGTGGAATGGTCTCACCGGAGGGGATGGCCGGAGATGGAAGGGATGAAGTTGCGAAGGGTCGTCCGTCGTCGATTTGAAGTGGAGCGGACGTGAAAACAAAGTGCAAGAGATGAGGAACTTAGCTAGGAGGTAGGTGAACGAAGTGAGGCAGAGATGGCGTCAGATGCGGTGTTGCCGACGCCGGAGACGAAGGTGGTTCCGATGAGGGAGAAATGGTGAGGACAAAGGGAATCAAGGCGTCAGCTGGTATGGCTCGACGCGGAAAGAAGCGAGGAAGAGAAATCCACCACTAGTATTGTGGAAGGACAACGAGGAAGAACGAAGGAGGTCACCGGATGTCGAGGAGCCTTCGGTCGTGAAAGAGAGAGAAGAATTATGGGAAATCGCAGCCGATGTCGAGCATGAAGAGTTCAGGAAGATCTGGAGGCCCTTTTATAAGGACCTAGATGCAAGGAAAGCTTGGAAATCAAGCTTTCCAAGCTCGGAAACCCTTGTCAGATTTGGGAGTTCTTTTGATACCCAATTCTCTCATGCATTCACATGAGAGATTAGGAAAGATTCGGTACACAAGAATGGGTTCAGATTGGAGAGGATTTCTCAAGAAGTTTTCCTTCCAATTTTGGAAGGGATTCGCTAAGAGATCAAGGAGAAATCTCTTGTCAAAGATTGCTGGAGTAGGTTTCCCCCGCGATAATGGTGAGGGGACCTAATTGTGAAGACGACGAGGAAGTTAGGGGGCTAAATGCAAGGATCTTTGAAAGTTGGGGGTATAAATGTAATCAAATAGGACCATTTTGCAAACTAGGTCAAGACAAGCTGATCTTGGGTCCAAATTTTGGTATAAACCTAATTTGGACCTAAGGAATCCAATGGTGAAGTTGGATTTTGGTTTTGACCACTTTTGATTAGATAATTTATGAAAAAACCCAAATTAGGGTAAATATCTGTCTAAGACTCCATTTTGGGTCAAGATGGATTCTAATGGTCAACTTGAAGGTACTAAACCCTAGATAAAATTTTTCTATGATTTTTAGAGAATTTAGGTGAATTTTATCCTAACCAGAACCTCAGTTAATTAAGTAGATATGTTTTTAGGGTTTCAAAAGTCATTTAATTCTCAAAACATATGCAAACCCTTTTCTGACTGATCTAACTCACTTGTTACCTTTTTAGGACCTTTTGACCCTTAATGAACCCCTAGGAAAACTTGTGGTTGCACTGCATTCAAGATGAGCTAGTAAAATTATAATTTTAACCTTAGTTCCTTATTTTTCTTTCATAATGAATATGCAATGACTTGTGACTCTCTAGCGGTTATGTAGGAGCATTTATTGATTTAATTGGGTCAAAATGAGCTAGTTATGGCTTATAAAGGTATTCCCATCATAAGGTGACATATTTCGAGGCTTCAGATGAAGAATCCAACCATACAGATGAATTCAGATCAACGATCACAGCCCAACGACGTGAAAATCGGTCCAATCAGATATCGATGGCATCCTCTATGTGCATTTAAAGATGGACAACCCAAATCGTGCCACATGGCATCATCCAAGCAGCCCAAGGCCAACCACAACCTTCCCTTACCCATGGAAGGCCTTCCCACCCCATCATTGGATGAAGATTGAATGACCATGGAGCTCCACGTCGCCATTACAAATTTTTGAAACAAAGTGGGGGAGAGCATGGTGGTGAAGTGCCTTATCCCCAAGGAAGGACATGGGTTCAAGCCCTAGCTGGCACCAAAATCCTCAAATCACAAGGCTCGCACTCAATTGGCCGTGTAATCACCATAGGAGGGAAATGAAGGTGCCACGTGGCTCAATAAGAATCGTCCAAGTTGATAATGCCCATCCAATGCGTTGGAGGGGCATGAGGCATAGGTTGATAAAGTCATGCAATCTTGATAGGATGGCTCTCATTCCATGCGTGCCAACGGCCAAACTAGCCTTTAGTAATGTTTGCATGCATCACTAAAGGCCTTATATTAATTTTAAGCCCTTGAAATAACCCTTTTGCCCCTATTTCTTCACCTATAAATAGCCTACCCCCTCCACTTCTTCATCCCTTCCCTTTCTTCTTATCTCTCCTAAGAGTAATAACACACATTCTAAAGCTCATTCTATTGTTCCCATGGTACGGGAAGCTCCACTAGAGTTAAAAACAAAAACTTTTTCCACTTCTCATCCCATTTGCGGAGCACCCACCAGCTGTCTTCTTACCCCCATTTCGGAAGTGGATCCCGTGATGACGATGTCCTACCTCATCCCCAATTCTTCCAACTTCACCCCCTTCCTCCATCTCTATTCTTCTTCCTCTAGGCGTTGTTTGTCCAGCTCGTCCTCCAAGCATTCGTTGAGGAGGATAATCTCTCTTCCCCTATCTCTTTATTGCTTTCTAGTGTAGATTTTAAATTCTTGCATTAGTTCTATAGAAAATAATTTGTAATAAACATTATTTAGATATAAAAGTAATTTTTCTCTCTCTGTCTTTATTTTGCAAGTAGAATAGAATAGTGTAGCAAGAATATTTTGCTCCAATCTCTTACATAGAAAATGCAAAAAAATAATAATCTTGAATTTCCAAAAATCAAACGTACTCTCCCCGTGTTCAATCTGGGACTCACTAGAGTTTCGGTAAATTATTTGATAGTGAATTTTTCTACAACGCAATGACTTTAAATCATTTATCTCGCATGAAATATTCGCTTATCACACTTCTCAATTTCCTACAGGGCATGAAACTGTAAATAACCTTTCTATGACACTACCACCACCACCTTCTGATTATTCACTGCACTATCCTTCACCACCACCATATCCTAATTTCTCTACACTTCCCAGAGCTTTGGAGGAGCTTCATGCCATTCAGAACAATCCCTATTCACAAACCTACAACGTTGGATGGCGTAATCACCCAAAAGTTTCATCGTAGAGAAATTCACAAGGACCTAATTATCAACAACCTTTTGTACCACCACTTCAGAACCTGACCTGAGCACTACCTCCACCACAACCACCACAACACAGATACCCACCGCATGCCAACCAGCAGCCCCAACCAAAGCCCACCTAGCACTCTCAATATGAGCCTACACAAGATGAGCAATTGGGGACTATCATGAAAGCACTTGCTGATATGCAGCAACAAAATATAGCTATGCACCAAAGATACGGTGTGGCATTAGCTTAGATGAAAACATAGCTAGCACACTTTACTACACCTCATCAATCACAGTCTTTACCTTTTCAGATTGAACCTAATCCTAGGAATGTAGCTGCCCAGAGGTATGTTCATCCTAATCCTCCCCAAGGCCAAGCACATGCCATATCACAAGCCTTGCACAATTTTGAATCATCTGCACTATACTCTAATTAGCAACCACTTCTTCTTCCCAATCCTGGTTCATCTTCCACATCATGACTTGCATTGATTGATGTGAAGAGGTAAAAGTTGTAGATTCTTCTTGATATCCTTTGTACTTGGACCTTGAGCCAAGTCTTTTGATTTACATTATTTACTTGGACCATGTACCAAGTATCTCTGATTCTGATTCATATTGATTATGGAGCCCATCTTACCTTTGAGATTGTCAATTCTCTATCTATTTTGCTCCTACATTTTGATTACACCTTTTCTAGGTTTGCACCTAGATAAAGGTGTAAAACTTAGCATCCATGTTGTACATAGTTGTTTTATCTTTCTTTACTTTCCTTTGTTTGTTAGGTGTCTATCCTTGCATTTTTAGTCGGCATGCATATCCACATTTGTCCTGCATTTCACTATTTAGCCCAACTTTTCACGTTGATTTTTAATCAGACTTGAAATCGTCTGCACAAAGATTTTATCTCCGCATTCTGACTTCCTTCCATCACCCTAGCTTAAGTTAGTGAAAAGAAGGGCATGCATTTACATCCACCTTAATCATTCAATGAGGACATTGCATCATTTAAGCATGTGGGGGGTGTAAATGGTGAAATCATCTATTGAAATGCAATTATAGACACATCCTTTAATGTATATAGATAGTATTCTTGAAAAAAATCCATATAAAATTAAAAAAATTGAAAATTTGAAAAAATTAAAAATCAAAAACACAAAAAAAAGTGAAAAACAAAAAAGGACCTATTCTATATTCACTGATTGAGTGAGAAACTCCAGAATAGTTTGAACAAGAAACAAAAGTCTTATAAATGTTTAATTATGTTGTTAAAGCTGAACCAAAAATAACATAAGTGTTTATGGATATTTAACCTTTGCTGGTTAGACTTTCCAAGACACATATGCTTGATTCACTTAGGCTTAGGCTTAATACACTTAAGCTTTGACAAGATAGACCAAGATCTCTCCTAACTTAAGACATATTCTTGTACCTGAGTCACCTGTACAGGATTCATTGGTTTGCTTTGTTTAAGAGTCTAAGTAAACTTGGTTTATACTACACATATTCGAGAAAGACCAAATGAACTTAGTTGCATTAGGGAAGGTGGAGTCCTTACCTATGCATGCAGGTAGACTCTTTGTCTTAGTCTTAGTCTTATGTCTAGGAGAAGCTCTTTCCACCAAAGTATTCACCCACTGTAACGAACGCGTGCCCCAGACGTCTTTTAAGACATCTGGGAGGTGGCCCAGACGTCGGACCAGACGTCTGGGATCGCTTCCAGACGTCTGGAAATCCGTTATCTTCCACACACACGGGTCGTCTGCGCGCCTGAGCGCGCAGACCCGCATATTCGTTTATTCCCTGCGACTGTAGATGCCCTGCCGCATCCTCTCTCCTCCTCGCACGGCCTTAAAAGGCCACGCCTCCCCTCACTTCCGTCACCACCGTCTCCTCCCTCTTCTCCTTCAGCCAGTGAGCGTGAGCCCGAGAGCGAGGATTGGCCGCTCTGTACCGACTTGTTGGCCCTCGTGTACGTAGTACCGAGGAGAGCTAGTAGTGTTAGGAGAGTACTAGCTACCCCACGGGCCCCGGGGTTCTGCGAGCCTCCTTCACCGACTTGTTAGGCCCACTAGGGCAAACCAGGGTAGTCAGGCGAGGGTGCGCGGACTGTGGAGGGGCAAGGCCCCGGTTTGGTTACTGTGGAGGGGTTGGACCCCTGTTACTAAGAGGGCTCTGCCCTGGACTGGTTCCGTGCTGTGCTTTGGGCGCACCCGTTAATGGAAATGACTGACCGCGTGCCAGTACGGGTTAGCTACCTGTGCATTTATCGTGCATGCCGTAGTCACCGTTACGTCTGTCAGTGACCTTGGGGTGGTTGACTGAGGGTAGTATCACCACGGGGGACTCTCTTGGCCAAGAGAGCACCACGTGCTACTTCTACTTTTTGGAAAAGACTGCAATCAAGATCGTTCCCACGAGGAACATTCGAGATCAAGAAAAAGATCTGGGGAATAAATGAAATAGTGAGACAATTGAAAGATGTGAATAAAGAAAGTAATCGAACATAACAGCTACTGTACACTCTACAGTTGTCATTAGTTTAGTTGCCACTCTACTCAGCGTTTTGCTGACGTGTTACACTCGTTACCTTTTTCAGGACCAGGTGTTGAGCAGCCAGGGTCAGCAGCTGCAGAGGACGCTCGGCCGAGTAGGGTCCAGTAGAGTTACCACTGTCTCTTGTGCCTCTTTTTGTTACGTTGTAGTGAGTAGTTCTTGTTTCCGCTGTACTTTCTTTAAGTGCAGTTCAAATTATATTATGAATGTTGTTCTACTGTTGTGGCGGTACATACTGTGGTAGTTTCTTACTGTTAGTTATATTCATGCTGAATGTGGTTTATTTTACTGCTCTTTTGGTTACTTCCTCGTTGGACGACTAGGTCTTGGGATTAGTTGAGTCGGTCCGATTCTCGTGTCTCGTAGGGACTCAGGAACCGGGTCGTTACACCCACCAAATAACTGTGCTCCACTAAATAAAGTTGAAGAAGACATACTGACATTTGCTTTCAGAAAAGAAGAAAAATCAAAAAAATCAAAAAAGAAAAAGAAAAAGTCAAAAAGAAAAGAAAAAGGCATTCTTTTGAATAAGTCAGTATGTTCTCCAATTCCAGTTGTAAATATTTGTACTTCCACCAAAAAGATTTTCTGAGGGTGCATTACATATACCATGTGTTTCCACCAAATATTCTTTGAGCTACAAATACAATAAGTGTTGGGTTTAAGTCTTCAGTTATTTTTGAAGATCATCTCTAAACACTTAACATTTGAAAATGAGCTAAATAGAAATCTTTTCACACTTACCTAACTTATGCTACAATGCTTTGCACTTATTGAGTTGTTTGCTAAGGGACTAGCAAAACCTAAGCATGGGAGTAAGATGAGGTATGGCTCATCATATCTAAAATGCCTAAGTTAGGCTAGAAACTAGGTTAAACATTATCAAATTAACATAATAAATGGGTTAAGTGTGGGATTTATGGAAAAAGACCTAAAACATTCAATTTGTGCTAAAAACATATAATTAGGTCAATTTTGAAAGATTCTATATTTAAATATGTAAATGGATGATCTGAATGTCTATTGAACACAATTTGAGCTTGAAAGTACAAATCAAGGGTTGAATTATGTTCTAACATGTTCAATTCATATGACATAAAAACTTCATTATATTCTAAGCTCATTAGGACCTTGGGTTGAATGATTTACATATAGGTCCTTCTTCTATCTTAAGCCATTCACATTTTATACACATGAAAAGTCGAAAGGATCAGTTTGTAAGCCCTTAGGGACCAAGTGGTTATAATTCCTTTCACTTATGGGTTCACATGCAAAATGTCCAGTGTTTTACTTCAGGGCTTTTCTTGCAAATCCACCAACACACCTGGGCAAGCATTCCCCTATTTTTATATACCATGAAGAACTCGTGGCTTCTCAACCGTCCATCTCCTCCCTATCTAATCCAATAGTGGATCTTCCACTAACCTTTCGATCACCAGTGCGCACACCCTTGCGTCGATCTCCATACCACATCCAATGGACCACTTTTATCCTAATCCTTCCTGCGCTCCTCACCAACCTATCCTAGTCATAGTTCCACAATGGCCTTGACCTACACCACCCAGTCACCTGAGTTGCCTTTCACCTATATTAGAACCTCCACACTCGCCTACAACTCTCATCAACTCCTCCCCTACTACCTTGGGTTGGTCATTCTTCCCTCTTCAGCTTCTCCTTCTTCACTTCTCACCTCCTGTGACATAAGCGACATCATCTCCCTCCTTCGTCCATGTTGAGCTGGATCCCACAACTCCAGGGGACGTCCCAGGAGTCCCACCAGCAATTTCTTCAATCGCTGGAGACCTTCTTCCTCAATTCATCAACACTGGCCATCAGTCATGGTCCTGGAGATCCCATTCTTCCAATTAGAGTATTTTAATGATTCTAGATAGATTTAATACTTTTTAGATAGATTTGCTTGCTTTTTAGATTAGATAGGAGTAGTGTAGATGATTAGATCGCAAATTCTCTATTCAATTAGCTTAGATTAAATTAGATATTGTTTCCCATCTGTAACGAGCGCGTGCCCCAGACGCCTTTTAAGACGTCTGGGAGGTGGCCCAGACGTCTGTCAAGACGTCTGGGATCACATCCAGACGTCTGACCAGACGTCCGGGATAGTTTACAGACGTCTGGCGAACAGTTATGCTCGCACGGGATATTCGTCTGCGCGCCTGGGCGCGCAGACCTGCGATTCTGCCTTCTTTCTCTGCGGCTGCAGGCGGCTGCGACCGCCTTCTCTCTCCTCTCCGCGCGGCGTTAAAAGGGGGGGGCGCGCCTCCCCTCCCGTCTCCACCATCTTCCTCCTTCTTCTCCTGCCTGTGCGCGAGAGCGAGCGGACGCGAGGGCGCAGCGGCAGCGGCAGCCGCAGTAAGCGCGGAGGAGCTGCGGCGTGCGGGGGCGGGGCTCTGCCGTGCGGGCGAGCTCGCCAGGAGCGGTTTGGCCGGCCGGCGGAGGGCGCAGGGGGCGCGGAGCGTCGCGGAGAGGGACCTGTGCGGGCTGAGCAGCAGACGCGCGAGGTGCGACGCGGGCGGCGTCGCGAGCGGAGGCCGAGCAGGGCTCTGTTTCTGGAAAATTTTCCAGAATCAGACGTCTGGATTGATATCCAGACGGCAAGGTCGACGTCTGTGAGATCATACAGACGTATGAAAGATGAGTTTCCGCTTTCTTCTTCCTTCTTGTCGACTGACCGTACTGAGGGAGGAGGGTCGGCTGTGCGCAGGTTCGCTGATTCGTCATCCTTTGCGAATCAGACGTCTGGAAGTTGTACCAGACGGCGGGAGTGACCTCCAGACGTCCGGAGGGACCATCGGACGTCTTGGATATAGGCAGACGTCCCCGCAGACTTCTGGACGTCCGGGGAACCAAGCCGAACAGGTAATTCTCTGATCCACCGTTTAGGACGTCTGGAAGGAGTTCCAGATGTCTGATTTTGCACAGTATCGTCTTTCTCGACCCGTTTAGGGCTCGTTTGGGCTCCGTTTTCCGCGATTCGAGTTGCGTTCGTTTCAGAATTAATTCCTCTACCCGCCTACAGTAGCTATACCCTATTTTGAGACTCTCCTTGTGTTTGATCCTTGTGATAGGACCTCGTTTGGTTGCAGTCTTGAGAGTCGCGGAGGCGCGCGGGATTCCCGATCACGCCCCCATTACTCCCGTTGTACCTGGTAGAGTGGCTTTAAGTATTAATAAAATCTGTTAAAGTATGGAACCATAACTAGAACCTAGGGCATTGCATGAATCCTAGGAATGAGAAATATATGGAATGATAGCTCCTAGGTGTTGCATGAATCCTAGGGCCGGAAAACTAGATTGTATGATAGATCCTAGGATATGGCATGAATCCTAGGGTGGAAAAACTAGTGGAATGTATATTACTGCAGTCTTGGAAAATTGGAAAGGAATATATAAAGCTGCCTGTAAAATTAATTAACAGCTGCCTGTTACGAATAAAGAAACATGTTTGAGATCATGGATTTTGAGAATGTGAATCTGGAAAGTGAAACATATGATGTTCTGAGATAAAGAGCTGGAACCCTACGGGGAATTAGGAGTGGAACTCCTGGAAAGAAAAAGGAATGGAACTGAGATGTAGTTTGTACTGTCTCTTGGGTACGCAGTACCAAGGGAAGTACCTGTACCTGTTTAGTGCATAGTGGGGCCAGCCGCCCCAGGGACCCGGGGTTAGGATTGGCCGCTCTGTACCGACTTGTTGGCCCTCGTGTACGTAGTACCGAGGAGAGCTAGTAGTGTTAGGAGAGTACTAGCTACCCCACGGGCCCCGGGGTTCTGCTAGCCTCCTTCACCGACTTGTTAGGCCCACTAGGGCAAACCAGGGTAGTCAGGCGAGGGTGCGCGGACTGTAGAGGGGCAAGGCCCCGGTTTGGTTACTGTGGAGGGGTTGGACCCCTGTTACTGAGAGGGCTCTGCCCTGGTTCCGTGCTGTGCTTTGGGCGCACCCGTTAATGGAAACGACTGACCGCGTGCCAGTGTGGGCTAGCTACCAGTGCGTTTATCGCGCGTGCCGTAGTCACCGTTACGTCTGTCAGTGACCTTGGGGTGGTTGACTGAGGGTAGGATCACCACGGGGGACTCTCCCGGCCAGGAGAGCACCACGTGCTACTTCTACTTTTGGAAAAGACTGCAATCAAGATCGTTCCCACGAGGACATTCGAGATCAAGTAAAGGATCTGAGAAATAAATGAAATAGTAAGAAAAATTGAAAGATGTAAATAAAGGAAGTAATAGAACATAACAGCTCCTGTACACTCTACTATTGCCTTTAGTTAGTTTGCCACTCTACTCAGCGTTTTGCTGACGTGTTACACTCGTTACCTTTTTCAGGACCAGGTGTTGAGCAGCCAGGGTCGGCGGCTGCAGAGGACGCTGGGCCGAGTAGGGTCTAGTAGAGTTACCACAGCTTTGTACCCCTTTTTGTTTCTGTTCTAGTGAGTAGTTTTGTTTCCGCTGTACCTTCTTTACCTGCAGTTTTTGTTATATGATAAATGTTGTTTTACCGTTGTGGTGGTGCCTACTGTAGTAGTTTCTTTCCTTACTGCTGTACTTTCTTACTGTTAGTTATATTCATGCTGAATGTGGTTTATTTTACTGTCTTTTGGTTACTTCCTCGTTGGACGACTGGGTCTTGGGATTAGTTGAGTCGGTCCGGTTCTCGTGTCTCGTAGGGACTCGGGAATCGGGTCGTTACAAGATGGTATCAGAGCAAGGTCGTCCCGAGAAGTGAATCAACTGACTGGAAAATAACCAATTCACATGTTTATAGCTAGAGTAGCCACCACAACATATCTCTTGACATGAGCTCTTAGAAGTGTTGTTAGGTACCGTCTGTTTTGACGTTTCCGTTTTGTTTCGCCTCTCCTTGCAGGAGATGCCTCGTCGCGGGACTGGAGAGACTGGCCGCGGGCGCGGCCGAGGGCGAGGTCGGCGAGGTGGATGTGCTGTCGTTGACGTCTCGGTGGACCAACCACCACTCCCTGGCATCCAGGCCCAGGACCTCGCCAGACTGATACGGGATATTGTACGAGAGGAGCTCCACCCACCGCCCCGAGCACCTCCTCCTGGGGTTGCAGAGGGGGAGTCCTCTGTGGGACCACGCGACGAACGCGGCGCTGGACACGAGGGAGGGGATGGGCCCCTGCCGCCCCCACCTTCCTCCGACACTTCTGTACATGAGGCACCTTCGCCTGGAGGTGCGCCAGCACCTCCCCTACAGCACCACTTCGAGCTTTTCGGACAGTTCCGGAAGCTGAAGCCCCCCTCCTTCAAGGGGGATGAGGACCCGACCGAGGCAGAGGACTGGCTTGAGCAGCTGGAGAAGATCTTCGACACCCTTCGCCCCCCGGTGGAGTGCCGCGTGGCCTTTGCCACGTACCAGCCGGAGAGTGCGGCACACCGGTGGTGGAGGGCGGTCCGGGGACAGGAGAGGGACGAGCCGACGTGGGACCAGTTCGTCACCCTCTTCTGTGAGCAGTACTTTCCCCAGACGTGGCAGGACCAGAGGAGGCGGGAGTTCCACACTCTCCGCCAAGGGACGATGACCGTGAGCGCGTACCGCACGCGTTTCTTGGAGCTGTCCCGCTTTGCAGCGACAGCGGTAGCCACTGAGGAGGAGCGCCTTTGGAGGTTCACCGAGGGGCTCCGGCCTGCGATCCGGGGGTATGTCAAACCCCTGAAGCTGCCGACGTTTTCGAGGGTGGTAGAGGTAGCTATGACTTACGAGGAGACCAACCCGTCCGCGCGAGAGACCGACGGCAGGCGGAAGAGGCCCTTTCAGCCAGACTTCTCACAGGGCCGGCGAGAACGGAGACACGTGGCGTCCGTAGGAGAGCCGTCACGTTGTGCAGGGCCATCAGTGGCCTTTGGGGGCCATCAGGGCCATCACTTGAGCTTCGGGATCCGTGGTAGCAGGTATGGTTTCAGTTTCTGGGAGACTCGTTTACACGCTTTTCGATTCCGACGCTACGCACTCGTTTGTCGCAGCCAGTTTCGCAGTTAGTTTGGACCAGGATTATACATTGTTAGAGAATCCGTTCGTAATCAGAGGTCCGAGTGGTCAGCTGTTTGTAGCTGAGGAGGTGTACACGGGTTGCGGGGTCAGCATCGGGGGACACAGCCTGCCAGCTGACCTGATTATGATACAGATGGAGGACTTTGGAGTGATTCTGGGGATGGATTGGCTGTCCGCTTACCACGCCTTGGTAGACTGCTTTGAGAGGAAGATTGTCTTCTCCATTCCGGAGTTGCCTTCCTTCGAGTTTCACGGGCAGCCAGTGGACGGAGGTTTCAGGTGCATTTCGGCACTTCGGGCGGCGAGACTTTTGAGCCAGGGGTGTGAGGGCTTCTTAGCTTGTGTGGTGGCAGAGCATAGCCCCGTGGCAGACTTCCAGAGCATCCCGGTGGTCAGAGAGTACCCCGACGTGTTTCCAGACGAGTTACCAGGACTACCGCCCGAGCTTGAGATCGAGTTTGAGATCTCACTAGTACCAGGGACCAGCCCCATCTCCACCGCGCCATACAGAATGGCACCGCTTGAGCTGCGAGAGCTCAAGTCTCAGTTGCAGGACCTTTTGGAGAAGGGTTTCGTGAGGCCCAGTGCGTCTCCCTGGGGATCCCCGGTACTGTTTGTGAAGAAGAAGGATGGGACCCTACACCTTTGTGTGGACTACCGACAGCTGAATAGGGTCACCATCAAGAACAGATATCCGCTGCCGAGGATCGACGATTTGTTTGACCAGTTGCGGGGTGCCACGGTGTTTTCCAAGATCGACTTGAGGTCTGGATACCACCAGTTGAGGATCAGGGAGACCGACGTCTCCAAGACAGCTTTCCGCACCCGGTACGGACACTACGAGTTTTTGGTCATGCCGTTTGGGCTGACCAATGCCCCCGCTGCTTTCATGGACCTGATGAACCGGGTGTTCAGACCGTACTTGGACCAGTTTGTGGTGGTTTTCATAGATGATGTACTCATCTATTCTAGAGATCAGACGCAGCACGGACAGCACTTGCGGATGGTTCTGGACACTCTGAGACGACGCAGGCTGTACGCCAAATACAGCAAGTGCGAGTTCTGGTTGAGGGAGGTGACCTTTTTGGGTCATGTGCTCTCTGGAGACGGCCTGGCGGTGGATCCCGCCAAGGTCGAGGCAGTGCTCAGGTGGGAGAGACCGCGTTCAGTCACTGAGATTCGCAGTTTCCTGGGGCTGGCAGGTTACTACAGACGGTTCATCAGAGGGTTTTCGCAGATTGCACGCCCTATGACACAGTTGACTCGGAAGGATGTGCCTTTCGCTTGGACAGACGCCTGTGAGGCGTGTTTTCTGGAGCTGAAGGAGAGGTTGACCTCGGCTCCCGTGCTCACCATCCCTGACAGTAGTGGCGGGTTCGTTGTGTACACGGACGCTTCATTGCAGGGCTTAGGAGGTGTGCTCATGCAGAGGGGCCACGTGGTCGCTTACGCTTCGCGGCAACTGAAGCCCCATGAGCATACCTATCCTACCCACGATCTAGAGTTGGCAGCTGTTGTCTTCGCGCTGAAGACATGGAGGCACTACTTGTACGGTGAGACCTTCGAGATTTTTACAGATCACAAGAGCCTCAGATATCTTTTTGACCAGAAGGAGCTCAACATGAGACAGAGACGTTGGTTGGAGCTCCTGAAGGACTACGACTGCAGCATCTCCTACCACCCGGGAAAGGCCAATGTGGTGGCTGACGCCTTGAGCCGTAAGGTGCCCGCACGCTTGGCCAGTCTACAGTTACAAAGTTGGAGCCTTTTGGAGGAGGTGGGCAGTTGGCGACCTCTAGAGTTACGAGGGTACTGTGGGGCAGTGACGGTGACACGGCAGACCAGGCCAGAGTTGATAGACCGCATCATCACGGGACAGATGGCCGATCAGTACTTGCAGTCTTTGCGCGACAGATTACTGTCAGGGGACCCAGGGGACTTCTTTTTCACAGACCAGGTGTTACGCTTGAGGGGACGGCTGTGCGTCCCCAGAGACGAGGAGCTGTTGAGAGAGCTCCTGACTGAGGCACACGGTTCCAGATTCACCATACATCCCGGAAACACGAAAATGTACCATGACTTGAGGCACGAGTTCTGGTGGAGAGGGATGAAGCGGGATGTGGGTGAGTTCGTGCAGCAGTGCTTAGTGTGCCAGCAGGTGAAAGCCGAGCATCAGAGGCCTGCAGGGCCGCTTCAGCCGCTTCCAGTGCCAGAGTGGAAGTGGGAGAGCATCACCATGGACTTGGTGGTGGGCTTACCTGTTACCCAGCGAGGACACGACGCAGTCTGGGTAATAGTGGATAGATTGACGAAGACGGCACGATTCTTGCCGATCCGAGTCACTTTGGGACCAGCACAGTTGGCAGAGAGGTATATCCGTGATGTGGTGCGACTACACGGAGTTCCGCGGGAGATCGTATCCGACCGGGATACCCGCTTTACGTCCCAGTTTTGGGCTGAGTTTCAGCAGGCTTTGGGGACGAGGTTGAGGTTTAGCACGGCTTACCACCCCCAGACGGACGGACAGTCGGAACGCACGATACAGACACTTGAGGACCTTTTGCGTGCCTGTGTACTAGACTGGAGGGGCTCTTGGGAGGAGCACCTGCCCCTGGCGGAGTTTGCATACAACAACAGTTATCACTCGAGCATCGGCATGGCTCCCTACGAGGCTCTGTACGGACGGAAATGCACGGCACCCTTGAGTTGGGTTGAGGTGGGGACGAAGTGGGAGGTTGGCCCCAGGTTGATCCGGCAGAGTCAGGAGGTAGTTGAGCAGATCCACAGACGACTCCGTACTGTCAGGAGCAGACAGAAGAGCTACGCAGATCGCAGACGCAGAGAGGTGCAGTTCGAGGTTGGGGACCACGTCTTCCTTCGTGTTTCGCCCATGAAGGGCTTACAGCGGTTTGGGGTGAGAGGGAAGCTCGCGCCGAGGTTCGTGGGGCCCTTTGAGGTCCTGGAGCGGGTTGGACCCATTGCTTACAGACTTGCCCTTCCCCCGCAGCTTTCTGGTGTGCACGACGTGTTCCACGTGTCCAACCTCAGGAAGTACGTAGCCGATCCCAGCCACGTACTGAGTCACGAGAGCGTCGAGGTGAGCGACGACCTGACCTACCCCGAGCGGCCAGTACAGATCCTAGACCGAGCAGTCCGCAGGTTGAGACGAAAGCAAGTACCCCTGGTAAAGGTTTTGTGGAGGAGCCAGCGGTACGAGGAGGCTACCTGGGAGCCTGAGGCGGCAATGCGGGAGCGGTACCTGGAGCTTTTCGCGGGTACGTCTTTTCGGACCGGCTTCGGTCCTCTTTGAGTTTGTTATGGTTATTTGGACATCTTCTTCCCGCACCCTAGTTGGCGCAAGTTTCGGGGACGAAACTTCCTTTGAGTTTGTTATATTGTAACGAGCGCGTGCCCCAGACGCCTTTTAAGACGTCTGGGAGGTGGCCCAGACGTCTGTCAAGACGTCTGGGATCACATCCAGACGTCTGACCAGACGTCCGGGATAGTTTACAGACGTCTGGCGAACAGTTATGCTCGCACGGGATATTCGTCTGCGCGCCTGGGCGCGCAGACCTGCGATTCTGCCTTCTTTCTTTGCTGCTGCAGGCGGCTGCGACCGCCTTCTCTCTCCTCTCCGCGCGGCGTTAAAAGGGGGGCGCGCCTCCCCTCCCGTCTCCACCATCTTCCTCCTTCTTCTCCTGCCTGTGAGCGAGAGCGAGCGGACGCGAGGGCGCAGTGGCAGCGGCAGCCGCAGTAAGCGCGGAGGAGCTGCGGCGTGCAGGGGGCGGGGCTCTGCCGTGAGGGCGAGCTCGCCAGGAGCGGTTTGGCCGGCCGGCGGAGGGCGCAGGGGGCGCGGAGCGTCGCGGAGAGGGACCTGTGCGGGCTGAGCAGCAGACGCGCGAGGTGCGACGCGGGCGACGTCGCGAGCGGAGGCCGAGCAGGGCTCTGTTTCTGGAAAATTTTCCAGAATCAGACATCTGGATTGATATCCAGACGGCAAGGTCGACGTCTGTGAGATCATACAGACGTCTGAAAGGTGAGTTTCCGCTTTCTTCTTCCTTCTTGTCGACTGACCGTACTGAGGGAGGAGGGTTGGCTGTGCGCAGGTTCGCTGATTCGTCATCCTTTGCGAATCAGACGTCTGGAAGTTGTACCAGACGGCGGGAGTGACCTCCAGACGTCCGGAGGGACCATCGGACGTCTTGGATCTAGGCAGACGTCCCCGCAGACTTCTGGACGTCCGGGGAACCAAGCCGAACAGGTAATTCTCTGATCCACCGTTTAGGACGTCTGGAAGGAGTTCCAGACGTCTGATTTTGCACAGTATCGTCTTTCTCGACCCGTTTAGGGCCCGTTTGGGCTCCGTTTTCCGCGATTTGAGTTGCGTTCGTTTCAGAATTAATTCCTCTACCCGCCTACAGTAGCTATACCCTGTTTTGAGACTCTCCTTGTGTTTGATCCTTGTGATAGGACCTCGTTCGGTTGCAGTCTTGAGAGTCGCGGAGGCGCGCGGGATTCCCGATCACGCCCCCATTACTCCCGTTGTACCTGGTAGAGTGGCTTTAAGTATTAATAAAATCTGTTAAAGTATGGAACCATAACTAGAACCTAGGGCATTGCATGAATCCTAGGAATGAGAAATATATGGAATGATAGCTCCTAGGTGTTGCATGAATCCTAGGGCCGGAAAACTAGATTGTATGATAGATCCTAGGATATGGCATGAATCCTAGGGTGGAAAAACTAGTGGAATGTATATTACTGCAGTCTTGGAAAATTGGAAAGGAATATATAAAGCTGCCTGTAAAATTAATTAACAGCTGCCTGTTACGAATAAAGAAACATGTTTGAGATCATGGATTTTGAGAATGTGAATCTGGAAAGTGAAACATATGATGTTCTGAGATAAAGAGCTGGAACCCTACGGGGAATTAGGAGTGGAACTCCTGGAAAGAAAAAGGAATGGAACTGAGATGTAGTTTGTACTGTCTCTTGGGTACGTAGTACCAAGGGAAGTACCTGTACCTGTTTAGTGCAGAGTGGGGCCAGCCGCCCCAGGGACCCGGGGTTAGGATTGGCCGCTCTGTACCGACTTGTTGGCCCTCGTGTACATAGTACCGAGGAGAGCTAGTAGTGTTAGGAGAGTACTAGCTACCCCACGGGCCCCGGGGTTCTGCTAGCCTCCTTCACCGACTTGTTAGGCCCACTAGGGCAAACCAGGGTAGTCAGGCGAGGGTGCGCGGACTGTAGAGGGGCAAGGCCCCGGTTTGGTTACTGTGGAGGGGTTGGACCCCTGTTACTGAGAGGGCTCTGCCCTGGTTCCGTGCTGTGCTTTGGGCGCACCCGTTAACGGAAACGACTGACCGCGTGCCAGTGCGGGCTAGCTACCTGTGCGTTTATCACGCGTTCCGTAGTCACCGTTACGTCTGTCAGTGACCTTGGGGTGGTTGACTGAGGGTAGGATCACCACGGGGGACTCTCCCGGCCAGGAGAGCACCACGTGCTACTTCTACTTTTGGAAAAGACTGCAATCAAGATCGTTCCCACGAGGACATTCGAGATCAAGTAAAGGATCTGAGAAATAAATGAAATAGTAAGAAAAATTGAAAGATGTAAATAAAGGAAGTAATAGAACATAACAGCTCCTGTACACTCTACTGTTGCCTTTAGTTAGTTTGCCACTCTACTCAGCGTTTTGCTGACGTGTTACACTCGTTACCTTTTTCAGGACCAGGTGTTGAGCAGCCAGGGTCGGCGGCTGCAGAGGACGCTGGGCCGAGTAGGGTCCAGTAGAGTTACCACAGCTGTGTACCCCTTTTTGTTTCTGTTCTAGTGAGTAGTTTTGTTTCCGCTGTACCTTCTTTACCTGCAGTTTTTGTTATATGATAAATGTTGTTTTACCGTTGTGGTGGTGCCTACTGTAGTAGTTTCTTTCCTTACTGCTGTACTTTCTTACTGTTAGTTATATTCATGCTGAATGTGGTTTATTTTACTGTCTTTTGGTTACTTCCTCGTTGGACGACTGGGTCTTGGGATTAGTTGAGTCGGTCCGGTTCTCGTGTCTCGTAGGGACTCGGGAATCGGGTCATTACACCATCAAACCACCCTCTATGATCAGTCCAGATCAGAAAGGATGAATTTTCCCACCCATTGTGTTCATCTAATCTTCCCCTACATCTCATGACCAGTTTCACATTGTTTCCTTGCCAAATTAATCCACTGATCACACCATCCATCAAAGCAGCCATGAGGTTTAAGGCTCAGTAGCTTCTAGATCTCATGGCACACTAAGATCAAATGAGGCTCTTCTCATACATTCCACAGATCACAAGGGCCCTCGTCCTGGTCTAAATTGAGCACAATTCAATTGATTCATTTGGGTTTGATTTTTATGCTTAATCCTTATATTAAGGATTCAATTTGGTTTTAATGGATTCCAATCGAGTGAATTGAGTTTTTAACTTTGAAATTGGATTCAATGCGAAGGGTGCGAGCTTCTTGGATTGGATTTTCATAGCTTAATTAGCTCACACCCAATTTTTATGTTAGTTCCCGTTGGTGTTCATCGCTTGCAGAGCAGGTCATGGAGAATCTAATGCACAGATTTGAGACCCATGCAATGATCCAATGGGTAAATAAAGATCGCAATGTATCCCTGAGCACTAACTAATAGTGTGCAGGAACTCTAGGTGATCAAATCATCTTGGTGGATCTGAATCAAACGCCCACATGGGCAACAATCTAATTTATTTGAAAATTGTTTTAAATCACTGATCAAAGGTTGAATGATGTTTTGAAGATACTGAGGAAGATTTGGAACCAATTTTTAAGGGATTTGAATGCCTTAGTAGTTCTTTCCTTCTTCGTGTTGTCTATAGCACAAGAGGGAGATCAATTAGGGTTTTCAAGGTTTATTGAGCATCAATTGGATTTTTGTTGAATTCCAAATCATCCAAAGATCATTTATGATGATTTTCTATGAGATTTAATATTCTAACTCAGATCTGGAATGTGTCTCAATTTGCCCAGGTCTGAGATATGATTTGTGTTTTAAACATTTAGTTAACGCTATAATGTTCTAATCTACATTGGATGATGAATTTCATGATTTGATAGCATAATGGAGTGTTTTGATTGGTGTTTCAAGATCAAATAATATATGATATGAACATGTGACAGTAGCAGCAGTTGCATTGTCTGGATTGAAATGAGCAAGTATTTGATTGTGGATTTGAAATTGGTTTTCAATGGTCTTTAGTTTATACTAGATTTCCTGGAATGAGTTTGCACATAATTACCTCTCTAATATTTGAAGGAGTTTTGGAATGAACGGTTTAAACCTTAGATCTCTTTAAAGCTATGTGACAGTAGCAACAACTTAATGGTTGTTAGAACTAGACAAACTTTGAAGTTATGAAGCACCTGATTTGAATTTCAGTTTCAATCAATTTCTTTGAACTATTCTGATGTGGAACAAGCATTCCTATACTATTAATTAGTTCTAGTTGGAAGTAGAGAGCTTTTAATTCATGTTAAAACTTCTATTAGCAATTAATTTTGCGAAAATCTATCAAAGATTGTTGCTGATGAAGTCTAGTAATATTTAAAGGCTTACCTTTGTTTTCTGAATTAATCTATTGTAGAACATTATTTAGAAGTATTCATGTATTTGGGTTGATTTCAATTGAGCTTAAAAGCATTTCTAATCCATGTTTGAAAACTCTGTCAGTAGTTAAGACTTCTGAAATTTGTCCAATATGGTTGTTTTGATGCAATTCAATGTTTAAATCATAACTTGTGTCTGATTCTGATTTCAATAGATTTCTGGAAGTTATTGCTATATCCTACAACATTTCAGAGATTTTGATTAAGTTTTATTGGCTTAAGTTAATTGTCTTAACATCCATAAAGCCATCTTTTTCTCAATTAGTAAATACATAAAATATAAAAAATAAATCTAAATAAATAAAATAAGTGTCTTAAGTAAGAATAGGATTAGTTTTAGGTGTATGTGAGTTTAGATTTAGGTTTTGAGCTTGTTACCTAAGAGAACATATCAGTAGAAGTTTAGGTCTTCTTCGATTTAGAAATAAGAAAAACAATACAAAAATACAAAAAAGAGTCATTCTTCTTTTCTTCTTACCTTTCTCTCCTCTTCTCCTATCTCTATAAAATACAAAAAGAAAATAAAAATATGAAAAACTTCAAAAATCCATAAAAATACCTTTGTGTATAGTATTTATACTTGTATATAATACTAAATTATATGTATAAAGTATTTTATATGTATATAAAGTATGTATATAACTTATATGCCTATTCTATTTACATAGGTTGATATCTATATTGAGTTATACAGTATATATTATAATTACATAATTATATATTTATTTATTTACATCATATATACATAATCCATATGTATTTGTAAATAGCTATGTATATACTTAGAACTGTATTTATAACTATAGATATAACTTAAAGTAATTATAATGTATTGTAATATACCTTTATATTTATTTATTTAACTATGTATTGTACATATTTATATTTATAAGCTAATTAGTTATATTATTAAGTTAATGTGACTTAAATTAGTAAATTATTAACCTATTGAAATAAACTATGTTGTATAGTTGTATATTACAATTTAAGGTATTTTCAGTATATTTATAACTTATTTATATAGTAGAATAGTATTTAAATTTGTATATATGTGTATATATATAAATCATGTATTTAAATGTGTATAAATAGAAATAAATAAATAAAAATAAATTAGAAATAAGTAATAATAAGTTAATAATGTATATTAGCTAATTTATAAGTCAATTGTGCCATTAATTTATTAATTTATAATTTAATTAAGGAATTAAACATGAAATCAAAGTGTATTTATGCTTAACTTTAATGAATTTTTAAATATAATTATATATTTAATTATTGTAAATAAAATATACTAATAGAAAGCCCTATATATAGGCTACATAACTTTATAATTTAATTATAAAATAATTAATTATTTAATCCATTAATTAACCCCTAAACATGGCTAGAAATCATGCAGACGAGCACTATTTGGCACCCTCAATTAGTCCCACATCAAAAATTGTTAAGTGGCTTTAGTTGTATAAGTTGATTTGTGCCCGTTAGATTACTGTCCAATAAAGGGGTCAGATCCCTACGAGCATTCTGACCTTTGATCCGACTATGCATTGGGAGGGGTTGAGAGCCTGGCGGCCTGGCTGGGCCAAGTGTAACGAACGCGTGCCCCAGACATCTTTTAAGACATCTGGGAGGTGGCCCATACGTCGGACCAGACGTCTGGGATCATTTCTAGACGTCTGGAAATCCGTTATCTTCCACACGCGCGGGTCGTCTGCGTGCCTGAGCGCGCAGACCCGCATATTCGTTTATTCCCTGCGGCTGCAGACGCCCTGCCGCGTCCTCTCTCCTCCTCGCACGGCCTTAAAAGGCCACGCCTCCCCTCACTTCCGTCACCACCGTCTCCTCCCTCTTCTCCTTCAGCCAGTGAGCGTGAGCGCGAACGCGAGGGCGGCAGCGGCGGCTGCAGTGAGCGCGGAGGAGGTGCTGCATGCGAGAGCGGAGCTCTGCCGTGAGGGCGAGCTCGCCGGGGCTGCTAGGGCCGGCCGGCGGAGGGAGCAGGGGGTGCGGAGCGACGCGGAGGGGGGACTGCTACGGTCTGAGCAGCAGGCGCGCGAGGTGCGACGCGGGCGGCGTCGCGAGCGGAGGCCGAGTGGCGCCCTGATTCTGGAAAAATTTCCAGAATCAGACGTCTGGGTTGATAGCCAGACGGCGAGGGAGACGTCTGGAAGACCATCCAGACGTCTGAAAGGTGAGTTTTCCGTCTCCTTCTTCCTTCCTGTTGATTGACCGTACTGAGGGAGGGAGATGGGTTTACGCAGGCTCGGTGATTCGCCATCCATCACGAATCAGACGTCTGGAGGTAGTACCAGACGGCGGAAGCGACCTCCAGATGTCCGGGGTGACCATCGGACGTCTGGGAGCTAGGGCAGACGTCCCCGCAGACTTCTGGACGTCTGGGAAACCACGCTGAACAAGGTAATTCTCTGATCCACTTTTTAAGACGTCTGGAAGAAGTTCCAAACGTCTGATTTTGCATAGTGTCGTCGTTTTTGACCCGTTTAGGGCCCGTTCAGGTTCCGTTTTTCGCGATTCGAGTTGCGTTCTTTTCAGAATTAATTCCTCTACCCATCTATAGTAGCTATACACTGTTTTGAGACACTCCTTGTGTTAGATCCTTGTGATAGGACCCCGTTCTGTTGCCGTCTCGGGGGTCGCGGAGGCACGCAGGATTCCCGACCATGCCCCCATTTCTCCCGTTGTACCTGGTAGAGTGGCTTTAAGTTATTAATAAAATCTGTTAAATTATGGAATCATAAATAGAACCTGGGACATTGCATGAATCCTAGGAATGAGAAATAGATGGAATGATAGCTCCTAGGTGTTGCATGAATCCGAGGGCTGGAAAACTAGATTGTATGATAGATCCTAGGATATGGCATGAATCCTAGGATGGGAAAACTAGTGGAATGTATAATACTGTAGCCTTGGAAAATGGAAAGAGATATAAAGCTGCCTGTAATTTGAATTAACAGCTGCCTGTTGTGAATAAATAACGTGGTTGAGAACATGGATTGTAAGAATGTGAAACTGGAAAGTGAAACCTGGATGTTTGAGTAAAAAGGATGGAACCCTATGGGGAAGTAGGAGTAGAACTCCTGGAAAGTGAATGGAATAGTATTGGGGAAGTGAGCTGGCCCTTGAGTACGGAGTACCAAGGAGAGCGACTGTCCCCCTGTTTAGTGCAGAGCGGAGCCAGCCGCCCTAGGGACCCTGGGTTAGGACTGGCCACTCTGTACCGATTTGCTGGCCCTCGCGTACGTAGTACCGAGGAGAGCTACTAGTGTAGGGAGGTACTAGCTACCCCACGGGCCCCGGGGTTCTGCTAGCCTCCCACACTGACTTGTTAGGCCCGCTGGGGCAAACCGGGGTAGTCAGGCGAGGGTGCGCGGACTGTGGAGGGGCAAGGCCCCAGTTTGGTTACAGTGGAGGGGTTGGACCCCTGTTACTGAGAGGGCTCTACCCTGGACTGGTTCCGTGCTGTGCTTTGGGCACACCCGTTAACGGAAATGACTGACGGCGTGCCAGTACGGGTTAGCTACCTGTGCGTTTATCGTGCGTGCCGTAGTCACCGTTACGTCTGTCAGTGACCTTAGGGTGGTTGACTGAGGGTAGGATCACCACGGGGGACTCTCCCTGCTAGGAGAGCACCACGTGCTACTTCTACTTTTTGGAAAAGACTGCAATCAAGATCGTTCCCACGAGGAACATTCGAGATCAAGAAAAAGATCTGGGGAATAAATGAAATAGTGATACAATTGAAAGATGTGAATAAAGAAAGTAATCAAACATAATAGCTACTGTACACTCTACTGTTGTCTTTAGTTTAGTTGCCACTCTACTCAGCGTTTTGCTGACGTGTTACACTCGTTACCTTTTTCAGGACCAGGTGTTGAGCAGCCAGGGTCGGCGGCTGCAGGGGATGCTGGGCCGAGTAGGGTCCAGTAGAGTTACCACTGTCTCTTGTACCTCTTTTTGTTACATTGTAGTGAGTAGTTCTTATTTCCACTGTACTTTCTTTACCTGCAGTTCAAATTATATTATGAATGTTGTTCTACTGTTGTGGTGGTACATACTGTGGTAGTTTCTTTCCTTACTGCTGTACTTTCTTGCTATTAGTTATATTCATGTTGAATGTGGTTTATTTTACTGCTCTTTTGGTTACTTCCTCGTTGGACGACTAGGTCTTGGGATTAGTTGAGTCGATCCGGTTCTCTTGTCTCGTAGGGACTCGGGAACCGGGTCGTTACAAGATGGTATCAGAGCAAGGTCGTCCCGAGAAGTGAATCAATTGACTGGAAAATAACCAATTCACATGTTTATAGCTAGAGTAGCCACCACAACCTATCTCTTGACATGAGCTCTTAGAAGTTTCGTTAGATACCGTCTGTTTTGACATTTTTTTTCCGTTTTGTTTCGCGTCTCCCTACAGGAGATGCCTCGTCGCGGGACTGGCGAGTCTGACCGCGGGCGCAGCCGAGGACGAGGTCGGCGAGGTGGACGTGCTGTTGTTGACGTCTCGGTGGACCAGCCACCACTCCCGGGCATCCAGGCCCAGGACCTCACCAGACTGATACGGGACATTGTACGAGAGGAGCTCCACCCACCGCCCCGAGCACCTCCTCCTGGGGCTGCAGAGGGGGAGTCCTCTGTGGGACCACGCGACGGACACGGCGCTGGACACGAGGGAGGGGATGGGCCGCTGCCGCCCCCACCTTCCTCCGACACTTCTGTACACGAGGCACCTTCGCCTGGAGGTGCACCAGCACCTCCCCTACAGTGCCACTTCGAGCTTTTCGGACAGTTTCGGAAGCTGAAGCCCCCTCCTTCAAGGGGGATGACGACCCGACCGAGGAAGAGGACTGGCTTGAGCAGCTGGAGAAGATCTTCGACACCCTTCGCCCCCCGGTGGAGTGTCGCGTGGCCTTTGCCACGTACCAGCTGGAGAGTGCAGCACACCGGTGGTGGAGGGCGGTCCGGGGACAGGAGAGGGATGAGCCGACGTGAGACCAGTTCGTCACCCTCTTCTGCGAGCAGTACTTTCCCCAGACGTGGCAGGACCAGAGGAGGCGGGAGTTCCACACTGTCCGCCAAGGGACGATGACTGTGAGCGCGTACCACATGCGTTTCTTGGAGCTGTCCCACTTTGCAGCAACAGCGGTAGCCACTGAGGAGGAGTGCCTCTGGAGGTTCACCGAGGGGCTCCGGCCTACGATCCGGGGGTATGTCAAACCCTTAAAGTTGCCTACGTTTTCGAGGGTGGTAGAGGCAGCTATGACTTACGAGGAGACCAACCCGTCCGCACGAGACACCGACGGCGGGTGGAAGAGGCCCTTCCAGCCAGACTTTTCACAGGGCCAGCGAGAACGGAGACACGTGGCATCCGCAGGAGAGCCGTCACGTTGTGCAAGGCCATCAGTGGCCTTTGGGGGCCCTCGACAGGGGCCAGTCGCCAGCACCGGACCCCCGCCTAGCCGACAGCAGGGACCCACTGAGGGCGGGAGTCGGGTTCCCCTCTGCTACCAGTGTGGCCAACCGGGCCACGTCAGGAGGGACTGCCCATCTAGGGCAGGGGGTCAGCAGATACTCCCCGCGCAGAGCACTGGAGGGCACGTAGGGGGCCGCGGTTCCCAGGCGCGAGGAGGAGGACAGCAGTCGCGAGGAGGGTACCGGCCAGCACCTACCCGTCCGACGTAGAGTGTGGCTGCTTCGTCCGCACCTAGAGCTGAGGGGCGTATCAATGCCCTCACACACAGGGATGCCAGAGCTTCGGGATCGGTGGTAGCAGGTATGGTTTCAGTTTCTGGCAGACTCGTTTACACGCTTTTCGATTCCGGCGCTATGCACTCATTTGTCGCAGCCAGTTTCACAGTTAGTTTGGACCAGGATTATACATGTTAGAGAATCCGTTCGTAATCAGAGGTCCGAGTGGCCAGCTGTTTGTAGCTGAGGAGGTGTACACGGATTGCGAGGTCAGCGTTGGAGGACATAGCCTGCCAGCTGACCTGATTATGATCTAGATGGAGGACTTTGGAGTGATTCTGGGGATGGATTGGCTGTCCGCTTACCACGCCTTGGTGGACTATTTTGAGAGGAAGATTGTCTTCTCCATTCCGGAGTTGCCTTCTTTCGAGTTTCACGGACAGCCAGTGGACGGAGGTTTCAGGAGCATTTCGGCACTTCGGGCGGCGAGACTTTTGAGCCAGGGGTGTGAGGGCTTCCTAGCTTGTGTGGTGGCAGAGCCCAGCCCTGTGGCAAACTTCCAGAGCATCCTGGTGGTCAGAGAGTACCCCGACGTGTTTCCAGACGAGTTACCAGGACTACCGCCCGAGCGTGAGATTGAGTTTGAGATATCACTAGTACCAGGGACCAGCCCCATCTCCACCGCGCCATACAGAATGGCACCGCTTGAGCTGCGAGAGCTCAAGTCCCAGTTGCAGGACCTTTTGGAGAAAGGTTTCGTGAGGCCCAGTGCGTCCCCCTAGGGAGCCCCGATACTGTTTGTGAAGAAGAAGGATGGGACCCTACGCCTTTGTGTGGACTACCGACAGCTGAACAGGGTCACCATCAAGAACAGATATCCGCTGCCAAGGATCGACGATTTGTTTGACCAGTTGCGGGGTGCCACGGTGTTTTCCAAGATAGACTTGAGGTCTGGATACCACCAGTTGAGGATCTGGGAGATCGACGTCTCCAAGACAGCTTTCCGCACCCGGTACGGACACTACGAATTTTTGGTCATGCCGTTTGGGCTGACCAATGCCCCCGCTGCTTTCATGGACCTGATGAACCGGGTGTTTAGACCGTACTTGGACCAGTTCGTGGTGGTTTTCATAAATGATGTACTCATCTATTCTAGAGATTGGACGCAGCACGGACATCACTTGCGGATGGTTCTGGACACTCTGAGACGACGCCGGTTGTACGCCAAATACAGCAAGTGCGAGTTCTGGTTGAGGGAGGTGACCTTCCTAGGTCATGTGATCTTTGGAGACGGCTTGGCGGTAGACCCAACCAAGGTCGAGGTACTGCTCAGGTGGGAGAGACCGCGTTCAGTCACTGAGATTCGCAGTTTTCTGGGACTGGCAGGCTACTACAGATGATTCATCAGAGGATTTTTGCAGATTGCGCGTCCTATGACACAGTTGACCCGGAAGGACGTGCCTTTCGCTTGGATAGACGCCTGTGAGGCGTGTTTTCTAGAGTTGAAGGAGAGGTTGACCTCGGCTCCCGTGCTCACCATCCCTGACAGTAGTGGCGGCTTCGTTGTGTACACGGATGCCTCCTTGCAGGGGTTAGGAGGTGTACTCATGCAGAGGGGTCACGTTGTCGCTTACGCTTCGCGGCAACTAAAGCCCCATGAGCATACCTACCCTACCCACGACCTAGAGTTGGCAGCTGTTGTCTTCGCACTGAAGACTTGGAGGCACTACTTGTACAGTGAGACCTTCGAGATTTTTACTTATCACAAGAGCCTCAGATACCTTTTTGATCAGAAGGAGCTCAACATGAGACAGAGACATTGGTTGGAGCTCCTGAAGGACTATGACTGCAGCATCTCCTACCACCCGGGAAAGGCCAATGTGGTGGCTGACGCCTTGAGCCGTAAGGCACCCGCACGCTTGGCCAGTCTATAGTTACAGAGTTGGAGCCTTTTGGAGGAGGTGGGCAGTTGGCGACCTCTAGAGTTATGAGGGTACTGTGGGACAGTGATGGTGACACGGCAGATCAGGCCAGAGCTGATAGACTGCATCATCACAGGGCAGATGGCCGATCCGTACTTGCAGTCTTTGCACGACAGAGTACTGTCAGGAGACCCTGGGGACTTCTCTTTCACAGACTAGGTGCTACGCTTGAGGGGACGGTTGTGCGTTCCCAGAGACGAGGAGCTGTTGAGAGAGCTCTTGACTGAGGCACACGATTCCAGATTCACCATACATCCTGGAAACACAAAAATGTACCACGACTTGAGACGCGAGTTTTGGTGGAGAGGGATGAAGAGGGATGTGGGTGAGTTCGTGTAGCAGTGTTTAGTGTGCCAGAAGGTGAAAGCCGAACACCAGAGGCCTGCAGGGCCGCTTCAGCCGCTTCCAGTGCCAGAGTGGAAGTGGGAGAGCATCACCATGGACTTGGTGGTGGGCTTACCTGTTACCCAGCGGGGACATGACGCAATCTGGGTAATAGTGGATAGACTGACGAAGACGGTGCGTTTCTTGCCGATCCGAGTTACTTTGGGACCAGCACAGTTGGCAGAGAGGTATATCCATGATGTAGTACGACTACACGGAGTTCCACGAGAGATCGTATCCGACCGGGATACCCGCTTTACGTCCCAGTTTTGGGCTGAGTTTCAGTAGGCCTTGGGGACGAGGTTGAGGTTTAGCACGGTTTACCACCCCCAGACGGACGGACAGTCTGAGTGCACGATACAGACACTTGAGGACCTTTTGCGTGCCTGTGTACTGGACTGGAGGGGCTCTTGGGAGGAGCACCTACCCCTGGCAGAGCTTGCATACAACAACAGTTATCACTCGAGCATCGACATGGCTCCCTACGAGGCTCTATACGGACGGAAGTGTACGGCACCCTTGAGTTGGGTTGAGGTGGGGACCAAGTGGGAGGTTGGCCCCAGGTTGATCCGGCAGAGTTAGGAGGTAGTTGAGAAGATCCACAGACGACTCCGCACTGTCAGGAGCAGACAGAAGAGCTACGCGGATCGGAGACGCAGAGGTGCAGTTTGAGGTTGGGGACCACGTTTTCCTTCGTGTTTCGCCCATGAAGGGCTTATAGCGGTTTGGGGTGAGAGGGAAGCTCGCGTCGAGGTTTGTGGGGCCCTTTGAGGTCCTGGAGCGGGTTGGACCCGTTGCTTACAGACTTGCCCTTCCCCCGCAGCTGTCTGGTGTGCACGACGTGTTCCATGTGTCTAACCTCAGGAAGTACGTAGCCGACTCCAGTCACGTACTGAGTCACGAGAGCAACGAGGTGGGCGACGACCTGACCTACCCCGAGCGGCCAGTGCAGATCCTAGACCGAGTCGTCCGCAATTTGAGACGAAAGCAAGTACCCCTGGTAAAGGTTTTGTGGAGGAGCCAGCGGTACGAGGAGGCTACCTGGGAGCCTGAGGTGGCAATGCGGGAGCGGTACCCAGAGCTTTTCGCGGGTACGTCTTTTCGGATCGGCTTCGGTCCTCTTTGAGTTTGTTATGGTTAATTGGACCACTTTTCCCTCACCATAGTTGGCGCAAGTTTCGGGGACGAAACTTCCTTTGAGTTTGTTATATTGTAACGAACGTGTGCCCCAGACGTCTTTTAAGACGTCTGGGAGGTGGCCCAGACGTCGGACCAGACGTCTGGGATTGTTTCCAGACGTCTGGAAATCCGTTATCTTCCACACGCGCGGGTCGTCTGCGCGCCTGAGCGCGCAGACCCGCATATTCGTTTATTCCCTATGGCTGCAGATGCCCTGCCGCGTCCTCTCTCCTCCTCACACGGCCTTAAAAGGCCACGCCTCCCCTCACTTCCGTCACCACCGTCTCCTCCCTCTTCTCCTTCAGCCAGTCAGCGTGAGCGCGAGCGCGAGGGCGGCAGCGGCGGCCGCAGTGAGCGCGGAGGAGGTGCTGCGTGCGAGAGCGGAGCTCTGCCGTGAGGGCGAGCTCGCCGGGGCTGCTAGGGCCGGCCGGCGGAGGGCGCAGGGGGCGCGGAGCGATGCGGAGGGGGGACTGCTGCGGTCTGAGCAGCAGCCGCGCGAGGTGCGACGCGAGCGGCGTCGCGAGGGAGACGTCTGGAAAAATTTCCAGAATCAGACGTCTGGGTTGATAGCCAGACGGCGAGGGAGACGTCTGGAAGACCATCCAGACATCTGAAAGGTGAGTTTTCCGTCTCCTTCTTCCTTCCTGTCGACTGACCGTACTGAGGGAGGGAGATGGGTGTGCGCAGGCTCGGTGATTCGCCATCCATCGCGAATCAGACGTCTGGCAGTAGTACCAGACGGCGGAAGCGACCTCCAGACGTCCGGGGTGACCATCAGACGTCTGGGAGCTAGGCCAGATGTCCCCGCAGACTTCTGGACATCTGGGAAACCACGCTGAACAAGGTAATTCTCTGATCTACTTTTTAAGACGTCTGGAAGAAGTTCCAGACGTCTGATTTTGCACAGTGTCGTCGTTTTTGACCCGTTTAGGGAACGTTCGGGTTCCGTTTTCCGCGATTCGAGTTGCGTTCTTTTCAGAATTAATTCCTCTACCCGTCTACAGTAGCTATACACTGTTTTGAAACACTCCTTGTGTTTGATCCTTGTGATAGGACCCCGTTCTGTTGCAGTCTCGGGGGTTGCGGAGGCACGCGGGATTCCCGACCATGCCCCCATTTCTCCCGTTGTACCTGGTAGAGTGGCTTTAAGTTATTAATAAAATCTGTTAAATTATGGAACCATAAATAGAACCTAGGACATTGCATGAATCCTAGGAATGAGAAATAGATGGAATGATAGCTCCTAGGTGTTGCATGAATCCTAGGGCTGGAAAACTAGATTGTGTGATAGATCCTAGGATATGGCATGAATCCTAGGATGGGAAAACTAGTGGAATGTATAATACTGCAGTCTTGGAAAATGGAAAGAGATATAAAGTCGCCTGTAATTTGAATTAACAGCTGCCTGTTGTGAATAAATAACGTAGTTGAGAACATGGATTGTAAGAATGTGAAACTGGAAAGTGAAACCTGGATGTTTGAGTAAAAAGGATGGAACCCTACGGGGAAGTAGGAGTAGAACTCCTGGAAAGTGAATGGAATAGTATTGGGGAAGTGAGCTGGCCCTTGAGTACGGAGTACCAAGGAGAGCGGCTGTCCCCCTGTTTAGTGTAGAGAGGAGCCAGCCACCCCAGGGACCCGGGGTTAGGACTGGCCACTCTGTACCGACTTGCTGGCCCTCGCGTACGTAGTACCGAGGAGAGCTACTAGTGTAGGGAGGTACTAGCTACCCCACGGGCCCCGGGGTTCTGCTAGCCTCCCACGCCGACTTGTTAGGCCCGCTGGGGCAAACCAGGGTAGTCAGGCGAGGGTGCGCGGACTGTGGAGGGGCAAGGCCCCGGTTTGGTTACTGTGGAGGGGTTGGACCCCTGTTACTAAGAGGGCTCTGCCCTGGACTGGTTCCGTGCTGTGCTTTGGGCGCACCCGTTAATGGAAATGACTGACCGCGTGCCAGTACGGGTTAGCTACCTGTGCATTTATCGTGCATGCCGTAGTCACCGTTACGTCTGTCAGTGACCTTGGGGTGGTTGACTGAGGGTAGGATCACCACGGGGGACTCTCTTGGCCAAGAGAGCACTACGTGCTACTTCTACTTTTTGGAAAAGACTGCAATCAAGATCGTTCCCACGAGGAACATTCGAGATCAAGAAAAAGATCTGGGGAATAAATGAAATAGTGAGACAATTGAAAGATGTGAATAAAGAAAGTAATCGAACATAACAGCTACTGTACACTCTACAGTTGTCATTAGTTTAGTTTCCACTCTACTCAGCGTTTTGCTGACGTGTTACACTCGTTACCTTTTTCAGGACCAGGTGTTGAGCAGCCAGGGTCAGCGGCTGCAGAGGACGCTGGGCCGAGTAGGGTCCAGTAGAGTTACCACTGTCTCTTGTGCCTCTTTTTGTTACGTTGTAGTGAGTAGTTCTTGTTTCCGCTGTACTTTCTTTACCTGCAGTTCAAATTATATTATGAATGTTGTTCTACTGTTGTGGCGGTACATACTGTGGTAGTTTCTTTCCCTACTGCTGTACTTTCTTACTGTTAGTTATATTCATGCTGAATGTGGTTTATTTTACTGCTCTTTGGGTTACTTCCTCGTTGGACGACTAGGTCTTGGGATTAGTTGAGTCGGTCCGATTCTCGTGTCTCATAGGGACTCGGGAACCGGGTCGTTACACCAAGCGATTCTCATGGGTCGGTATTGTCTTGTAACTATGCTAAAATACACTAACTAAAAGATTAGGGCCCAAGATTAGTAGTGGTTGATCCAACCTACTATGGGTTGTTGATCCTACAAAGAGTTGAGCCTGCCAACTAATAATTTTTTGTCAGGTGTAAATTAACTAAGTATTGTATAGTGTTGAGTGTCAAGTTGTGTTGTGTTAGTAGCTAAGTGTATGTGTGTGTACGAGTGTGTTACAAGTGTTAAGCATAACTGTGTGCGTTAAAGGAGTATAAATGAATGTTAGTATACACATATATAGTTAGTATATATATATTGTTTTCGCCTTATTTTATATAATTGTTTTTAAGTCTCTTCAGTGACGTTTACATGTGTTAGTGTACATAGTTTATATATGTTAATATAGTATGTAATATAATTGAATATATAGTCTTTTTGTGCTTATATTAAGACATTACTTAGATTTTAATGTATATAATTAACTTAGCTTATTTTAGATTAATTTTTGATACCTTTATATGTGTTTATATCTTTGAGGTATTGTTATTAACATAATTTATTCATTGTTGTACATAGTTGATTTAGATTAATTTATTCTTTAATTTTTTTATTCATTATTCATTGATTTATAAATAAACTTAATATTTTGGAATAATAGATGATTTTTGAGTAATAGAAAATAATTCATATCAATAAATATCTTCAAGTGAACGATGTAAAATTAAATCAGTAAAAATTATATATAAATAAATAACATCTTTTTTATTACAACACTATACTACGACATAATTCATTAACCCTAACAAACTAAGGATCGAGATCATACATCACCTATATCCACGATAGTTGCATGCATTTTTGTCTCCATCCATATTTTTCCTCTTGTCGATCAACTTCAATGGTCCCCATGCACGTGCCATTCAAAGCCGTCAAGGATTCGGTGGTTTCCTCACGTCAGTTGGTTGCTCATGGCAGGTTGACTTTTTATTCAAAGGTGTTCCTTCTTGCTGTGTAGCAGCGGAGGTGTTGTGCAATTCGTAAGCTCCCATATGAGGATATTATGGACTTTGACTTGTCGGTTCTCTGAGACGTCGATGGGGAGGAGATGTACCAGCGGAGGAGTGCTTCGGTGGTGAAGAGACTTTGATAAGAGGGGCTCCTAAGGAACCGTTGCTCTTCTAACATCGCGTGGAAACAACAAGCAAGGCAGGGGGAAATATCAAAAATAAATAATCTCAACGAACGAAATATAGGGAGATTAGCAAGGCAAGCATCCACGAACTCGGAATTACATGTAGTGATTAACTACATAGATTAAAGAGTACGTCGACGGTAGTACATTCATATATTTTTCGAACCGCCCGATGCAATGACCTCGAGCTGGAAGGCAAAAACTTGATGTACGACAGTTGGAAGTAAACACGCGTTAAGTCGTTCATACGAAGCACATGTCCAAAGAGACGAAGGACACATTTATCTAGCAACGTTAAATGTAACATTAAATGTGCAAAAACATTGGAGCTTTCGTCGTGGCAAAAATCTAACACCTCATGAAGAGGAGTCCCTTTTCTCATGCTTGAGATCCTTAATAATGACTTTCTTCATTGCGACGTTGTCATTCGATTCTTGTATCCCTCCCTCGAGTCCCAGTTCTTCTTTTTCAATTTATCAACATGGTTAATATTGCCTTCTTTTAATGTGAGCATGTCATTCAATTCGTGTATTTCTCCCTCTAGCTCCCTATTCTCCTTCTCCAATTTATCAACATGATTAGCCAAAAAAAATACGACTCTCATGTGTAACAGCTGCTGTGCAATTGGTGCGGTATCAAGTATCTTTCGACCAGACGCTAAACTTGAAAACACATCCCTTTGGATCGCTCTACAGACATTGCAAATAGAGTCTAGTCAAAGGATGTGCGTCCGGTGGTGGCAGGAGCCTCTTTTGTCAAGACATAGTTTAGTGTTGTAGCTGCAGTTGCACAATATTTCTTGGTCAAGTTCGTTGATTCCGTAAGCACCTGCCATATTTGATTTGTCGAAATGGTACAATGTCACACCATTCAATATGCTTGTTCTGATAGTGTGGGAGTTCTCGTTAGTTGCTATACCTACCTTTGCCTTCCTTGGGTGAGTGGTGTGGGAAATCTGCCTGCTTCACAATCGTTAACCGCATTTGTTGCTTTGGGCACATCCGCAAAATATGAAGGGGAGCTGCGTAGGTGCTCCAATCATGTGCCAATAATGCTGCGGGAAGAAAGCACATCACACCTCTTCGAGCCAAGTGTGACGTCCGAGCTTTATGCTTGCTGTAATCCCTTGCGCAGCACCCCCAACACGTGCTTGCAGCAACCACCTCAGCACCACCTCCAGGGCATGCATTGTCGCACCTAAGCAAGGGTGTGTCCGCGTCATGCATGCGTGGCCCTTTAATAGGGTCGGGGTGGCGTCGGAATTTAGCTCCTAAAGCTTCTTTTATCTACTATTACTCAGCAACAAATATACAGCCGAGGATACATCAACAAACCCACGCACATATATAAATATATACAAAAGATATTATACTGATGTAGGATAAAATATTTTAGGGATAAACTAATATGAAATAAATGGAGATAAGTATTTATTTGGGTGATAGAATAAGTAGAGAGTTAACGGATATGATAAAATAATTGATGTATTGATGTGATGTTAATATGTATTTATTTAATATTAAAAGTGAGAGTGGAGAATATAGTTGATAGTTATTTAATCTTAAAAGTGAAAGCTAATAATGTAATTGGTATTTATTTAATAGTATAAGTGGGAGTGAAGATTATTGTGATTTTATTAAAATGATTGAAGTAATTCTCTGAGAGTTTGTGTTAAAGTAGTGAGAAAAAACCCCAACAAAAATTGTGATGGAAAAAAGCTCCGCTAACCCCACATCAACATAGAGCCTTAGACATACTTCTTAGTTAATTATGAAACTTAAACATGTCTTTAAAGGTTCCATTTATTCAAAAATGTAGAGAACATCAAAGTATGAAACAACTATACATCGCCAATTTAGTCAGGCGACGATATATTTCAGGATTTGTAGGAAAATGGCAGAATAAGGAATCCTTAATATAATAGATTCGGTGTGGAATAGGCACTGTAGCATACCATGTTCCTATGGGATCGGTCGTCATTTTTTTCTAGATATTTTTTGTTGGTTTTCTTCTGTCCGTTTCTTTCTCTCTCCTGACATGTTGCTCCCTCTTTCTCTCTCATCTTTTCTTCTTATAATTCATTTTTCTTGCACACTGTTTAGTACGTATGTCCATTTCAAATTCTATCTTTACCAATGACCTTTTTATCTTATGTTCTTTCATTAGCGACCAATATTGAGTATGTTTCTATGAGAATATGAAAAAAAATATATACAAAATCAGGCATATAAATACAATCTAAGACACAGATTGGAAATCAAATGCACCGAGTAATATATTTTGCAACACACTTTATGTTTTGATTTCCGATCAGTATTTCTTTTTTTCCATCAGTCGAAAATCAAGATACACAAGGTAATGCATTTTGCAATGTGCATTGTGTTGGTTTTCTACTGATCTAATACCAAGATGTATCGATTGAAAATCATGTTAGACTTTCATATGATTGACCTTTGTACTTCTGCATTGATTGGCTTTTGCACTCTCGCAGCAACACACAGGTTAAAAACTAGTTAAAAACAAATTAAATGTAGCAAAGCAAATAAAGTGGTTCACTTACTTAAAATGTCAAACATTAACCTTCCTTTCCTTCACCTCACTTGTGGCTTCTCTATCGAGTGTCTTGAGTCATGGGTTGCGCAGGTGGGTTCTGATCTTAGGTAGGCAACACGGACGGTTAAAACCGTCAATGTTGTAACTAAAGCTATAGTGACGGTCACATTTCTAAAGCTACCCATTTTATGTGATAGCAACAACAGCGACATTTTTATCCATCAGTGTAGCATAAAAATTGTTAGTAAAACCATCACTATAGGTGATAACTCCAACTTTCCCTTTTACATAATACCGACATGACTATCTACCACTAGATCTATCAAAGTAGATATGGAGGTTTTCACTATTAAATCTTATTCAATTTTCTAATCTTGCAATATCTTAATAGATTTAAGATTGAACATTGCCATCAACAGCAATGTTTACCTTCATTCAAGTAAGATTAAAGCAAAATATACAAGACATGACTCTTGAAATAACAAATTGAATTATTCATATTCATATCCAATAAAACAATTTTTCTATATGATTCTAAAAGAAAATTGTGTATCTACAAATATTATAAGCGACATAAGCCACAAGTATCTATCGATCTCACTTTATACACTCTTAAACTGGTAAACAACATTCCAACCTAAGGCTAGATGGCACAAGTAGCTCCTATCTTAGAAGCTATTCATCAAAATGTAAGCCCTCTTAGGTCTTCCTCCGATTTCTCTAATGGTTCATTAGTTGCCACATGTTTCAATTATGAGATCTTGAGCAACTTGAAAAGGTTCTCGAACTCGAGATGATGCACAACTGCAAATCATTAAGCATGATGTTATAGTTCTTTAAAAAAAAGATATTATAATTTACCTATACACAAATAAAATCATTATTAACCTATTCATTAAGATTAAAAAAAAGATGAGTAACCTATTCTACTAGCAAATAGTAGATAAAAATACATTTGCACCCTCAAAATTTGTGTAAAATATCTTATGCTAATTCAATCTCCCCCCCTCCCCTACTTTAGAAATTCTAGAAACTTTACAACCCTTTCTCAATTTACTAAATTCTTTGGCCTTCTTCATAAACTAATGAGCTCTTTGTAAAACTTTAGTTCATTTTGAAGAAAGACTAGAAATGACAAGGGGCATGATAGAGATACATCAAAGTGGGTTCGATCATGATTTATATGTCTTCCTTAAAATAGTAGAGATGATGGAATTGAGGCAAGTGATGGTGCATTACATTCAACAACTTTAGTAGTGATAACAGCAACCTTATTATGTGCACACACACACACATGCATGTATATATAGTAGAAGCTTCAGGACAACTCTTGCATAATTTATGGTGGGACTGTGGTGGTTCCAAAGCACTCCAAAGTGGTGGGTCGGGTTCAATTTTGATGTTTGGAGCTGGTGGTGGCTCTGATAGCAGACAACTAAAATGGTGAAGGCCAAAGGATCTAGTGCTTGTGACACCATAAGTGTAAAGAGGGAAAGTGCACGAGGCATGGATGAGGTGGTGTGCATCTTGTGGTAGCAATTACAACAAGAGATGCAATGGTCCATGTGGTCAGTTAACAAAAGCAATAACATTGACATTACGGTATTTTTAGCAGAATGCAACAAAGGTAGCCGCAAATTTGGGGAGGGTGAAAGCCGATGCATTATTTGACATGGTGGTGGTAGTGGAGGCATATGGGATTCAAAAAAATGTCTTAGTAGAGAACCAACTAAGAGAACTTCATAGGTGAAGTGCATCATATGGATCATTAGCAAGTTGATGGTTCATCCAAATGTAGGAGTAAATCAAGGAGTGACTCCCATACTAGATTGATGATGCAAGGGAATTGGGGATGAGAAATCAAAATTAAACCTTTAGACTCCCATTACTCCAGGATACAAATCAGTAAATTTTTCCTAACAACTAGGTTAATAGCAATAGTATGCAACAAGAAACATAAATGAGCATGATTTTGTATTAAACCTTAAGACTCCCGTTACCTTCCTCCTAAATTTCCATATGAGGAATTTCCTTTTGGCAGGGAAAGCATATTCAATATCAACTACCATTTTCTAGGTTGATTATGCCATGCAAGTTGTTCAACAAGTTTCTGATTTTTGTGAATGTATGGAAGGCACTGACCATATTATTTGCATAAACATAATTGTTGTTGTAGGAAGAGCACTATCTAATTCTCAATCTCAACAGGTAATCCTTTTTTTCACACCTTAATATTTTTTGTACATTCCAATAATCCTGACAACTTCCATTTGTCATCATCTTTTCAGCTTAGGATATCTAATTCAAAACATAGCTCATCCCCAATCTCTTTTAGAAGCAACAAGGATGACAAGTCCATCAACAATAAGCACCATGGTTGGCTGGAAAAATGGATGGCTCTAAAGGCATGGGATCACAAGCTATCAGAGCAGTCTTGTTCTGACATATCTAACTATCACTCATTAAAATAAGATGAAGGATTTCATGGTAAACACAAACAATTATCTGAGCATGATACCATCACTACAAGAAAACATGATGCTAACTCTAGAATTCCCACAAAACCTCTTCGTACCATAATTCCAACTCAAAACATTGTCAGGACCATTCAACTTCATCTGCTAATTCAAATATTTTATATGGTGGGAATTCCACATCCTCCTCACCTAATGAATTTTATTGGCTTCAACTAAAAACACATTTTGTTTTCGTTGGCTTTTGAAAATATGTATGTAATGCACCAACTAATGATTTTTATTATTCATCAAGTAGTTCACATTTGATTGAACTTACATATGTAGTACTTCCCATGGTCCATTTAAATTGTACAACTATTATCAGGAGGTAACCCAAAATTAACTGATCTTAGAATGTTCTTTTGGTGACTTGAAGGTTTATACCATTCTTAAAATTGAGTACTATTCCAAATTTGAATTCCAAAGGGGAATCCATTTTGGGAGAGTGCTTGAAGGTATATCTCCTATAGAGGTGAGTGAGAACCAGTTTTATCTCTAGTGAGGCAAACTTCTAGCCAATCTGACGCATTTGGATCTCAGATGTTGAAAATGTCAAAATTTGCAAGGGTCATAACCCATGAGGAATGAGCAAAATTGTATCATATGGGAATGAGAAAAATTGCATGCACTTTACCTAAATAAATGGTTGGTAGAATATGTAATTTGAATCATTACCTTATGGTTGGTAGATAGATGATGAAGACCCTTTTCCTCCACGGTAGTTGATAGGTACACTTCTAGCATGAGGAACCTATGAAGTAATAGATAATTACCAAACACGATCAAATTATATAATTAGATAACAAAAGGTTCATGCCTTTTATACAAATAAAATAATGAAATACATCTACTTGTCTCTTCCCTACTTATATGTACAAAACAAAAATTCAAATTAGATTAAAATTTGCTAATAGATGCAAATTTCAATGTCAAATAAACATATCAAATCATATTTACATATCCAATTGCCTTGCCTATTTCATAATATCATCCATGTTGGAATTGGGAAATTGTTCTTTCAACATTTGGACCATCACCGAAATAATAGTGACAAGTCCATTCAAAGTCTCATGGATATTAGGTTGACGAGATGTTATGGTCCTAAAGCTTTTGGAAGGAGCAACTACTCCCAAACAACAAACTTTGTCTTTCTTCTCATCTCTCTTCACCTTCGAGTAGGCATCCCCTTGCCAAGAAGTAACTCCCTCAGAAGTTGAACTACTAGCTTCACTTTGATGCTTCTTCATGAGGTCCTAATCATTGTAACAAGAAAAAACTCAATCCTAAAAATTTACCATATGTTTAGAATCATTTTTCCCCACCTGGCAAAATCGAAATAGGAAGATACAAGAAATTCTCATTATTAGCACTCACCTATTATTTCTAGATGATTAAAGTTACCATATGTGTCAGGTAAGCAACTTGCACATTTTTACAGTGCTATTTTAGATGTGCCTGCCCGTTTAATATTTGCATGTTTAGATGTGTCTGCCCATCTTACTAGGTATTCTCAGTTTGTTTATCTATCGGTACTATATGTGTATTAGCCCTTTCGAGTATTCCTATCAAATAGGCATTGAATGCCATATCCTTTAATCTGTGTTCATTATGTTTACAACATATAGATACTAAATTATTAGCCTAGCTATAAATGTCAAAGAAATATACATGCTGAAATATGCCAATTGGTAATCTAGCTAAGATTGGGTGAAAAAATTGCTATATATGTTAGTATATACAAAGAAAATGGTGAACTTTTTTGCACAAAAACGAAAGTTATGTTGTAATTTGGTCTTTGCCGTAGAGGGAAAAGATTCTGAAAAGTTTGCCCCAGTTCTCTGAAAACCAAAACCTATGTCCAAAAGAATTCAAAATCAAACAACACCCAAACACCATGTCAAGAGCAACCAATATCAAACACTTTGAAGAGAGGTGAAAAAAAGAAGAAAATTAGAACTTCTATGATAGTAGAGAAAAATTCTCCATTTAAACGTCACCAAGAATTTTGTTTTTCATTAGTTTCTACTTTTTTTCAACCAAAAAAAAATTTTAAAGCAAGATCAGACTTCGAGTTTTACAAAGCTAAGCATTAAGTTGATTCATACATATGATGCCCATTAATTTGGGCTGCAGATTTCTACTTATAGTTCTTACAAAAGCCTATTCATGTTTTTATGGCTTTTGAAACATGTTAGAAGTTCCTGAAGGCTATTACTTGTGGGAACCTTTGATTTAAACTTTACTACACAAAATAATGTGATTGGAAGTTTTGTAGTTACCTTTAGAAAAGCTTATCAAAGGATGCCTAAGTAATTATTAAGAGTGTATAACGCAACCTAGCTAAAATGAAATCGAGGGCTTTGCTCTTCTTGTCAATTCCATCAACAAGTTGTTGTCTATCAAATCCTTCAGTATGTTTATGTAGTTCAAAAATGGGGTTCTTATATGTTGGAACCCTTTTCTATGGTTTTTCCACAGTTTAAGTTAGAAGAATAAGAGATGCACATGAGAAGAGGCTTATGTCACAGACAGAAGTCAACATATCTTAATTTCAAAGTGTACATTTCAGTAGCATTCTATTGTAGAAGATTCTTGCACTTGCAAATAGCATATTTAAGTCACCAATCAGGCTACTGTCAGCTATTTAGTAAATAACATATTTACTAAAATAACATATTTCAGTAGCATTCTGTTGTTAGTCATTATCACCAAAAAGATTTTACAACCTTTTTGTTGATGTCTCATCCTAGACGACATAATTAGTAATTCAATGAAAGCATCTACATATACCACTAGATCCTTCGCCTTCTCATTCACTGTAGTTCCAACTTTGTGTTTCTGACTAGTCATGTAAATGTCAACTCATGTAGGAATTGGTCCATCTACCTGCATCTGATGTTTGTATTAATAGCTAAGCATTAACGAATTATTCCAATGTCAATAGATTGATACTAAATAAAAACATATTACCTATTCATTGATAATCCTAGCAAACGTCTTTGTTCTAGCGCAATGGGCGTCCTCAAGTTTAGCCGATTTCTCCTACTTTGCTTACACATTCTCTAAAGGTACAAAGGTATTCAAATAAAAAGTAAGTGATCTATTTGTCATAAAAACATTGAGAAAAGTGTAATTCATTTGCATTAAGACAATACCTGATGCTCATTACTAAGCCAAATATGAGCAAGTGTAAGAAGTTGTTGTTTGTCATCTTCAATTGTGTTCCACATCTCTTTTGGGGACTGTCTTTTATCAAATACTTTACTCTTAATTTCATTCTTTCATGCCCTCCATTTTGTAGCAGCACTATGCATGACAAATTTCCTTGTCTTTTCATTACAACATGGCTGAAATTCAATCTTCTCCTACAAAACATATGATATTGTTATAAATAATTTCAATAACCAAGAAATTCACAAAAAAGATGAATTATAGCTAGCTCTTTAACCTGAATGGCCTCCCATATTATCATCTTATATTGAGGTCCCATGTCTTTTCAACTGGAATATCCTAGGGGGCCAAATTTGATCTTCATACTGCAGATCTGATAAAGTTTACTAACTTAGCAACTTCTCCATCGAGAATGCCAACAACACCAACTTGAACCTCCATCTTCATGCCATCTTCCAACTCCCATATTTCATTCATTAAGGTGGGGACCTCTCATCTTCTTTAATTGAGATGAAGCTACTCCTATGACAATAAAGAAACAGATAAAAGAGTAGATTAGCATCTTATATATTTTTCCCCAAAAAAAATCAAGAAAAAGATTCTAAATACTCTCCAAATGTTTAAAAAAAAAAATTGTCCTAGCTCTGAGACATCTTATATTGGGGCACTTGGTATATCTAACCAACTTCAGATATAACCAACTAGATTTCTAAGCAAGGTAAATACTATGATACATACAGAGGATAGCTAATGGTCCAAAAAGGGGGTTGAGAATTGATTACCAGAAAAATAGTGGTAAGATGTATTCCTATACCATCTGCTTTGTGTAGAAAAAATAAATATTTAATGTCATCCCCATCATAAACCATTTCCAGTATTTTATGTATATTGGTATCCAACAGCCAAGCCCTTTCTTTCTACCTATCATCTCTCTTTTTTCCTTTTTGGAAAAAAACTATCCTTTTCATCTTCAAGTCGTCATGTTTTCATATCAAAATGAATATAGTGAGAAAGAAATCACTCTGACCTGGAAAAAAATGAATACAGATTAAACGAATATAGAAAAAAAATCACATTCCAATAAGAAAGAGCCACCCAAAGCACTTGTGCTTGAATATAGTGAGGTTCTTAGATCTGGAACTCCTAATTCTAGGAAGAATCTTTTTCTGTATATTGTTGGGGATTTGTCGAGTGTTAAAAGATGAGCATTGTAGTATACTCAACAAAAATGCAACAAACACTTAAATTTATAAACTTGAAATCGACGTGAGTCCGAGGTCGTTTATAGGGAGAAAATGTGGAATTCGCACACTAATCGTAATTTAGAAACAATGAGCACAATTATTTAAGCACAGAAAAGATATGCAATGAATAATATTCTGAAGAATATATTGAATGATGCTGAGATAAAAAGAATAAGAGAGAACTAAAAAGTGGTGATTTAAATCACCAAATAATCACATGTTTAAGCCCCATGTTAAAGCATTCAATTTCTCAACAGTACCTTGAACCAAATATTAGTTAAGAACTCAAATAAACCCATAGTACTCAAGATTAGCCATCGTAAGTAAGGCTCAGACGCCTTAAGTATCAAGGCACAGTAGGAGCAAACACAAGAGCCAACACCTCAACCCAAGTAGAGAATGGCTAAGTGTTGAGTGAGGAGAGGAGAGGCACAAATCCCAAGGTCAACAGTGCAAAACTCTCCCCTCTCCTCACAATTTCTCCTCTTCTCTATTCAAGAATCGAGTATAGGATAGTCAGGTAATCGAGTATACGGACCGGACCCATGTGCATGTGGGTCGCAAGTGAGGTGTGAAAAGGTGCATGGGATAGCACGTAGGTGAGGGGACCGCACCCCCATGTGACTGAGGCGATAAGGTCTCTTCATAAATCAATTTGTGCAGTAAGAGCCTCATCCACGCCCAATGTGGGACTAATGAAGCATCTCCATTCTCTTGCGCAGCTGTGGATTTCTTCATCAAATCTGAACTGAATCTTATTGTTGCTGCTTAGGTGAAGGTGCAGGCACCTTTGTGAAGTGAAGCCACGTCGCATGGGCATAGTATTAGGACAAATGGCAGTCGGAAAGAGGATGGAGGCGGAGCTGTCGGCGATGGCAAGGAACACCTGTAGCAAGAAACACGGGTTCTAAACCCCAATTAGATTGTTTAAGAGAGTCATCGGAGTGTGAGGAGTTTGGTGGAGGTGTTCGTTTGGTGGAAGGAGGTTGGTCATGGCAGGACAACGTCAGAGGAGATGGTGGAAGGATGGGTCATCCGACGGGGTGAATGAATGGGTGAAGCTTCTAATTAGGAGAGAGCTTTTGGTCTGTGGTGGATGGGGAAGCTTCTGGTGGTCGTAGTAGGGTGAATGATGGTTGGCAGTAGTGTGGTGACTTCACAGGAGGTGCTACCATCGCGGAAGAAGATGAAGTGGGAGAGTAGTGTACAAGGGTTGATTTGAAGTGGGGAAGGCATGGTTCTAACCTAAAGGAGAGAGAGATTGGCCTAGCCTAAAGGATGAAAGGGAGGAAGTTGGCACCAACTTTGATTGGCCGACGTTGGAGAAGGGGAACACTCTGGTGAGGGGGTAACGGCGATGAAGAGGTCGGATGCGACGGGGCTTTGGCCGACCACCATCGGAAGAAGGTGAGGAAGAGAGCTACTCTTCCAATTTGACCGTTGGGGGTGCAGACGAAGGAGATCAGGGGAGCCGCTGGAGCGTAGGTCAGAGTTGGCCAGGGAAGAGAAGGAAGACTTGTTTTGGCTTAGATCCTAGCTAAGGAGTAAGTTGAAGCATATGGATCTTTTATAGAGCTCATAATTGAGCTTTAAATGAGGAAGGAAGTCTGATTGGACCTTGGTCTCAAAGGAAAGAAGCCCTCAATTTCCTCGAGCTCGCCTGAGCTCTAGGATCAATTCCAATCCCTCAAATGGGGTTGGTTGGATTCCTAATTGTCTGATCAGCAATCCCCCCAATTTTAGAGGGATTTGGAGTCAAATCGAGAGAGATCTCCTCTCTTGAAGGTCAGTGGGCTTGGGTTCACACCTGCCATGGCAGCAGAGACCCATTTTTGAAGAAGATGAGAAACTTAGGGCCCTGAATGAAAGAAATTTCGAAAGCTAGGAGCCTAAGTGTGAAGAATAGAGTTTTAAGGAACAAGATTGTAAACTAGGTCAAGATGGGCTTTAATTGGGCCCAAATTTTGGTCTTAGCCTAATTTGGACACAAGAAATGTGATGGTCAAGTAAGATTTGAGTTTTGACCATGTTTGACTAGGTAATTTGCAAAGAAGCCCAAATTAGGGTAAAATTCTATCTGAAGCTCTATCCAAGGTAAAAAAAGTGTTTACATGGTCAAACCAAGTGTACCAAACCTCTCAGAATATTTTTCTATGAATTTTATGAGGTTTAGATGAATTTTATTTTGACCAGAACCTCTTTAATTTAAGCAGGTCTGAAATTAAGGTTTTGTGTGTTGTTGCATTTTTCGAAACACGTGAAACCCCATTTCTATATGTGTGGACCCACTCTTTGGACTTTAATGCTCATTTGACCTTTAATTAACCCTTGGGAAACTCCTTGATTACTCTGCATTTGTGATGTGATGTTAAAACGGTAGAATTAACCATTTTTAATGTTTTCTTCTCAGAATGGATCTGAGTGGAATTACTGTCCTCAGGAGATCATTTAGGAGCATTTGTCACTTTATTTCAATTAATTGAAGATAGTTATGGCTAATGATGGTGTTACCATCAATTTCGCAGTGCCTTTCCATCTTAGGTTTGTAGCTTTTATTTAGTAGTGTGCACTCAGGTAATCCAATAAAAGGTCTAAGAATGTGAATCTAACTTCTGTCATAGATCCAATATGTTGAGAATTCAATCTAATTGTAGAGAGAATGATAACTAAGATGACATAGAAATGAACTTTTACTCCAGACAGGTTATTAAGTTATATAGTTACATCTACGTGCCCACATGTAACTACATGTGTTTGTCACTACATTATGAAAGGGTGGTGGTTTTTTTTCTTTTAAAGAAGTTGAAAGAATCTGAGATTTGATCAAGAAAGGAAAATTAGAACAATTGCAATATTTTGCTTTTCGACGAAATGGCACAAGTTTTAGAAAACTATTGAATCCATAGCATTCACAAACCAAGTTAAACTTTGACATGACACTTCAATTAGTAAAAGGTTATAGACATTTTTCTTTGATATTAGTTCCTTATTCCTTATTCAGAATTCACAAACCATAGATAAAACCAATCAAGCAGTTGCTTTTAAAGCCAATTCCTCATAATAAATGAGATAGTAGTTTATAGTAGTTGCTTAAACCTTTGATAGTAGTTACTTAAACCATTTCCCTCACCTGCCGCATGCCCAAGCATTGTCAACGCGAAACAACTTGGTATACTTCATTTTAAATGATCCATAATAGTTTTTCACTTTTTTTGTGTCTTTGATATCTTAATCTTGCAAGCTTACCATCTTCAAAGCTCTAAGGTGAGGACTATGGGTTCACAATGATGAAATCAAAGAGCATGTGGAGCCCTAAAAGAATGTGGCAATCTGCCAAACTTAGAGAAAGTTTATGCTTACGATTTATCAAATGTAATGGCATTAGGATGATGGACTAGAAAAGTTGAGTGCATATCATCTCATGATCTAATGAAAATGCTAATGTCCTGTAAATTACCAATAAAATTGGAACATGAATGATTTTACATCTAAATGGCATTTCCTCCTATAGTTTATTTTATTTAAAATTCACTGGCTCCATTTTATAAAGTAGATGAAAACTTGGCTCGAGCTATGGGAACAAGAATAAGTAGGATAACACTGTGATTCAAAATGGAGAGAGTTCATTTTCATTCCATTTTATGATGTTGATGGGTAAGGAAATTTCCTTCAAGATCTTATGTGGATCTAATTTAGACCTATGTCAGATTTGCTTAAAATACAAACAACAGAAATACCATCGCATGGTCGCTGAGATGGTTTTGTAAGGGTTCTGGTCGTGTAGGGTGGTGAATCCCATTTGGCACCTCATTATTTTGAGATCCAGTCCCATTGCCTTAATATTTCCAAAGCATGTGGTTTCATTACCATTATGGTGCCAACATTAACATTTTATCAAATCAAACAATTTTGATACCCAACATTCAATCGGATCAATACCAGTCTAATCCTACTCAAAGCTAGAGTTGGATCCAACACAGGGCATATGTATAAGACCAATAGGGTTATTGGTCATGGCCTAAAAGAGATGTTGGAGACTCATAAGGGTCTGTTTACAGGTAAGGGTTGTAAGGGTCTTTATGAAATCCTAACAAGGTCCTAGCACGATCAATTATCTCTGAACTTGGCGATGTTAGGTTCATTAACCATTGCAGTAGCCTTTTATATGTAGAATAGGTTCTAAATTCAGCCTTCTTTGGTGGCAGTTGATGAATATCCAACTTTACTAAAATTAGATAAATCTATTGCCCTTTAATACATTCAGTAGATTGTAAAACGCTGCCTCTGCAATTTGTTCTAAGCTTTTCTATGTAAAGAGTGGATAGATCATTTGCGAAAATAGAAAGAAAGAAAGAAAAAGATGGATGCATCAGAATAGCTTGTTAAATCCTTCTCTTCTGTTCATGTTTCTTTCTACTCTCAAAGCTCTTTCCATGGTCACTATGATATGAAGCACTAAGAAAAAATGTCATTTAAGATGTTTCAAGAAAAGGATTGGCAATTTGCCTGTATTTACAGAGTATTTTCATTTGAGAGCATCACACATGAGTAAGAAATTAAGAAGGCAATTAAAAAAAACAAATCATTGTTTTAGACAAAGACTTGCTCCAATGTTCACAAGGAAAACATCATATGTGAAGCAACATCTCCCATCAAATATCATCATCATCCGAATAAGCTTCCTCATCAGACACATGAATATTTAAATCATCCGCATCTCTTATCCAAGTGGATGATTCATTTGCTACCATCCTTGCATTCCTTGTGTCAATTCCATGTATGAGACTTTGGACGTCTACAATTTCAAAAGCATCTCTAACCCTTACCTGCTTAACCACATGACATCCTTCATTCTAATTATCCTTAATGTAGAACACTTTCGATTCTTGAGATGCCAAGATGTAGGGTCATCCCCGATATCCTTCCGTCTATGTGATAAGTTAAAGAAATTAACAATGTGAATCCATAGCCATCAGTCCTGCACCCTCTAGTTGGATGAACCCAATCAAATTTGAATAGAACCACCTTATACATCCCTAAATAGCTTAGTTTGAGAATGCCTTTTAGCACACCATAATAATTTTGTTCCCCGTCAATTGGTTGATCATCTTTTTGACTAGAATAGCTGCTTGAACTAGAATTGACGGCTGGACCACTATTTTGTGTCGTCAAATCCTTCTCATGTTCTGTGGTATGAAACCTAAACCCATTAATAATGTACCCTTTCTAGGTAATAACCGTGTCAGGAGGACCTTTAGCTAACCACTTCAATTTCTAAGAAACTTTATCACTTCCTTCTTTCTCCAAACATTCAATCTACAATAAATTAAGTAATATAATTTCAATTATTGATAAAAACTAAAATTTAGTTGAATATATAATTAAAAAATCAAAAGAATCTCACTATATCACGAAAACAATCATTGAACTCAAGACTAAGCCTATCAAGTTCAAAGTGAGATAGGCGATGTGAGCAGTGATGCCTTCTTAGCATAGAGTTATGCTCCCCATTTCAATAACGTAGTGAATCTCTACTTACATGATACTTCAACTTATCATGATAATCCAATCAAAGAAATGAAGAATTTCCAATACATACGTTCTAAAGTGACTGACGTCTTCATAGTTAAAGAGAACATAACGATGTGCCTAAAATAGCGATTGTGAATTAAGCTTCTTCCTTGAAACTCTTCTTCATTTCTTGAGATCGAATCAATTATTTGTTATTTTCTTCTTCCCTAAAGGTTGTCCCAATGGAGATGGTAGATCTTCATCCATCTCAGGGATAACATCCTTGTCATTTCACAGTGGCCTATCAAATTCGGTATGATCGCCGCCAAGATACCTTGAACAAAAGGTTAAGCACTCGTTTGCTAAGAATCCTTCTGCAATTGATCCCTCAGGATGAGCTTGGTCCTTAACAAAGCCTTTTAAAGTCAGAAAGAACCTAAAACATCAAAAAGCTCACATATTAGTGAAACAAAATTTCTAAGAAGACATCTAGTAGATAATTGTATAATTCACAAATAGCTACCTGTTAGTAGGGTACATCCATCGATAGAAAATGAGACCTCCAAGCTTTGCTTCCTCTACTAAATGGATGATGAGATGTATCATGATAGTAAAAATGAAGGGGAAAATAGCTTTTCGATTTCACATAATGTTAGAATGGCTCAAGATTGTAGTATATCGAGATCTAATGGTCTGAGAACCTTGGCACACAAGCATTTAAAGAGGTGGCATAAGCCAATTAAGACAATTGTCACTCTATCAGGTAAACAACCTCGAACAACCACTGGTAAAAGCTCCTGCATCAGAATGTGGCAATTATACTTTCTCATCAATGTTACCCTCTTCTTTTTAACTTGTATCGCATGTGAGATGTTTCACAATAACCCATCTAGAAGTTTCATCTCCTTCAAGATGGTAAAAAAGATTGTAACTTCTTGCTTCGTCATCTGATAACAAGCTCTTGCAATCACATTTCCAAATCCTTCTTTTGGATGGAGGCCTCTTCTAATCCCCATATCTACCAAATCGTCGCGAGACTTGTAAGTATCCTTTGTCTTTTTGACCTGACATGTGATTGTCCCAAAAATATTGTCAAATACATATTTCTTGGTGTGCATGACATCAATGTTGTGGCGGGTAGCAAATTATGCTTCCAATATGGCAACTCAAACAAGATGGTCAATCTCTTTAAAGGATTGTGTGATTCATCCTCTAACAAGACAACCAACTTTGCAACCTCAAGTATGCTTTTACCTGACATTCGTACAGGCGCCGACCAATGCTTTGTGCTCCCATTGAATGATTCACCATCCATGAGGAAGTTGTGATTCTGATCTAACCATCTACGATGTCCCATATAGCAATACTTCTTGCTATGAGACAACCATAAAGATTTAGTGTTATAACCACAACAAGGATACCCCTTTTCTCCCCTTACACTCCAACCAGAAAGTGTTCCATAAGCTGGAAAATCATTAATTGTCCAGAGTAATGCAGCTCGCATCAAAAAGGTTTCATTATTAGATGTATCAAAGGTTTCAATTCCATGCTCCCACAACTCCTTCAACTCCTCAATGAGAGGTTGCATATAAACATCTATCTTGCCCCCAGGAGCTTTTGGACCAGAAACCAACAAGGACAAAATGAAGTTGCTTTGTTTCATACATACCCAAGGAGGCATGTTGTAAGGTACTAGAATGATAAGCCATGTGCTATGGGCAACATTCATATTCTTGAATGGATTGAGATCATCATCAGCTAATTCCAAACGAACATTACAAGGCTCAACAGCAAACTGTGGATAAAAAGAATCAAAGTGTTTCATGCTAAAGAGTCTACAGGATGCCTTAAGAGGCCATCCTTAATAGAACCTTCTTCATGCCATCTCATATCTGCGGCTATCATTGAACATGCAAACAATCATTGCAATATTGGTTTTAAAGGAAACCACCGAAACACATTAGCTGGTTTTCTCTTTCTCTTTACTAAAGAAAGATCAGCCAATGAATCCTCACCATCCTTAATGTTTTTCCATCTTGATTCACCACATATTGAGCACACGTCAGCATTTTCATTGTCTTTCCAAAAGAGCATACAACTATTTGGGCAAGCATGTATGTTGAGATAACTTAAGCCTAAGCTTGAGATGATGCTCTTTGCTTCATTGTGAGATTTTTTTAACCCATTACCCTCCAGTAGCAAGAAGCTTAAATACTCCAAGAGTTGAGTAAACGAGTTGTTACTCCAACCATTTAGACACTTTAGATGGTACAAATGTAGAGTGGTAACCAACTTACTCTCATTTGAGTTACCATATAATGCCTTCTCAGTATTCTTCATCAAATCAGAGATCTTACGTCGTTCCTTTTCTACTCTATCAGATCCTTGTTTGCTAGCACCTTCATATCCCATATCATCCTCAACAAAATTAACATCATCATTGCTCTCCGTGCATCCTACATCTGCTTTGACTCCAACAAAAACATCCTCCAACAATCTATGAACATCATGCTCAAAGGCCACATCCCTATTCATCGTATTAGAGAATGAGGTGCAAGAAGTCACACCGTAATAGGTCCAATTCACATAATTCTTAAGATAGCCATTACAAAGCAAATGATCCATCATCTCATCCTTCATTCTATACAAAGCATTAACACACTTTCGACAGGGACACAAAATCCAACCATCTACCGAAGACTTATCAAATGCAAAACCCAAAAATCACACAATGCCCTACACGTACTCTGTGCTTGTCCTTACTTTTGACTCAATCCATAATTTATACATTGCTTCCTGCAACACAAACATAATCTAACAATCTATCGTAGATAGCATGACGAATCAAATAACTCCTTCTTGCATATAGGCAAGTGTTGATAAGGTGAAATCGAGTTTAGAAAAGTCGCGTTGTAATATAGTCAAAATCGCTTTGAAAATAAATAATTTTATTACTCGAAGTTTAAGTCCGAGGTCGAACATAGGGAGCAAATGGAATTCAAGCACTAAACTCAATGAATGCAATTTGAACACAATATTACTCAAAAATCTAATGAAAAATATAAAGAATGAGTATATGGATAATAGGAATAAATGTAGCAAGAGATATAATGACTTATAGAAAATTGGTCATCTGATTATAAAATCAGACGTCTTAAAAGTGATGTGCTATAGTGTCTCTGATTTTTCCTTCTCTGAATTCTCTTGCAATCTCTCTTCTTCTCTTTCTTCTTCTTCCTTTCTTTATCGTTGGCTCTTTCTTCTCTTTGTCTTCTCTTTTCTTTACCTTCTTTATCTTCTCTCTCTTTCTTTGGTGGCTCCTTCTTCTTTCTACCTTCAGTCCTTTCTTCTTCTTTCTTCTTCTCTGGCCCTTCTCCTTCCTTCTCTTTCTTTCTCTCCAGCTCTTCAGCCTTGTCTTCTCCTTCCTTAGCTTTCTCTGGCCTCCACCTTCTTCTTCCTTGGCTTCTTCTTCTTCGACCTCTTCTTCTTCTCCTTTTCCTGGGAGAGCAAAACCTACCCCTACCCACGTGCACTCTCTTTCTCCACTTTCTCTCTTAGGTTCGCTCTCCCAGAGCCACCATCTTGGGTAATCGGGTCGGGTACGCGCCCGGGACCAGGCCCACCAGCGTGCGGTGGTGGGTGAGGAGTGTAAGGTCGTGTAAATGGGTCAAGCCAAGTCTGCGGAGGCAAGGTCATGGATGAGGTAGTGAGAGGGTGAGCGGGACCTCACCCCAAGGTAGGAGGCGAAGAGCCTAATGCAGTTTTTCCTCTTATGCAAGTGCGGGTGGTCCCTCTCTTCCGAGGTGGGACTATCTTCCCACTTCTCTTGTGCGTGCCTACTGCAAGGATGTCTTCACTTGATTGTAGTGGTTGCTAAGTCCTTCGACTGGAATTAGAGGCCTAGAGATGTGCGCGAGTGTATCCCGCACAACCTAGGACTCTAAACCTGGAGTGGGGGAACCTGAAGCGAGCTCGCAAGCAAGCTTCTTGCGGTCGTCAATGGCAGCTGACCTCCAAATCTGTTAACACGCAAAACAGCCTCACAGCCTCGTCAAAAAGCTCAGAAGGCTTCGTCGAGAAACGGCGAATGTGTTGCGGGGGTCGGTGTGGCGTGGGGCTGCCAGAGTGCACATGCCTAGGGCACCCTGTGTGCGTGAGAGTGGGTGTGTTCGGGGCCCTTGCAGGTGCGTGGCGCAGTGAGTGAAGTGAGGGTTTATGATTAGTGAAGTGTTGCGAAGCTTATGGGATGGTTGGCGAGGTGGATGAAGGTGGTGAGCGACGGAGACACCTCGCCGAAGGTTTGGGTGGAGGTGGAGAAGGTGGTGGTGATTGGTGGCATCGAGGGATATTTTCAAGAAATAAAGAGGGGGGATAAGAGTAGAAGGGAGAGAGAAGTTAAACTAACCTAACCTAAGGACGAAGGAGGCAGGAGAGGCGTCTGGCTGGTGCGGCCGATGTCGGAGACAAAGATCTCTATAGGTGAGGCGGCAGCGAAGACAGGGGCAGAGGCAGCGTCAAGGCTGGTATGGCTGACGCAGATGAACGAGATGAAGGTAACCCAACCACTTGTATTGTGGTTGGCCGATGAGAGAGAGGGGACGGAGACGCCAGAGCTTGCAAAGAGGTTGTGGCCGGCGAGGAGAGAGGAAAGTGGGGGAACCGGCCCAATTCCAAACTGAGGAGATGCAGAATGAGTTGGGGCTTCTTAAATAGGTCCTGGAGGTTGGGTTTGTGCTTGGAAACTAAGCTTCCAAGCATGGCAAGCTTGTTGGACTTGGAAGTTCAAAAATACCCAAATCTCTCATGCATTCACATGAGAGATTAGGTATAAATTAGGGCTCATCAGTGGGTTTGGATTGAAGAGGATTACTTAGAGAATCTCTCTTCCAATTTTGGGAGTGATTCTCTTAGCAATCAAGGAGAATCCTCCTTCTAAAGCTTGCCAGAGTAGGATTCCCTCTGCTATAATGGCAAAGTGACCTAATTACAAAGAACGAAGAAGAAGCTAGGGGGGTTTCTGCAGAGGTTTTCGAAAGTTAGGGGTAGAAATGTAATTGGGTTGGACCTATTTTCCAAAGTAGGTCAAGATGAATTTTCCTTAGGTCCAAATTTTGGTGCAAACCTAATTTGGACCTAAGGAATCCAATGGTAAAGTTGGATTTTGGGTTTGACCATGTTTGATTGGGAAATTTACGTGAAAACCCAATTTAGGGCAAATATTTGTCTGAGACCCCAATTTAGGTCAAAATAGGTTCCAAAAGCTAAATTGAAAGTTATAAACACTAGATAATATTTTTATATGATTTTTAGAGGGCTTAGGTGAATTTCATCTGGAGCAGAACCTTGTTAAATCAAGTGAGTCAGTTTTAGTGTTACAAGAAGTCATTTAATTCCCAGAATTCACATGAACCCTGTTCTGTTTGAACCAACCCACTTTTTATCTTATTAAGACCATTTGACCTGTGTTTAGCTCATGAGAAAGCCTGTTGTTGTATTGTAATGGTAAAATTACAATTTTACCCCTTATTTCTTATTTTTATCTCAGAATGATTATTCAGTGAATTAGGACCTCCAGTTAATTATGTAGGAGCTTTTGTTCATTCTCTTTTCTGGGTCAACATGAGCTAGTTAGGGCTCATGATGATGTTCCCATCATACCGTCATGCCTAGCTTTTGCTAGTCCCTTAGGAAAATTATAAGGTTTTAACTTCTGTTCTAGACCATGAGTTCCTTGATGTTCAGAAATTATGATGAGTGCTTTTTTTTTATTAGGTTAGAATGCCAATAGTAGGCCTAGAGGTACATAAGTATCAACCAAGATCCAGACCTAACCAGTTCTAGCCTCAGTCCTCTGCGAAGGTTTCTAAGGCCCACAGGAACTATCCTAAGGTACATAGAGGATTCTCTTTGTTTGGAGAGTTTTCTCTCTCTTTTCTTTTTATTTCTAACTTCGGATTGGCTTCTCAACACGGTCTGTATCGGATTCCTCATCCCCATCATTAATCCTCGAAGGGTCCCTAGCAATCGATGCTTCGTTACGGCACTACCCATGGCAACCCCCAGAACCCTGGCTTTCGATATTTTGAGATAATCCCGCCCATGGCGTTCTGTAGCTAAATCCAGACCCTAACAATCGACACTTCGTGATAATACCTCCCATGGAATCTGAACTAGCACAAGGTGCTTACATGCCCCCAGTAGGATATGTAAATATCCTAGGAGACAAGCACCGAGGAGACGATATGTTATTGTGCATCTTCGAGGGGAATTTCCCACCTCTCCGTGCCGGGAACTCATCCAAATCAACTTATGTTGATCGGTCGCTTCTAATCTAGGCGACTTTTTCAGAACACTTAAACGCTTTTACGTGATTTTGATACTTATGTGGACTAAACCAGACTGTGTGTGGATTAGGGTGCTTAGGTTACCGAGTCCCGCAAACTAGAGGTCAGTTAACAAGGCTGAATACTCCCTAAGCCTTAGACCTAATACTTAAGCTTTGCATTTTCCCCAACCTCTTGAGGATTATCCAGATCTTAGTGGATACTTAAATTTTTAAGCTTAAGAGTCTAGCCCAAGAGGCCAAAGATTACTGTTCCTACTAATCTCTTTTGTGTCTCATTAGCACTTTTTTTCCTTTCATTTTCTTTTTCTTGATATGGTTTAGAACTTTAGTTAACCCCTTAATTTGTTACTAATGACTATCTCTTCTTTTCATTTTGTGCTTATTTTTGACATTTTTCTCTTTTCCCCTTTTTCTTCTCATGATTTGTATGGCCTGAAAATTTTCTTTTCTCCAATTTTTTTGTTCTTTTTCACAATTTTCTTTTTTTTTAGTATTTTTGGCATATATGATTTTTGTGAAGGCCCTTCTGAATTTTAATTTCTGTATGTTTGCACTTTACCACCCCCCCATGCCTAAGTTTTGCAATGTCCTCATTGTAAACGAATGGTGTGAAATAGTGTTGGGTTCAGGGACTTAGAATACGATTTATCGGGTGGGCGAACGGGTCGGGAATGACTATTGCGGACGATTTCAAGCTCTGGCACGTGTACCAGAGGTGGGATCAACTGTTCTAAGAAAATCGAACTCAGGGTGCAATAGACGTGAAGTACAAATGGGTAATTAGAAGGATCTCGGGTTTTTGGAATGACGGGTTGCCTCCCATTAAGTGCTAAATTCAACACCTTCAGCCGAACGAGAAGTGGTATGGAGAGGGAGTGGTCAAATTAGCTGAGTTTTGTAGAATAAGCACCTTGATCAAGAGCCTGGTTAGTCCAACCAAGTTATTACGACCCGGTTCTCAAATCCCTATAGGACACGAGACCGGTTGGATTCGACTAATCCCAAGACCCAATCGTCCAACAAGAAATAACCAAAAAGCAGGAAAGTAAACCACATTCACTATGCTAAGTAACTAACAGTAAAAGAGTACAAGCAATAAAAGAAGTAAAAGCTACTAACAGTACATATCACCACCACAACAGTAAAGTGGAAACAAAGTACAAAAATGTAAACGGAAACAAGAGTCTGAACTCACTAACAAAAGAAAGTACAACAACAAGAAGACTATTGCTGGGCTCGACTGGGCCCAGCACCCTCTACACCCGGTGACTCGGGTTGCTCAACACCTGGACCTGGAAGGGGTTACGAGTAAATAGAGTCAGCGAACGTTGAGTAGAGTGGTAACCAACTAACTAAAGCAGTAAAAGCTAACAGGTAATTTATCTTTTCCAATTACTTTATTTTACAAGTTATTCCTTTTCACCCATTGGTTTATTTTTCAGATCTCTTTCTTGATCTCGAATGTTCCTTGTGGGAACGATCTTGTAACGACCCAATTCCCGAGTCCCTACGAGACACGAGAACCGGACCGACTCGACTAATCCCAAGACCTAGTCGTCCAACGAGGAAGTAACCAAAAGACAGTAAAATAAACCACATTCAGCATGAATATAACTAACAGTAAGAAAGTACAGCAGTAAGGAAAGAAACTACTACAGTAGGTACCACCACAACAGTTGAACAACATTTATCATATAACAAGAACTGCAGGTAAAGAAAGTACAGCGGAAACAAAAACTACTCACTATAACAGAAATAAAAGAAGTACAAAAGACTGTGGTAAACTCTACTGGACCCTACTCGGCCCAGCGTCCTCTGCAACCGCTGACCCTGGCTGCTCAACACCTGGTCCTGAAAAAGGTAACGAGTGTAACACGTCAGCAAAACGCTGAGTAGAGTGGCAAACTAAACTAAAGACAACAGTAGAGTGTACAGTAGCTGTTATGTTTTATTACTTTCTTTATGTACATCTTTCAATTTTCTCACTATTTCATTTATTTCTCAGATCCTTCACTTGATCTCGAATGTCCTCGTGGGAACGATCTTGATTGCAGTCTTTTCCAAAAGTAGAAGTAGCACGTGGTGCTCTCCTGGCTGGGAGAGTCCCCCGTGGTGATCCTACCCTCAGTCAACCACCCCAAGGTCACTGACAGATGTAACGGTGACTACGGCACGTGTGATAAACGCACAAGTAGCTAGCCCACACTGGCACGCGGTCAGTCGTTTCCGTTAGCGGGTGCGCCCAAAGCACAGCACGGAACCAGGGCAGAGCCCTCTCAGTAACAGGGGTCCAACCCCTCCATAGTAACCAAACCGGGTCCTTGCCCCTCCACAGTCCGCGCACCCTCTCCTGACTACCCTGGTTTGCCCTAGTGGGCCTAACAAGTCGGTGAAGGAGGCTAGCAGAACCCCGGGGCCCGTGGGGTAGCTAGTACTCTCCTAACACTAGTAGCTCTCCTCGGTACTACGTACGTGAGGGCCAGCAAGTCGGTACAGAGTGGCCAATCCTAACCCCGGGTCCCTGGGGCGGCTAGCTCCGCTCTGCACTAAACAGGGGGACAGTTGCTCTCCTTGGTACTCCGTACTCAAGCGCCAGCTCACTTCCCCAAAACTATTCCATTCACTTTCCAGGAGTTCTACTCCTACTTCCCCGTAGGGTTCCATCCTTTTTACTCAAGATCCAGGTTTCACTTCCCAGTTTCACATTCTTACAATTCATGTTCTCAACCACGTTAGCTATTCACAACAGGCAGCTGTTAATTCAAATTACAGGCAGCTTTATATCTCTTTCCATTTTCCAAGACTGCAGTATATACATTCCACTAGTTTTCCATCCTAGGATTCATGCCATATCCTAGGATCTATCATACAATCTAATTTTCCAGCCCTAGGATTCATGCAACACCTAGGAGCTATCATTCCATACATTTCTCATTCCTAGGATTCATGCAATGTCCTAGATTCTAGTTAAGGTTCCATACTTTAATAGATTTTAATAACTTAAGCTACTCTACCAGGTACAACGGGAGTAATGGGGGCGTGATCGGGAATCCCACGTGCCTCCGCGACTCCCAAGACTGCAACTGAACGAGGTCCTAACACAAGGATAAAACACAAGGAGTGTCTCAAAATAGTGTATAGCTGTTGTAGACGGGTAGAGGAATTAATTCTGAAAAGAACGCAACTCGAATCGCGGAAAACGGAGCCTGAACGGGCCCTAAACGGGTCGAAAAAGACGATACTATGCAAGATCAGACGTCTGGAACTTCTTCCAGACGTCTTAAAAAGTGGATCAGAGAATTACCTGTTCAGCGTGGTTTCCCAGACGTCCAGAAGTCTGCGGGGACGTCTGTCCTATCTCCCAGACGTCCGATGGTCACCTCGGACGTCTGGATGTCACTCCCACCATCTGGTACAACTTCCAGACGTCTGATTCGCAAAGGATGGTGAATCAGCGAACTTGCGCACAGCCAACTGCCTCCCTCAGTACGGTCAGTCGACAGGAAGGAAGAAGAAGGCGGAATACTCACCTTTCAGACATCTGTATGAGCTTCCAGACGTCTCCCTCGCCGTCAGGCTATCAACCCAGACGTCTGATTCTGGAAATTTTTCCAGAATCAGGGCGCAACCCGTCCTCCGCTCGCGACGCCGCCCTCGTCGTACCTCGCGCGTCTGCTGCTCAGACCGCAGCAGGTCCCTCTCCGCGTCGCTCCGCGCCCCCTGCGCCCTCCGCCGGCCGGCCAAGCTGCTCCGGCGAGCTCGCCCTCACGGCAGAGCTCCGCTCTCGTACGCCGCACCTCCTCCGCGCTCACTGCAGCCACCGCTGCCGCCCTCGCGCTCGCGCTCACGCTCACTAGCTGAAGGAGAAGAAGGAGGAGACGGTGGAGACGGGAGGGGAGGCGTGGCCTTTTAAGGCCGCGCGAGGAGGAGAGAGGGCGCGGCGGGCGTCTGCAACCGCAGAAGAAAAAAAAGAGAGGGAATAATGAATATGCGGTCTGCATGCTCAGGCACGCAGATGACTCGCGCGTGTGGAAGATAACAGTTTTTCAGACGTCTGGAAACCATCCCAGACGTCTGGCAAGACGTCTGGATGTGATCCCAGACGTCTGGTCCGGCTTTTGGGCCACCTCCCAGACGTCTTAAAAGACGTCTGAGGCACGCGTTCGTAACAGATCTTGATTGCAGTCTTTTCCGAAGAGTAGAAGGCACATGTGGTGCTCTCTTGGTCGGGAGAGTCCCCCGTGGTGATCCTACACCTAGTCAACCACCCAAAGGTCACAGACAGACTAGTGGTGACTACAGCACACGCGATAAGTGCACGGGTAGCTATCCCGTACTGGCACACGGTTAGTCATTTCAGCTAACGGGTACGTCCAAAGTACAGCGCGGAACAGTATAAGGCATAGCCCTCTCAGTAACAAGGGTCTAGCCCTTCAGAACCAAACAGGGGTCTTGCCCCTCCACAGTCCGCGCACTCTCGTCTGACTACCCTGGTTTTCCCAGTGGGCCCAACAAGTCGGTGTAGGGTGGCTAACTAAACCCCGGGACCCGTGGGGTGGCTAGCTCTCTCTCTACACTAGTAGCTCTCCCTGGTACAGTATACGCGAGGACCAAGAAGTTGGTGTAGAGTAGCTAATCCTAACCCCGGGTCCCAACCCAAGGGCGACTAGCTCCGCTCTACACTAAACAAGGGACAGTCGCTCTCCTTGGTACCATATGTACTCATGGGCCAACACACTTCCAACTCATATTTCCAGATCCATTTCATTTATTCACAGGAGCTCTACTCCTAATTCCCCGTAGGGTTCATGCTCGTATTTCTCATACCATTCCATACCAGGATTCATCATTCACATTTCCATTCTCAGGTTATGCACATGCAGTTTGTATTTCCCTCATTTAACATATACAATAGGTAATGTCACATGTAACTGTTTAACTAGCACAGGTATTTCATATCTCACAGGTAGCTCTTGTTTATTAACAAGCAGTTGTTAACATTTCTATTTATTCATTTAAGACTGCAATTTCAAACACTCATACAAATAGTGCAAGTACTTCTCATCCTAGGATTCATGCCACTTCCTAGGTTTCTAGTTATCCAATTTCACATAAGCACTCAAGGTTTATAATTAAATTAGTGGAAGACCACTCTATCAGACAACCCAGGAGTATTGGGGGCTCGAATGGCAGGCTCTCGTGCCTCAGCAAGGCCCAAACATGCAATTGATTAAAGTCCTATAACAAGGAACATACCATAATGGAACATTTAGAATAGTATAAAAGGCCTTCTAACAAGTAGAGGAACTCACAAGGAAAACATCGATATCTTGTTTGTGTAAAACGGACCTCAAACGGACCCTAAACGGGTCAAAAACAAGACTGCAGACCTACCTCTGACATCTGACTCAAGGTCCAGACGTCTTAAAAGTAACCAGAAACTCACCTCAGGCTCTACGTCGACCTCAGACGTCTAGAACCTCTTCTAAACCGTCTGGACCCAGCTCCAGACGTCCGACCTTTCCTCCGGACGTCTGGGAGTGCTTCCGGTCATCTGGTAAGCTATCCAGACATCCGAATCGCGTGGGAGGGCATGCCCCGCGCCTTCCTGAAGCTATCTCTGCATGCAACAGGCAAAATCCACCGCTTTTCGCCATGCAGATCGAGGCTGTGGTGCGGCTTGCATGGCCGTATCCGCAAAAGGAACGTACCTTGCGGAAGCTGCTTTTAGACGTCCGGTGTAGTCACCAGACGTCTGCTCCGTCGTCTGGACATCACACCAGACGTCTGATTCTGGAAAAATCCCATAATCAGAGCTACCTTCTACTCTCCCTCGCCGCGTGTAGCCGCGACCTCGCTTCCTTGTCTGTAGCTCCGGCTGCAGTAACTGTTGGGGACGTCTCCACCGACGCGCTCCTCCTCCCGCATGCGCCGCTCCGACCATGCACCCTCCAGCGAGCCCCCACGAGCTCACGAGCTCAAACTCTTCCTCCTCTCCTCACGTCGCCTCTCCTCCTCATTGCCACTCTCACACTCTCTCTTGTGCTCGCTCCTCTCGCTGTGGTGGAGAGGAAGGGAAGAAGGTGGCTGGGGTGAAGTGGGGAAGAGAGGAAGGGGGAGAGGGCCTTTTATAAGGTGCATTGGGGTTTGGATGGAGGAGAGAAGAGGGAACGAGAGAGAAGAGAGGTACTGTCTAAGTGCAGCTCGCACGCAGACGCGAAGGCTTATACAAAAATTTTGATTTCCAGACATCTGGAAAGGGGTCCAAACGTCTGACCAGACGTCTGACCGGCAGTCCAGGCGTCTTAAAAGGCTCAGGAAAGAATGGGTCTTTACACAGGTGCTTGTTTAGATCAATAGGCTAATGATGCAGCCCAAACCCAATCAATCTGATGGGTTGATAAATATAGATCAGGAGATGTGGAACCCACCATATACTATGGAGCTCGGAATGATGTGGAATTGTGAATTCAGGGTTTGGTTAAGTCGAATTAGCCTGGTCAGGGTAGGGATCCGTAAAATAATCAATGGATAATGCGGAAACCTTACAAGAGTGATCGGAGGATGATGGAGCATGGTTTGTAGTCTGATCCATGTCCAAAACCCGATAAAGATGTGGAGGCGAATATTCTGCAATTAGCTCAGTAAGAGGGGAATCAGAATAGAAATTAAGTCCAGTTGCAGGTCGGGGTTGAAAACGGGTTTGGATGGGTTCTATATGCGGATGAGGTGGCTTCAATAAGAATTGTATATGAGGCTCTTCTATAAAGGAATTACAGGTGGGTTCATTTAGAGAGTCCTCATAGTAGCTATCTGTTACGACCCGGTTCCCGAATCCCTATAGGACAAGAGACCGACTTGACTCGACTAATCTAAAGACCCAATCATCCAACAAGAAATAACCAAAAAGCAGGAAAGTGAACCACATTCACTACGCTACGTAACTAACAGTAAAAGAGTACAAGTAGTAAGGATAGAAAAGCTGCTAACAGTACATATCACCACCACAACAGTAAAGTGGAAACAAAGTACAGAACGTAACAATAAAAAGAGTTTGAACTCACTAACAAAAGAAAGTACAACCACAGGAAGACTACTGCTACTGGCCTCTACTGGGTCCAGTACCCTCTGCAGTCGGTGACTCGGGCTGCTCAACACCTGGACTTGAAAAGGGTTATGAGTAAACAAAGTCAGTGAACGCTGAGTAGAGTGGCAACCAACTAACTAAAGCAGTAAAATCTAACAGATAATTTATCTTTTCCAATTACTTTGTTTCACAAGTTATTCCTTTTCACCCTTTGGTTTATTTTTCAGATCACTTTCTTGATCTCGAATGTTCCTCGTGGGAACGATCTTGATTGCAATCTTTTCCGAAGAGTAGAAGGTGCACGTGGTGCTCTCCTGGCAGGAAGAGTCCCCCGTGGTGATCCTACACCCAGTCAACCACCCCAAGGTCACGGATAGACGTAGCGGTGACTACAGCACGTGCGATAAGCGCATGGGTAGCTACCCCGCACTAGCACGCGGTCAGTCGTTTCCACTAACAGGTACACCTAAAGTACAACACGGAATAGTATAGGGCCTAGCCCTCTCAGTAACAGGGGTCTAGCCCCTCAGAACCAAACAGGGGTCTCACCCCTCCATAGTTCGCACACCCTCATCTGACTACCCTGGTTTGCCCAGTAGGCCTAACAAGTCGATGTAGGGTGGCTAGCTGAATCCCGGGCCCTGTGGGGTGGCTAGCTCTCCCCAGTACAGTGTACGGGAGGGCCAAGAAGTCAGTGTAGAGTGGTCAATCCTAACCTCGGGTCCCAACCCAAGGGCAGCTAGCTCCGCTCTACACTAAACAGGGGACAGTTGCTCTCCTTGGTACCCCGTACTCAAGGGCCAGCACACTTCCCACTCACATTTCCAGATCCATTCCATTTATTCATAGGAGCTCTACTCTTAATTTCCCGTAGGGTTCATACTCGTATTTCTCATGCCATTCCATACCAGGTTTCATCATTCACATTTCCATTCTCAAGTTATACACATGTAGCTCATATTTCTATCATTTAACATATACAACAGGTAATGTCACAAGTAACTGTTTAACTAGCACAAGTAATTCATATTTCACAGGTAACTCTTGTTCATTAACAGGCAGTTGTTAACATTTCTATTCATTCATTCAAGACTGTAATTCCAAACACGCATACAGACATTTCAAGTACTTCTCGTCCTAGGATTCATGCCATATCCTCGGTTTTAATTATTCAATTCACATGTGCATTTAGGTTTTATAATTAAATTAGGGGAAGACCACTCTACCAGACAACCTGGGAGTATTGGGGGCTCGAACGGTAGGCTCTTGTGCCTCTGCAAGCCCCGAACCCGCAACTGATAGAAGTCCTATAACAAGAAACATACCACAATGGAACATTTTTAACATTATAAAAGGCCTTCTAACAAGTAGAGGAACTCACAAGGAAGACGTCAAAATCTTATTTGCGTAAAACGGACCTCAAACTGACCCTAAGTGGTCAAAACTAAGGCTACAGACCCAAATCAGACGTCTGGAACAAGGTCCAGACATCTTAAAAGTAACCAGAAACTCACCTCAGGTTCTGCGTCGACCTCAAATGTCCAGAAACTTTTCTAGACCATCTGGACCCAGCTCTAGACATCCGAACTCTCCTCCGGACGTCTGGGGGTACTTCCGGTCGTTTGGTAAGCTGTCCAGACATCCGAAATGCATGGAAGGGCATGCCCTGTGCCTTCCCAAAGCAATCCCTGCATGCGACAACCAAATCGCCTACATTTAGCCATGCAAATCGTAGCTGCGGTGAGACCTACATGGCTGTATCAGCAAAAGGAACGTACCTTCGAGAAGATCTACTTTCAGATGTCCGGTGTAGTCACCAGACGTCCGCCCAGTCGTCTGGACGTCACGCCAGACGTCTGATTCTAGGAAAATCCCAAAACCAGAGCCACTTCCTACTCTCCCTCACCGCGGGCAGCCACGGCCTCACCTCCTCGCCTGTAGCTCCGACAGCAGCAGTGTCGAGGATGGCTCCCCCAATGCATTCCTCCTCTCGCACGCGTCGCTCTAGCCGTGTGCCCTCCGGTGAGCTCCCACAAGCTCACGAGCTCAAGCTCTTCCTCCTCTCCTCACGCCGCCTCTCCTCCTCATCGCCGCTCTCGCGCTCTCTCTCGCGCTCGCTCCTCTTGCTGTGGTGGAGAGGAATAGAAGAAGGTGGCTAGCTATGGTGAAGTGGGGAAGAAAGGAAGAGGGGGAGAGGGGTTTTATAGAGGTGCATTAGGGTTCGGTGGAGGGAAGAGGGAAAGAGAGAGAAGAGAGGTACTGTTTGCGTGCAGACGCGAAGGCTCGTACCAAAATTTTGATTTCCAGATGTCTGGGAAGGGGTCCAGACGTTTGACTGACAGTCCAGACGTCTTAAAAGGCTCAGGACAGAATGGGTCTTTACATCATAACAAACTTAAAGGAAGTTTCATCCCCAAAACTTAAGCTAGCTAGGGTGCAGAAAAAGAACTATATACGCATAAAAAACTTAAAGAGGATCGAAGCCGGTACGAAAAGATATACCCTCGAAAAGCTCCGGGTACCACTCTCGCATTGCCGCCTCAGGCTCCTAGGTAGCCTCCTTGTACCTCTGGCTCCTCCACAAGACCTTCACCAGGGGTACCTGCTTTCGTCTCAAACTCCGGACGACTCTGTCTAGTATCTGTACTAGTCGCTCAAGGTAGGTCAGGTCGTCACCCACCTCGACACTCTCATGGCTCAGAACGTGGCTGGGATCGACGACGTACTTCCTGAGGTTGGACATGTGGAACACGTCATGCACACCAAAAAGCTAGGGAGGAAGGGCAAGCCTGTAAGCAATGGGTCCTATCTGCTCCTAGACCTCAAAGGGCCCCACAAACCTCGACGCAAGCTTCCCTTTCACCCCAAACCGCTGCAGGCCCTCCATGGGCGAAATGCAAAGAAAGACGTGATCCCCAACCTCGAACTGCGCCTCTTTGCGCTTCCAATCAGCATAACTCTTCTGTCTGCTCCTAACAGTGCGAAGTCGTCTGTGAATCTGCTCTATAACCTCCTGACTCTACTGGATCAACCTGGGGCCAACCTCCCAATTGGTCCCCACCTCAACCCAACTCAAGGGCGTAGTACACCTCCGTCCGTACAGAGCCTCGTAGGGTACCATGCCGATACTCAAGTGATAGCTATTATTATATGCAAATTCTGCCAGGGGTAGGTGCTCCTCCCAAGAACCTCTCCAGTCCAGTACACAGGCATGCAAAAGGTCCTCAAGTGTATATTATGCGCTCTGACTGTCCGTCCATCTGGGGGTGGTACGCCGTACTGAACCTCAACTGTGTCCCCAAAGCCTACCGAAACTCAGCCCAAAACTGGGAAGTAAAGCGGGTATCCCGGTCGGATACAATCTCACGTGGGACTCCGTGCAGACGTACCATGTCACAAATATACCTCTCCTCCCACTACGTTGGTCCCAAGGTGACACGGATCGGCAAGAAACGTGCCATCTTCGCCAATCTATCTACAATCACCCAGACTGCGCCGTGTCCTCGCTAGGTAACGGGCAAGCCCACCACCAAGTCCATGGTGATGCTCCCCCACTTCCACTCTAGCACAGGAAGTGGCTGCAACGGCCCTGCAGGCCTCTGATGCTCGGCCTTCACCTGCTGGCACACCAAACACTGCTACACGAACTCACCTACATCCCGCTTCATCCCTCTCACCAAAAGTCATGTCTCAGATCATGGTACATCTTCGTGTTCCCGGGATGTATGGTGAACCTGGACCCGTATGCCTCAATCAAGAGCTCTCCCAACAACTGCTCATCCATGGGAATGCACAAACAACCCCTCATATGCAGCCCCTCATCTGTAAAGGAGAAGTCTCCTGGGTCCCCTGACAGTACTCTATCTCGTAATGACTGCAGATACGGATCTATCATCTATCCTGTAATGATGCAGTCCATCAGCTTTGGTCTCATCTGTCGTGTCACTGTCACTGCCCCACAATGCCCCTGTAACTCTAGGGGTCGCCAACTGCCCAAGTCCTCCATAAGTCTCCAGCTCTGTGCCTGTAAGCTGGCTAAGTGGGTGGGCGCCTTTCGGCTCAAGGCATCAGCCACCACGTTGGCCTTCCCTGGATGGTAGGAGATGCTGCAGTCATAGTCCTTCAGGAGCTCTAACCAACGTCTCTATCTCATGTTAAGCTCCTTCTAATCAAACAAATACCTAAGGCTCTTATGATCCGTGAATATCTTAAAGGTCTCATCATAAAGGTAGTGCCTCCATGTCTTTAGTGCGAAGACAACAACTGCCAAATCTAAGTCATGGGTAGGGTAGCTATGCTCATGGGGCTTCAGTTGTCACGAAGCGTAAGAGACAACGTGACCCCCCTGCATGAGCACACCCCCTAACCCCTGCAACGAAGCGTCCGTGTAGACAACAAAATCGCCGCTGCTATCTGGGATGGTAAGCACAGGAGCCGAAGTTAGCCTCTCCTTCAACTCCTGAAAACATGCCTCACAAGTGTCTGTCCAAGCAAAGGGTACGTCCTTTCGGGTCAACTGAGTCATAAGACGTGCAATCTGCAAGAGACCTAGATAAACCACCGGTAGTAACCTGCCAGTCCCAAGAAACTGCTGATCTCTGCCACTGTACGTGGCCTCTTCCACCTGAGTACTGCCTCTACCTTGGCTGGATCCACAACCAAGCCATCCCCTTAAATCACATGACCCAAGAAGGTCACCTGCCTCAACCAAAACTCTCACTTGCTGTATTTGGCATACAGCCTACATCATCTCAACGTGTCCAGAACCATCCGCAAGTGCTGTCTGTGCTGCGCCTAATCCCGTGAGTAAATTGGCACATCATCAATAAATACCACCACAAACTGATCTAGATACAGTTTGAGCACTCGATTCATCAAATCCATGAAGGCAGCAGGGGCGTTGGTCAACCCAAACAGCATGACACAAAACTCATAGTGTCCGTACCAGGTGCGGAAAGCTGTCTTGGAGACATCGGTCTCCCTGATCCTCAACTGGTGGTAGCCTGATCTTAGATCTATCTTGGAGAATACCGTAGCACCTCGCAAATGGTCAAACAGATCATCAATCCTCGGTAGCGGATACTTATTCTTGATGGTAACCCTATTCAGCTGTCTGTAGTCGACACAAAGGGGCAGGGTACCATCCTTCTTCTTCACAAATAACACCGAGGCTCCCCACGGGGACGCACTGGGCCTCACAAAGCTCTTCTCCAACAGGTCCTGCAACTGGGACTTGAGCTCTCATAGCTCAAGTGGTGCCATCCTATACGGTGCCATAGAAATGGGGCTGGTCCCCGGTACCAGTGAGATCTCAAACTCAATCTCACGCTTAGGTAGTAGTCCTAGAAGCTCCTTGGGAAACACGTCAGGGTACTCTCTGACCACCGAGATGCTCTGAAAGTCTGCCACGGGGCTAGGCTCTGCCACTACACAAGCCAGAAAGCCCTCACACCCCTGGCCCAAAAGTCTCGCTGCCCAAAGTGCAAAAATGCACCTGAAACCTCCATCCACCAACTGTCCATGAAACTCGAAGGAAGGCATCTCCGGTATGGAGAAGATGATCTTCCTTTCAAAATAGTCCACCAAAGCGTGGTAAGCATATAGCCAATCCATCCCCAGAATCATGCTAAAATCTTCCATAAGTATTACGATCAGGTCAACGGGGAGGCTGTGTCCCCTAACACTGACCTCACAGTCTGTGTAGACCTCCTCAGCTACAAACAGCTGACCGCCCGAACCTCTGATCACAAACGGATCCTCTAACAACATGCAGTCCTATCCCAAATTGACAGCAAAACTCACAACAACAAACGAGTGCGTGGCGCCGGAATCAAAAAGTACGTAAACTAATTTTCCAGAAACTGTAACCATACCTGCTACCACTAAACCTGATGCCCTGGCATCTTTGTGTGTCAGGGCGTTGATGCGCCCCTCAGCTCTCAGTGTAGAAGAAGTAGCCACACTCTACATCGGACGAGTAGCCGCTATCCGGTACCCTCCCCGCGACTACTGTCCTCCTCCACGTGCCTAGGAACCACGACCACCTACTCGTCCTTCAGCACTCAGTGCGAGGAGCATCTGCTACGCTCCAGCCCTAGACAGGCAGTCTCTCCTAATGTGGCCCGGCTGGCCACACAGGTAGCAAAGGGGGGCTCCACTCCCTCCCTCGGTAAGTCCCTGCTGATGGCTGGGCGAGGGTCCAATGTTGGTAGTTGGCCCCTGTCGAGGGCCCCTAAAGACCACTGACGGCCCCGCAAAACGAGATGACTCTCCTGCAGGCACCGTGTGCCTCCTCTCTCGTCAGCCCTGTGAGTACTCTGGCTGGTAGGGCCTCTTCCGTCTGCTGTCGGTGTCTCGTGCAGTTGGGTTGGTCTCCTCGTACATCATAGCTACATCCACCATTCTCGAGAAGGTGGGCAGCTTCAGGGGCTTGACATACCCCCGAATGGCATGCTGGAGCCCCTCAGTGAACCTCCACAGGAGCTCCTCCTCAGTAGCCACAGATGTCGCAGCAAAATGTGACAGCTAAAGGAAGCACGTGCGGTACACACTAACAGTCATCGTCCCCTGGTAGAGAGTGTGGAACTCCCACCCCCTCTAGTCCTGCCACGTCTGCAGGAAGTACTGCTCGCAGAAGAGGGTCACAAACTGGTCCCACGTTGGCTCTGCCCTCCCCTGGCCTCTGACTGCCCTCCACCACCTGTGTGCCGCACTCTCCAGCTGATACGTGGCAAAGGCCACGCGGCACTCCGCAGGGGGGCGAAGGGTGTCAAACACCTTCTCGATCTGCTCCAGCCAGTCCTCTGCCTCAGACGGATCCTCATCCCCCTTGAAAGAGGGGGCTTCAACTTCCAAAACTGTCTGAAAAGCTCAGAGTGCAACTGTAGTGGGGGAATGGGTACGCCTTCAGGCAGGGAAGGCTCATGCTTAGAAGTGTTAGAGTGAGGTGGGGGTGGTGGAGGACCAATCCCTTCCCCTCGTCCAGCGCTGCGACGATCTCGTGATCCCACAGAAGACTTCCCCTCCAGGTCCCCAAGGAGAGGCACCCGTGGAGGTGGGTGGAGCTCCTCTCGTACTATATGTTGTATCAACTGAGCGAGGTCCTAGGCCTGAATGCCCGGGAGGAGTGGCTGGTCAACTGACGCCTCGAGACCAGCACGTCCGCCCCTCCGACCTCGTCCACGGCTGCGTCCGCAGCTCGCCTCAAGGACTCCTCGTCGAGGCATCTCCTGCAAGGAGACGCAAAAACAGAACAAAAAGAAGTCAACTCTAACGGACTTCAGCGAGGGAAACTTAGAACAGATGTCAAGGAATACGTTGTGGTGGTTACTCTAGTTACATGCAAGTGAATTGGTTATTCTCAAGCTAGTTGGTTCATTTCTCGAGACGACCTTGCTCTGATACCATCTTGTTACGACCCGATTCCTGAATCCCTACAGGACACGAGATCGGCCCGACTCGGCTAATCCCAAGACCCAGTCGTCCAACAAGAAATAACCAAAAAGCAGGAAAGTGAACCACATTCACTATGCTATGTAACTAACAGTAAAAGAGAAGTAGTAAGGAAAGAAAAGCTGCTAATAGTACATATCACCACCACAACAGTAAAGTGGAAACAAAGTACAGAACGTAACAGTAACAAGAGTCTAAACTCACTAACAAAAGAAAGTACAACCACAGGAAGACTACTGCTACTGGGCTCTACTGGGCCCAGCACCCTCTGCAGCCGGTGACTCGGGCTGCTCAACACCTGGACCTGAAAAGGGTTACGAGTAAATAGAGTCAGCAAACGCTGAGTAGAGTGGCAACCAACTAACTAAAGCAGTAATAGTTAACAGGTAATTTATCTTTTCTAATTACTTTATTTCACAAGTTATTCCTTTTCACCCTTTGGTTTATTTTTCAGATCTCTTTCTTGATCTCGAATGTTCCTCGTGGGAACGATCTTGATTGCAGTCTTTTCCGAAGAGTAGAAGGCACACGTGGTACTCTCCTGGCTGGGAGATTCCCCCGTGGTGATCCTACACCCAGTCAACCACCCCAAGGTCACGGACATACGTAGCGGTAACTACGGCACGCACGATAAGCGCACGGGTAGCTACCCCGCACTGGCACGCGGTCAGTCGTTTCAGCTAATGGGTACGCCCAAAGTACAGCACAAAACAGTATAGGGCCTAGCCCTCTCAGTAATAGGGGTCTAGCCCCTCAAAACTAAACAGGGGTCTCGCCCCTCCATAGTCCACGCACCCTCGTCTGACTACCCTGGTTTGCTCAGTGGGCCTAACAAGCCAGTGTAGGGTGGCTACCTGAACCCTAGGCCCCGTGGGGTTGCTAGCTCTCTCCCTACACTAGTAGCTCTCCCCGGTATAGTGTACGGGAGGGCCAAGAAGTCGGTGTAGAGTGGCCAATCCTAACCCCGGGTCCCAACCCAAGGGCAGCTAGCTCCGCTCTACACTAAACAGGGGACATCACTATCCTTGGTACCCTGTACTCAAGGGCCAGCACACTTCCCACTCACATTTCCAGATCCAATCCATTTATTCATAGGAGCTCTACTCCTAATTCCTCGTAGGGTTCATGCTCGTATTTCTCATGCAATTCCATACTAGGTTTCATCATTCACATTTCCATTCTCAGGTTATACACATGCAACTTGTATTTCTATCATTTAACATACAACAGGTAATGTCACAAGTAACTGTTTAACTAGCATAGGTAATTCATATTTCACAGGCAGCTCTTGTTCATTAACAGGCAGTTGTTAATATTTCTATTCATTCATTCAAGACTGCAATTCCAAACACGCATACAGACATTTCAAGTACTTCTTGTCCGAGGATTCATGCCATATCCTAGGTTCTAATTATTCAATTCACATGTGTATTCAGGTTTTATAATTAAATTAGGGGAAGACCACTCTACCAGATAACCCTAGAGTATTGGGGGCTCGAACAATAGGCTCTCATGCCTCAGCAAGCCCCAAACCCGCAACTGATCGAAGTCCTATAACAAGGAACATACCACAATGGAACATTTAGAATAGTATAAAAGGCATTCTAACAAGTATAAAAACTCACAAGGAAAACACTGATATCTTATTTGCATAAAACAGACCTCAAACAGATCCTAAACGATCAAAAATAGGTCTACGACCCAAATCAGACGTCTGGCACAAGGTCCAGACATCTTAAAAGTAACTAGAAACTCACCTCATGTTCTGCGTCGACCTCAGACGTCTAGAACCTCTTCTAGACCATTTGAACCCAGCTCCAGACGTCTGACCTCTCCTCCAGATGTTTGGGAGTGCTTCCGATAGTCTGGTAAGCTGTCCAGACGTCCGAAACGTGTGGAAGGGCATGCCCTACGCCTTCCCGAAGCAATCTCTGCACGCGGCAGCCAAATCGCCTACATTTAGCCATGCAAATTGTACCTACGGTGTGGCCTGCATGGCTGTATCCGCAAAAGGAACATACCTTCATGAAGATCTGCTTTCAGACGTCTGGTGTAGTCACCAAACGTCCGCCCAGTCGTCTGGACGTCACGCCAGACGTTTGATTCAGGGAAAATCCCAGAATCAGAACCACTTCCTACTCTCCCTTGCCGCGCACAGCCGCGGCCTCGCCTCTTCGCCTACAGCTCTGGCTGCAGCAATGTTGAGGATGACTCTCCCGACGCACTCCTCCTCCCGCACGCACCGCTCCAGCCGTGCGCCCTCCAGCGAGCTCCCATGAGCTCAAGCTCTTCCACCTCTCCTCACACCGCCTCTCCTCCTCGTCATTGCTCTCACGCTCTCTCTCGCTCTCGCTCATCTCGCTGTAGTGGAGAGGAAGAGAAGAAGGTGGCTGGCTGTGGTGAAGTGGGGAAGAAAGGAAGAGGGGGAGAGGGGTTTTATAGAGGTGCATTAGGGTTCGGTGGAGGAGGGAAGAGGGAAAGAGAGAGAAGAGAGGTACTGTCTGCATGTAGCCCGCATGCAGACACGAAGGCTCGTACTAAAATTTTGATTTCCAGACGTCTGGGAAGAGGTTCAGATGTCTGATGACAATCCAGACATCTTAAAAGGCTCAGGACAGAATGGGTCTTTACACTATCAAATTCAAAAGTGAATGCCTGAAGAGTGTTTATAGGATGAAGAAAATCTGGGTCAAGAAAAGATTCAAATTTTGGGTTGTAGTCACTCTTGGCATTTTCTGGTTTTGATTCCTTAGGATGGAAAAGAAATGATTCCATTTCACTGGAACCTGAATTTAAATCATTGATCTCAGGGTCCGGGACCTCAGAGTCGGAGTCAGAGAATGAATCGTGTGAGCTGAGGTCGTAGATTGGCTCGTCGTAGTCAAGAAGCAATGGTTCTCCGAAATCATGGTAAGATTTGAAATCATCGGAGAAATTGCGAAAATCAAGTTCTGAGTTTGATTCTAGATCAGAGTTCCACCATAGAATAAATCACATGATGTAGACTCAGCAACATGACTTGGGTCTAGCCTATTCTTTGATTTTGAGCTCAAAGAGGTGTCCTTATCTGGTCTAGGCTCAAGTTCTAGGCTCGTAGGAAAGACCCAATCAAAACCCCACTCTTCCAACTCCTCGATTTCTATATCGTAGATTGGCGTGACATCCAAGAAATCGATCTATATCTCTGAGGATGGTGGAGAGGGATATTCATCAAATAAAGGCCCAGAATCATATTCTTCATGTAAACTTTGATCTTCGTCATATGAGGCCTTGTAATCTTCCCAATAAGTTTCAAATCCAGATTCTAGGCTGAGGATGTGAGTTGAATTACTAGAATCTATGTCAGAGTTACCCTCGAGGGTCACCTTATCAGAATAAGGGGTGGGATTTACACCCTCGAGAGGTTCTTCTCTAATCTCATCATTGCAGGAGTCTCGAAATTCTATGCTTGGTGACCCGGGATTTTGGTTTTCTCAGGCTGGCTCAAAATCATGTTCTCCTGTAATTGGGACTTCCCAAACTAATTCAAGATCAGGTATGTTATATTCCATCTAGGTTGGGAATCGACAACAACCTTGTGCCTTAAACCTGGGATTTGGTAAATCAGATTGATCCTCAATACTATTCCAATATGGTTCATTATCTGTTTGGGGCATTTACGGGTATTTCTGATTGATAACTTGTTTCAATAATCTCATCATCTCTTCCTGATTTTCAAGATCATCTTGGTGTTTTTCCCAAAGTACAGAATTTGTTATACATTGGAGATATTCAAAGTTATTCAATTTTTCTATCTCAATGTATCATGTTATGAGAATGTCTCGGGTTGATTCTTTTGTGGCTTTTATCAATAACACTTGGGCATAATTTATGATGAAGGTTGTTGTTGTTGGTACACTAACCTGAATGTCTTCTACTAGTTTTGAGGTTTTATATTCAATTTCATAGAATTCATGGGCATCCTCAATCATTCTATCTCTCATGGTTCTTTGTGATTCAGGTTTCTTGAATGGTATTCCTAAGTAACCAGGCTGCATATTTGAATTAGATGGTGGAATCAAGATGTAGAATCATAATTCAAGTCTTAGAGTGAAGTGATTAGATCTGAATAGAGATTCCCAAAAGAGAATCTATGTGTGTGTTCTAACTAGAAGGGATGAGGGACTGGATGTGTTTTTGACCCAATCAAGGCACCCAAAGATGTTTGGATGACTATGGAGGTTCGGGGGGGATGATACCCCTGGATCAAAAAGTCGTCCACCTGAGAATTACCTGGGCAGCCAGAGAGGGAGAGTCCCGCAAAGACCTCTACACGGTAGAGCACCTCCACGGGTTACAGGGTTTCCCTCACCCGACCTCTCATGTCACTGAGGGTCCAGGTAGACCAGAATGGATAACTTGACCTCTTAAGTCTACCAATTTTTTATCCTAACTTGTTCCTTTGATTTCAATTGAATTAGCAGTTGTTTTGACTTGTGACCTAATTTGGAGGTTGGTTGGCTTACATTGTAGTCCAACTTCACCTGACCTGTCCTAAAGATGGCAGAATGATTCTAGGTCAAGACCTATAAATAACTCTGATTTGACTCCCAGGTTATTAGGTCTAAGGTTTTTTTAAGGTTCAAGTGATTTTAGAGCCTAATTTTAGGATTTTTCTTGATTAGATATTTTCAATCAAGGGCTTGGGTAGCATACAAATGTGGGTAGGTTTGTTTCCTTTTATGCAGGCAAGTGTGAACTAGCACTCCAAAATCCTAATGTAGAAACCCTAATTTGGCTCTATTTCAAGTCCTCTTTAATTTTCACAAATGTTCTCTTTGGACTCCAAACAAGAAGTGCGTGGTCCGAGGAGGTTTACAAATTAAGCGTGATCCCCAATAGGCACAAGAATTTTGGGGTAGGATCTCTAAATAGAATCGCTTCAACTCCAATAAGATGTGAAAAATTTCCGCAAATCAAGAAACTAGCCTTTTAAATGATAATTACTATAAAAAGAAGGCAGGTGATTCCTAATTTGATTGTTTCCTTTTTTATCTTCCCAAGATTAGGAGGTTGATTAGGGAAGAATAGAGAAGTTACTTGCCCTAGAGTGGTTCATTAGCGTAGGAGATCTCCCAGTGAAATACCTCGCAAAATCATAATAAGACAAATAGGGCATGTTAGTGCTCAAATATAATCAAAATAATGCAAAGACTAGTGATGAATTTCGCGTTGCTCCCCAGCAACGGTGCCAAAATATTGACAAGGCGAAATCGAGTTGAGATAAGTTGCATTGTAATATAGTCGAAATCACTTTGAAAATAAATAATTTTATTACTCGAAGTTTAAGTCCAAGGTCGAACACAGGGAGCAAATGGAATTCATGCACTAAACTCAATGAATGCAATTTGAACACATAATTTTACTCAAAAATCTAATGAAAAATATAAAGCATGAGTATATGGATAATAGGAATAAATGTAGCAAGAGATATAATGAGGACTTATGGAAAATTGGACGTCTGATTATAAAATCAGACGTCTTAAAAGTGATGTGCTACAGTGTCTCTAATTTTTCCTTCTTCTCTAAATTCTCTTGCAATCTCTCTTCTTCTCTTTCTTCTTCTTCCTTTCTCTATTGTTGGCTCTTTCTTCTCTTTGTCTTCTCTTTTCTTTACCTTCTCTGTCTTCTTTCTCTTTCTTTGGTGGCTCCTTCTTCTTTCTGCCTTCAGTCCTTCCTTCTTCTTTCTTCTTCTCTGGCCCTTCTCTTTCTTTCTCTTCAGCTCTTCAGCCTTGTCTTCTCCTTCCTTAGCTTTCTCTGGCCTCCGCCTTCTTCTTCCTTGGCTTCTTCTTCTTCGGCCTCTTCTTCTTCTCCTTTTCCTGTGAGAGCAAAACCTACCCCTACCCACGCACACTCTCTTTCTCCTCTTTCTCTCTTAGGTTCGCTCTCTCAAAGCCACCGTCTTGGGTAATCGGGTCAGGTACGCGCCCGAAACCAGGCCCACCAGCATGCGGTGGTGGGTGAGGAGTGCAAGGTCAGGTAAACGGGTCAAGCCTAGTCTGTGGAGGCAAGGTCACGGACGAGGTGGTGAGAGGGTGAGTGGGACCTCACCCCATGGTAGGAGGCGAAGAGCCTAATGCAATTTTTCCTCTTATGCAAGTGCGGGTGGTCACTCTCTTCCGAGGTGGGACTATCTTCCCACTTCTCTTGTGCGTGTCTGCCGTAGGGATGTCTTCACTTGATTGCAGCGGCTGTTAAGTCCTTCGACTGGAATTAGAGGCCTGGAGCTGTGCACGAGCATATCCCACACAACTTGGTCCTCTGAACCTAGAGCGGGGGAACCTGAAGCAAGCTCGCAAGCAAGCTTCTTGCAGTCGCCAATGGCAGCGGTGCCAAAATGTTGACAACGTGAAATCAAGTTTAGAAAAGTCATGTTGTAATATAGTCGAAATCGCCTTGAAAACAAATAATTTTATTATTACTTGAAGTTTAAGTCTGAGGTCGAACACAGGAAGCAAATGAAATTCATGTACTAAACTCAATGAATGCAATTTGAACACATAATTTTACTCAAAAATCTAATGAAAAATATAAAGCATGAGTATATGGATAATGGGAATAAATGTAGCAAGAGATATAATGAAGACTTATGGAAAATTGGACGTTTGATTATAAAAATAGATGTCTTAAAAGTGATGTGCTACAGTGTCTCTGATTTTTCCTTCTTCTTCTCTGAATTCTCTTGCAATCTCTCTTCTTCTCTTTCTTCTTCTTCCTTTCTATGTCGTTGGCTCTTTCTTCTCTTTGTCTTCTCTTTTCTTTACCTTCTCTATCTTCATTCTCTTTCCTTGGCGGCTCCTTCTTCTTTCTGCCTTTAGTCCTTCCTTCTCTTTCTTTCTCTTCAGCTCTTTAGCCTTGTCTTCTCCTTCCTTTGCTTTCTCTGGCCTCCGCCTTCTTCTTCCCTGGCTTCTTCTTCTTCAACCTCTTCTTCTACTTTTCCTGGGAGAGCAAAACCTACCCCTACCCACACACGCTCTCTTTCTCCTCTTTCTCTCTTAGGTTTGCTCTCCCGGAGCCACCGTCTTGAGTAATCGGGTTGGGTATGCGCCTGGGACTAGGCCCACCGACGTGCAGTGGTGGGCGAGGAGTGCAAGGTCAGGTAAACGGGTTAAGCCAGGTCCGCGGAGGCAAGGTCATGGATGAGGCAGTGAGAGGGTGAGTGGGACCTCACCCCATGGTAGGAGGCGAAGAGCTTAATGTAGTTTTTCCTCTTATGCAAGTGCGGGTGGTCACTCTCTTCCGAGGTAGGACTATCTTCTCACTTCTCTTGTGCATGCCTGCCTCAGGGATGTCTTCGCTTGATTGCAATGGCTGCTAAGTCCTTCGACTGGAATTAGAGTCCTGGAGCTGTGCGCGAGTGTATCTCACACAACCTGGAACTCTGAACCTGGAGAGGGGGAACCTAAAGCGAGCTCGCAAGCAAGCTTCTTGCGGTAGTCAATGGCAACGGCGCCAAAATGTTGACAACGGGAAATCGAGTTTAGAAAATTTGCGTTGTAATATAGTCGAAATTGCTTTGAAAACAAATAATTTTATTACTCAAAGTTTAAGTCCGAGGTCGAACACAGGGAGCAAATGAAATTCATGTACTAAACTCAATGAATGCAATTTGAACACATAATTTTACTCAAAAATCTAATGAAAAATATAAAGCATGAGTATATGGATAATAGGAATAAATGTAGCAAGAGATATAATGAGGACTTATGGAAAATTGGACGTCTGATTATAAAATCAGACGTCTTAAAAGTGATGTGCTACAGTGTCTCTAATTTTTCCTTCTTCTCTAAATTCTCTTGCAATCTCTCTTCTTCTCTTTCTTCTTCTTCCTTTCTCTGTCGTTGGCTCTTTCTTCTCTTTGTCTTCTCTTTTCTTTACCCTCTCTATCTTCTTTCTCTTTCCTTGGCGGCTCCTTCTTCTTTCTGCCTTTAGTCCTTCATTCTCTTTCTTTCTTTTCAGCTCTTTAGCCTTGTCTTCTCCTTCCTTAGCTTTCTCTGGCCTCCACCTTCTTCCTTGGCTTCTTCTTCTTCAGCATCTTCTTCTCCTTTTCCTACGAGAGCAAAACCTACCCCTACCCACGCGTGCTCTCTTTCTCCTCTTTCTCTCTTAGGTTCGCTCTCCCAGAGCCACCATCTCGGGTAATCGGGTCTGGTACGTGCCCGGGACCAGGCCCACCAATGTGCGGTGGTGGGCAAGGAGTGCAAGGTCGGGTAAACAGGTCAAGCCAGGTGACGTGCCTTCGTGCGTGTGTGTTAAGAGGTGTCGTTATAGTTGCACTTGATACGTCGGTTCTAAAAGAAGTAAACGGAGGTGAGTCCGAGTGTCGATCTCAGGGAGGCGTGGAAATCGGATTTTGTTTACCACTTGTTGTCACGAAAAAGGCGGAGTTTTGCTTGCGAAAGAAATGGTTTTGAAAAGCGAGAGATAGAGAGAGTTTAGGGTTAGAAAGCTCTTTGGTTTTGATCATGCACTTTAAACAGAAATTAAAAAGGCAACTAAATGAAAAATAATTTCATTAAACATGCATTCATAGTTCATGGTTTACAATATTAAATACATGCTTCAACAAAAGTAAATGAAAGCTTAAAAGAGAGAGAGAGAGGTAGAGAGAGAGTGGAGAGCGACGAGGCAGCCACGGCGGTGGAGGAGGCTCCGTCGGCGATTACAAGAGTGCCTAAGACTAGCTAGGAGAGGAGTGGAGTAGTTGCAAGTGGGAGAGGATGCCTTGAATGGTGGTAGAAGGGGGTTTAAATAGAGTTAAGGGCTTCTTAAAAGAAGAATGTGCTTTAGCGACATCCAGAACGTCGCTAAAACCGCTTCCATATACGTCGGTGAAGGTCTTCTGCCGCCGGTCAGCCGCCCGCCCCTCTCTCTCTTCAGGCGCGATCCGTGGACGTCGAACGAGAGCCGTCCGATTGATGATCGGACGGCTGAGATCCTCCCGCGCCTGCGCAAGGATCGCGCTTCGGGCGTGCGTGTGCGCGCGCATTTCCGCCCGGCGTGCGCGCGCGCGTGGGAGGTGGGGCGCTGTCGTCGCGCCGCGTGGCGCGATCCTAGCCGCTCGCTTCTGATCGCGCGGCTCAATTTTGCCGCGCCCTTCGCCCGCAGATGATTTTCGCTCCGCGCGAATCGAACGCGCGTCGCCGCAACGCGGGCGTGCGCGCTAACCGTTGCGCCACGCCCGCGCTTTGTCGCGGCGACCGCGGGCGAGCGCGCGGATCTCGGCCGTTCGATCGAAGATCAACGGCCGAGATGCGTCTTTGGCTGGCTTGGGGGCGTGGCGACGGCGGGGGCGGGGCGACGTGGCGCGTTCTAGGCCGTTGATCTCCAGATCAACGGTCAGGATTTCTTGGGCCCATTGTGGGAGCTCCGGATGTCGGATTTGGCCGATTTTGAGTCCGTTAGACTCCGTTCGTCGTCCTGAATCCATCCGTGCGGTCTGATTGCTCATCTGAGGCCTGCTTTGACAAATGCTTTACACAAATGGCCATTAATACAGTTTATAAGCAATCTTGGTACTTGATGCATGCAATGCTCCTATTCTACTTTATGTTGTGCCTTTTATTCTAAAGATGGGCCATATTCAACCTAATTACTACCCCCTTGCGTGGTGTTATCATACCCCCATGCTTACTCCTTGCTAGTCCCTAGCAAGGTTTATTCTAGCCTTTATTTCTTTGGCGAATTCAAGAAGTAATTGCTTAGGCACTTCGTTACTTGTTAATAAGAGGAACTATACGAAGATCTTAATCTACAAAGACTAAGCAGCGCCCGGGTGTCTGCCAAAATATGAATCGCCCGAATCCTTGCTTTGTATATATAACTATACTTATGTATACGTATATATCTATATATGTCTTTTTAGAATTTTTAAAATTCAGTGTGGGTTGGTAACTTTTTACGGCTACCCAACCCACCCAAAACTCGGTCAAAACCCTAAGTGCTAAGCATCTTGGTGTGAATGTTGTGATAGACTCACTTAACGGTAATTGAGACAGACTTCGAGTTTCTACGCCTCTAGGTGACCGGAAAAGAAAATAAATTTTTGCCTGAAGGTGTATTTGTTCGATTGATAGCTTTCTCCCTGCGTTCATTTTACTTGGGGTCAACACAAGGATTTTCCAGTGTATATCTCCCCGGCTTGTACTACTTCCCCGCTTCTTCCTTAGGTGTTTTTGGTCTTCTTTTTTTTGTGCAATTATTGAGCTGGGCTCTGGACAACCGACTAATGGGCTGTTACCCACGATCACTTGCCAGCCATACTTGTGCGGTGAAGTGTGGTTTATTTTCTTATCTTCTTTTTCCCTTTTTTTTTTTTTAAAAATTATTATTATTATTTTTTTTTTTTTTTTTTACGTAGGTGGCTTCCCTAATCTCAAATGTACCTAGAGGCAGCGAAAAAGAAATGGCCTGTGGCTGGGTTCTGGACAACCTGCCAATGGGCTGTTACCCACGACAACTTGCCAGCCATACCACCCTAGAGAGTTCATTAGATACCCAATTTCTGTCAAAATCTCCGAGAAGTGAGTCTGTGCAGAAATGTGTGTAGATGCTTAGACTCAAAGTTTTCCTGAGTTAGAGGATGAGTTGATAAGTCGTATACTTATCACCTTATTTAGTAGGTGGATTAGAATAGCTTAAAGTTGCCAGGACTCATCGCTAAATCTATATTTTAACGGACACCAGGGCTGATTAAGCCTGAAGGCCTGAAAAGTCTAAGTGTTTAAGTTCTTTTTGTATTATTTCCCACTATTGACAAGTTTCTAATACCTAAGTTTTTCTTCCTAAATTCAAATTTTTTTTTTTATTCATTCAGACTGATTAATTAAGCTCAGGATTATGCAATTTACCATCCCCCCCATTCTTAAGTTGGACAATGTCCTCATTGGCAGATTCATGGATGCAGAAGGGTTTAAAAAGATAGTACCTGAGTGACGTAGACTACCAGATCAGTCTGAATCCGCTGGGTTGCCTCCCAGGAAGCTCTGAGTTTAACGCCTCCAGCTGGGCGGTGCACAAACAGGAATGACTTGGGTCAAGAAGATATGTTCAAAATTAACCAGACCCAAAATCAGAAGTCCACAGATGCGAATAAGGTTGTGGTGGAGTCCCGTTCCTAAGGGGCGGGAATTCTGTAACAGATATATCATGCATGCCCGTGTCAGATCCTCTCTTAGTTTGTGGGCATGCAAACAAGTTGCTGTGGACGAACGCACCCCAAATATGACATGCCAAACACTAAAGATGTAGGTCTTATATTCAGCTTGTGTCCCCATAAAATTGTAATCCATCGAAAGTGTATCAATTCTAGTGCATTCGGGTTGCGGGATCTTTATTCTGGTAGGGCAAGTAACAAAGTCCAGAGTTTCATACTGAGCCCTACAACCAAGCATCAGTCTTCTCTTCAAAGACGAATCCATCTCTTCCGCAACTATGATTTCATTGCTCATTCCCTCCAAGCCCTTGATCTCAAGAATATTTTCTTCAACCTCCTTTGTATCAGATTCACTGTTTGGGGTTGCATTAGAGGTAGGGTCAATTTCATCCTCTAGATCATATTCTTTCTCTCGGCCCTCCTCCAAATTTGTGATGGGGATTCTAACTGATGAGAACCTCATCATGAGCCATAACTAGCTCATTTTGACCCAATACAAAGGATAAAAGCTCCTACATATCTCAAGGAAAGGCTTAACTCAGAGAATTCTGAGTTTGAGAAGAAAACAAGTCATAAGGGGTAAAAGTGTAATTTTACCAGTATAATCTGCATACAGGGTAATTCAGGGCCCAAACACAGGTCAAAACAGCTTAATAAGAATAAAAGTGGGATGAGATGATCTAGCAAGGGCTACAGCACTTCCAAGGAACCAAATGATAATCTGTAACCCTAAAACAACCCACTTCAATTCACAAGGTTCGAGGCAAAGTAAAAATAGAATAAACCCTCTAAAATTCATAGAAAAATAATCTCTAGGGTTTAGAACCTTCAATTTGGCCTTTAGAACCCATTTTGACCTACATTGAGAACCATGCCCAATTAATAACTTAATTTGGGTTTTTGCGCAAATTGACCGGTCAAACAAGGTTTAATATGAAAATGAAATTCACCATCAGATTCCTTAGGTCCTAATTAGTCATGTATAAAAACTTGAGCCTAAGAAGAAACCTCCTTGACCGACTTCACACTTTGGTCCTCATATATTTACTCTTTGGCCCTCAACCTTTGAACCCTCGCATTTTGGCCCCTAACTCTCCTTCTTTCTTTGCAATCAGGTCCCTCCTGCAAAACCCTGCCAGCACCATGCTCCAGCGACCTTGCGCGGAGCATGGCGCCGCGCAGGGTGAGGTGGGGGACCTGGCAAGTAAACCGGGGGTGCCCTGCGTCGTCAGCCGCCGCAGGGGCACCCCCTGGTCATTGTAGCCCACCATACCGGCCGTGCGAACGCACGGACGGTATGGGTTCGTGTTCCGACCATTCTCCGGCGAGGGAGACACGTCGTCTCCCTCCGCCTTCCTCCCTGTTTCATCCCTATAAATACCCCCCGCTGCTCCACCAACCAGGGCAGCCTGGATCTGACGGAGAAAATCCCCAACTTTCTTCTCTTCTTCCTCCGGCAGACGCTCACCAGCTCCGGCGGTTCCCTCCCCCTCCACCTCTTCGCTCTGCCGCAATACCAGCAGCAGAGACTTCCTCCCCTACTCTTCCCGCGCCACGCCGCACCCAGCTGGCGCCTCTCCGGCTCTCTGCTCGTCGCCGCCCCTTTCCCTGAGCATCGTCTTCTCCGGCGACAGTCGATACGACTGTCGCCCTGTTCCTCCCCCTTCGTCCCTGCAAGTAAGCTAGAGTTACTCCCCTTCTCCTCCTCTTTCTTTCCCCGCTTTCAATTTATTCAATTAAGCCCTCTACCGACCCTGACCACCTTCACCCCCTTCGCCTCCGACCACCCTCCGGCGAGCCGCTCCCATCACCTCAGCAACCCACACGGCTCGCCGACCCTCACCGAACCTCCGCCTCATCACACTGAGCACCCCCCACCCCTCCACTGCCACTCCACACCTCCGTAACACTCCCCCGAACAAACCCATTCCTCCGGTTGCAGTCCGACCCAGGGCTGCCGCCAGACACCTCCTTGCGGCCTGCCGCGCAGCTCCTCACCTTCGCCGTGCCACGGCGAAGGTTCCCCAGTGGTTTGATCAGGCCGCAAGGCCATATTCGTGTCCGACAGGTTTTGAGGTTCGATCGCCATTGACGCACATTGAAGCAGCTTCTCCCGCGCTCCAGGCTTGAGGACTCCAGGTCTCCAGCTGCTGCGGAGTACAGGGAGTCTTGCGAAGGCAGCCAGCCAGCAACTTATGCAAATAGAAGCCGCAGCTGCAGAAGCCAGGCCGCGGTCTCCCAGCAGGCGCACGCGAGGAACGGTCTGCGTTTAGTCCCACATCGGTAAGCCTCACACCCGTTCCACTGTTTAAATTGATTTCGTGCACCAACCCTATTGCCTCAGTACACGGGGTGAGGTCCCCTTACACCCGCCCGGTTACCTGGTCTCGTCCGCTCTCACGCCTCGCGGACCTGACCCGACCCGACTTAGACTGACCTGCACTCCTCGCCCACCACGCACGCCGGTGGGCCTGGACCCGGGTGTAACCCGAACCCGATTACCCGGTAGCTCTGGGAGAGCTTTCCCAAGAGTGGATTCAGAGAGAAAGAGAGACGCGGGGGGGGGAGGGTAGAGTAGGTTTTGCTTCTGACGAGAAACTCTGAAGTGTGCAGGCGAAGAAGAAGACCCGCGGAAGAAGAAGTGCAGGCGAAGAAGAAGGAGCTGCACTGTAGCAAATGCATAGTTAAGTCGTCGAAGCATCGGGTCAGACGACGGAAGGTCAGCAGCCAGAGCAGGAAAGAAGGCAGGCTGAAGAAAGAAAGAAAAGAAGAGCAACGGCCAAAGCAGAAGAAGAAGAAAGGAAGACTTAGTAGCTGAAGGCAGAAGCTCTGCAGCCATAAAGAAGAAAAGGGAAAAGAGAAAGGGTCACCACAATTGCAGAAAAAGAAGAAGAGAGGCCAAGACAGAAACCAAGGAAGAAGAAGAAAGAGATCTGAAGAGGAGCATCACCTCTGCAGAACGAAGAAGAAGAACAAGGAGCTCTGAAGAAAGAAGAACATCACCAAAGCAGGAACAGCAGGAAGAAAAAGAAGAGCATCACCATTGCAAAAGAAGAATATCACCTCTGCAGAACAGAGAGAGAAGGAGATCTAAAGAAAGAGAGAAAGAAGAGCACCCCCCCCCAGCAGAACAAAGAGAAAACAACAAATTCTTTCCCTCTCTCTTTCTTTTTGTAAAAGAAACATGTATATCTCTAGAATACAACTTGCTCCCTGAGTTCGACCTCGGGAACTCTTTCTTTCTGAGTAAAAAATTTATATTTGAAGTGTTGGTAATAACCGGCTTTACTACAACGTTATAACTAAAACCCGGTTGAGAAACGAACCGACGCTTCATTTTGGCGCCGTTGCCGGGGAAGACGATGCCCAGTGGGGGGAGGAACCTCATCACTAACCAATTCATAATCAATTTTTTTGAAATTGTAACTCCATTCTCCATTTCCGACGTTGGCTGCTACTCCCACCGGATTACTTGTCTTGAGCTGATTAGATTCAGATTCCAAGGTCTCTCCCCTCACCTTCTCAGTTTCCTCCTGATGTTTGTTCTCAATGCTCCCCAAATTGTGCTCCAAGGAATCCTTACTTTTCTTATCCACTGAGCTATCCAACTCCTGAGGGGTATCAATGGTGGACTGAACCAAATCAGGATGACTAGGTGTAGTCCAATTGATCATGGTAGGTCCTTGCTTTATGAATTCCATGAATGGCGTTGTATGCAACAGCTTTCTTTGGCCTTCTTCCCCCAATTGTTGGAACAACTCCAACATGGCATGTTGCCCTTTAACCAATTCTTGATTCTGTCTGTGTAGTTCTAACTGGAGGTTATCAAGAATTGACATGGTGTCATTTGGTGTCCTTTGGATTTCCTCCTTGAAATCCAGGTTAAGAGAGTATGGTTGAGGTTGTGGATCAGAATCCATATTGGTGTTTAGGTTCTTGGGTGGGTCCTCTATTCTGTCATGTTCAGGGTCCAGTTCTTCAAGAGGAACCATTCTCTGTTTGGTCCTACTCCAGAATAGTTGAGGTTCTAAGTCTTCCTCCCAGTCAGATTCTTCATCAGGGGACCAAATCAGAGGTTGATGATCCTGGGCTTGCCTAGATTTCTGATCATTTTCTGATTTCCATTTGTCTAGAACTCCTTCTAATCCAAAGGTCAAGTAGGCAAGGTTGTTGAATTCAGATGACCTTTCTTGGTTATTATCTTGAGATGGGTAGGGTTCTTGGTGTTCTCCTAAAGTGTAGGTCCTATCACAGTAGAGCGGGTCGGACCTAAATGAGGAGGCATCGTGAGGACAATCGAGATATGGAGCCCCATGATTTGAATCGTACCCTTGGGTGGCTATGTTGGGTGTATTCCAATAAGAGGTTGGTGTGGTTTGGTCATAGTTGGGCCAAGAGGGATATTCCAGGTTGCATCCCCAACTTGGTGGTTGGTTAGCCCAAGTCGGCTGTGGGTATGGTCTACTTGGGTTAGCATACAAATCCTGTTGGGGGTAATTTGGGTAAGATGGATAGGCATTGAAATCCATGGAAGAAATGGAGGGATGCGGGAAGAACAGATGAGAGAGGGTTGTGCACTCAATCAAACAAACAAGCCTAATCCTTATGGTGTATTCCTTAGGAGACCTAGAAATCTCACAAAGGTTGATTAAGTCCGTAAACACTGGACTCCCCTTCCCAAGGCTAATCTGGCCAGGTTGATTACGAGGGGATTGCAGGGAAGGTTCTTCCTTTGGCTTGCGCCTCCGGTTCCATAGACCCCACAACCACGGTCGTTTGACACTGCCCTGCAGCCTAGTCACCAGATTCTACCAAGGGAATGAAAGCCAAGTGCCTAGCAGAAAAAACCTCACCTTTTGAGACTTAACTCAGTCCTGCCTAGGGCACGTCTACTCAATTTTAAAGGGCTAGGATAGTGCTTGTGCTTAGGGTGATGTGATGAGGCGTTGATTGGGGTGGTGCCTCTTAATGTTCTACTTTCAAAGTGTGTGCTTCTAGCAAAACATGATTTTCAAGCAAGGATTTGTTAAGATATAGTGTCTTTTAGTGTTTATCCTTACTTAAGTATTTTTTAGGGTTGACGTGTCTTAATTTTTTCAAACAAGTTTCAGTGGGCACGTCAAGTTCTGCACACAACTTAGTGAAAGTAGATTTCCTTTTATTTTGTAGAGGCTCTAAAAACCCTAGTGTACTCATCCTAAAGATCGTGCAGCTTCTATTAGATGAGTTAGTTTTAGGGTTGAGTGGTGCGGCCCAGGTCAACTCACGGTGGCTTCGCAAACACCACTCAAGAGAGAGAGAAAAGAACACTCCAAGAATTTGTCCAGTATATTAGAGTGTACATTTTTTTTGTAGGGTGGTGTGTTAAGAATGTGGGTCAAGCAATCATTCTCCACGCCAATTTTTTTCAATTTTTATGATTTTTTTTTAGCTTTTTCACGCAAGCAAACAATGAGAGAGAGAGAGTACTCACTATCGGTCCTCGAGGCGTCTACTTCCTTGCTACCATAGTGGAATGCGTCGCTTCGCCGTCCATGCGCCGAATTCCTGCATCCGTCAAGTAGAAAGGAAAATAGGGCATTTGACGATATGAGAATGAAGGTGGAATGGAGGTGATAAAACAAATCCGTTGCCTCCCCGGCAGCGGCGCCAAAACTGACGTGCCTTCGTGCGTGTGTGTTAAGAGGTGTCGTTATAGTTGCACTTGATACGTCGGTTCTAAAAGAAGTAAACAGAGGTGAGTCCGAGTGTCGATCTCAGGGAGGCGTGGAAATCGGATTTTGTTTACCACTTGTTGTCACGAAAAAGGCGGAGTTTTGCTTGCGAAAGAAACAGTTTTGAAAAGCGAGAGATAGAGAGAGTTTAGGGTTAGAAAGCTCTTTGGTTTTGATCATGCACTTTAAACAGAAATTAAAAAGGCAACTAAATGAAAAATAATTTCATTAAACATGCATTCATAGTTCATGGTTTACAATATTAAATACATGCTTCAATAAAAGTAAATGAAAGCTTAAAAGAGAGAGAGAGAGGTAGAGAGAGAGTGGAGAGCGACGAGGCAGCCACGGCGGTGGAGGAGGCTCCGTCGGCGGCTCGTCGTCTCCGGCGATTACAAGAGTGCCTAAGACTAGCTAGGAGAGGAGTGGAGTAGTTGCAAGTGGGAGAGGATGCCTTGAATGGTGGTAGAAGGGGGTTTAAATAGAGTTAAGGGCTTCTTAAAAGAAGAATGTGCTTTAGCGACATCCAGAACGTCGCTAAAACCGCTTCCATATACATCGGTGAAGGTCTTCTGCCGCCGGTCAACCGCCCGCCCCTCTCTCTCTTCAGGCGCGATCCGTGGACGTCGAACGAGAGCCGTCCGATTGATGATCGGACGGCTGAGATCCTCCCGCGCCTGCGCAAGGATCGCGCTTCGGGCGTGCGTGCGCGCGCGCGTTTCCGCCCGACGTGCGCGCGCGCGTGGGAGGTGGGGCGCTGTCGTCTCGCCGCGTGGCGCGATCCTAGCCGCTCGCTTCTGATCGCGCGGCTCAATTTTGCCGCGCCCTTCGCCCGCAGATGATTTTCGCTCCGCGCGAATCGAACGCGCGTCGCCGCAACGCGGGCGTGCGCGCTAACCGTTACGCCACGCCCGCGCTTTGTCGCGGCGACCGCGGGCGAGCGCGCGGATCTCGGCCGTTCGATCGAAGATCAACGGCCGAGATGCGTCTTTGGCTGGCTTGGGGGCGTGGCGACGGCGGGGGCGGGGCGACGTGGCGCGTTCTAGGCCGTTGATCTCCAGATCAACGGTCAGGATTTCTTGGGCCCATTGTGGGAGCTCCGGATGTCGGATTTGGCCGATTTTGAGTCCGTTAGACTCCGTTCGTCGTCCTGAATCCATCCGTGCGGTCCGATTACTCATCTGAGGCCTGCTTTGACAAATGCTTTACACAAATGGCCATTAATACAGTTTATAAGCAATCTTGGTACTTGATGCATGCAATGCTCCTATTCTACTTTATGTTGTGCCTTTTATTCTAAAGATGGGCCATATTCAACCTAATTACTACCCCCTTGCGTGGTGTTATCACCAGGTCCATGGAGGCAAGGTCACGGATGAGGCAGTGATGAGAACCTCATCATGAGCCATAACTAGCTCATTTTGACCTAATACAAAGGATAAAAGCTCCTACATATCTCAAGGAAAGGCTTAACTCAGAGAATTCTGAGTTTAAGAAGAAAACAAGTCATAAGGGGTAAAAATGCAATTTTACCAGTATAATCTGCATACAGGGTAATTCAGGGCCCAAACATAGGTCAAAGCAGCTTAATAAGAATAAAAGTGGGATGAAATGATCTAGCGAGGGCTACAGCAATTCCAAGAAACTAAATGATAATCTGTAACCCTAAAACAACCCACTTCAATTCACAAGGTTCGAGGCAAAGTAAAAATAGAATAAACCCTCTAAAATTCATAGAAAAATAATCTCTAGGGTTTAGAACCTTCAATTTGGCCTTCAGAACCCATTTTGACCTACATTGAGAACCATGCCCAATTAATAACTTAATTTGGGTTTTTGCGTAAATTGACCGGTCAAACAAGGTTTAATATAGAAATGAAATTCACCATCAGATTCCTTAGGTCCTAATTAGTCATGTATAAAAACTTGAGCCTAAGAAGAAACCTCCTTGACCGACTTTACACTTTGGTCCTCATATATTTACTCTTTGGCCCTCAACTTTTGAACCCTCGCATTTTGGCCCCTAACTCTCCTTCGTTCTTTGCGATCAGGTCCCACCTGCAAAACCTGCCAGCACCATTCTCCGGCGACCTTGCGCGGAGCATGGCGCCGCGCAGGGTGAGGTGGGGGACCTGGCAAGTAAACCGGGGGTGCCCTACGTCGTCAGCCGTCGCAGGGACACCCCCCTGGTCGTTATAACCCACCATACCGGCTGTGTGAACGCACGGACGGTATGGGTTCTTGTTTCCGGCCATCCTCCGGCGAGGGAGACACGTCGTCTCCCTCCGCCTTCCTCCCTGTTTGATCCCTATAAATACCCCCCGTTGCTCCACCGACCGGGGCAGCTTGGATCTGACGGAGAAAATCCCCAACTTTCCTCTCTTCTCTCTCCGGCAGACGCTCACCAGCTCCGGCGGTTCCTCCCTCTCCATCTCTCCGCTCTGCCGCAATACCAGCAGCAGAGACTTCCTCCCCTGCTCTTCCCGCGCCACGCCGCACCCAGCTGGCGCCTCTCCGGCTCTCTGCTCGCCGCCGCCCCTTTCCCTGAGCATCGTCTTCTCCGGCGACAGTCGATACGACTGTCGCCCTGTTCCTCCCCCTTCGTCCCTGCAAGTAAGCTAGAGCTACTCCCCTTCTTCTCCTCTTTCTTTCCCCGCTTTCAATTTATTCAATTAAGCCCTCGACCGACCCTGACCATCGTCACCCCCTTCGTCTCCGGCCACCCCCCCGGCGAGCCGCTCCCATCACCTCAGCAACCCACACGGCTCGCCGACCCTCACCGCACCTCCGCCTCATCACACTGAGCACCCCCCACCCCTTCACTGCCACTCCACACCTCCGTAACGCTTCCCCCAACAAACCCATCCTCCGACCCACAGTCCGACCTAGGGCAGCCCTTGCACGCCTCCCCGCGCCTCGCCACCACCCACACGAGCTTCGCCGCACCCTGGCGAAGCTCCTGGCACTTTCTGATTAGGCCGAGAGGCCGTTTTCTTGTGAACAGGCCACCCGACCTCCGCCGCCATTGCCGTGCAGGAGGAACTGCTTCCGCCTGCAGCTACAGGCACGCCACGCTCAGCGCCACGCCCAGATTCAACTCCCAGGCCTTGCGAGGCGTTCCGACAAAACACCAGGCTCGCAGCTAAGGCAGAAGGCTTCGCGTGACGCCGCGATCTCCCACTGATTTTCCCCGCTGCGGGCGCGCAATTGAGGTGGGACATTTAGTCCCACCTCGGAAAAGCCTGAAGAGGCGCAGCGATATAAGATGCAAAAGTGCTGGAGGCTTACTGCCTCAGCACACGGGGTGAGGTCCCCTTCACCCGCCCGGTTACCCAGTCTCGTCCGCGCTCACGCCCCGCGGACCTGACCCGACCCGACCCGACTTAAGACTGACCTGCACTCCTCGCCCACCATGCACGCCGGTGGGCCTGGACCCGGGCCTGACCCGAACCCGGTTACCCGGCAGCTCTGGGAGAGCTTTCCCAAGAGTGGTTTCAGAGAGAGAGAGAGACGCGGGGGGGGGAGGGTAGAGTAGGTTTTGCCTCTGACGAAAAACTCTGAAGTGTGCAGGCACAGGCGAAGAAGAAGACCCGCGGAAGAAGAAGGAAGCTGACTGTAGCAACAGGTAGTTTAAGTCGTCTGATTTGGAAATCAGACGACGGCCTGAAGGGAAAAGAAGAAAGAAGGAGGGGTGACGTCCCTGGCTGAAAAAGAAAACAAAGAAGAAGGAGATCTGAAGAAAGAAAGAAGAGCATCACCTCTGCAGAACAAAGAAGAAGAAGGAGATCTGAAGAAAGAAAGAAAGAAGAACATCACGAGGAGAAAACAAAGAGAACAACAAATTCTTTCCCTCTCTCTTTCTTTATTTTGTAAAAGAAACATGTATATCTCTAGAATACAACTTGCTCCCTGAGTTCGACCTCGGGAACTCTTTTATTTTCCGAGTAAAAAATTTATATATTTGAAATGTTGGTAATAACTGGCTATACTACAACGTTATAACAATAAAACCCGGTTGAACCCACCACTTCATTTTGGCGCCGTTGCCGGGGAGCAACGGCTATTCTAGAGGTAAACATTCCTGTTTCTTTTTAATTTCTGATAATCTCCTCTCTTTTGTGCAGAAAACTACAGGAAATCAAGAAGACAAGCAACCGCACAACAACCACTCCGAGGACAGGTAAATTTCTTTCCTCTCGCTATTAACCCCTAAAACCCAAAAGAAAGAAAAGAACAAGCAATATAGGGCTAACCTGTCTTCCATACTTAGTAACCATAAAAGTTGCATGTTTTCAACTCATTATTCCTGCACACTATTAAGGGTATTTAAGGGCTAACACATTCTTGCTTGAGCCCTAATTACCCAACAAAGAATTAACTAGACCAAGTAGAGCCAACCTAGGATCCAACACTAGGGATTTAGAGACACACTCCGTAAGCAAGAATTGAGAAAACCAAATGAAGTGTGCCCAACCCCTTGTCTGAAAATACCTATTCAAGGGAAACCTAAAACAATTGGCTCTCTAAACACTTGAACCCTAAAAGAAAGGACCCAAAAAGCTCTCAAAGGAACAAGAGGTAAAGTTGACTCCTTGGGTCAACCAACCTTAAAATTAGGTTACTTTCTCACTCAAAATACCTAAGAGTTCAAGTGTAACTTTAAGCACCCTGATCATTAAGCTAAAATTGGTAGACTTAAGAGGTCAAGATCCCCATTCTGGTCTACCTGGACCCGCAGTGACAAGAGAGGTCGGGTGGGGGAAACCCTGTAACCCGTGGGGACGCTCTACCGTGTAGGGGTCTTCGCGGGACTCTCCCTCTCTGGCTGCCCAGGTAATTCTCAGGTGGACGATCTTTCTGATCAAGGGGTCCATCTGCCCCGCACCTCTATAGTCACCCAACACATTTTTGGGTGCCTTGATTGGGTCCAGCACCTTCTAAACTTACCTCTTCCTACTGTGCATGTACGGAAGGAGGTCTCTAAGACCACCCTTAAGACCTCCTTTAGAAATTCGCTCTCGTCAAGGCCAAGCCTCGACGCCCGTGTTTGTGCAGCAACACCCTCACATTATTCTCTCTTCTGATTCAGAACCAAGTTCTTCTTCTTCCCCCATCATGGCTCAGCCAGTTGAGGAAGAAAATAATCTGGAACACCAGCTCCAGCGACTCAATGACCTCTTCCAAAACTTCGTGCACCCACCACAGCGTCCTATGATGCGGGACCACTACAATCCTGCTGCGGTGGCCATTAAGCCTCGAGTCAGAATCCCGACTGGAGGACCTGATTCCGAACTAAAGCCCAACATGATTCATGCTATACCTAAATTCCATGGGCTTAATTCTGAAGATCCCTTCCAGCACATCAAACAGCTAAAGCATCTGGCCCACACTTTTGGATCAGATGCGCAAAATCGGGATATTCTTCTCATGAAGATGTTCTCCTTTTCTCTTATGGACAAGGCCGCCCATTGGTATCAAACTCAGACCCGGCCGATCAACACTTGGGAAGAACTTCAATCCGAATTTTTGAAAAAGTTTTTTCCCGTGGGTCGGACCAACGCCTTGCGCCATCAGATTACACACTTCACTCAACAATCAGGAGAACCTCTTCATGAGGCATGGGATCGTTTTCAGGATCTCATGAGGAAGTGCCCCCATCACGGAGTTCCTAAATGGGAACAAGCCCAATCTTTTTACCAGGGACTCCGTGAGGACATCTGCCTTTTCGTCAATGCAACTTGCGGAGGAAACATCATGGGTCAACATGAAGACACCGTATGGGAGATTCTCGAAAACATGTGCGAGAACTCCATCAACAATGACTCCATGGGATTATTCGACAGGACGAATACCCGCGCAGCGACGAATCTTAAGGGAGCACATGAGACGCAGGGCCTGTCCGCATCAGTCGACTTGGAATTAATGGCCAGTCGATTGGACAAGGTCTCAATCATTGAAAAGAAGGTGGATGAGCTGACTCAGCACTTGCAGCGAGCCACCTCTGCGCGTAACTCCTTTGCACAACCTCCTTCCACACAGGAGACTGTGCAAAACATCCTCCACCGATCTTCCCCTGGGATGGATCCATATCCATCCCCATCTGATTCTTGGACTGGAAGATCATCCGATCCTTTCTACACCAGCCGGGGGAACTCCATTCCTCCTTTCCCTGATTGTCAGGAGGTTCCTCAGACCTGCGAGGACCTCAACGCCATTCAGAACGACCCATTCTCCAACACTTACAACCCTGGATGGCGAAACCACCCCAATTTTCAGTGGGCGGGAAATTCCCAAACCCAAAGACCACCTTTTCAGTCCCGCCCACAGCCCTCTCGTCACTACCAGCCGCCTCAGCCTCGGCCCAACCCTACTTATCCATCAGGGCCAAATCAAGATCAAATGTCCTTAATCCTTCAGACTCTGGCTGACATTCAAAAAACGAATGCGGCTATTCAGAAACAGCACAAGGACGAGCTTACAGAAGTTAAAACTCAACTGGCCCAGTTGGCAAATTCTCGCCAACCAGGCACACTCCCTTCCCAACCTCTTCCTAACCCAAATAACGTGCCAACCCAGAAGCGCGTTATGAATCCAAATTTAGGCCACGCCCAATGGATTTATCAGGCTCCTACTGCTCCATCTCCAGACGAGATGGAAGCCTCAACTTCTTATGCGGGATTTCAGCAACAGCCACCCCTCCTACCAAACCCAAACCAAAATCAGGCCGGATTAAATTCTGTAACAACACGTAGTGGTAAGACAACTCAAGACCCACATTATCCAAACCACTCCCAGCCGGATAACCATGACCCTAGGATAGTTATCCAAGGTACCGCTGTTCCAGATCTACAACCTGGACCTATCCTAGAAGAACCAACCAAGATCCCGTTTCCCGAGGCCCTGACCAAGGGAAAGAAGACCACAAAACCCGTGGCCCCTGAGGAGGACCTGGTCAAGCTCTTTGAGCAGGTCCACATAAACATCCCCTTGATGGATGCAATCCGCCACGTACCAGCTTACGCACGATTTCTAAAGAATATATGTACACCCCAGCGTAAGCCACGAACCAAGGGAGGGAGCCCAATTGTTTTGTCAGAACAAGCCAGCTCTGTAATCCTCAGTAGACTCCCACCCAAGGCAAAAGATCCTGGAACTCCCCTGATTTCCTGTAAGATAGGTGGTACCCAATTTGATAGAGCTTTGTTAGACTTGGGTGCATCCATAAACCTGATACCCACATCCTTACTCGACCATCTAGAAGAATCTGAGCTAAAACCAACCGAGGTGACATTACAATTAGCAGATCGATCTATAAAGTCACCAAAAGGGATTCTCGAGGATGTTATCGTGAGAGTGCGGGATTTCTATTTTCCAGTGGACTTTATAGTCTTAGATATGGATGCACCTGAGAACCCTAGGGATACACCAATCATTCTAGGGAGACCTTTCTTGGCTACTGCTAGAGCCAACATCAGCTGTAAGGAGGGCCAAATAGAGCTTAAGTTTGGAGATCAAACATTGAGAATTGATATATTTAAGGCCCAACAAGGAATTAATTGCGGCGTCATCGAACAAATTTGTGACATCAAGACTTTGGTTGATGAATCACACCTCCAGAATGACTCGATTGTGCCTCATCAACCACAGAAGGATCTTGACCCGCAAACAGAGGAGTTGAATCCAGATATGAACAACCCAGTAACTCCCACCCTTGAACCTCACATCTATACTGAACCACCCGCTGCTGCTGAAAACCCCATCCTCGAACTGAAACCCCTTCCCGCTCACTTGAAATATGTATTTTTGGGTTCTAATCAGACCTTTCCTGTGATTATCAATTCCAACCTCAGTCCTGAACAGGAATCCCGTCTGATTATTGTCCTCCAGCAACATCGCAGAGCCATCGGATGGACTCTCGATGATCTGACTGGAATAAGTCCCTCTTATTGTACTCATCATATCTATTCAGAAGAGGGCACACGACCTTCTCGTGAAATGCAGAGACGCTTAAACCCCAATCTGCAGGAGGTCGTGAAAAAGGAGATCATCAAATGGTTAGATGCCGGAATCATCTACCCGATCTCCGATAGTCGTTGGGTGAGCCCAATTCAGGTCGTGCCCAAGAAGGCAGGACTCACCACTATAACGACTGAGACCGGAGAAATCATTCCTACCCGATTAGCCAACTCGTGGAGAGTCTGTATAGATTACCATCGACTCAATTCCTCCACGAAGAAGGATCATTTCCCACTACCCTTCATTGATCAAATTCTCGAAAAACTAGCGGGAAATAGGTTCTTCTGCTTTCTTGACGGGTACTCCGGTTATAACCAGGTGGCAATCCATCCTGAGGACCAAGAAAAGACCACGTTCACCTGCCCCTTCGGAACATACGCTTTCCGAAGGATGCCTTTCGGTCTTTGCAATGCACCCGCTACTTTTCAGCGATGCATGCTTGCCATATTCTCAGATATGGTAGGTGATTATCTAGAAGTCTTCATGGATGACTTTTCAGTTTTCGGAGCATCATTCGACGATTGCCTCCAACACTTGGTCCAGATACTCAGGCGGTGCATCGATGTGAATTTGGTTCTTTCCTGGGAAAAGAGCCATTTCATGGTGCCTGAGGGAATTGTCCTGGGACACTCAATTTCGGAGAAAGGTATCCAAGTGGATCGAGCTAAGGTTAATCTGATCTCTCACCTTCCTATGCCTAGCTCAATCAGGGACATCCGATCCTTTTTAGGGCATGTCGGTTTTTATCGACGATTTATCCCTGATTTTTCAAAAATCGCACGCCCCCTGACCACTCTTCTCTCCACGGATGTTCCCTTCGAAATCTCCAAGGAATGCACTCAAGCATTTGAAATCCTGCGTGACCGAGTCACCCAAGCCCCGATCCTACAGTCCCCTGATTGGTCTCAACCCTTTGAGATCATGTGTGATGCATCCGACTTCGCTGTAGGAGCGGTTTTGGGGCAGAAAAATGACAAGAAACCTGTGGTCATTTACTACGCCAGCAAAACACTCGATGAGGCTCAGCGTAACTATATGGTTACTGAGAAAGAGCTGCTAGCTGTAGTATTTGCCCTAGAGAAGTTCAGATCGTACCTTCTGGGTTCCCATGTCATCATATACTCGGATCACACAGCTGTGAGGCATCTCCTTGCGAAGAAGGACGCGAAACCTCGATTAATCTGATGGATCTTGCTGTTGCAAGAATTTGACCTTGAGATTCACGACAAAGCGGGAAAGCAAAACGTGGTAGCTGATCACTTGTCCCGTCTTCCTTCTGAAATAATTGACCCTTCCGGACCCATCACTGAGCATTTTCCCGATGAGCACCTACTGACTATTGGTACTAGCCTTCCATGGTTTGCTAATATAGTAAATTACTTGGCATCCCATCAGATCCCGTCCGATTGGCCGAAGGCCAAGAAAGACAAATTACGCTCCGATGCCAAGTATTACATTTGGGAAGACCCGTACCTCTTCCGCATAGGTGCCGATCAGATCATCCGGAGATGTGTCCCGGAAGGGGAAGTCAACAATATCCTCTCTTTCTGCCATGACCAGGCATGCGGTGGCCATTTTGCCGGGCATAAAACCGCATCAAAAGTCCTCCAGTGCGGCTTTTACTGGCCCACACTGTTCAAAGACGCATACAGTCATTGCAAGGCATGCAGTCGTTGCCAGACTTTGGGCAACATGAGCCATCGCGACATGATGCCTATGCAACCGATTCTAGTATGCGAAATCTTTGATGTTTGGGGGATTGATTTTATGGGCCCCTTTCCTGTTTCGGATGGTTTCGAATACATTCTGTTGGCTGTGGACTACGTGTCCAAATGGATCGAAGCCATACCGACCCGAACCTGTGATCACAAAATCATTCTCAAATTCATTCATCAACACATTTTCTCAAGGTTCGGGATTCCTCGTGCAATAATCTCTGATGGGGGGACCCATTTCACAAATGCTCAGTTTAGGTCACTGATGACCAAATACGGGGTGTCTCACCGAATCTCTACTCCTTACCACCCCCAAACTAATGGTCTAGCTGAGCTGTCTAATCGGGAGATCAAGAAAATCCTACAAGTCACTGTTCGACCTGACAGGAAGGACTGGTCGTCCCGACTTCCGGAAGCATTGTGGGCCTATAGGACCGCCCACAAGACTCAATTGGGCATGTCCCCCTTTAGACTGGTGTACGGAAAGGCATGCCACCTTCCCGTAGAACTGGAGCATAAAGCCTATTGGGCAGTACGGAACTGTAATCTAGATCTTTCCAAGGCTGGGACCCACAGAAAACTCCAAATCAGCGAGATCGATGAATTACGCATAGACGCGTACGAGAACTCGCAAATCTACAAGGAGCGGGTTAAAGCCTTCCACGACAAACACATCTCGAGAAAGATCTTTCATCCTGGTCAAAAGGTCCTACTCTTTGATGCCCGACTCAAACTCTTCCCAGGAAAACTGAGATCTAAGTGAGTCGGACCATATTTGGTCCGACAGGTTTTTGGAAATGGAGCAATCGAAATCAGTCCACTCAGCCACGATTCTGAACCTTTCATCGTGAACGGTCAGAGACTCAAGCCGTTCATTGATGTAACTTCTACTGATTTGGCTGAGGCATCTTATATCCTCCTTTCCCCTTGAGCTTATTGCGCCCAGCCGATGGTGTAAAACTCAGCGCTTAACGGGAGGCAGCCCGTCATTCTCTTTGTAAACCTGAAACTTGTTCTGACACCTTTCAGCACTCGAAGTTCACCCTTGTAGACAGCCGACCCCAACTCAGATGTTTGCATCTGGGATTTGAAATCGTCCGCAAAAATTCAACCCGACCCATCCACTCATCCAAATTTCTGTCTTAAGGAATGAACTAAGACCCCCTAGGTTACAATGAGGACATTGCAAATCTTAGGCATGGGGGGTATGAAAGTGCAAAACTTGTAAGAAAAGGTTTCAAACAAAAAAATTCACATATGCCAAAAATACCATAAAAATTAAAAAAAATTTTCGAAAAAGAATAAGAGGAAAAGAGAAGAAAATTTTGCGAAGGAGAAAAGAAACAAAATGAAAAAGGAGCACAAAATTATGAGAAAAAGTGATAGTCATTAGTAAGGAACTAAGGAATTAACCTAAGTTCTAGACCTCATTCAAGAAAAGTGCACAATAAGATTAGTAAAGAATGCAAACCTTAGGCATTCTTGAATAGACTCTTAGTACCCATTAAGATCTGGACACTCCTCAAGAGGTTGAGGAAAATGAAAAGCTGAAGTATTAGGTCTAAGGCTTAGGGAGTATTCGGCCTCGTTAACTAATTTTTGGTTTACGGGACTCAGTAACCTAAGCACCCTAATCTCACACACAGCCTGGTTCAGTAAGCGTAAAAATCAGAATCACGCAGAAGCGTCGCAAAAATCTGAAAAGAACACCTAGAATAGGAGCGGCCGATCAACACAAGTTGATTTGGACGAGTTCCCAGCGCGGAGAGGCGGGAAATCCCCTCGAAGATGCGTAACAAAATATCAACTCCTCGGTGCTTGTCTCTTAGGATATTTACATATCCTACTGGGGGCATGTAAGCACTCTGCTGGTTCAGATTCCATGGATGGCATTATCTCGAAGTGTCAATTGCCAGGGTCTGGATTCGGCCACGGAATACCATGGATGGGATTATCTCGAAATCTCAATAGCCAGGGTTCCGGGGGTTGCCATGGGCAGTGCTATCTCGAAGCATCGATCGCCAGGAACCCTTGAGGATTGATGATGGGAGCAAGGAATCTGATACAGACCGTGTTGAAAAGCCAATCCTAGGCTAGAACTAAAAAGAAAAAGAGAGAGAAAACTCTCCAAACAGAAAAACTTTCTATCTCTCTCTTACAAAACGCACTGCGAACTGAGCCAGGGCTAAAATCATTTCAAGCACGGGTGCTTTAACCACGAAGTCCAATAAACCTTAGGTTAGTTCTTGTGGGCCTTAAAAACCTTTGCTAAAAGACTGAGGCTAAGGCTAGACAGATTTGGATCTTGATTGGTACTAGAGTACCTTTTAGGCCTATGGTCAGCATTCTAACCTAATCTATGCTCAAATAAAAAAGGCACTTATCTAAAACTATTAAAAATTTCATGGTCTAGAACAAGGGTTGAAACCTTAAGTTTTTGCTAAGGGACTAGCAAAAGCTAGGCATGGGGGTATGATGAGAACCTCATCATGAGCCATAACTAGCTCATTTTGACCTAATACAAAGGATAAAAGCTCCTACATATCTCAAGGAAAGGCTTAACTCAGAGAATTCTGAGTTTAAGAAGAAAACAAGTCATAAGGGGTAAAAATGTAATTTTACCAGTATAATCTGCATACAGGGTAATTCAGGGCCCAAACATAGGTCAAAGCAGCTTAATAAGAATAAAAGTGGGATGAAATGATCTAGCGAGGGCTACAGCAATTCCAAGAAACTAAATGATAATCTGTAACCCTAAAACAACCCACTTCAATTCACAAGGTTCGAGGCAAAGTAAAAATAGAATAAACCCTCTAAAATTCAAATAAAAATAATCTCTAGGGTTTAGAACCTTCAATTTGGCCTTCAGAACCCATTTTGACCTACATTGAGAACCATGCCCAATTAATAACTTAATTTGGGTTTTTGCGTAAATTGACCGGTCAAACAAGGTTTAATATAGAAATGAAATTCACCATCAGATTCCTTAGGTCCTAATTAGTCATGTATAAAAACTTGAGCCTAAGAAGAAATCTCCTTGACCGACTTTACACTTTGGTCCTCATATATTTACTCTTTGGCCCTCAACTTTTGAACCCTCGCATTTTGGCCCCTAACTCTCCTTCGTTCTTTGCGATCAGGTCCCCCCTGCAAAACCTGCCAGCACCATTCTCCGGCGACCTTGCGCGGAGCATGGCGCCGCGCAGGGTGAGGTGGGGGACCTGGCAAGTAAACCGGGGGTGCCCTGCGTCGTCAGCCGTCGCAGGGACACCCCCCTGGTCGTTATAACCCACCATACCGGCCGTGCGAACGCACGGACGGTATGGGTTATTGTTTCCGGCCATCCTCCGGCGAGGGAGACACGTCGTCTCCCTCCGCCTTCCTCCCTGTTTGATCCCTATAAATACCCCCCGTTGCTCCACCGACCGGGGCAGCTTGGATCTGACGGAGAAAATCCCCAACTTTCCTCTCTTCTTTCTCCGGCAGACGCTCACCAGCTCCGGCGGTTCCTCCCCCTCCATCTCTCCGCTCTGCCGCAATACCAGCAGCAGAGACTTCCTCCCCTACTCTTCCCGCGCCACGCCGCACCAAGCTGGCGCCTCTCCGGCTCTCTGCTCGCCGCCGCCCCTTTCCCTGAGCATCATCTTCTCCGGCGACAGTCGATACGACTGTCGCCCTGTTCCTCCCCCTTCGTCCCTGCAAGTAAGCTAGAGCTACTCCCCTTCTTCTCCTCTTTCTTTCCCCGCTTTCAATTTATTCAATTAAGCCCTCGACCGACCCTGACCATCGTCACCCCCTTCGTCTCCGGCCACCCCCCCCGGCGAGCCGCTCCCATCACCTCAGCAACCCACACGGCTCGCCGACCCTCACCGCACCTCCGCCTCATCACACTGAGCACCCCCCACCCCTTCACTGCCACTCCACACCTCCGTAACGCTTCCCCCAACAAACCCATCCTCCGACCCACAGTCCGACCTAGGGCAGCCCTTGCACGCCGCCCCGCGCCTCGCCACCACCCACACGAGCTTCGCCGCACCCTGGCGAAGCTCCTGGCACTTTCTGATTAGGCCAAGAGGCCGTTTTCTTGTGAACAGGCCACCCGACCTCCGCCGCCATTGCCGTGCAGGAGGAACTGCTTCCGCCTGCAGCTACAGGCGCGCCACGCTCAGCGCCACGCCCAGATTCAACTCCCAGGCCTTGCGAGGCGTTCCGACAAAACACCAGGCTCGCAGCTAAGGCAGAAGGCTTCGCGTGACACCGCGATCTCCCGCTGATTTCCCCGCTGCGGGCGCGCAATTGAGGTGGGACATTTAGTCCCACCTCGGAAAAGCCTGAAGAGGCGCAGCGATATAAGATGCAAAAGTGCTGGAGGCTTACTGCCTCAGCACACGGGGTGAGGTCCCCTTCACCCGCCCGGTTACCCGGTCTCGTCCGCGCTCACGCCCCGCGGACCTGACCCGACCCGACTTAAGACTGACCTGCACTCCTCGCCCACCACGCACGCCGGTGGGCCTGGACCCGGGCCTGACCCGAACCCGGTTACCCGGCAGCTCTGGGAGAGCTTTCCCAAGAGTGGTTTCAGAGAGAGAGAGAGACGCGGGGGGGGGGAGGGTAGAGTAGGTTTTGCCTCTGACGAAAAACTCTGAAGTGTGCAGGCACAGGCGAAGAAGAAGACCCGCGGAAGAAGAAGGAAGCTGACTGTAGCAACAGGTAGTTTAAGTCGTCTGATTTGGAAATCAGACGACGGCCTGAAGGGAAAAGAAGAAAGAAGGAGGGGTGACATCCCTGGCTGAAAAAGAAAACAAAGAAGGAGATCTGAAGAAAGAAAGAAGAGCATCACCTCTGCAGAACAAAGAAGAAGGAGATCTGAAGAAAGAAAGAAGAGCATCACCTCTGCAGAACAAAGAAGAAGAAGGAGATCTGAAGAAAGAAAGAAAGAAGAACATCACGAGGAGAAAACAAAGAGAACAACAAATTCTTTCCCTCTCTCTTTCTTTATTTTGTAAAAGAAACATGTATATCTCTAGAATACAACTTGCTCCCTGAGTTCGACCTCGGGAACTCTTTTATTTTCCGAGTAAAAAATTTATATATTTGAAATGTTGGTAATAACTGGCTATACTACAACGTTATAACAATAAAACCCGGTTGAACCCACCACTTCAGGCAGTGAGAGGATGAGTGGGACCTCACCTCGTGGTAGGAGGCAAAGAGCCTAATGCAATTTTTCCTCTTATGCAGGTGCGGGTGGTCACTCTCTTCTGAGGTGGGACTATCTTCTCACTTCTCTTGTGCGTGCCTACCAAAGGTATGTCTTCGCTTGATTGCAACGGCTGCTAAGTCCTTCGACTAGAATTATAGGCCTAGAGCTGTGCGCAAGCGTATCCCGCACAACCTGGGACTCTGAACTTGGAGTGGGGGAACCTGAAGCGAGCTCGCAAGCAAGCTTCTTGCGGTCGTCAATGGCGGTGGACCTCCAAACCTGCTAACACGCAAAACAACCTCACACCCTCATTAGAAAGCTTAGAAGGCTTCGCCGAGACACGACGAATGTGTTGCGGTGGTCGGCATGGCATGGGGCTCCTGGAGTGCGCGTGCCTAGGGCACCTTGTGTGCATGAGAGTGGGTGTGTTCGGGGGCCCTTGTGGGTGTGTGGTGCGGTGAGTGAAGTGAGGGTTTATGATCAGCAAAGTGTTGCGGAGCTTATGGGATGGTTGGCGAGGCGGATGAAGGTGGTGAGTGACGGGGACGCCTCACCGGAGGTCTGGCCGGAGGTGGAGAAGGTGTTGGTGATTGGTGGCGTCGAGGGATATTTTCAAGAAATAAAGAGGGGGGATAAGAGTAGAAGGGAGAGAGAAGTTAAACTAACCTAACCTAAGGACGAAGGAGGCAAGAGAGGCATCTGGCTAGTGTGGCCGACGTCGGAGACGAAGATCTTCGTAGGTGAGGCGGCGGCGAAGATAGGGGCAGAGGCGGCATCAGGGCTGGTATGGCCGACACGGATGAATGAGATGAAGGTAACCCAACCAATGGTATTGTGGTTGGGCAATGAGAGAGAGGGGACGGAGGCACCAAAGCTTGCAGAGAGGTTGTGGTCGGCGAGGAGAGAGGAAAGTGGGGGAATAGGTCCAATTCCAAGCTGAGGAGATGCAGAATGAGTTGGGGCTTCTTAAATAGGTCCTGGAGGTTGGGTTTGTGCTTGGAAGCCAAGCTTCCAAGCACGGCAAGCTCGCTGGAGTTGGAAGTTCAAAAAGACCCAAATCTCTCATGTGTTCGCATGAGAGATTGGGTATAAATTAGGGCTCATCGGTGGGTTTGGATTGAAGAGGATTACTCAGAGAATCTCTCTTCCAATTTTGGGAGGGATTCTCTAAGCAAACAAGGAGAATCCTCCTTCTAAAGCTTGCTGGAGTAGTATTCCCTCCGCTATAATGGCGGAGTGACCTAATTGCAAAGAACGAAGAAGAAGCTAGGGGGTTTTTACAGAGGTTTTCGAAAGTTAGGGGTAGAAATGTAATTGGGTTGGACCTATTTTCCAAAGTAGGTCAAGATGAATTCCCCTTAGGTCCAAATTTTGGTGCAAACCTAATCTAGACCTAAGGAATCCAATGGTGAAGTTGGATTTTGGGTTTAACCACATTAGACTGGGCAATTTATGCAAAAACTCAATTTAGGGCAAATATTTGTGTGAGACCCCAATTTAGGTCAAACTAGGTTCCAAGGGCCAAATTGAAGGTTCTAAGCCCTAGAGAATATTTTTCTATGACTTTTAAAGTGTTTAGGTGAATTTTATCTAGATCAAAACCTTGTTAAATCAAGTGGGTCAGTTTTAGGGTTACAAGAAGTTATTTAATTCTCAGAATTCACATGAACCCTTTTCTGTTTGAACCAACCCACTTTTTATCTTGTTAAAACCATTTGACCTGTGTTTATCTCATGAGAAAATCTATTGTTGTATTACAATGGTAAAATTACAGTTTTACCCATTGTTTCTTATTTTTATCTCAGAATGATTATTCAATGAATTAGGACCTCTAGTTGGTTATGTAGGAGCTTTTGTTTGTTTTCTTTTCTGGGTCAAAATGGGCTAGTTAGGGCTCATGATGGTGTTCCCATCAGTAAGCATAACAAAAAATCTACAAATAAGCCATGGTAAGAACCATAAATAAGCCATGGTAATAATCCTTTTTGATCTAACAATCAAATGACCCCTTGATGGGTAAAAAATATTTTTGATTGATCAAAAGGAATTTTCAACCCCTGATCAACTTCATTTTGTGACAAATGAAAGTTGGCAATTTGAGTCTAGATTGGTTTAACATAATATGAGATGCATAGGATTGTAAGCACCTAAGAGACTTGACTTCAAAGGATGGTTGTCGATGAGTGTAATGGAGAAACTTGATGATTCATTAGACTAGTTAGATCTAAAATACTCGAGATTAGGTGTCTAAGAAGTTGTACCCATGGCATAGCCCATAATCACAAATGAAATACTCGAGATTCATTTGCCTCTCATTGTTTACTAACTTGAACTCTAGGACTCCAACAAACTTGATAATTATAAATAAAATCTCTAAACCTTCTCTTTTTGGAAAGAAGAAGCTTTAAATGCAGACTAGATTATTCCACTACGACATTGAATTAGTTTTTTTTTTTTTGAGGAAGTAAATATGGTGGTCATGAGATTTGATCTCATGACCTTTTTAAGGCCAGTGGAGTGCTCTACCACTAAGCCAATCCTTTGTTAACTATTTGGTAACATTCAACTTCAAAGGTCAAAGTAGAATATATAATAAGCATATACTAGTAAGAGCATACCAACAATAAGAACGTAATACAATACCGAATACAATAATTATAATTGCCTCTTATCCACATAGCTAACACACAAAATATCTAAGTTGTGCTGTTGTTATTTTAATATATTTTATTTGTTACTCTTTATATAAGATCTGAAGCTTATAAGTCATAATTTCGAAAATCAACTTCTACTATTGGACTATATAGCATATTAATGAATATAACATTGACAACATTAATAATAACAAAAACAATCTCATTAACAACAAAAACAAAAACAATCTCATTAACAACAAAAACAAAAACAATGAAAAAAATATCAATTGGAAAAGGATAGAAAAAACACATTTACTTGTAGAGATCAAAAAATAGAAAGTTGATAGAGAAGATGTAGAATCTACAAAGAGACAAAAATAGGTTAGATACAGACAACCTAATGAATCTCATATCACATTCACAACAAAACAAATAAGCCAAAATGAATTAAAAATTATATTGTAAGTCCTCTATCAGATACTCACATTACTTTTTTCTTAGTTTTACACTAGGTCTACATTTCCAGTTTCATATTTGATTTTGGTTCTATTAATCATCAAAATTTCATTATGAGGAAAGTGCCTTGATATCAAGTTCTAATTGAAATCATTTTGACTATAGAACTAGAACTTTCTATAGTCATTCTTGTTATGGTCTTAAATGATATATGCCACTATTTTTATAAGAATAACCATAGATTATGCAGCAACTTCTAAACCAAATGTGGAAGCTCCTAATGCTAAAAATCCTAATCTAAATGCTAAGCATGTGAGCATACATCCAATGCCACAAGAACATTTCATTCGAAAAAGAGGAAGAAGAACTTGATAAGCTAGAGCAAGTGAATGCACGAGCTGCAAAACTAATTTTCATTTTTCCTCTAGGAATTAGAGTATGGAAGTTTGAGATCGAGTAGGAGATGTTGGTGCTAGAGCACCACGATCATTTGTTTTGATGATAACAAAACACGTGTTATTTAACATTTGCACTTGGAGTCTTAGATTTCAGGTCAATTGCAAATGTAGACGTGATTAGACGGAATTCGAGCTTGCATCCAGGACGGATTGGAGGAGCTCGACGGAGAACAGAGAAGATTCGAGAAGAGCGATAGATTGAAGATGGAAGGACAAGAAGAATAGGATAGAATTCTGTTTATCTCTTTCTTGTACTCTTATCTTTATTTTTTCTTGCTCTTTATTTCCTTAGAACATTATGTTAAAGAGCATCAAAGTACCCTAACAGTAGTCCTAGGAACACCAGCACAACCCTAGGATACTTAGGTTTTCTGTAGAGAACTTAGAAAACCAATATAGGATTCAAACAGCACTTCCAGACGTCTAATTCCCAAATCAGACGTCTGATAAAGTGTTTTAAGACGTCTGACTGTTGATTCATACGTCTGATAACTTTTAGGCTGGACATAACTAGTTCTGTCTAATGAAATCAGACGTCCATACCTTAGACCAGACATCCAATTAGTGGACCATTGGCTCTCTTAGAATACACTCAAGGATATGGCCGTTAGAGCCTTATCAGACGTCCTTAAGCCATTCCAGACGTCTGATAATTGACCGTTTTGCCTCGACTGACCCGAAAATCTCTTCTCAGAGATTTTCTAGCCGTTGCAAATCCATTCCCACGAAAAAGTAGGTTTCCAGACGTCTAGACATAGTGCCAGACGTCATGTATGTCGTCTGATGGACTTGTGCTAGAACCCTGTTTAGATCTGATCCAAGTCAGGAAGAGACCCGCCCAAAATCAGACGTCTGACCTTATTTTCAGACGTCTTAAAGTGATCTTCCAGATGTCTGATGCTAGAATTAGACGTCTGATAACCCTGTCAGTGTAATGATTTTCCTGATTTCGGGTTGATTCACTTAGGCTTTGCACCCAACGGCTGTGGAACCTTTCCTAAGCCTTCCAAAACCTTCCTTACGCCTCTATAAATAGAGGGGATCCTTTACACACCAAAATACACCTAGAAACACAAGACACACCCAAGCAACATACTTTCTATCATTTTGTGTCTCTCTTGCTCTCAAAGCTCAAGTTCTACATCTTGAGAGCATCAAGCTTTGCGCACCCGCTCTCCCGTCGTAGTTCACGAGAGCGACATAGCGCCGTCTTGTTGTTCACACATCCGCGTCGCCGACGCACTCCTTGCAAAGGGGAGTTTCTTAATTCCTATAGAAGCTTAGGTTTAAAATTACTTTGTTGGCTCTATAGGATTATTGTTATTTTATCTTTGTTATTTGGTTGGGTATTCACTTTGCGAATTTCCGTCTCCTTCGTGGGACAAAATCCTTCTCGTGGAGAGAAGGGGTTGAGGAACGCTACCCTCGCACTTGTAGCGTGGTTGTAATTGAGATTGAATCACCCTTGTTTAAAGTGATTCGTTTAGTGGATTTTGATCAACTTAGTTGATCGGAAAATCCTAACTCGAGAGGGTTAGGTGGTAGTTTTTACCCGGTTTGGGTTTCCACCTAAAAATCTTTGTGTACTTTGTGTGATTGTATTTTGTGAGATTATTTATATTTCAATTCCGCATTTTTTACGTCACGCTGATCTCACCCCCTCCGAGTAGGGAAATTACAGGAGAGATCTGATTGATGGAACAATGAGAGATCAGAAATCACTCTAGGAATTAGGATACAGAAGTTCGAGATTAGATCAATGAACAGTAAGAGATCGATGAAGTTGGAGAGATCGAGAAAGAGAGGGATCGATTTGCGATCCAACACAAAAATGAGAGATCGATCGAACACAAAAACGTCAACGAGATCCAAGTGAGAGATCATATCCAAAAACCTAAAAGAGATCTATCCACCTTTGATAATCGTCGACGAGAGCAAGAATAGAGAGATAGAACTTTAACTAACTTGAGTCGACGAAAACGCGACGCTTAATCAAGGGTGGCAACTCTAAGGGAGAGATTAGATCAATGTATGCTCGAGTAGTGTGGGGATGGTGAAGCAGCGACGAGTAAGCCGACGAGGGAGGGGGAGGGAAGGTGAAGGAGGATGGGGAGTTAAGGCAGGCGACATTAGCGAGGGGAGGACAAGGTCAGCAAGGGGAGAGGAGGTTAACATGTGATGAGGAGCAAGAGAGGAGAAATGGGAAGTGACTTGTCTATAGTCGGGGAGGACTAGCGAGAAAAGAGGCTGGAGAGGAAAGAGCAATCAAGGACCTAGAGACACATTTGCCCTCCATCATTTTTTTTATTTTCCTTAAAGGTACCGCTAGTGTAATATGTATTATTAGCAACATATAATAAAGCCTACAACATCTCTATTTGATGTGTAGATACATTGTTGCTGTAAATTAATTTTTTTATAGTGAATTATATGTTCCTACATTTTTGTTGTTATCTTTAGATCGAGCTTTACTCCCTACATTGGGAGGTGTATTTCCTTCTTCGAAAGGAATGATGTTATGTTGTATTTTATTTTTTCCAATAATGAAACTCTTCTTTGCAAGGCCAAAAAAAAAAAAGGAATGCCACAATCAGCCTTAATTCGAAGGGAAAATATCGCAATTAAGGGCCCACTTGGTTTGACTGGAAACCGTGTGTGGATTCTACGAGCGACTTAGTCGTACGTCATGCCAGCTGTGTGGAGCACACTTCACTGCCACCTTCTCCTCCACTACAGCTGTCATGCGCCTTTAATGTAAGCACCACACCACTTGCTCTACTAGCTTTCTCCAGCGATTTTTCTCTTCCCTCAAAACCAAGCAACCGACTTGTTGTATACGAAAGACCAAACCAGCGTTGGCTGAAGGCAAAAGATGCGTAGAGCAAGTGGTGTTATACGGGAGATCACTCGAACTTGGGCGGAGAGGAGAGGGAACCAATGTCTGACGCTGAGTTATACGGGATACAATTATTTATTTTATGTTTGATAAATTTTATCTTAAAATAAAACTATTTCGATAGAAAGTTTCAAAATTTAGAATAAATTTATTTCAAAAAAAGATAAGATGAATTTTATCCCTCTTTTTGCCCACCTATCTACACAAATATCCCTATTTATCATATAATTTGATTCATATTTTTTTAAAATATCAAAACCAATTAATCCTAAATTTATTCTTTAATTTTATTACCTGCAAAATTTATCTCGTAAAATAAACAGCCATGAGAGAAGATCCAACAAAAACGGATCTCCTCTCCCCATCAAATATCGGGCCCTGCCGTCGAAAATTTGTCCTCATTTTTATTTCTTCCCCTTGCCAAAGATCCAACGTCTCACGAACGTAGCATGTGGATTTTGGGAGATCTTGCGTACGTTTTCGGCGCGCAAACAGCAACGCCCTAACGTAAAACGCGTGACTCAACCATTATCTTTCTAAAGCCGAGCTCTAGGCCGTCTAATTGCATGGGTGTCAGATCCTAACGATTCGTTTTGAGCGATGGCCTCTCCAATCTAGAGATAACCTTCATTGTTATTTCAACTTTAATTCTTCTGGGTTCGTTTGGTATCAAAATTATTAATAGGAATAAATATTAAAAATAAAAGAAATGGACTTGAATTTATCATTTTATCAAAGAAATTAGACGAGAGATTAACAAAAAAAAAAGAAAGGATAATTCCATAAGGGATGAAACTATGAAAACTCAAAATTAAGAGCGTAATTCCAGCACGAAGGGATTCTGGGATAAAAGTTTTCAAATGGGAAATTGGGGAAATTATTTTGAAAGTCAAACGTCATTATCCCTTATTTTGAATTTCTCTGGTTCCCTCGATTCCAAACATCTTCTCACATGGCGTCATTTTGGATTTCTTTTCTTCCCTCCCTTTCAAACATCTTTTCACATCGCATTTAGATATAGATTTTGCTCATGTCAATCATCTAATTAATTTATTACGGAAGCTTAAATCGTGAAAAACAATTCAAGTTCGCATATGAAACATATATGTATAGACAACTTATTTGTCAATAACGATTATCTGACATTATGATTATATGTTCTAAAGTTATGATTATACATGCCGGTCATCCGAAATCCAATGTCAAGCATCCAGCATACCTATACGACGTCTGGTATGATGATTATATGCCCTATTTACTGATCATCAGGCATCAAATATTACTGTTAGACATCCTTTAGGCAAACCTGAATCTAATTCAAGTTCTCATCTTTTGAATTTTTATTATCTAAGTGCGATAAAATCATAATTCGTGTGTGTTCTACCAAAACCCGAATTGACATGGCTCTGATACAACTAAAAAGAAGTGATCAGATCGCTCTATAACATTGTGAAAGCATGAAATTGGACATTTTAAAATTTTAGATTGCGAATCAACTCAATGTCCAAATTCGATCATACAATTAAATGAAAGCATCCTAAAACCAAAGTCACATGAAAAGAATTAATTTTTTCTTGCTCCAAGGTCCTATGAGAAGAGAATTATACCTTCATTGGTGACATAGTTCAACACCTCAATTGCGATGCCTCCTATAATGTCTTGATACGAAAGGAAACCTTTTTCTTGGCAAGTTGATGGAACTTTTAATGTCAAGAATACCAATTTCTTGTATGTAATGAATGCCTTCGCAAAATCCGTGGGTGAAAATCACCCTCCTCAATCCATATGTTCCTCTAACGAGAGAGACATTTTTCTACTCGCCTAAAGGAAGTAGCTGTTCACCAGCAACAATGGACGTCTAGAACTAGTGCTTCTATACATCTAGTAGTGTTACTGGACTTCTTGAGAAGTTCTTGGAAGTCCAAACCAAGGCCTGCATGTCCAAGAATACAGCAGCAGAAGAAGAAGGTGGCACCCCTCTTCTTATCGTTCCAATAGTAGTGGTTTTTTGAAGTTAGGCAAGAATTGTTAGGTTTCCCCCTCTTTCCCTTTAAGAAATTTTTATAACGTGATGTAGACACATCTATTTCACATAAACTATCTACTTTTGCATGCTCTTAGGCATATAATTGCATCATGCTTTATAAATATTACATAACATGTATCATTCTGCAATTAGATTAGTTTATACAAATTTTAGGTTAATTTACCCTTTTTGTGCCTAGGGACAGTGCGATATCATTTCAGAGCTTCGAATTGAAGATTCAACCTCATAGATCTCATCAGGATGACGATTGAAGTCCAACGCATTCGAGATCGCCCCACTTTGACCTACATAGCATCAGATGCAGTTCGAGGAAGATTAAAGGCCAAGAGGCAAGGTGGTGTAAATTCGTATCTCAGATGACAAATCCAATAACATGGATGGGTTCGAATCTATGATCGCAGCTCAACGGTGTGAAAATCGACCCAATTTGACGTCTGTGGCACCATCTACGAGCATTTGAAGATGGACAGCCTAAATGGCACCACGTGGTGCCATCCAGACCGCCCATTGCACCCTGCCCAACCTCTAAAGCACCGTGACCTATGATCTAGGTCATTGGATCTCCATTCAATGGCCATGATTTGGCCACATTGCTCCCCAAGCTATGCTTTACATCTCTTAAAGGTGAGGGCTCGAGTGATCTCGACCGTTGGAACGCCATCTAACAGTTGCAAGCACTCGGCCAACGTGACAAAGAGAGGCTTTTGCCGCAGCGGTTGTGCACCTTATGACGAGACGGTTTTCGCTTTCAATTTAGTTTTGCACATAAAATGACATGTCATTGTATTTAGTTATGTGGTGGAAAATCGCTAATTAAAATAATTAAAATTAAACCACTTGAGATAAGAGCAGGTCGTGTCCACAGGGAGGCAATGTCTATTACAAACTCGTATAGGTCAAAAACAAATGTTCATGATTAATTTAACAAAGAAACCAAATCAAAATCGCCTTTTAATTAAGGTATGATCATGCTGATATTGTATTTACGTGAAAGATTTTAGGAGTTCTCACAAAATAACAGGATTAGAATATTATTAAATCTAAAACCCTTCTCTTCCAATGGTAAAGAAATGTAAATATTAATTCAACAAAAACAGAGCAACTCCTTTAGGGAGCTACTGTGCACACAAGAGGGAGCAGTTGGCCGTGAGGAGCTCACCAGAGCTGGTCAACTTCGAGCCACATCCGACGGTGGTGACGCCACTACGTGGGGTGGCTGAAGCTCGTTGAATGGCGGAGATGAGGGTGGTGGCTAGCGGCTGCAAGCTCTATTTGCTGCTTGTGGAGAGGAGAGATGACACTTGATGGAGGTGTGAGGAGGTCCTACGCTGCTGCTAGAGTCGTGCACGAAGAGGAGAGGGAACGTGCGACTGTTGGTGGTGCACGTGACCTCTACTGCACGCGGGTGGAGGTAAGATGAGGGGGAGGAGACAGGAGCATCCGCGGGCACGCTGCTGGCAACATGTGGGATGGGAAGGCACGGGTGTGTGTGGTGGCATGGCTGGTGACCGCACATGGGAAGGAGGAGGTAGCTGCTGGTAGCTGTCAACATTGGAGGTGATGGGTTGTTTTTCAGGGGAGATGATGAAGATGAAGATGAATGGTGCGGTGATGGTGATGGTGGAAGTGGTGTTAGTTCACGCAAGGGAGAAGGAAGACTATGAGAAAGATAGGGACATTGATGATGGTGGTGCATGGGTGTGGAGTCATGAGCGTGGAAGTGCGACTTGCTGGAGGTGGTGATGATGGGTTCCTTGAGCATGCAGAAGAAGAAAAAGAAGAAGATGAAGAAGGATAAATGCGTGGCCTTCAGGCACACGCTCACGGTGAGCTGCACAAGTCACTGATGGTGTGGCGGTCTATCACCCTGCCTGCCCACAGTGGTGTGAACTTGTGCACACGGTTGAGGCCGGTGGTGATGGCGCAGGTGAGAGGTTGACTCTTTGCACAGTGGTGAATGGGGTTGGAGGCCTACTGAGCATGGCAGACCCCCCGCTCCCTTTGTAGCTGCATTGCTTGGATTTGAAATAGGAGAGGCAAGAGCAAATCCACTTCTCACATCCATTAAGGAGATTTCATGATTGGAGTGAATAGCTGTAGGAGGAGGAAGCGGAGCCGTTACCTATGAAGAAGAAGAATAATAAAATAAAATAAGATATTAGGGTTATTTATGCACTGTAACGAGCGCGTACCCCAGACGTCTTTTAAGACGTCTGGGAGGTGGCCCAGACGTCTGTCAAGACGTCTGGGATCACATCCAGACGTCTGACCAGACGTCCGGGATAGTTTACAGACGTCTGACGAACAGTTATACTCGCACGGAATATTCGTCTGCGCGCCTGTGCGCGTAGACCTGCGATCCGCATCTTCTCTGCGGCTGCAGGCGACTGCGGCCGTCTCTCTCCTCCTCTCCGCGCGACGTTAAAAGGGGGAGGGGGCGCGCCTCCCCTCCCGTCTCCACCATCTTCCTCCTCTCCTGCTGCGGGCGGAGCGAGCGGACGCGAGGGCGCAGCGGCAGCGGCGCAGCAAAGGCGCGGAGGAGCTGCGGCGTGCGAGGGCGGGACTCTGCCGTGAGGGCGAGCTCGCCGGGAGCGGCTTGGCCGGCCGGCGGAGGGCGCAGGGGGCGCAGAGCGTCGCGAAGAGGGACCTGCTGCGGGCGGAGCAGCGGACGCGCGAGGTGCGACGCGGGCGGCGTCGCGAGCGGAGGCCGAGCGAGGTTCTGATTCTGGAAAAATCTCCAGAATCAGACGTCTGGACTGATATCCAGACGGCAAGGCCGACGTCTGTGTGATCATACAGACGTCTGAAAGGTGAGTTCCGCTTTCTCCTTCTTCTTTTGTCGACTGGCCGTACTGAAGGAGGAGGGTTGGCTGTGCGCAGGTGTTCGGATTCGTCATCCTTTGCGAATCCGACGTCTGGAAGTTGGACCAGACGGCTGGAGTGACCTCCAGACGTCCGGAGAGACCATCGGACGTCTGGGATCTAGGAGAGACGTCGCCACAGACTTCTGGACGTCCGGGGAACCACGCCGAACAGGTAATTCTCTGATCCACCGTTTAAGACGTCTGGGAGGAGTTCCAGACGTCTGATTTTGCACAGTATTGTCTTTCTCGACTCGTTTAGGGCCCGTTTGGGCTCCGTTTTCCGCGATTCGAGTTGCGTTCGATTCAGAATTTATTCCTCTACCCGCCTACAGTAGCTATACACTGTTTTGAGACACTCCTTGTGTTTGATCCTTGTGATAGGACCTCGTTCGGTTGCCGTCTTGAGAGTCACGGAGGCGCGCGGGATTCCCGACCACGCCCCCATTACTTCCGTTGTACCTGGTAGAGTGGTTTTATGTAGTAATAAAATCTGTTAAAGTATGGAACCATAACTAGAACCTAGGGCATTGCATGAATCCTAGGAATGAGAAATATATGGAATGGTAGCTCCTAGGTGTTGCATGAATCCCAGGGCCGGAAAACTAGATTGTATGATAGATCCTAGGATATGGCATGAATCCTAGGATGGAAAAACTAGTGGAATGTACATTACTGCAGTCTTGGAAAAATGGAAAGGAATATATATAAAGCTGCCTGTAAAATTAATTAACAGCTGCCTGTTATGCATAGAGAATCATGTTGAGATCATGGAATGTGAGAACGTGAATCTGGAAAGTGAAACATATGATGTTCTGAGATAAAGAGCTGGAACCCTACGGGGAATTAGGAGTGGAACTCCTGGAAAGAAAAGGAATGGAACTGAGATGTAGTTTGTACTGTCTCTTGGGTACGCAGTACCAAGGGAAGTACCTGTACCTGTTTTAGTGCAGAGTGGGGCCAGCCGCCCCAGGGACCCGGGGTTAGGCTTGGCCGCTCTGTACCGACTTGTTGGCCCTCGTGTACGTAGTACCGAGGAGAGCTAGTAGTGTTAGGAGAGTACTAGCTACCCCACGGGCCCCGGGGTTCTGCTAGCCTCCTTCACCGACTTGTTAGGCCCACTAGGGCAAACCAGGGTAGTCAGACGAGGGTGCGCGGACTGTGGAGGGGCAAGGCCCCGGTTTGGTTACTGTGGAGGGGCTGGACCCCTGTTACTGAGAGGGCTCTGCCCTGGTTCCGTGCTGTGCTTTGGGCGCACCCGTTAACGGAAACGACTGACCGCGTGCCAGTACGGGCTAGCTACCTGTGCGTTTATCGCGCGTGCCGTAGTCACCGTTACGTCTGTCAGTGACCTTGGGGTGGTTGACTGAGGGTAGGATCACCACGGGGGACTCTCCCGGCCAGGAGAGCACCACGTGCTACTTCTACTGTTGGAAAAGACTGCAATCAAGATCGTCCCACGAGGACATTCGAGATCAAGTAAAGGATCTGAGAAGTAAATGAAATAGTGAGAAAAATTGAAAGATGTAAATAAAGGAAGTAATAGAACACAACAGCTACTGTACACTCTACTATTGCCTTTAGTTAGTTTGCCACTCTACTCAGCGTTTTGCTGACGTGTTACACTCGTTACCTTTTTCAGGACCAGGTGTTGAGCAGCCAGGGTCGGCGGCTGCAGAGGACGCTGGGCCGAGTAGGGTCCAGTAGAGTTGCCACAGCTTTGTACCTTCTTTTGTTTCTGTTCTAGTGAGTAGTTTTGTTTCCGCTGTACCTTCCTTACCTGCAGTTTTTGTTATATGATAAATGTTGTTTTACTGTTGTGGTGGTGCCTACTGTAGTAGTTTCTTTCCTTACTGCTGTACTTTTTACTGTTAGTTATATTCATGCTGAATGTGGTTTATTTTACTGTCTTTTGGTTACTTCCTCGTTGGACGACTGGGTCTTGGGATTAGTCGAGTCGGTCCGGTTCTCGTGTCTCGTAGGGACTCGGGAACCGGGTCGTTACATGCACAAACCCTTATCTTCTATGTTAAACCTAAAATAATGCATGTAATGCACCTAATTGGTTAACTAAGTCAATTCTAAATGCATTTGGGTATGAATGCAATGAACAAATTATGGAATCAAGCTAAAAATATAAATTAATTTATTTACATTCTAATGCATGTTAACTAAATGTTAAAGATATCTTAATGTCTAGGCATTGACATAGTTAAATAGCCCACAAATATGGGCTAATCACCTTACGCACGACGTGTAGTGCACGATTGAATCGCAGCAGGCAGATTTAATCTGTGAGAGGAGGCGCAGATGAAATTAGGTCATCAGATGTGCGATGGGCGATTGATAGAGTGGTGATGTGGCGCTAGATGGAGTGCTAGATGAACATGTGCGATCTAACGCCCAACTGGACACACGATCTAACACTGAGGAGCGATCTGAAGGCACGAATGAACGAGCGTGATCTAAGCCATTGATTGATGATTGAACGATTGAGGCATGGCGCTTGGTGAACATGGGTGAACGACTGAAGGAGAGGAGGCAGTGACGTGGCTGAGTACGAGTGCTTGGATGCGCAATGAACGACCAACGTTGGGGCGTGGCTTCAGCAATGCTTGCCTACAGTGACATTTATATCCGTCACTAAAGACCCCAGCATTAATTTCTAAGCCTTAAAAGACCCTTTTGCCCTCAATTTGTACACCTATAAAAAGGGCACCCCTACCACTCATTTCACCATCCCTTTTCTTCTCCTCTCACCTCCAAAGCTCTAAAGAGCTAGTCCCATACCCAGGATGCTCCACTAGAGTCTTAAATATAATTTTTCAATTTTCTCATCCCTATTCGTGAAGCACCCGCAGTTGTCGTCTCACCGCCATTCAGGAAGCAGATCTCGCTACGATGTCGCCCTACTTTGTCCTTCGTCCTCCAGCTCCATTCTCCTTCGCCCAGCATCTCATCCCCATCATCCGGGTGCCCCATCAAGGCGATTCGTGCTCCAAGCAGTCGTCGAGGAGGATAACTTCTTACCCCCTTCTCTTTTTATCGCTTTCTAGTATAGATTTCCAGCTTTCTAGTTATAGAAATTAGTTATAATGAACATATGATTATCAAATATTGGTTTGCTTTCTCTGTATTATTCTCTCTCTCTTTGTAGTATTCTTTCTCTTTTTTCTATTGTTTATTCTTTAAGTAGAATAGCTAGTGTAGATTTGATTCGATCAGCTAATCTACTTCATGATAATAATTGTAAACGTAATTTTTGATCAAACGTTTGCCTCCTTGTGTTTGACCCGGGATGCACCAGAGTTTCGGTTATAAATTTTATCTAATAGTTGATTTTTACGCGACTACAACGACAGGGTTTCAAACTCAAACTTCTAGCGTACGAATCTAGCTAATCATTTTGGCATCGTTGCTGGAGAGGCAACGCTCTTTGATTTCCCGTGTTTTCCACCTTACTTATCTTTTACCTCACTTTTTCCTTTCCTTAGTGTGTTTGCAGGTACTCTTTTAGGCGAGCAAAAGTGGTAGATTGGAGTAAAGTGCAGTTGAAGGGCCAGTAAGTATACCCCACCTCCCACCCACTAGTTTTCATTCCACCACGTAATAACATAAACAAAAAAATCAACCTTGGAGCTCTTATAAACCCTAAGGTAGATTGTATTGTTTGTTTGTCACCTCCACCCACCTTACCCTCCGCTTATAAAAAAAAATCTAAAAAAATTCCACAGAGGTACACAACCTCTTCTGATTTTTCATACTCAATTAGTAACCCGATCTTTGGAACCAGTATACTCATCAACACATAATCGAGTAGAAACTAGATTAGGTAACCACTTATGTGACTAATTTAGTGGTACATCAGGCCAATTGCTTGAGTTATTTAGGCTGCATCACTTCATCTAAAAACAACTCATCAAGTAGCTTGCTCATTAGGGTTAACATTTAAGGTCAATACCAGGCACTCCATCTTATTTTGATTTCAAAGGAAAACATCTTCACTCGTGTTTTCAAATCCTTGTGTGCCTCCTGAACTTGGTTGAATTCACCTTAATTCAAACCCTAAAAGCTACTAAGCAAGATTTGAACTCTAAAATCCACTCATTCAAATAATCTTGCTTGAAATCCTAGTTATGCACTCACTCACACATCTCAATCAATCATTAAGGGCACAACTCAGATAAAGGGTCCATCACATTCTCAAGAACATTCAAACATAAGCCTAATCTAAAATCAAGTAGACTTTGACCTTAAGGATTTCACTCACTCTTCAAGGCCCAGAGATCGAGATTATTTTTGATTAATCTGCTTGTACCATTCAATCTGATGTCTAACTAGGGGAGCAGTGTCAAATGACCACGGTTGTGGGGTATCAAAGAAACCTGAGGTGAAAGCTAAGGGAAGAACCTTCTCCCCAATCCCTCCCTCTAACTGGTTGGATTTACTGGAAAGAAGTAGACATAATCGTTTCTTTCATCTCAAAACTGGTTCTGAGAGTCTGTAGGTCTTTAGGCGATTGCATAGCAACCATACGACCTAATCTACTTGAATTAAGTTAGAATCTAGTATAACTTAGGAACAACGTATGCATAAACATCATAATTTGCATAGCAGTTAGTTTGATAGCCTTATAGATAATATTATCATTTTATGCTCTAAAAGAGAGACAAAATTGATTGTAGATGATCCGAGGCCGCAAATGATAGATTAGACCAAACAGGTTTGATCAAGACGACGACGGGAGCCCAACGCTTCCGGAATTGTCTTGATCAAACATCCGTAGCATCACATGCATCCCATAGAAGAATGGAGGCCAAGGAGCAAGATGGCAGAAATTCGAACCTCACATGTAAAATCCAACTGCACGGATGGATCAGAATCAATGATCGTAGTCCAACAATGTAAAAATCATCTCAATCGAAAGCCTACAGCACCGTCTACAAAGTAACGAAATTGGACGGCCATGAGGTGCCATCACAGCCGCCCCTCGTCACTCTCCCAATCTCTGAAGAAGTTCCCTATGCCTTCTGGGTCGTTGGATCATCATCCAACGGCCACAAAGCGGCCACATCACCCCCACCTCCATGCTCCATCAGTTGAGAGAAGATCTCAGCTATTGGATCTCCATCCAACGGCTGAGAGCGGTCTTGCCTAAAATAATAAATGCAATACAAATGGAGACTTATCGCAGTGGTTAGTGCTCCCATATGCGAGCGAAGGGCACGGGATCAAATCTCAATGTGCACCAAATCAGGAAGGTAGTGTCACTCAAAGAATTGAATCATCGGATGACGATCGGAGGGTGTGGAATTAAATGTGTGGCGTAATGAGGACCACCTGATGTACACCTGTGATCTGACGCGTACGCTAACGCCTCGATCCATGCACCCAAACGAAGGTCGTGTGACATGCGTTTTAAGCCGTCCGATCAAAAGATCAAATGGCTAAGAGTGTCAGTGCATGATTTGAATTGAGCACACGCGAGGCAGGCACGAGGTGAGCAGCGAGGACTGCAATGGCGATCTGAGGGCTGCAGGCATTTCACGTGGTGCCACCAGAATGCATTCGCGCGTATAAGGCGCATTAGAGGTTGGATTAAGGTGCAATCAGAGCCGTGAATCTCCCAATCGATGGATCTGATCAAACCAAGGTTGTTACACGATTTTGGAGGCTAAAATGCCCACTTTGCCCCTCATTAAAGTTATAGAAAGAACCCCAGGGCCACAGTTGAGAGTAACTCACATCAGATACAACTCCAGCCTCTCTCTCTCTCTACAACTCCTCTCTAGCATTCATCCCAGCACCCTGAATCTGAAGTGCTGCTGCACTTCACACAAGAATCCCATAAGTGACGTCGTCATCTGCTATCTCTCTATCTCTCTATCTACTCTTTAGCATAATGATTTCTAGTTTAAAAACTGTTTCTAAATAGCAATAAAATTCTAATTTTCTGGATATCTGATGTCTATATATACATATATTAATATATAAATACTTGTTTAGAATGACTTTTTGAAAAGCTTTCACATAAAAATCATGTTTCGCCTCCCTGTGAACGACTTGGTACTCACCGAAACTTTATGAATATTATTTGTTTCATCGTGAATCCCATAAGTGACGTCGTCATCTGCTATCTCTCTATCTCTCTATCTACTCTTTAGCATAATGATTTCTAGTTTAAAAACTGTTTCTAAATAGCAATAAAATTCTAATTTTCTGGATATCTGATGTCTATATATACATATATTAATATATAAATACTTGTTTAGAATGACTTTTTGAAAAGCTTTCACATAAAAATCATGTTTCGCCTCCCTGTGAATGACTTGGTACTCACCGAAACTTTATGAATATTATTTGTTTCATCGTGATTCGCACTACAACAATAGAACTAATTTTTAACGCGTCTCGCGATCGAACAAGTTGGCATCATTGCCAAGGAAGCAATGGAAATTTTTAAAAGCTTTTCCTGTAAGGTGTTTATTTGAGATTCTAACTTACTATTTTTAATTGCACAGGAATCACAAAATTGCAGGAAGATACATGCAACAATGGAAAAAAAATAAGTGCGAATCTCAGGTAAGTATTCGTAGTTTAGATTAGGTTAGATTTCCTTTCAAAAAAAAAAATCCAAAAAAAATTAGGTGTTTCGCTTGAACCTTAAGATTAGTTATCATTTGCTTGTTTTTTGAAAAAAAAAATCTCTTGGTGATTTTTCGGGCTGAAACAAATTCTTTTCTTAAAAATTCAATTCCTAAAAATTTGCACGTCCAAAAATTCTAAAATTTTTAGTGGGTCTGAATTTTGAAGTGAGGAACAACATATTCAAAATTTGCATAAATTGGAGTTATAGAAAAATTTTAAAAATTCATACACTAAACTATTATCAAATTGGTTATTGTTCCTGATTTTTCAGAGTTCAAAATATTATAGGAATTGTTATACAACTTTGATTGACTTTCAATTTATGGCACTAAATTCCTGTGAAAATCAAGAATTTATAAAAAATTTTAAAAAAATATTTCTTGCATGTTTGATTGCACGGAATATTAAATCACGAATTGGGGGTCAAAATAGACTGCAGAACCCCCAATACACTTTAAATATGAAAAAAAAGAGAACATGCATTAAAATTCTTGAAAAATTATTTTTGAGTGCCTAGTTAGTGGTGCAATAGGACTAATTGATTGCATTTTTTGAGTTGCACCACTTCTTTTATTTTGAACTTAAAAGGACCATATGACACTATCTGCACTTAGGGTTTCACATTAGGGTAGAGAACACCTGTATTTCCATACTTAAAGGAAATCTATCAAATAATTGGGACTTGCAAAACTCTTGTGTGCCTCATCAGAACCCTTGATTGAAGATATTTACGCACGTGAACCCTAAAACCTACTAATATAAGTAATTGAACCTTAAAATCCACTTCATCATAAAAATTGCCTGTGAACCCCTTGCTTGTGCACTTCACACTTTGAAAATCTATCTTAAGGGCAACACCTCCTAACTCCCATCATATTCTAAAAGCACATCAATCCTAAGCCTAAAACTAAGTAGACGTGCTTTAGGCAAGACTAATATTCTTGGGGACTTGAAATTAGATTGGGCTAAAGTCAAAGCCTTATCTACTTCGATCCACTGGTGACAAGAATGGTCAGTGCGGTAATCGCGTTAACCCTTAGTGGTGTCTCGCCATGCGGGGTGTCCTAGGGGGTCCCTCCCTTTTGGCCAGCCAAGTAATTCAAGGGTTGACCTAACCTAGACGGATTTCATGAAACCAGGATTAGGTCTAATTAGGGTTCACACTCTAAGGATTAGCTTGATTGTTTACATTGTGAGGGCGAGGATTCTCTCATCTGTCTTCTCTCTCTCATCTATTAACTTTCTTCTGGTACATGGACACTAGAAGGTCTCTGAACTCCAATTTGGTACCACCTTTAGAGAGTAATCTAAGGAGAAGACCCAATTTTTCTGGATCTGAATCCTTTCCCATGGATAATCACCATAAGGAAGAACTGATTGAAGAGGAGAACTTGGACTCATACTCTTTTGATCCCCACTATTCCTCTTTTTCTCCCTATCCCAACCCTTCCCTTACTCCATGTTCTTCAGGATGGGAGAACTCTCCTCAACACCTGGAACTTGATTCCCTTTCCTACACCTCATATTCCCCGAGTATAGCTAGTCCTACCTCGTCCTTACAGAATCCCACATAAATCTCTGGATATCAAGGATCTCTACAATATCAAGAGACACTCTACATACAGGACCAACATTTGATCGGCATGACCAACTATCCTGACCGGTTCAGCTAGACTCATCTCTACCTTGGTCAGGGATATGCCTCAGAATCCAAATACCTAGGAAATCAATCCTATCCTCGAAATCACTTTTCAAATCATCCCAATTCCACTCAACCCACTTCACCTTCTTATTGGGATAGCCCTACACCACCCAACCAAGGATATGATCCTTACCCTAGATATTCAAATGATAGATATTCTGATTTGACTGAGGAAAGAAATCTTGGAAATTATTATCCTCAGCCCACTCAAACCCTAACCATGGCGGTGATTTTGAGATTACCCAATTACTTCAAGTAGTCCAAGATATGAGAGAAGCTAATAAAAGAACTACAGATAACCTAACAAAAGAGCTCAATAAAATCTGGGAAGCACAACGTCATAGACCTAGCCAGAGTGCGCCACAAGCTGGTGGTAAGCCATTTAAGGTTGAGAATCCAACCTTAAGTATGACATCTTATTCAATCCCAACCTCTACATACATTGAGCCCACCCACCAGCCCTGTGATTATGCAGAACAGATCCTACTTAGGCCTACAGCTGAACTAATAAATAATTTTGATATCCCAAAAATTGACTTTGAGGAGGAAGACTCACTTGAGGAATTATATCTTGATTTAGGCCCTAAATTGCAATCATTCTATTTTGAGGAACCAATCCATGGTGGGCTAGAGTATGAGTCCTTTATGTTTAAGGATACAAAGTTGGACATTGAGGATGATCCTAAATTTGATATTACAAAAATTGTGGGAGAACTTGAACTAAGGAAGGATGAACAAGATCAAGATCAGGAACAAATATTACATGGAAACAAAGAGATTGGCCCCTACTAGGCAATTTTGGATGATACTAATCTAATTTTGATGGATAATTTTTCTAATCATATGTGCTTGGAATATTCAGGCTCCATACCTGGGGTTGACTCAAATGATTTTTCTAACTCAACTCCCCTAGAAGTTGAATCCATTCCCACTTCCACACTATCCAATTCTCAACCATCTCTCCCACTAATCTAGGATTCTGATGGACCACTCTCTAGGGATTACAATATTGATGTGGAGATACTTGATTCTGCACATTCTGTCTCTGATTCTGAACCCCAATAGCATGTGAAAGAATAAGACAAACAATCCCCTTACGAAAAAGACATTCAAGAAATTGCAGATTTATTGGGGATGACTTATGATGATTTATCTAAGCAAGCAAAGAATGTAGCTGAATCATGGAATTTTGAGTAACATGCCCTCAGAAAATGTAGTTCAAGAGAAAGACAATTGGGATTAAATTCAGAAGTGCACGGAATTAAAAGAATTTGGGGTTTTGATTAATCTAGATTCTGATATTACTCCCCCTGGGGTAATGATTCTAAGGAATAATGAATTTTCATCCATTACATTTGAGAATTTGCATCATCAATTAAAACAAGATATGGGTGACTCGAATGAGATTTTTGATCACCCAAGGGATGAGATTGAGGATTCTATTTTGAATATCCAACATAATTTAGGTAAGTCCAGAACTATTGAGATGGAGCATTGGATCTTATTTGACTCACCTACTCTACATCCATCTACACCGGACTTGACATCTGATGTGGTTTCTCATACCATTTCAGACTACACCACTCGGGTTCCTCCTTTCATTTCCCATCACTTTCAGGACCCATAATATTTTTTCCCCACTGACCGCTATTTACCCACCTCATCTACCTTACCCATGCATCACTTCTTAAGGTTGCCACTATCTACTTTCCACTCTGGCACCTGCATTTATATTTCTCTCTTCTGTAGCACCTGGCTGCAAATAATTCCAGGGCCGTTTATTTTAGTTTTCCGATCGTTTGGGCTTGGTATTCATCATCAGCTGATCTGTATTTATGGGTCATTGATTCTTGGGCTACATGATCATATCTTCATTTTAATCCTAACTCAACCCATTAATTTGATCATTAATTTTTAGGTTTAGGTTCGGCAAATGACGTTAAACTTAGCGCTAGCTGGGAGGCAACCCAGTATTCTTTACAGGTAATTCTGCATTTTCTCTATCCAAGCTGGCCTGGATTAATAAGCTCAGTCAAGTGATATCCCCTCCTCTTGCTTGTTACTTTTTGATTTTCTTGCATACATTTCAATGAGGACATTGTAATGAATAGACATGGGCGGGTGGACATTGCATGTCTTATATGTCAGAAAAAAAAATTTACATTCATGCATATAGAATTTTTATCAAGAAGATTTTATTAGGGATTTATTCTTAAGTTAATTCCTAAATTTAGAATCCAGTATAATTTCACACTTACACGTAGAATTTGTAATGCATCCTCTGTGAAGACCGATAGACATCTTTAGTTTGTCGAGAAGAAGCAATGCTTTTTCTCCTGAGCCCTTGGACAGTAATTAGGGAGTTAGGCAAACCATCTTCTAGTTGATCCACCAAACAAGTGTGAGGTTAGAGTAGAGAGTCTACTGGTGCTCTAAGGCTAGTATAAGGAATCTTAATTTCTGCATAATTGGATAATGATACATGGAGTTAGGCATAGTTTTCACTCTCGGTTCATGCGTACAAATTCTTTGTGTGAATTTTTAGAGAGCCCCCAAATAAGGCAAATACACAGAGAGCGGGTTCTAATAAAACTAGGACTAAGGTGGATGGTTGCGATCATCCTTTATCAAATCCTCGGCTAAAGGAGGGTATCAATATCAAGGTCAAAAATACATTGTCTCATTCATTCCTTTCCCAGTGCTGAGAGTAGGCACTTCCACCAAATAATCCACCCGATATCCACTTGAATACCCCAATCTTGAATAATGACTCGTGAATAAAAATGTGCATGGTTGCTACAGTACATTGTGTTGGTAGAAATAAATAAATAAATGTATATATATAAAGAGAAAGAGAAAGGTAGAAAAATATATATAGAAGAAAAAAAAAAAAAGAAAAAATAAAACAAAAAAAAGAAAACGAAAAAAAAAGAGATTGTGTGTTAATTGCGTTGTGTCAAGCACATTGAGACAACAAAACCCATTTTCTTTACAATCCACCAAATACAACCTTGGCCTACTTTTTTCTATTTCTGACTGCCTAAATATGGGTTGAGGAATTCTAACTTAGTCATAGGGTTATCATAACTTAATCAAAGTGCTAATGCCATGCGAGGCCATCAAATATATTGACAAATCTGGTGAGATTGTGAGCTCAAAAAAAAAAAAAGGAAGAAAAAGAAAGAAAAAAAAAGAAGAAAGAGAAAGAATGAGTACAAAGGAACTAAAGAGAGCATAGCCTCTCCGCATCTCTTTGAGTTGATTTATTTAATAGTTTGGAAATCTAGGTTCTGTAGTACTAGCCTATATGTAGCACCAAAAGAGTGTGAGCCACCAAATAGAAATCTACTTAACTCAGACATCATCTACCTAAGCCAAAAATTGGGTGATGATAACATTATCATCAGCCATATCTAGCTTTATTTAGTCATAATCAATTGATAAATACTTCTACATAATCGCCAAAGAGTTCTAATTCACTACACATCCTTTTTAAGAGAAATGCATTAAAATAGAGGTAAAACTGTAGTTTTAACAGGATATCCTAAATGCAGGGTAATCATGGGGTTTCCCAGGGGTTACTTAAAGGTTAAATGTTCATAAATATCTAATAAGTGGGTTCGTGCAGAAAGAAATGGGTTTTCGCACGTTTCAAGAATTAATGGACATCTAAAACCCTAAAAACAGACCCACATAATTAACTGAGGTTCTGGTCATGGTAAAATTCACCTAAACCTTCTAAAAATCATATAAAAATATTTTATAAGGTTTGGTATTCTTGCTTTGACAAATGGAACCCATTTTGACCTAAAACAAAATCTCAGTTGGATAGTTGCCCTAATTTGGATTTCTATGCAAATTACCCATCCAAACTTGGTTAAAGCCAAAATTTGACTTCACCACCATATTCTTTGGGTCCAAGTTAGGTTTTGTACCAAAATTTGGGCCCAATCAGAGATCATCTTGACGTAGTTTGCATTTTGGTCCAGTCTAATTCTTCTTCTCTCACTTAAACCCCTAGCTTTCAAAATTATTTGCAAATACCCCCCTAACTTCATCATATTCTTTATAAATAGGTCCCCACCGCCTTCAACTCCTAAACCCAACTCTGGTGACCTTCAATCAAGGAGTTCTCCTTGATTTCTCGCCCAATCTCTTCTAAACTTAGAAGGGAAACTTCTGAGAGATTTCCCTACAATCTGAGCCGCATCTTGGGCTCTAATTCCTATTCAAAACTCAATGAGAATCATTTGAAAGAGTGGGTCTCCTATTTCGCAAAGCTTCAAAGCTTTCCAAGCTTGGTCTCTAATTGCACAGCAAAAACGCACCAACAATTGTGTCATCTTGTGCTATTTCCTAGCATTGCCATTGCATATTAGGTAGTCATAGTCGCATTTGTAAAAATAAATGCATGCATGCATTTATTTTTACAAATGCGGCATGCATTTATTTGAGAGGGGAGGAGAGTGAATAAAATGGCCTTGAAATTAACGTATTCCTCAAGTGCTGCCTCGCAAATTCACCATCTTTATTTTTTATTTTTATTTGGCTTTGAATTTCTCCGCACGGCTCAGGGCATGGCTTGCTCTTCGCACCATTCTCTACCTCAGCTTACCCTGCCAGCCGCATGCACAGCCATGCACAGCCCAGGGCATGGTTGTGCTTGCCTCCTTCCTCTTTAAAAAGGGCACAGCTATCTTCCTTGCATAGAGCCTGGTCCAACACAACACACAGCACCCTTCCTTCCTCTAGGCCGTCTCCTCCCCTCTCCCCTCCATACGCAGCCTCTCTTCCTCCTGAGGAGCTACGATGCTGGCAGGAGCAGCTGACAGTGGTACACAACCACCACTGTGAGTCCCAACACCACCCAACTCATCAAAGAGGCGGTGGGCATGGTGGTTCACCTCTCTGATTTCGTCGTTCCAGCCATTTCCGGCATTGCAGTAAGAGTCGAGCTTTGAAGCTCAAGCACAGTAGCAGCACGACACCGACCTCTCCTTCCGCGTGCGCAAGCCACCACGCACCCCTGCAGTAGCCACCGCAGCTTCTTCCGCACACGCAAGCTCGCTCCGCAGCGCCTGCGCACGCAGAACAAGCCACAGCCTGTCGCGCGAGCTGAGCGCGCACTGTAGCTACTGTTCACGCTAGAGAGTGCAACACTGTAGCTACAGTGCCGTGACCGGAAAGTTTCTTACTTATCCGGTCACCGCACACTCTCTCTCCGCGCCGCTACCGTCGCCAGCCCATCCGCGCACACCCGCGCCCGCGTCTCTCCCCGCGCCCGCTCCAGCACCTGTGCTCGCGTCTCTCCCAGCGCCCGCTTCTTCGCCCGCGTTTCCCTCAGCGCGCAGCGCGGTGCGCTGTGGTCCGCAGCGTGCGGCGCGGCAGTCTCCCTCACACCGCTCCCTCCAGCGTGCGTGCGCATCTTCGCGTGCCTACACGCCTGCGCCTACGCGTGGGCCACCAGATGTCGGCTGAAGCCTCCGGACGACTTAACTCGCCGTGCCCTCTTCCTCCAGCAGACGCTCTCTCTCTCTCTCTTTCTCTCTCTCTCTCACTCCCTCCTGCAGACACATACACACACACACACTCTCGTACACACACCCACTCACTTGTACACTATACACATATATTTATACATATATATATATACACAAATATACATACATATATACATATATATCTATAACTATATATATATATATATATATCTCTCCATATATCTATATACATAGATACTTATACTAATATATCTATATACATATATACATATCTATAACTATATACATATATTACTATATATATATATATATCTGTATGTATATCTAGTTATATATACATACATATATATCAAATTATAAATATATATATATATATATTTATACATACATCTATCCATATATATATTTACATATCTATATATATATACATATACATATATATATATATACATATATAACTACATAGACACCTATATAATTATAACCATATCTATAAATATATATACATATACATATATATATATATATTTTCATATCACCTACCACACGTTGTATCGCGGGAATATCTGCACCAGTTGCTGATATTCCCTGATACACGCGTACAGAAAGTGTCTCCGCACACACCTTCCACCCATCCATCCAACACTTCACGCGGCACTTCATCCTGTTGGTTACGTCTTCCTAGACGACGATCAACTCGACACTGTGCTACACGCCATTTCCACCTCCACCTGCACCCCTACATACATATATAATATATACATATATATATACTATACTTATCTTATTTCTATTTCTCTTTCCTGCCATTAAAAAGATAAAAAAAAATATACAAAAGAGAAAAGATAATCCTTGACTTGCAGGTACTCAGTCTTGCGAATAGCAAGACCAGTTTTGGAACCCTAATTTGGCTCAAAGCGAAGAACCCGATTTTGAGGGTGTACCTCAAGGACAAAAATTATCAGAAAAAAAATCTTAAATAGAAAAACACCAAAAACATAATAAACGAACAGAAGAGATTCGTTGTAGGACAGGCGTAGAAACTTATTCACCTCTAATCCCGCTTCCCTGAGTTCGACTATGGGCCTAAAAGTGACCAAGATAAAATCAAGTAGGCCAGGTTAAAAGTTTTGTAAAAAGATGGTTAGGCTCGATTTAGGTTAACCACTATACTCATTTCAACGATTAAGTCACCGAATTAACACAACCTATTCGAGCCGGACCACACCTTTTTCTGGCGCCGTTACCGGGGAAGTGCGCATTCAAGTAAGTTTCTACTCCATTCCTTTAATTTTTCTCTTCTCACACCCTTCTCTTCATGGGTGTTTCTGTTTGTTGGTGTGCAGGTGAACCAGCTGCAAGGAGAAGGCAGGCAGACGAAGTCGAAGAGGTGGGCAGATCCAAGGCGGGAACGAGAGCGTAAAGCCGCCGGCACCGCACTGGAACTTCGCCCACGTTGCTGAACAGGTAGGTCTCTCTTTCTTAGCAACTTAGGTCAGCTTGTCACCTTAATAATAATAATAATAATAAAACTTTTTGGGATCTCTTGGGGCAAGTGGATTAAAAAATCACTTGTTTGATTGTTTTCCATCACTCCCACCGCCCTGGGATTTCCCGCCTAACTTCGCATAGCAAAAATCAAAGAATCGTGATTCTTGAATCTTTCGCCGTGTGAAGTATTCTTTGAGGCAAAGATAAATAGATTGATTGCCATCCCTCTTTGCCTCATTTATCTACAATTCGAGATCACCTTTTTGGTGGGGAGACTTGGAATTGAGTTGATTCCAACCCCACCACGACCTTTCATGTGCCTAAGATTCGATTCCGAATACTTCAACCCCAACAATCTGATTTTCTTTATCTTATGGTTGAGCCTTGTGTGTGGAAATCATTTTGGTGATTTTGAGCACTTGAATTGAAGTGCTTTGGCTCCCTTTCACACAAATCTAAAATTGACTCGTGCATTCACACATAGAAATCTCCCTCTAGGGAAGCCCATAGCATTTTAGCATGCATTAACCAACTAACATTGAAGAAGGGTTTGTTGGGCTTAGAAAAAAACTTGTATTCTCTCAAAACCCGGAGATTCGTTGAATTGGTAATTCAGCAAAATCCTAAAATCCATACTACTTAAGGCTGAAACTCTAAAAATCATTCACCAATTAAAACTTCAATTCGGGGAGATTTCCCCGTTGCATGCTTGGTTTACACAGTTTATAAAATTAATCACTTGGGCATTACTCGTAAATAATGCCCTTCACATTCCAGAAGCACTTGATCCTAAGCCTCTAACTAAAACTGGTAGCAACTTGACCCTTATTAAGGATTGGAGGTCTAACTACCTGCGTGTAGCGCCTACGTGCTGGTGAGGGTTCCCGCGTGCTATCGGGTGTCTAAGATTAGGGCAAACGACCTTTCAATCTGGCCCGGTGGTTCCGCGGTGCTCGCATTCGGTTCCGTAGGTCGTGATAGTAGGTAACTTAGATCTTTAGGTCTAAGGGCACACTGTAGAGGTTAGGAATTTGATTGCATTGATTTGTCATCAAGTGTACCTTTGCGGCGTCATTTCTCTCATCTCCTTTTCCCTTCGTACCCCCCCAATTCTTCCTGCGGTAGTGCATGTTTGGGAGGAGGCCAAAAAACCCTGAACTGTGTGAATTGTCTGATAAATTTAGAAAAGAAGCTGAATCGCCCTCCTCCTCCACAAACATGGCTGCACGCCCACCCCCAAATCCCAAGGGAGGAAACCACCCCAAAACCCACCAGGTGGTGGAGCCTTGGATCCCATAACCCGCCTCTAAGACCAAATGGAAATGTATAATGAACAAATTGAAGCCATTAGGGAAACATTGGAGGAAATGCAGAATCCTTCCAAATGGGAGGAGCCTAGGTCCCTTAGCTCCTATCAGAATCCCACTACTACAGAGACCATAGGACAAATTCGGGTCCCCATGGGCGGGGACGACTTTGAATTGAAACCTAACATAATTGGCTTGATAAATTTTCACTTCCATGGTCCTGCAAGTGAAGATCTGTTTCTCCACTTGGAAGACCTAACCCGATTGGCTGAAACTGTTAAACCGAGAAATATAGGGTTACCTATAGTCCTCATGAAAATGTTCCCATTTTCATTTCGGGATAAAGCGTCGCAGTGGTTACGCACCCTTGGGAGAACCATCCACTCTTGGGAAGAGATGCGAATAGCATTTCTCAAGAAGTTCTTCCCAATCGGGTGAACCAATGTGCTTCGTTGTGTTATCACTTCCTTTACGCAACAAAACGGAGAACAGTTTCATGAGGCATGGGAGAGATATAATGACCTCCTTAGGAAGTGTCCGCACCACGATCTGCCTAAGTGGCATATAGCCTAAATTTTCTACTATGGGCTAAATGAGACTTTGAAGCAGATTGCAGGCGCTTCCGGAGGGAATTTCATAAATAAAGATGAGAATGGAACATTTGAATTATTTGAAAATATGAGCGAAAACTCAATGAACAATGCCTCCATTGTCTCCTTTAATCTTACCAGCCTGCCCCGTAATGTCCACGAAGTTGACACGGGACCCTCCCATTCATCCACAGATCTCAACCTTGTCGCACAGAAATTGGATGAAGTCTTCGTCGTGCACAAGAAGCTGGACGAGCTTCTGGCCAACCCCGCCCGTTCTATGGCAAACACCCCCACCTCACCACTTCGTCACAATCCTAATTCTTCCAACACTAGGCTTATCCATAGAAACCCCGTAAGACCTTCCTTACCGAGTGTCGCGTCGAGCAATTCGGTAAGTCATGTGGATTTAGCTTCTGCAAGCTAGTATTTTGACATGGAGGACCAAGCCTCCATGTGCTCGGATGCGTATTTACATGCGGACGCGTCTTCTGGTGTAGAAGATGCTTGGTCCTGGGGAACAACCCGTTCGCTGCCACATATAACCTAGGGTGGCGAAATCATCTGAACTTCGCATGGTCCAACAACCCGCAATGCCAAAACCCCGTAGGTGGACCAATGTGACCGTCCACACCCGTTATCCCAAGGGCCCAGTCTAATCCTATGGCGAGTCCGCCAGCAGGTCCTTACATACCACAAATAGAACACGCATCAAGTCCTCTTGGTAAATTGATGCGAATGATGACGGAAATGTCAAAGCGCCATGAAGAGAACATGACCTATCTTCAGCACCAATTGGCGCAGCAGAATGCTGAGATCAGTCAACTACGCATGGAGACTCGATCTCAGGGCACTCTTCCAGCCCAACCTGTTCCCAACCCGCGAAATTTCGTACCCCGTGGTCCTCAACCACAGGTATGACCTTCTTAGGGGCAAGTTTATCAGATTCTGCAGGCTCCGAGCATTCCACCGAGATTTCAGGATAATCCCACTGCAACACCTCACTCTTATGTCCCTATTGCAAACCCTCCTCCGCCTTATGATCCCACTGGACCCGCATTGTACAATGCGATCACTACGAGGAGCGGTAAGCAGATCATCGATCTGCCTCGACCTGATCCTGGCCCGTCTTCTTCATTGCCCACTCATTCGGGATGCACACCACATTTGTGAGAGGACGATACACCTAAATTGGTGCCAGAATCAGTCCCATTCCCTGAGGCTCTACTGAGGGAGCCAAAAGGCAAGAAGAAGGATATGCAGGCCTTTGATAACCTACGTAATTTGTTCAGGGATGTTGAAATCAAGGTACCCCTGCTCGAGGCTATTGACCACATACCTATTGTCGCCCGATTTTTCAAAGACTACACAACACCCAGGCGACAGTCAAGGAAAACTAAGAATCTGGTGGTTCTCTCGCCTCATGCGAGTTGTGCTATACTGTCAAACCTACCACCGAAGCAGAAAGATCCAGGCACACCGCTTATTTCCTGTAGCATCCAAGGCTGCAATTTTAACCGTGCCTTACTTGATCTAGGATCTTCCATCAATCTTATACCAACCATCATGCTCGAAAAATTTTCCTTGGGAAATCTGAAACCCACCCCTATACATTACAATTGGCAGATCGTTCTGTCAAAATTCCAAAGGGTGTGGTGGAAGACGTGGTGGTCAGGGTCAATAGTCTTTGTTTTCCTGTTGACTTTCTTGTTTTAGATATGAAAGTTCCTAGCTCACTTTCTGATTGTCCGATCATCCTTGGACGACCTTTCTTGGCCATAGCCCGCGCCCATATCGACTGCGAGTCGAGCTGTATTGAGATTGCGGTTGGATCTGAGAAGCTTAAGCTTAACATCTTCAAGGCAGCCAAGAACTTTGATTGCGATTACATCGAGGATGACACGTCTGACGAGGACATGGCCGTCAGCATGTGTATCGGACTAATTGGGACCTATTCTGATTGCTGCGGACTGCCTTTAAACACTAACGATTGCCTGACCGACACATATTGTGACGTTCCCCCATTCCTCCCTATTCCCGTACCTTTTCTTGGCTAGACTTCTGACGAGGTTTTCTCCGCTTCCCAAACCTCGTGGTCTGAGTCATATCCGGGCTACTCACCGCCGATCCACACTCTTGAAGATCAAATTGCCCTTCCTTTCCCGCCAAATCAGGTGAAGTTGCAACTCCACACTGGGACCTTGAGCCCATATACTACTCACTGGGGCTATTTCTTTTTGGATCCATCTATCTAAGAAGCCCCTCTTCTTGGCCAATCTGAGGGCCAACGTCTTCCTCCTGACTTGTTCTTCGATCCGCCTGGGACACTCTTGTCCCAAGAAATGCCAGATCTTTCACCATCCACTCTTGAGCTGAAAAAGCTGCCTAGTACACTTAAGTATGTTTTCTTGGGACCAAATGAAACTCTCCCCGTAATCATCAGTTCAAAATTGACCAGGGAGAAAGAGTGCAAACTAACGAAGGTCCTTATGGAACACAAGGCAGCCATTGGATGGTCTTTATCATATTTAACTAGCATTAGCCCCTCCTACTGCACTCACTGTATATATACGGAGGAGGAGGCTCGACCTTCCCGTGAGATGTAGCGACATCTCAACCCTAACATGTGGGAGGCCGTTAAAAAGGAAATTATTAAGTGGTTGGATGCAGGTATAATCTACCCAATCAGCGATAGCCCCTGGGTGAGCCTGATTCATGTCGTGCCCAAAAAGGCGTGACTCACCATCCGTGTCAATGACAAGGGCGAATCCATCCCTACACGCACTCCTACATCTTGGAGAGTGTGTGTAAATTATAGGAAACTCAATGCTGCAACTAAGAAGGATCACTTTCCTCTACCTTTCATTGACCAAATCCTGGAGCGGTTAGTGGGAAATAAATTTTTCTGTTTTGCTGGATGGATTCTCAGGATATAACCAGGTGGCAATTGACCCCTGGGACCAAGAGAAAACCACTTTTACCTTCCCCTTCGGCACCTTTGCATTTAGAAGGATGCCGTTCGGACTTTGTAATGCGCCAGCAACTTTCCAGAGATGTATGCCAGCAATATTTCATGACATGGTGGGTAACTTTCTCGAGGTCTTCAAGGATGACTTTTCGGTCTTTGGACCATCTTTCGATGACTGTCTTGCCAACCTGGCCCGTATCCTTAGGAGATGTATTGATGTAAACCTCATGCTCTCTTGGGAAAAAAGTCATTTTATGGTACACGAGGGAATTGTTCTCAGGCATATCATCTCCAATAGGGGTATCGAGGTTGACAGAGCTAAGCTTGATGTAATTGCTGATTTACCTGTGCCTAGCTTTGTCAAACAAGTTCGCTCCTTCCTGGGACACGTCGGTTTCTATAGGAGATTCATCAAAGATTTCTTCAAGATTGATCAGCCTTTAACTCATCTCCTATCAACCGACGTACCCTTCGACATGGGCCCCGTCTACATACGAGCATTTACGCAGCTGCATAATGCTGGCACCAAGGCCCCTGTTCTCCAGCCACCTAATTGGTCCCTCGACTTTGAACTCATGTGTGACGCTTTCGACCTTGCAGTCGGAGCCATCCTGGGACAAAGACACGATAGACACCCCTTCGTGGTGTGCTACGCCAGTAAGACATTGGACAAGGCCCAGTGTAATTATGCTACCACTGAGAAAGAACTACTGGCAGTCGTATTTGTGCTAGAGAAATTCCGCTCTTACCTTCTGGGCTCACACGTTATTGTTTTCACTGATCACGTAGTCATTCGCCATCTCATGCACAAGAAGGATGCCAAGCCGATACTGATTCGTTGGATCCTTCTGCTCCAAGAATTTGACATTGAGATCCGCGATAAGGCCAGAGCCCAGAATGTTGTGGCTGATCATCTTTCTAGACTGGACCCTGACCATATTGGACTTACTTTGCCGATTAATGAGATTTTTCCTGACGAGCACCTATTGGAAATTAATGTGGCAAGTGGACCTTGGTATGCTGACATTGCCAATTACCTTACTTCTGGGTCCCTTCCACGTGGCTGGCCTAAAAACCAGCGCGAGCTCCTCATGGCAGAAGCAAAGTATTTTTTTTGGGATAATCCACTTCTTTTTCGAATAGGTGTTGATCAAATCATCCGTCGCTGTATTCCTGACAGCGAATTCCCCAGTGTGCTATCCTTCTGCCATGATCAGGCCTGCGGAGGCCATTCCTCTGGGAGGAAAGCTGCAGTCAAGGTGTTGCAGTGCGGTTTCTTTTGGCCCTCCCTTCACTAGGATGCACACAATTATGCCAAACATTGCACTAGGTGCCTGTCGTTAGGGTCAATGTCACGTCGTGACATGATGCCCTTACAACCCATCATAGCTGCGGAAATCTTCGACATTTGGGGAATTGATTTCATGGGTCCCTTTCCTCCTTCCAACGGCTTCGAATTCATTCTCGTGGCTATTGATTATGTTTCGAAATGGATCGAGGCTATTCCCACGTGCCGTGCTGACCATATTATATCCACTCGATTTGTCAAAGACCACATTTTTGCGTGCTTTGTGATCCCTCGAGCCATTATCTCAGATGGAGGAAGCCACTTTACCCATGCTTCTTTTCGGGCACTTCTGAGGAAATACGGAGTCCACCATTGTATCGATCCCTGTATCATCCTCAGACGAACGGCCAGGCAGAGGTGTCGAACCGGCAAATCAAGGAAATTCTCTAGAAGACGGTTCGGCCTGACCGTAAGGACTGGTCCGACAAGCTGATTGATGCACTTTAGGTGTATCGGACCTCCTTCAAGGCTCCCCTTGGTATGTCTCCTTATAGAATCATTTATGGGAAGCCTTGTCATTTGCCCGTGGAGTTGGAGCACCACGCTTATTGGGCGATTCGCCAATGTAACCTCGACCCAGATCTGTGTGGTCAAGAAAGGAAACTCCAACTCCAAGAGCTGGAAGAGCTCCGTCGTGAAGCCTATGATTCTGCCTTAACTTTCAAGCAACGCACTAAGGCTTTTCACGACAGCCGTATTCGACAGAAAGAATTTGAGCCATCTCAGCAAGTTTGGCTCTACAATGCCTGGCTAAAATTCTTTCCTGGGAAACTGAAGTCCAAATGGACTGGTCCTTTCCTGGTCTCGAGACCATTTCCCAACGAGGCCGTTGAGATTGAAGATCCCAAATCTGGGAATAAATTTACGGTCAATGGGCAGTGTTTGAATCCCTATCTTACTCATGAACCTACCCTCGTTGGAGAAACTGTTGCCCTGCTAGAGGGTAACTAATGTTGTGCCTCATTCTGAGTCTAGCTGGGGACGTTAAATTCAGCGCTCGTTGGGAGGCACCCCAACAACACTCCACCGCCGTCATGCTCACTTCACTTTTCACTTCACCACCCACCATCCACCCACTCTACCACCTTGCTGTTTACCCTGCACCTCAGCTCTCGTTACCCCATCTTTGGTCCTTCCTCTACCCTACCCTGCATGCATATGAGGACATAGCATCGTTTGGCATGGGGGGGTGGATAGGCATCCATAGGATTTGGGTATTTTAGGGTATCATGTAGTCTCCATATATCTATAAATATGCAAAAAAAGAAAAATGATGTTTAGTAATGATCTGAAGGCTGAAACAAAAATACAATAAGTGTTTATGGATATTCAACCAATGTTTTGAAGACTTTCCAGGCTATAGAAGCTTGATTCGCTCAGGCTCGGCTTAACTCACTTAAGCATTGACAAAATAGATCGGAATCTCTCCTAACTTAGGACGTATTCTTGTACATGAGACACCAGTACAGGATTCGTTGGTTTGCTTCTACTTGAGAACCTAAGTAATCTTGGTTCACACTACACATATTAAGAAAGACTAGGTGAACATAAGATCCAACCCTAGTGTTCATTAGGGAAGGTGGAGTCCTTACCTGTGCACGCAGGTAGACTTTTTATCCCAGGCTTTAGTCTTGTGTTTAGGAGAGACTCTTTCCACCAAAAAGGAACTCTCCCTCCAAAAGAAAAGTGTGCTCCTCTAAATAATGTTGTAAGAGATATACTGACACGTGTTTCAAAAAAGAAATGCTGCAAATAAGTCAGTATATCTCACAAACATTTGTAAAGTCTTCTACCTACAAAAGTTCTTCAGGGAAAATTACAAATACCCTGTTTTCTTTGAGCCACAAATGTAATAAAATGGGAGTTGAGTTTTCCGTCATCCTTTTAAGGGTCAATCCGAAGACACAAGGTGAAACTGGGACCAACCTACACTTAAAAATTCGTGAAACCCTGGGCTTGAGTCTTAATGTTCATTTGGTCAGTCTTGATCCTTCACTATGCACAATCCATAATCTCTTGAGCTCTTGAGTACGGCAAAAACCTCTTGGGTCCTGGAAATCGTACTTAAGGTTTAAATATCAAGAGTCCAGGTTAGTTGAGAGATGGTCTATGTCATGTAATACTTAAAGTACTGGTAGTCTTCTCTACAATTGGTTCTCACAATATCCAACAAATAAACACACCTATATCACCTCAGAAGAAAATCTTCAGCTTAAGATCATTTCTAAATACAATACAAAAATGTTTTGCTAGGGACTAGCAAAAGATAGGCATGGGAGTATGATTGCACAGCAAAAATGCACCAATAATTGTGCCATCTTGTGCTATTTCCTAGCATTGCCATTGCATATTAGGTAGCCATAGTTGCATTTGTAAAAATAAATGCATGCATGCATTTATTTGAGAGGGGAGGAGAGTGAATAAAATGGCCTTGAAATTAATGTATTCCTCAAGTGTTGCCTCGCAAATTCACCATATTTATTTTTTATTTTTATTTGGCTTTGAATTTCTCCGCACGGCTCAGGGCATGGCTTGCTCTTCGCGCCATTCTCTGCCTCAGCTTACCCTGTCAGCCGCATGCACAGCCATGCACACAGCCCAGGGCATGGCTGTGCTTGCCTCCTTCCTCTTTAAAAAGGGCACAGCTATCTTCCTTGCGAAGAGCCTGGTCCAACACAACACACAGCACCCTTCCTTCCTCCAGGCCGTCTCCTCCCCTCTCCCCTCCATACGCAGCCTCTCTTCCTCCTGAGGAGCTACACTGCGGGCAGGAGCAGCTCACAGTGGTACACGACCACCACTGTGAGTCCCACCATCGCCCAGCTCATCAAAGAGCCGGTGGGAGTGGTGGTTCACCTCTCTAATTTCATTGTTCCAGCCATTTCCACCATTGTCGCAAGACTCGAGCTTTGAAGCTCAAGCACAGCAACAACACGGCACCGGCCTCTCCTTCCGCGCGCGCAAGCCACCGTGCGGCCCTGCAGCAGCCACCGTAGCTTCTTTCGCGTGCGTAGGCTCGCTCCGCAGCGCCCGCGCACGCAGAACAGACCACAGCTGGTCGTGTGAGCCGAGCACGCACTGTAGCTACTGTTCACGCTAGAGAGCGCGACACTGTAGCTACAGTGCGGTGACCGGAAAGTTTCTCACTTATCGGTCATCGCGTGCTCTCTCTCCGCACCGCTACCGTCGCTAGCCCGTCCGAGCACACCCGCACCCGCGTCTCTCCCCGCGTCGACTCCAGCGCCTGTGCCCGCGTCTCTCCCAACACCCTCTTCTTCGCCCGCGTTTCCCTCAGCGCGTAGCGCGGTGCGTTGCTGTCCGCAGCACGCTGCACGGCAGTCTCCCTCACACCGCTCCCTCTAGCATGCGCGCGCATCTTCGCGTGCCTACGTGCCTGCACCTATGCATAGGCCACCAGATGTCGGCTAAAGCCTTCGAACGACTTAACTCGCCGCGCCCTCTTCCTCCAGCAGACGCTCTCTCTCTCTTTCTCTCTCTCTCCTCTCACTCCCTCCTGCAGACACATACACAGACACACACTCTCGTACACAAACCCACTCACTTGTACACGACTATATACTTATATATATATATATATACATATATATATTTACATATATATATATATACATATATTATTACCTATACAACTAAGTATAAGTATATATACATATATATATACACATATATTTATACATATATATATATACACAAATATACATACATATATACATATATATCTATAACTATAAATACATATATATATATATATATATATATATATCTATCTACATATATCTATATACATATATACATATCTATAACTATATACATATATTACTATATATATATATATCTGTATCTATATATAGTTATATATACATACATATATATCTAATTATAAATATATATATATATATTTACATATCTATATATATATACATATAAATATATATATATACATATATAACTACATATACATCTATATAATTATACCATATCGATAAATATATATACATATAGATATATATTTATACATATACATATATATATAAATATATTTTTCATATCACCTACCACACGTATCACGGGAATATCTGCACCAGTTGCTGATATTCCCTGATACACGCGTACAGAAAGTGTCTCCGCACACACCTTCCATCCATCCATCCAACACTTCATGTGGCACTTCGTCCTGTTGGTTGCGTCTTCCTAGATGACGATCAACTCGACACTGTGCTACACGCCATTTCCACCTCCACCCGCACCCCTACATACATATATAATATATACATATATATATACTATACTTATCTTATTTCTATTTCTCTTTCCTGCCATTAAAAAGATAAAAAAAAATATACAAAAGAGAAAAGATAATCCTTGACTTGCAGGTACTCAGTCTTGCGAATAGCAAGACCAGTTTTGGAACCCTAATTTGGCTCAAAGCGAAGAACCCGATTTTGAGGGTGTACCTCAAGGACAAAAATTATCAGAAAAAAAATCTTAAATAGAAAAACACCAAAAACATAATAAACGAACGGAAGAGATTCGTTGTAGGACAAGCGTAGAAACTTATTCACCTCTAATCCCGCTTCCCTGAGTTCGACCATGGGCCTAAAAGCGACCAAGATAAAATCAAGTAGGCCAGGTTAAAAATTTTGTAAAAAGATGGTTAGGCTCGATTTAGGTTAACCACTATGCTCATTTCAATGATTAAATTACCGAATTAACACAACCTATCAGAGCCTGACCAGTCTCCAATCTTGGAAAGCTCTCTTGAGGCCTATTTAAGGCCCCAAGTCGAAAGGCCGTGCTCCTTAGCTTGTTTTTGGTCGGAAAATCTCCTTCTCTCCTCTCTAGCCGAATGCTCCACGAGCTCTGTTGACCTCCTTCACCCACCTTCCTCATCCTCTCTTACAGACTATAGCAAGCAAATTCTTCATCCTCAGCTTCTTCCACACGTCGCAATACCAGTGGCCGCCGCTTATCTCTCCTCGTAATCGCTGCCCCTATCACTGGAGGTTTCGTCTTCCCCACGTCTGGCATACCACTGGCATGGGAAAATCCCCCCTTTCGTCCAATTAAATTAGGGTAGTTTAGTTCCCTTAGGTTATTAGGTTAATTTCCTTTATCACAAAACCAAAAATAACCCTCGACCTACACACGTGCCACCTTCGTCCTCCGCTTCGGCCACTTCTCCGACGAGGTCATCCGCACACTACACAAGTCAACCCACCTCGCCAACACCTCCACAACCTCCGCCAGCTCACGCCCATTAAAACCCCTCACCTATTCCACCCTCTTGCCCACTCCAAAGTTCCACCAAACAAACCCACCTTCGCTCACCTTTTACTCACCGACCAACCACCTCAAGCCCTAATTCTCCACGCAAACACCACGATCACCTTCGCCATCACCTAACGATCCTCCTGAAGCATTTTAACATGTCTAAGAGGTAGTTCTTGTGATTTTAGGAGTCTGTCGGTGCTTCGCCACCACGATGACTTCATCAGTTGTGTTCACCAAGTCGTGGCCCTATTCTTCACCAAGAGCTGTGCCCAAGTGGTGCAGAATCAACACCTCCAGGTTCCCAGGTCCTTGATTGGGGACGCCAACCGCAGCCGCACTCGCAATTGGGAGAACCTTCATCTCTGCAGCAGTGTGCAAGAAAAGGGGACTCAATAGTCCCACATCGTTTGTGGAAGGCCACACCACTATGCATAAAGTGAATTTGTCAAGTGGCCTTACTACCTCTGAACATGGGGTGAGGTCCCTTCACACCTGCACACCCGACCCATCTAGCCTTCACTCCTCGGCTGTGGCCCCACGCTCGCAGCCCTGGACCCGGGTACACAACTCAAATACTCGATAAGCCTGGTTTGATAGAAAGAGAAGGAAAGAAGGAAAGAAAGAGAGAGCGAGGGAAGGGGGGTTTTCTCTTTAGACATTCCAACACTTAGTCGCTGAGAAGTGTTTACTCCCCTTGTGCGTGAGAAAGAAAGAAGAACTGAAGAAGAAAAGGAGAAGGCTTGAGAAGAAGGAGAAGGTTGCCATGAAGAAGAAGGTGGAGAGAAGAAGAAGAAGCTAAGACAGCAGAAGAAGAAGAGCATTGTAGCAAGGCTTGGTTAAGTCATCTGATTCTCAGATCAGACGTCTGAGTACTGTTCATTTATTTGACATTATTATGTAATTGATATACATGTGCTTAGGCTAATAATTGGTTATATAAATCACCATTATTTTGTTATAGGTATCTTTTTGTCATCTTTAAGTCTTGAAATACTTATGTTATTCATTGAAAATCTAATGTGACAGATTAGCATTCATTGAATATCATTATTTTTCTTATTCATTGTGCTCATTTATACTTTTAATTGAGATTAGTATGTGAATTGCTATTTGCTCCCTATGTTCAACCTCAAACTTCATTTAGATATTCGAGTTGTAAATTATATTTGTTGAAGAGATATTTATGAGACTTTACTACAACGAGACACATTTAAAACTCCTGAAAAGCTTAACAACACCGGGGCTGAATTCACATATTACTTTACAACCCTGAGGGAAGAAGTTTGCCTATCCTGATGGAATCATACTAACGGTCAAGTACGAGCTTTAGATATGGATTGGCTTTTCACTTGAATCCATTGCATAGGCTACAACAATACACTTTCATGAATGTCTGGATTTCTAAAGTTTTGGATGAAAACAAAAGAAATAGATCTCTAGTCAAATGCTTGATAGAGATCAGTCATGTAGGACCACTTTGCATTTAGTCTTGTATTTGCTAGGGGCTAGCAAGATTCAGGCATGGGGGTGTAATTGCACAGCAATCATCAACCTAATCTACCTGAATTAAGTTAGAATCTAGCATAACTTAAGAACAATGCGTGCATAAGCATTATAATTTGCATAGTAGTTAGTTTGATAGCCTTATATATAATATTGCCATTTTATGCTTTAAAAGAGAGACGAAATTGATTGCAGATGATCCGACGCAACAAATGATAGAACAGACCATACGGATCTGTTCAGGATGATGATGGGAGTCCAACGCTTCTGGAATCGTCTTGATCAGACATTTGTAGCATCATGTGAAGCCCATAGAAGAATAGAGGCCAAGGAGCAAGATGGTAGAAATCCGAACCTCAGATGTAAAATCCAATTGCACGGATGGATCCAGATCAACGATTGCAATCCAACGACGCAAAAATCATCTCGATCGGAGGCCTACAACTCCATCTATAAAGCAAGGAAATTGGACTTCCATGATGGTGCCACGTGGGGCCATCACAATCTCCCCTTTCCACACCCCCAATCTCAAAAGAAGTTCCCCGCACCTTGTGGGTCATTGGATCATCATCCAACGGCCACAAAGAGGACACGTCGCCCTTGCCTCCACGCTCAATCAACTGAGAGAAGATCTTAGCCATTGGATCTCCATCCAACGGCTGAGAGTGGACTTGCCTAAAACAATAAATGCAACACAAATGGAGAGTTAACGCAACGGTTAGCACACCCATATGAGAGCGAAGGGGGTGGGATCGAACCGCGATGCCTCCCAACGAAGGAAGGTAGTGGCTCTCGAAGGAATTGAATCGTCAGATGACGATCGAAAAGCGTGAAGCTGAACACGTGGTGCAATGAGGACCACCCGATGTACACACACGATCTAACGTGCCCGCTAACGCCCCGATCCACGCACCCAAATGAAGGCAGTGCGGCATGCATTTTACGATCGGACGGCTGAGAGTGTTAGAGCGCATGCTAGGCAGGTGCGAGGTGAGGAGTGCACGATGGCGATCTGAGGGCTGCGGGCATGCCACGTGGTGCCACCAGAATGCATCCGTTAGTATAAGGCGCATTAGAGGTTGGATTGAGGTGCAATCAAAGCCGTTGATCTCTCGATAGACAGATCTGATCAAACCAAGGTTGTTGCACTCTTTTGGGGGCTAAAATGCCTACTTTGCCTCTCAATAAAGCTATAAAAGGAGCCCCAGGGCCCCCCAGTTGAGAGTAACTCCCACCAAATACAACTCCAACCTCTCTCTCTCTCTCTCTCTGCAACTCCTCCTAGCATTCATCCTGACCCTCTAGATTTGAAGTGTTGCTGCACTTCACACTAGAATCCCACAAGTGTCATTGTCATCTACTATCTCTCTATCTCTATCTCTCACTTTCTCTCTATTTCTCTATCTACTCTTTAGCATAGTGATTTCTAGTTTAAAAACTATTTCCAAATAGCAATAAAATTCTGATTTTCTGGATATCTGATGTCTATATATACATATATAAATTTATAAATATTTGTTTAAAATGACTTTTTGAAAAGCTTTCGCAGAAAAATCGTGTTGTGCCTCCCTGCGAACGACTCGGTACTCACTAAAACTTTATAAATATTATTTGTTTCATCATGATTTGCACTACAACGATAGAACTAATTTTTAATGCATCTCGCTGTCGAACATTAGGCTACCCCACCTAAGCACAAGTTTAATTGTTTGTATTGCAGGGCACCTTTCTTTTCCTCCTGTTTCATCATGGATCCTTCCACATCCTACTCTCATTTCCATTCCTACCCTCCTACCACTACTTATTCCCAAGATGATTACTATCCCGACCCAACTTATGTCCATTCATCCATTAGTCGAGATAACTTTGATTGGGGATACAATTTTGGACCTTTGTGTTCAAGGTCTAACCTTAGACCATGATTTTGACTTTTATCTTTCTCCGAGTTATACTGATTATAGATCATCACCCTCCTATGGACAACCCAATATGATCTACAATAAAGAAGGATATCCTGATTACAACTCTTACCCTCCCCCAGATTACACTACATATAGGTCACCACCCCTCTTTGAACAACTCGAAGTGACCTTTTATCAAGGGGGACACCAAGAACATCAATTCCTTGACTTCCCTGGATTGAACCCAAACCCAGTCAACCATGAATCAAACTGATATAGACACATCTATTTAGGTTAAAATGCCTAATCATGCATGTTCCTAAGCTTAGATTTTCATTTCATGTTATAAATATTATATAGCATGCATCATTCTGCATTTAGAGTAGTTCTATATATTTTAGGTTAATTAACTCCTTTTTATAGAAGAGGATTTATTTAAGGGCCTTGGATGGACGATCAAACTGTACAGATCTGATCAGGGCGACGATCGGAGTCCAATGCCTCCAAAATCGTCTAGATCGGAGCCCCGTAACATCATATGAAGTCTAAGGAAGATCAACAGCTAGGGGGCAATGCGACATCCATACATGCTTCAGATGAAAAATCCAACCATACGGATGGATCTGGAGTGATGATCGTAGTTTGGCAATGCGGGAATCATCTCGATCTAGGCACTGTGGCACCCTCTGCAACAGACAGAAGATGGACAGCCCAGATGGCACCACATGGCACCATCCAGGCCACCCAACACCGGCCAGCAGCAACTGGAAGGCACCCCCTTCATCATCTTCATCATCAATTCTCAACCGTTGGATCTTGATCTAACGACTGAGAGCTCTCCTCCACCGCACGCCTTAAGACGTTCGCGCGACCATCCAGACAATTTGGTGCAATGGTGGAGGTGCAAGCTCTCAAAGGAGGGGCGTGGGTTCGAATCCCCGTAGCCCCCCCAATTGGTCAATGAAGCCCGGTGCCAACAAAGTAATTGAAGGGCGCAAATCTTCAGTGACAGTTGGGCAGGCCTTTAGTGACACTTGTAGCTGTCACTAATGGCTTGCACTATGCGCGTACCAGCAAAGAAATTGAAGGGCACAGATCTTCAGTGACAGTTAGGCGGATCTTCAGTGATGATTACAGCCGTCACTAATTGTCCATGGACGATTTTGTCTCTCCTTCACTATAAAAGGACCTACCCACCTCCATTCCAAACCATCTCTTCTTTTCTTCCTCTCACCACCTCCAAGGCTCTAGAGAGAGCTTTTCCTAAGCTCGGGATGCTCCTCTAGAGTAGAAAACAAATATTTATTCCCACCTCTCATCCCCCTTCGTGGAGCATCCCGTGGTCATCCTCTTACCACCCTTCGGGAAAAAGATCATTGCCGCAATACCATCCTGCCCCATCCTCCATCTTCTGGCTACGTCCTCCTTTGTCCCACTCCTCACCACCTTCCTCCAGGCAATGTCCGAGTGAGTCATCCTCCGAGCAACTATCGAGGGGGATTCTCTCACCTTTTTCTATCTTTTTCACTTTCGTAGAGCAATCTTTCCCACTTTCGTAGTTGTAAAAAACATTTGATTAGAAATCCATGATTGTTTCTCTCTCTCTCTTATATTTTCATAAGCAGATTAGCTAGATAAAATTTCATCGACCTAATCTCTTGCTTGATAAAAAATACCAAAAAAATTAGAAAAGATAAAAATGACAGAAGGAAATAAAAGTGAAACGCAGATTTCACAAAACCAAAAGTTCGCCTCCTCGTGTTTGACTCGGGACTCACTTTTCGAGTTTCAGTTATAAATTTTATCTGATCGTCGAATTTTCTCGCTGTTCGAACAACGACGACAGGTTTTCCAAACTCCGAAACCTTTTCGCATGCGAATTCGACATTAATCATTTTGGCATCGTTGCCGAGGAGGCAACGCTCTTTGGTTTTTTTCGTATTTTCCTACATTACTTACATATTTTTCTAACCAATCTTTCTTCTTCGATTTATTGTCTTGCAGGAACCCAATTGAGGAGCCAAAGGCGATAGATTGAAGTAAAGTGCAAGTAGAGACATTTCTAAGTTTTCCCCCACCACCCCCACCTTAGTTTCCATTTCGCCACACTAATAATTCAGACTCAAATCAACCTAGGTGCTTTCATAAACCCTAGGATAGATCTAATTGTTTGGTTGTCACTTCACCTCACCTCACCCACCTGCATATATTAAAATAATAATAATAATAAACTCTTCTATTGTGGGATTTTCTGAAAGAGACACATGAACACCCACAACTCTTGACTTAAGGCGCACCACTTCACATCGATTCTACCACTTAACTGGAATCTAACCTGTGGATCCAGTACACCTTAACTCAACACACTAATAAGTGAGTAGAAATCTGAATAGGTCAATCATTTTTGTGTGGCTTAACTAAGTGGTGCGACAGGCCAATTGATTAAACTGTTTAGGCCGTACCACTTAAGATAAAAGTGATTCATCAGTAGCTTGCCCTTAGGGTTGACTTTTAGGGCTGAACCAGGCACTCCACATTTTTTTCTAATTTCTAAAGGAATACATCATCACCAGTGCTTGTAAAAGCTGGAGTGTTCTACTGAACCCTGATTGAACCAACCTAAGGATTAAACCCTAAAAGCTACTAAACAAGGTTAAACCCTAAAATACACATCATTAAATAACCTTGTTTGCAACCTTGGTTGTGCACACACACATTTGAATTGATCATTAAGGGTACAACCCATATAAAGGGCCCATCACATTCAAAGAGCACAATCATCCCAAGCCTAATTAAAACTGAGTAGACGTTGGCCTTAAGGATTGATTCACTCTTCAGGGCTCAGATTGAGATTTTTTTCGATTAATCTTCTTCTGCTTGTCCATCTGATGTCTAGCTAGGGGAGTAGCGTCAAACAACCGCGACTGGGGGGTACATTAGGAACCGAAGGCACAAGCCAAAGGAAGAACCTTCTCCCCAGCCCCTCCTGCTAACTTGTTGGATTGACTGGATAAAAGTAGACTAAATCGGTTATAATGTCAAGACGGGTCCTGGGAGTCTGTAGGTCTTTAGGCTAACCCACCTAAGGATAAGGTTGATTGCTTATACTGTAGGGCACCTTTCTCTCTTTTGATTTCCCTCGTACTCAACCATGTTTCTTTCCACATTTTTCACACATTTTCAATCCTGTCCTCCTACCATCACTTATCCCCAAGATGATTACTATCCCGACTTGACTTGTAATTACCCATCCATTAGCCAGGATAACTTTGATTGGGGATATGAATACGAACCTCAGTGTCCAGGGCCTAACCCTGGACAACAAGACTATGATTACTATCCTTCCCAGAGCTACAATGATTATAGATCTCCATCCTTTGATGATCAACCTAATCCGATCTACAATCAAGAAGGATATGCTGACTATAACACTTACCCTCCCCAGTATTCCACTGAATACAGGTCACCACTATTCATTAAACAACCTAAAATGGCCTACTATTAGGGAGGGACCCAAGAACCTCAATATCTTGACTGCCCTAGATTTAACCCAAACCCACCCAAACCTAAATCGAACCAATCGGTTCAGGTGAACCAGATCCAAGATAGGGTGTTGGTTAATTTGAGGAACAGTATACAATCTTTAGAAGCTCAGCCAACACCATGCACTGAAGCATTGGAGCCTATGATCAAAATGATTGATGAACTTAATAGTTCTTTATTGGATTTGCTCCAAAATTATAGGGTTATGGACCTGGGTGAGTTTCTTCTTGGGAAATTATTGAGGTTGAGGATGAAATTTGTGGTTTCTCTAGTCAAATCTTGGGATGATTCTCAAGATGAACCCCCTTCAGGAGAGCCAATGTCTGAACCCGCTCAGGCGCCTGTCGGGGGGGATACATTTTTTGAGACTGGGGATGACCAGGTTGGTCTAGAGCAACCAATTCAGGATGAATCGATTATTTCACCCGAGATCCCCGAGCCTGGGAATGACGAAAAATATGTCTCCATCGACCATGAAATGACATATTATTTTGAGACATATATAAATGAGGATCAAGAATTCTTTAACTCTGAGGGTAAAGAATCTTTAGGTGAAGTCTCACTTGAGCTTAAGGAAGAGGATTTTAGTGAGACGAATGGGCTTTAGGAGCATGACGAACCTTTTGATAGCCCGATTATTGAAGATTATGATCATCTTGGGGCAAACTTGGATGATTTGAATCCTGATGATTCAATCAGTAGCCCCATTCCTCAACCACACCCTAAAAAGCTGAATTATGATATTCTTGAGATCACCAGACCTAAGTCAATCCTGATTGAGCCACAATTATTGGACTTGGGCATTTTAGATGGGGTGTACAACATTCTGGAGGTCCTAGAAACCTTGATTTTGGAGGATAGGAAGTGGGAAATAAAAATCTGGGAAGCTACTTCTGAGGGAACTATGAGTTTTGATTTAAGTGTTCTTGTTGACCTGAAACCACCTACTTTCTACCAGGACCCTTATGATATCTTTCACATGCAACCCAAGTTCGAAATAACTGATTATCTTTCTGAGCTGAACTTTAAGAGGGCATCCGAACCTATTGAACCATCTTTACCCGTTGTCCGACACTTTGGTCTTGGGTTGCACACCACAAAACCGTAGGCCCAGCCCTGCAAACATAATAATCTTAGGCTCTAGGTGATTTTCGTCCAGAACCTTAGAACCACTCAACCTTGGGGCATGGGTTTGCACCATAATCTGGTCCACGTCTGTGGACATCTTCTGCTGGCAGGTCTGAGGATCAATATTTTTATTTTGATTCTGACAAGCACTTGTGAGTTCTCCATTTCTTCTTTGTATGTATATTATGCCTAGATGAAGGCATTAAATTTAACACATGTTTATATTCCACGTTCTCTGCGGAGTTGGCCAGATTTTCACGTTATTCAAGTGATATTCTGTTTACTCCACCCTTTTCATGTCTTTATTTTGATAATGAGGACATTACATCATTTAGGCATTGAGGGGGTGGATATTTAATCCTGAAATTATTTCATTAACTCTGTAGAATTTCTTTTATTTTATTTTTTCTTAAAAAAATTTGAAAATTCAAAAAGACAAAAAAAATATAATTAGGAGAAGAGAACTTAAGCTTTTGGAAGTTATTAACTTTAGGAAATGATACGATAGGACTTGAACACTTAGACTCTTCAGGTTTTCGGGCTTAATTAGCTCGGGTGTCCACTCAAATGTGGACTTAGTCTCTAGTCCTCGCCAATTCAAACTCATCTCTAATCTAGTAAATAAATTGGGATGATAAGTACATAACCTATCAACTCACCCTCTGATTTGAGGGGATTTTAAGTCTAAGCATCTACACAATATTCGCACTAACTCACTTTCCAGCGATTTTTATGGAAATTGGGTAGCTAATGAACTATCTAGGGTGGTATGGCTGGCAAGTTGTCGTAGGTAACAACCCATTGGCCGGTTGTCCAGAGCCTAGCCACAAGACCATTTTCTTTGTACTGCCTTTAGGTAAATCTTAGATCAGGGAAGCCACCTACTTAGGAAAAAGAAAAAGAAAAAAAATACAAAAAAATAGAAAAAGGAGAATAAAAAAATAACAAAACCACACTTCACAGCACAAGTATGGATGGCAAGTTACCGTGGGTAACAGCCCATTGGCCGGTTGTCCAGAGCCCAGTTCACAAAAATGCACAATAATTCCCAAAACACTTAGGGAAAAAGTGGGGAAGTAGAATAAATTGAGGAGATATACACTGGGTTCGCCCTTGTGTTGACCCCATAAATAAAAGAAGTGGGAGAAAGCTACCGTTCGAAAAGATAAACCTCTAGGCAAGGTAGACTAGGGTCGTAGAAACCCGAAGTCCGTTTTAACGGCCACCTAGTAAGTCTTTCACTCTTTTCATTAGATGCTTAGCACTTAGAGTCCTTTACGAGTCTTGGGCAGGTCGGGTAGTGGTCGTTATCTTTCTCAACACAGTTAATTAAGTTAATTGTGCTTAATTATGTGCAAAAGAAAGTAACTTAGGTCAACTTGAATTTATGTCAATTAAGTAGTATAGGGTCAAGTTAACCTAACATTTTAGATTTTATTTCTTTTAACTGGTTGAGTTCAGGTCATTCGCTAAGAGGTATAACTTAATTAGAATTCACCATTAAATCTAAGCTACTTATGAAAAGTATAATTAAATTTACTTTAAGAACATGACTTTTGCTTAATGATTTCTAATTAGAAGAATATGCAAAATTCCATAAGGAAACACATTTACACAAATCATCTTCTTTTCCAAACAAGTAAACATGTTTATTTCTTTTTATTTACAAGATATTAAGGCAAGAGAAAGTAATTCTAATGAAAATATGCCTTATTACAACATTAAGCTCAAAAGAAATTAATAAAATGCAAGAAATTAAACACAATTATTCTTTTCTTTGTCTTCAGCCTTATTCTTCTTTCTCTTCTTCTTTTCCTTTCTCTCTCTCTCTCTTCTCTTTACTTTTCTCTTAATCTTTCTTCTTAATTTTTTCTCGAGCTCTTTCTTTTCTTTCTTTCTTACTTTGCCTGTTGTTTCTCTTAAGCATTTGTTCCTGTTCATCCTTTCTTTTCTCCTTACGAGCTCTCCCCTTCTTCTCCTTCTCTTCTGAACCTTTGCAATCCTTCTGAACCAAACCAGTCTAACCCTTTGATCCAAAAATTAGGTTTTTGATTGGCGGGTTGGACCGGTCGGGGATGCACAACACCCTTCTTAGGGTAGGACCAGACCCTACTAGGTCAAAGCCTGATTTTTATTTAGTTCGATTTATTTCCAGTTTGCATAGTCTCGAGCCCATCCGACTCACGGCCTCCCAGGCCCCATGCATATGCCCTCACGGGCCCACACTCACACGCCCACAGGTGCACACACACCTGGGCACGCGCACCGCACACGCCCACACACAAACCCATATGCTCAGATTCCTTTCATGCGCCCTGCGCTATCGACTGAGAAACCTTAAACACAAATCACTTTTATACCCAGGCGGCCGCCCTAATTCCACCGATTTTGGACTATGTTTCCCCCTCCCAGTCCAGACTTCAGATGATGATTCCAGCCAGTTCAGAGCTCCGTTCCAAGCAAAGGAAAGCTTGCTAGAAAGCTCTTAGGTTGCTCTACATGATTGGAGTATCAATTTGATACTCAGGGAAGGTTTAGCTCTTTGATTTGAAGGGCAAAGGACCTAGGTTAATATAGCCATATTGGCTGCAGAAATGAAGTTTTGGCTTTAAGATCCTGCAGAAGGTCTTTTGACCTCCAGATGAGGTGTTGAAGAGGTTCAGAGGGTGATTCTGCAACTGTTGGTGAAGGAAATAAGCTCTAAGGAGCTTCAAGAAGGAGCAGAAGCTAAAAAGCTTCTCCAAGGAGCTTCAGAACTGCAATTCAAGTTTTGAAAGGTCCAACAGATAGCTAAAGACATAATGAATCAATTCAAACAAACTTTAGAGGTTATTAAGAATCTGTCTGGGCAGATTTTCCAGTAAAATCTCATCACAAACTCACTGTCGTCAATTTGGGTTCAAAAACAACCCAAACTGACAGAAATCAATTTCTACCATAGAAACAATCAGAGCTCATCCAAATCTCATCTGAATCATTTACAAACATCCCAGCAATAGATTAGACTCTTCAATTTGTCTATTTGAATCCAAATTCCATAAATCAGAGTTCAGGTTGACCATGAAGCCTCGAATTTTGACTTTCCAAATTTAACCATTTCAGAAGAAATTAAAGCCTTAGTCATCTTCTCTTTAACCACAGGAATGGATTCAGACCCTTAGAAGGATGATTCAGTTAAGATTCCAAGGGTTCCAGGCCTGTCGCCTGAGATTCTAAAGGAGTTTGTGCGATAGAACAAACCAAAGTTAATCACAGTGATTGACTCATGGAAATAGTCTCAACGCAAGTTACTGATGCTTTTAAACCTTCTAAATGAGGCTTAACCCTAACTATCAGTCATCTCCAACTCTACCGGAGTTGGAGAAGATGAAGATCTAACAGAAACTCCAGGCACTAAAACCTCAAATGAACTTTTTCAACATGATCAGTGAACTTCAAATCGATGACTAGAGCTTCACATTGAGTTCTACTGGCTGAATAGCTTGATTGACTCGTCGGAGCTCACCGGAGCTCCGGTGAGTCCAAAAAAAGGCTAAATTGTACAGATGATGTGAAATTGTGCCATTGATGATCTAAAAAGCTTCCTGATGTCACAAGAAACCTCAGGAACACCTTAATTTCGTCAATTATTCATTAAAGTGAAAATCAAGCAGTGAATTCACAGTAGACAAGTTTTAAGTTTGATTAGGCTCAGGACCTATTTTCCCACTCAATTGAGTGGAGAAAACAAGTCAAAAGGTATTTGTGATGGTTTATAGGTGGATAATTAATGATTTGAACTCCTCCTGAGCCGCCATTGATAGCGAGCTCAGGAGATTAAATTAAATTGGGCGTTTAAATTATATATGGTAATTACTTAAATTAAAGTGAGGATGGGTGCCCTTAAGTGATGGATAAATGGTGGAGAGCCCCAGTGGAGATGGAGTAAACTCAACCACTTCTGCCATGGACAACAGGAGTAGTTGGTGGAGGTGGATGTGATTTAGATGAATAGATAATCAATTAAGTGATTAAAGATGATAGAAATGTTCATGAAAGGTTAAAGAAGGTGATAGATGACTTAAAAGACAAGAAATTGCTCCTGACAAGCTCAACGAGCTTGCCGAAGCTGGAGAAGACGAATGGAAATCTAACATTACAACTATCTAATCTACCTAACTAACTATCCTAACTAATCTATTTACCTAACCTACTGTTACCTGGACAAAGGAGGTAGGAGATCTCTATCGATGGTCCTTAATGGAGGAGGAAATTAGAGGGTTGATGAAAGAAGTCTGGCAGGCGTTTGTGAAGTGAAGCAGAGGTGCTCCTAGTCAGCACTACGTCAGGAGACTTGGCTGACTTCGGCAGAGATCCAGAGCGATCAAAGATGGATGGAGGAAGACGGATGAAGCAGAGGAAGGTCGCTGGAGTTTAGAAAGAATAGCCTATTGGTTAGTTCAGTGAAGAAGAGGAAAGGGAGCTAACTTCATGAAAATCGAGGGTGTGGAGGGGTATTTATAGGTGGTGGCGGCTGAGATGGAGGTTGAATCTAGACGGAGAAGAGGCTAAGAGTGGAGTAACCACCGGTGTCTTCTTCGACGCTGGTGAGGTTATCTCCTACCCTAAAATGGGATTGTAGCTTCATCCAGACCGATGGATGAAAAGGAGATGGTGAGCACAAGCTCCAAGAACTTGGAGAGAAAGGAATGACGTCCGATATACGGTGCTCAAATGGTGTAAGCACCTCCTATCGTCAGTCGTCAAGGAGGCTGAAGAAGGAAAGAAGAAGAAGAAGTTTCAGGGATTTATTCGTAACGAAAACTAAGGACCTAAGTGAAGAATAAGCACTTGAATGAAATAAAACATAACAATTAAAATGTAAACTAAGGTTTTCAAGGTTTATTTTAATTTAAATATTTTTCAACTTTTTATATATGATTATAAATGAGACAATTATTATATTTAGACCTTGAATTTACATTTTTGACCTTTTTAGCTTAATTTATTTAATTAAGTAATGTTACTTAAGTTATTACATACTTAGGTATAAACTATACTTAAGTTAGTTAACACATTAATTAGATAAATTACTGATAATATTTTGAGTCCAATTATTAATCAAATTATTAATAATACTAATTGGATGATAATATAGCATTTTTAACTTATTTTAATGTCCTTTACTATTTATCCCTTATTTAATAATTAACCCATATATTTACATATTTCTAGCTAATTAACTAGGAAGACTAGTTAATTAGGGGTAATTAGAGACCATGATGAGCTTCTCATCATACCCCCAAGCTAGAGTTTTGCTAGTCCCTAACAAAATTAACAAGAAATATGATGATTTAAAGCACTTGGGTTTAAATTAATATAAATAAGAACCAAGTAGAGGAAAGCTTAGGTCAGAATTAATTTTTTTTAGATTTAATATAAATATAAATAATTAATATACATAGCATTTTATGAAAATCTCCTTACTTAGGCTTAAAAATCAAAACTTCTTCAAAACACACTTTATTAAAGACAGAGTTGTTAACAAGAATTTTATCAAAAATTAGAATCTCAAAAATCACTTATTCTTGTAACCATTCTTAACCCTTAAAAACATAGAATTCAAAGTGTTTTAAGAAAACAAAACCTAAGAGTTGGAAATTAAATTTTAACTCAAAAACTCAATAGACTTAAGTTAATCCTTTGTTTATGATATTTGATTTCTATCAATCCAAGTTTAAGCAAATTAACCAGATATTCATCATTAATCAAACTTAGAGTAGTAAAACTTTAATCAACCAACCTACAGCACTAAGGACAGACTTCTAGACCTAGGATTTTGTCAATCCTTCTCCTTTAGGTCTCAACTGCAAATCCTCAAAACTTGATTTCTTAGGTTTCATTGCCCAATACAAAGGTTCAATAGCTATGATTTTAAAACATCCGTGCTTATGAAGAGAGTTGTCCTAAAGGCATCCAAATTTGCAAAAATTCAGATCTTAAGACATCAATTTCCAATCCAGATTATTCCAATTCAAGCCTTTGGCTTAGCCTTACTCAGGCTTGGTTGCTTTCTCCTCACCAGTTTTTTATCCCGAGGTCAACACTTTTTTGTGTGTATCTCCTCGGTGGACCACTGGGTCTCTTATTCTTAATTTTTATCTCCATATTTTTTTCAACTTTTTCTATAGGTTAGAACACCCATATGTAGCGAGGTGTTCTTTTATTTGATGGAAGGAATGGTAGCAACTATTTATACCGAGATGCTTTATTTTTATGAAAAAAAAACTGCATAAGTACCCATTTGTAGCGAGGTACTTAACTGCAGGGTGTTTTATTTTATTTTTTTATTTTTCTCCCCATTCTCATTTTTCTTACTAACTTTATGCTCTAAATTCTTTTTCTCGATGAGTGGCACATCCTTCACCCTTTCAAGAACCGCCCTGCGGAAATCCTTGGACTAAAGAGGACTTAGAATCAATCTCTTAACCTCTATGTTTTCGTGGTCTCAGATGCCATCAAGACAATTGTATGTGTGTGATTTTTCGATGTTTAGGTTACTTAGCTCTCAAACTAGAGCTTGGACAACAAAGCCATTCACTCTCAGGTTCTTTAAACTTTTAGTTTCCTCCTATAGGATCTGTAAAGACAAAAACTCACCAAGTCTAGTCAAATGTCCTTTAGTTGATTAAGCTAACTATAGCCTGATAGACTTGAAGACTAAGATTCCACTAACTCTTTATTTAATTAATTCTGAATATCTGGCCTTTTAACTTAACTTTATGATAAAATCAAATATTCAAAAAGCAAAATGATTACTTAATCTAATTGATTAAAAAGTTACAATTTAATTCCAAAACATAAGTTTTAAACTTAATACACCTTAGTTTCTTAATTTCAGGGTAAGAATAGAAAAACAAAGCTTTAAGGTTTAAAGATTCTAATTCAAATAAAATCTTGTTTTAAGATTTTGCAAATAAAAGTGTGTTTTTACAAAATGTTATAAATAAAAATCTAAATAAGGATTTAATGCTCTTATATATATACTATATATTTTTTATATTTTTGGTTTCTGACCTAAAAGAAAAATTAAGCTCTTAATTATAAATATATTTTTTTCTCCTTTTCTTTATTCTAGATGTAAATACCCCTTTTATTATTTTTATAATTTTCAAATTTTTATATTTATATATATTTTTTTTATGTTTATAAAATTTTTCAATTTTTATGAATTTTTCAAATTTTTATGATATTTTTTATTTTGAAATTTTTAGAATTTTTGGCATTTCCATTTTTTAAAATTTCATGGGTATTTAATTTTTATGTGTTTTTTTTTATATTTTCTCTACAAATACACTTGAAGATTTCACTTCACATCCCTCCAAGCCAAGTTTTTATAATGTCCTCATTGTAAGAAGGGTGAAAAGATATTACACTTTATTTAGTGTAGGGTGATGGAAGGAGTCAGATAGAGGAGATCAAATATCTCTCCGTGGATGATTTCAATTCTGACCAAAGGTTAGAGTAGACAGTTGGACTAAACGAAGGTAATCAGTGTAAGATGAAGTGAAAAATCAGAAAAGTGTATGGGAAGAGAAAAGTGTAAAAAAAATAGGAAACAACTATGTACAAAATACGGATGGAAGTTAGCAAACCCTAATGGAGCGTGTAACAGTCTCCAACAAGACCCAAAGGATGTGATTCCAAGAAAGGTTTTAAACGTTGACCATTAACTTTGAAAGGTTGATTCTTGTTGGGTTCAGTGATTTCGACAGCTTCATTGTCGAAGACTCTAACAACAATAAATGGCCCTTGCCATTTTGACCTAAGTTTCCCAAGGAAGAGCTTCAAACGGGCATCAAAAAGCAACACCTTTTGACCAGGTGTAAAAGATTTACGTGAAATATGTCTATCATGGAAGGCTTTAAGTTTTTCCTTATACAGCTTTGAACTCTCATAGGAATCATGACGCAATTCCTCAAGTTCACTAAGCTGCAACCTACAATGATCACTAGCCTTCGCGAGGTCTAAATTATAGGCTTTAATTGCCTAATAGGCCTTGTGTTCAATTTCTATGAGAAGATGACAGGGTTTCCCGTAAACAAGTCTGTATAGTGACATGCCTATTGGTGTTTTGTGGGCAGTCCTATAAGCCCACAAAGCCTCATCTAAACGGGAAGACCAATCCTTCCTATCTGGTCGGATTGTCATTTGAAGGATCTTTTTGATCTCTCGATTAGAGACCTCAGTTTGCCCATTAGTCTGGGGATGATAAGGTGTAGAAATACGATGTGTAACCCCATATTTTCTAAGTAGATTTCTAAACTGGGCATTAATAAAATGGGAACTGCTGTCGGAAATGATGGCACAAGGTACCCAAAACGAGCAATAATATGACTGTATAAAAGGAATGACAACTTGATGATCATTTGTGCGTGTGGGTATGGCTTCAATCCAATGAGAAACGTAATCAACAGCAAGTAAAATGTATTCGAAGCCAAAAGAGGATGGAAACAGACCCATAAAGTCTATGCCCCAAATATCAAAGATTTCACAGACAACAATCGAGTTTAGAGGCATCATGTCTTTTCATGACATGCCACCAAGAGTTTGGCAGCGACTACATGCCTTACAATATGTCTATGAATTTGTAAATAAAGTGGGCCAGTAAAACCCGCATTGCAGAATTTTTGCAGCGGTCTTTCGATCAGAAAAATGACCACCACAAGCCTGGTCATGACAAAAAGAGAGGATAGAATCAATCTCAGAAGAAGTGACACAATGCCCTATGATTTGATCATTACAGAGTCGAAAAAAGATATGGATCTTCCCAGAAATAGTATTTGGCTTCTGCTTTGAGTCATGATTTGCGATTCCCATCCCAGTCTGGCGAGAATTGATGTGTAACCAAATAATTAACAATATCTGCGTACCAAGGAAGATCTGAGGATATAGTCAAAAGATGTTCATCAGGAAAATGTTCAGTAATTGGAGGAGATGATTCAATAGTATCAGAAGGAAGGCAGGAAAGGTGATTAGCAACAACATTCTGTCGTCCCACCTTGTCACGAATTTCTAGGTCAAATTCTTGCAAAAGCAAGATCCATCTTATCAACCTAGGTTTCATGTCCTTTTTGGATAGAAGGCGTCGGATAGCTAAGTGATCAAAGTACATAATGATTCGAGATCCAAGTATATAAGATCTGAACTTTTCTAATCCAAATATTATTGCTAGTAATTCCTTTTCTGTAACTGTGTAATTCCTTTGTATCTCATTCAAAGTTTTACTAGCATAGTAAATTACTATCGGATTCTTCTCAATTTTCTATCCCAAAACAGCTCCTATTGCATAATCTGATGCATCACACATGATCTCAAATGGTAAATCCCAATTAGGTGGTTGCAAGATCGAAGCCTGTGTAACTCTGTCTCTCAATGTTTCAAATGCCGAAATACACTCCTCACTCATCTCAAAAGTAGTATTCTTTGTAAGGAGGTTTGTGAGTGGTCGGGCAATCTTTGATTGATCTTAGCTCGATCTACATGCCTGAGAAATGATCTAATGCCTTTGATCGAGTCGGGAATTGGAAGATTTGCAATTTGATTGATCTTAGCTCGATCTACTTGGATACCTCGCTCAGACACGAGGTGGCCAAGTACAATGCCCTCTGAAATCATAAAATGGTTCTTCTCCCAACTGAGGACAAGGTTCACTTCTATACATCTCTTAAGAATCTTCGACAAATTATCCAGACAAATATCAAATGTTTCCCGAAGACTGAAAAATCATCCATAAAAACCCCCATATATTCACCCACCATTTCGGTAAAAATGGCTAACATGCAATGCTGAAAAGTCACAGGTGAGTTGCAAAGCCCAAATGGCATTCTTCGGAAAGCAAAAGTTTCGAAGGGGCAGGTGAAAGTTGTTTCTCTTGATCTTCGAGATATATTGCTACTTGATTATATCCGAAGTAACCATCTAAAAAGTAGAAAAACCTATTACCAGCTAATCTCTCAAGGATTTGATCAATAAATGGCAAAGGAAAATGGTCTTTCTTTGTAACTGTATTAAGCTTACAATAATCAATACAAACCCGCCATAAATTCGCAATTCGTGTGGGAATGGTTTCTCCATATTCAGTCTTAATTATGGTGAGTCCTACCTTTTTATGTACCACTTGAATTGGACTCACCCAAGGGCTATCAGATATGGGGTATATAATATCAGCATCTAGCCACTTGTTTATTTCTTTCTTTACGACCTCCTTTAAATTCAGATTTAGACATCTTTAACCTTCTCTTGAAGGTCATGCCCCATCTTCAATATAGTTGCGATGAGTACAAAAATTGGGGCTAATCCCGGTGAGATCATGTAGAGTCCACCCAATTGCCTTCTTGTGATCTCAAAGAACCTTGATCAATTTGGATTCTTGTGATTCAGAAAGATGAGAGTTGATAATTACAGGATATGTTTGATCAAATTCGAGATAGACATATTTAAGATTATCAGGCAATGGTTTCAATTCTAGTACAGGAGTAGAATCAACAACAAGATTTGGGGCGGGATTTTCGATTGTAAGAAGTGAGTTAGATGAGTCATAAGATTCAAATTCAGGATTGAGTAAAGATTCTAATAATAAGGTTTCATTGTTTTAAGGGTATGGGATATCAGAAGGTGTGCTCTCTAGTTCTAAGGAACTAATGTCATCCTCAAAATCTGCAATAGATTTGATTTCCTCAATCCAATTGCAATCCAATCCTCTAGAAGCTCTAAATATATCTAACTTAATTGTCTTCTCCCCAAATTTCAGTTCAATTGTTCCAGATTCACAATCAATATTGGCCTTTACAGTGGCCAAAAAGGGTCTCCCTAAGATAGTTGGGGTATTTCTAATGTGTTCGGGTACTTCCATATCAAGGACAATAAAATCTACTGGGAAATAAAAATCCCGAACTCTCACAATTACATCCTCCAACATTCCTTTAGGTGACTTGATAGATCTATCGACTAATTGTAAAGTCACATTGGTAGACTTAAGGTTTTCTATGTTAAAATGTTTTACCAAAGATAAAGGAATGAGGTTAATAGATGCTCCTAAATCTAGGAGGACGCTATCAAAGCACTGATCCCCAATTATATAGAAATAAATGGAGATCCTGGGTCTTTCTTTTTCAAAGGAAGCGTACTTGAAATTATAGAGCTCACATGCTCTGAAAGTACCACAGTGCTTCCTTTCTTCGGCTTACACTTAGGAGTACACAACTCCTTAAGAAATCTTGCGTAAGTCGAAATGCGTTTGATAGCATCTAGGAGTGGGATATTAATTTTGATTAAATCTTCATCTAATGTAACATGTTATTTTTGTTTCCTAGTCTTCTTCAATGCTTCAGGAAATGGGACGTGGATTTCCTGTTCTACTAAGGTATTTCCTGGATCTTGCGAATTAGTGGGAATTGCGGGATCGGGTTCTACTACTCTTACAGTTGTAGAAACAGGGGTCGTTCTAGATGTACTAGGGTCTTGGGATTGGTTCCTTGGATAAACTGGATCCCTAATGGAAGTTCCACGGTGGGTTGTAACAGAGTTAATACCCACATGTGAAGAGGAAGCTGATGAAGAAGAAGATGCTTGTTGATTTTGGAAAGATGAATTAGAAATCAAAGGTTGATTTGAAAATGATTGCTGTTGATTAAGATACTCAAAATCATGATTAGCAAAGGGTGGATTTGGATTTTGATTCAGATTTGGATCAGGGGTAATTGATTAAGGAAATGGACATGTCCCTGATTCGGATTTTGCACACCCGGGTGTTGTCTCTACTGGATATACCTAGGGTTTGGAATTGGCTGGGATGGAAGGGCCCCTAGCTGACGAGATTCAGCTAACTACATGATTTAGCCCCTAAGATCAGCCAATTCTGCTGAACATTGTTGTTGGACTTCAACAAGAGCCTTAGTATTCTGTCACTAGCTCTTAGTCACAGCTCGTAAAATCTGATCAAGCTGTGAATCTCTATTTGGCCCTACGGGGTTTTACAAACCCACATAAAATGGCCTCGCATTAGGTTGTTGAAACGGCAACGTAGGTGGGTTTTGCTTAGTCTGAGTCGGATATGATGGTCTTTATGAATGGTCAGACCAAGAGAAATTAGGTTGATTACGCCATCCAAGATTATAGGAATTAGAATATGGGTTTGATCTTGGTGTATATCCCTGAATGGCATTCAAATCTAAAGGATAGTGTGTGATTTCCACAAAAACAGGAGATGGGGAAAAAGGTGGGAAAGATTGTGGGACAAAGGTCCCTCCTTGGGTTGGTGCAGGAGTAGATAGAAAACCCAAGGAAGATGGATCTCTAGAATCCAGATTATTCATAAATTCCCTCCCCTCGGGAATTTTCAAAACAAGTGAATGCACGAGATTTTGAGTAGCAAGTAGAGGTGTAAGAGTTTTCATTGTATTTCGGACCTCATTAAGATGCTTTGCTATGATGTCAACTTTGTCCAGTTTTTCTGCAATAATTTCCAAATCCTTTGAACTGGATGGATTAATGATCTCGTGAATGCCCTTATGTGGATTTTGATGTGCTGTATTCGTGCCCCACGTAAATTGCGACATGGATGCATTGTTGATCGAGTTCTCCGCCATCCCTTCAAATAATTCTGAAGTAGATTCTGCGTCGCGATTGAGAAAGTTCCCTCCACAAGAGGCATCAACTAGATTGCGAATGCCTTCTTGTAATCCATAATAGAGGATATGCATTAGTTGCTAACAAGGGATGTCATGATGTAGGCATTTCCTTTGTAATTCATGAAAGCGTTTCCACGCTTCATGAATTGGTTCTCCTTGATTTTGATTGAAAGTTGTGATTGCTCTCCTTAAAGCATTCGTGCGACCAATAGGAAAGAATTTCTTCAAGAATGCAGATTTGAGTTTAGCCCAAGTTGAAATTGGTCTTGAAATAGTTCTATACCAATATGCTGCTTTATCTTTAAGGCTAAAAGAGAACATTTTCATGAGTAGGATTTCCCTATTTTGATTTGGAGGTCCAAGAGTTTGAGATAGATTTTAAAGATCTTCAATATGTTGGAAAGGATCCTCCAATGTAAATTCGTGAAAATGTGGGATTAGACCTATAATGTTTGGCTTTAATTCTAGGTCATTTTCCCCAATGGGAATCCTAACATTAGGCTTTACTTGTGCATTAGATGGATTATAGTAGTCTTGAAGTAGAGGCCTAGGATGAGGGATAAGTAAATCAGGAAGGTCAAAACCCACCTCAGGTTGAGGTGGAGGATGGGCTTGAAGGTTCTACAAATTATTCAAAGCTGCTATCAAAAGATTGATTTGGCGATTTTATTCAAGCATGCTAAGGTTCTAGTTCAGGAGCACCTCATGAATGTCAAAAGGTGGCATCTCCCCCTGACCATAAGAAGAAGGGATCTCAGGATTCTGATTTTGCAACTAATCCATAGAAATAGATGAATCAGATGGGAATTTAAATTGGTTGCTTACCTGCAACCAGCTTAAAAGCATCATTCAACGGAGTTACAAGAGTAGGATTCAAGGATCGCCTCCCATGCATAAAATGAAAAGAATGTGCAAAGGCACACTCACACCACCAAAAATCAGCGGCAACAAAACCTGCAAAACAACGCAAAAAAGCGGGTTTTTCTCTTCTTTCAAAGGAAAGAAGAGAGTCCTAGAATACGCAAAAATACTTTCAACGCAAACAAGAATAATATCACTATCAAAATACGCATCCTAAACCCATGTCTACGCAAGTGCGTATCCTTAAAGCTCAAAGATCTAAGGTCTAGGATAGAGACCACTCACTACTGGCTCCCCAGGGCTCTAGTAGTGAGACAGACTTGTTGATCTTCGACCAAAGCCCTAAGAGGTGCAAAGAGGAGAGAGAGAAAATTAGACTCGTGTGACTCTAGTGATCGTGCTGTGTGCCCGATAGCATGCAACAGACGATAGTGATAAAACCCCCATGCATTCTGCAAATAGATTTAAGTCACAATTTTTATTATCCTCTTTTTTACTTAATATTTTCAAAAATATGATAGAAAGAAGTAAGGTGACCGCTTTTTAAGTATTTTCAAAGAATATGTGGTCTTGATATTAACTCCAGGACAGGGATCTACGTGGTTTTTCGCATGTTTTCTAGTTGATGCAAGAAAAACATTAAAAATTTTTCCTGAGTCAGATCGTAAAGCTACTAGCAGGTAAATGCACTTCTAAGAGTGTATGCCTATAATATGCTACTGCTAGTAAGGAAGTATGTATTTTTATATTTTTTAAATTTTTTACTAACTAAATGCAACAATTCAAACTAAACTAGAAACTAAGAAACGAATACTTACAATGGTATGTATAGTGAAAAACAAAATAGAAAAAGAAAACCCGTCTTCTTTCCTGAGAATACCCGCAGAGGTAAACCTGAAAAGAAGACAGAAAACAAAACAAAAACAAAAACTAATTAGTACAAAACAACTAAAAATAGTAATAATGGCGAATATAATTACAGTAACCTCCCCGCAACGGTGCCATCAAAATGGTCGTTATCTTTCTCAATACAGTTAATTAAGTTAATTGTGCTTAATTATGTGCAAAAGAAAGTAACTTAGGTCAACTTGAATTTATGTCAATTAAGTAGTATAGGGTCAAGTTAACCTAACATTTTAAATTTTATTTCTTTTAACTGGTTGAGTTCAGGTCATTCGCTAAGAGGTATAACTTAATTAGAATTCACCATTAAATCTAAGCTACTTATGAAAAGTATAATTAAATTTACTTTAAGAACATGACTTTTGCTTAATGATTTTTAATTAGAAGAATATGCAAAATTCCATAAGGAAACACATTTACACAAATCATCTTCTTTTCCAAACAAGTAAACATGTTTATTTCTTTTTATTTACAAGATATTAAGGCAAGAGAAAGTAATTCTAATGAAAATATGCCTTATTACAACATTAAGCTCAAAAGAAATTAATAAAATGCAAGAAATTAAACACAATTATTCTTTTCTTTGTCTTCAGGCTTATTCTTCTTTCTCTTCTTTTCCTTTCTCTCTCTCTCTTCTCTTTACTTTTCTCTTAATCTTTCTTCTTAATTTTTTCTCGAGCTCTTTCTTTTCTTTCTTTCTTACTCTGCCTGTTATTTCTCTTAAGCATTTGTGCCTGTCCGTCCTTTCTTTTCTCTTTACGAGCTCTCCCCTTCTTCTCCTTCTCTTCTAAACCTTTGCAATCCTTCTGAACCAAACCAGTCTAACCCTTTGATCCAAAAATTAGGCTTTTGATTGGCGGCTTGGATCGGTCGAGGATACACAGCACCCTTCTCAGGGCGGGACCAAACCCTACTAGGTCCAAGCCTGGTTTTTATTTAGTTCGGTTTATTTCCAGTTCGCATAGTCTCGAGCCCATCCGACTCACGGCCTCCTAGGACCCATGCACACGCCCTCACGGGCCCACACTCGCACACCCACAGGCGCACACACACCCGGGCACGCGCACCGCACGCACCCACATACAAACCCATATGCTCAGATTCCTTTCATGCGCCCTGCACTATCGACTGCGAAGCCTTAAACACAAATCACTTTTATACCCAAGCAGCCGCTCCAGTTCCACCGATGTGGGACTATGTTTCCCCCTCCTAGTCCAGACTTCAGATGATGATTCCAACCAGTTCAGAGCTCCGTTCCAAGCAAATGAAAGCTTGCTGGAAAGTTCTTAGGTTATTCTACACGATTGGAGTATCAATTTGATACTCAAGGAAGGTTCAGCTCTTCGATTTGAAGGGCAAAGGACCTGGTGTTGTCAATGTTTTGTGCAGGTTTAAAGTATATCACGTTGTAGTACAACCGACAAAACGTTTAAATAAATATAAAGAATTTTATTACTCGAAAATCGGAGTATCCGAGGTCGAACACAGGGAGCAAATAGAATTTACTACTAGTCAAAATGTAATTGAACACTCTAATTTACTCAAAGTATCAATTCAACTATGAATGTATGCGATTAAAAGTAGTTAGGAAAAAAAGAAATGAAATTGGACATCTGATCTTGTGATGAGACGTCTTAACAGTATGTTCCCTTTTCTTCTTGATTATTCTTCTTCCTCTGCAGTCTCTCTGTTTCTTCTTTTTCTACTGCTGTGTCTGCTTTCTTTTCTTCTCTTTCTTCTTCTCCTGCGAAGGCTTCTTTCTTTCTTCTTTGGTCTCTCTGTTCTTCCTGCCTTTCCTTCTTCCTTCTTTCTTTTCCTTCTCGCGACCAAGTCTTTCTTCCTCAACGTTCAGCCTGTGCCTACACAGAGCAAAACCTATCCTTTCTCCCTCTACCCACGTGTCTTTCTCTCTCAAGCAATTCACTCAGGTACGCTCTCCCAGAGCCACAGCCATAATCGGGTCGGATCGTACCCGGGACCATGCGCACCTGCAGGTGGTGTGATGCGCGAGGAGTGCGTAGGTTTAGGTCGGGTCGGATCCACCAGATCCGCGTGGTCAAGCCGCGGACGAGGCGGGTGTGGGGTCAGTGAGGGACCTCACCCCTGTGCTTACGGAGGCAGTGAGAGTAAAACAAAAATTCAATTTATGGTATGCCCGCACCTCGCGGTTCCATGATGTGGGACTAAAGGTTCCGCCCTGCCTTTGCGCGTGCCCGCAGACCTGCTTGCAAACGCCACAGCTGCTGGCTCTACTGGCACTCGATGCTGGACTCACTCACCTCGCAACACTCGCACGAGTATGCAGCACCTGTAGCCTGGGAGACCGGGTGCCTGGAGCTTCGTTGGAGCTTCATCAGAGGTCGTCCATGGCGGCAGGAGCTAAAACACTGTCATGCACAAAACGAGCCTCTCGGCCCAATCAGATCAGCTAGAGACCTTCACCATGGCACGGCGAAGGCGGTGGACGATGCTGCAGGCCGTAGGTCGGCCTAGGCGTGCGTGCCTAGGTCAACCTGTGGCCGGAGATGGTGGGTTGTTCGGGGGGTGATTATGGAGGTCTGGAGTGGCAGTTGTGGGGTGGAGCGAGTTCCTGGTGGTGAGGCGGAGCTCTCGAGGTGGTTGGAGAGCCGTGTGGGGGGCTGGAATGGTGGAAGCGGCTCGCCGGAGGTCGGTCGGTGATGTGGAAGATGAGGGTGGTCAGCGTCGGTCGAGGGGTAATCAGATGAGATAACAGGGGGAAAAGCGAGAGGAGAGGATGGAGAGGAGTTCTAACCTAATTGTAAGGACGAAAGGGGACAGAAGGCAGACAGCAGTACCTGCTGTCGCCGGAGAAGATGATGCCCAGTGGGGGAGAACGGCGGCGACGACAGGGCTGAGGCGGCGTGCACGGGTACTGCGCGACGCGGAGGGAAGTCAGGAAGCTAACTCTGCCACTGGTTTTGTGGCAGAGTGAAGAGGGAGGGGAGGGGGGTGTTGGTGCTAGAGCACCACGATCATTTGTTTTGATGATAACAAAACACGTGTTATTTAACATTTGCAATTTGAGTCCTAGATTTCAGGTCAATTGCAAATGTGGACGTGTTTAGACGGAACTCGAGCTCGCATCCAGGACGGATTGGAGGAGCTTGACGGAAAACACAGGAGGTTCGCGTGGAGCGAAAGATTGGAGATGGAAGACAAGAAGAATAGGATAGATTCTTTTTTATCCTTTCATGTATCTCTTGTATTTATTTTCTTGCTCTTTTTGATTCCTTAGAACATTATGTTAAAGAGCCTCAAAGTACCCTAAAAGTAGTCCTAGGAACACCTGCACAACCCTAGGATACTTAGGTTTTCTGTAGAATACTTAGAAAACCAATATAGGGCTCAAACAGCATTTCCAGACGTCTAATCCCAAAATCAGACGTCTGATAAAGTATTTTAAGACGTCTGACTGTTGTTTCAGACGTCTGATAACTGTTAGGCTGGACATAGTTAGTTCTGTCTGATGAAATCAGACGTCCAGACCTTAGACCAGACGTCTTAGGAGACGTCTGATGACTTTGCCAGACGTCCAATTAGTGGACCGTTGGCTGGCTTAGAAAACACTCAAGATTATGACCGTTAGAGCCTTATCAGACGTCCATAGGACTTACCAGACGTCTGATAAATGACCATTTTGCCTCGGCTGACCCAAAATCTCTTCTCAGAGATTTTCTAGCCGTTGCAACGTTTGGAAATCAATTCCCACAGTAAAAGTAGGTTTCCAGACGTCCATACATAGTACCAGACGTCCTGTATGTCGTCTGATGGACTTGCACAAAAACCCTGTTTAGATCTGATTCAAGTCAGGGAGAAACCCGCATAGAATCAGACGTCTGACCTTGGAATCAGACGTCTTAAAGTGGCCTTCCAGACGTCTGATGCCAGAGTTAGATGTCTGATAACCCTGTCAAAAGCAATCATTGTCCTGATTTCGGCCTGATTCTCTTGGGCTTTGCACCCAACGGCTATGGAAGCTTTTCCAAGCCTTCCAAAACCTTCCTAAGGCCTCTATAAATAGAGGGGAGCCTTTACACACCAAAAACACACCAAGAGATACACATATACACACTAAGACACACACCTTGCAATACACTTTCAAACCTTTTGTGTCCAAAGAAAAGACTCTCTTGCTCTCCAAGCTCAAGTTCCATTTTCTTGAGAGTATTCAACCGTTGTGCACCCGCTCTCCCGGCGTTGTTAACGAGAGCGACGTAGCGCCATCGCGTGGCACACGCATCGCGTCATCGTCGACGCACTCCTTGCAAAGGGGAGTTTCCTATTTCCTATAGAAGCTAGGTTTAATTTTGTTGGCTCTATAGGACTGTTATTTTATTTTATCTTTGTATTTTGGTTGGGTATTCGCTTTGCGAATTCCCGTCTCCTTCGTGGTTGAGCAACGCTACCCTCGTACTTGTAGCGTGGTTGTATTGAGGTTGAATCACCCTCGTTTTAAAGTGATTCATTTAGTGGATTTTGATCAACCTGGTTGATCGGAAAATCCTAACTCGAGAGGGTTAGGTGGTGGTTTTCACCCGGTTTGGGTTTCCACCTAAAAATACCTGTGTACATTGTGCGATTGATTTTTGTGAGATTGCTTTATATTTTTATTTCCGCATATTATTACGTCACCCCTCCTGGTAGTAGGGAACCTTCAGGGGGCTCGCCGGAGCTTGCTGGGACTTTTGGCCGGGCAGGAGGAGACGAATTGGGGGTGGACACTCGGCCAAATTAAGCTCGCCTTCTGCGGCAGGGTCTGGGGGGTGTTTTATAGGTGCTGGCCGCTCCTGTCAGCGAGTGGAGAGCGCGCAATTAGGTCTGCCGGCTTGCCGGAGTTGGAAGGAAGGTGGATACCCAAATCTCTCGTGTGTTCACACGAGAGATTGGGTTCACACCAGCGATTGTAATTGGCTTTATAAGGAAGGGAATTCCTCAGAGAATCCCCCTTGCATTTCTGGGAGGGAATCTCTGAGGGATTAGAGAGCAATCCCTCTCTGAACCTCGTCGGACTCGGTTCTACCCTAACAATGGCGGCAGGACCGGATTGCAAAGGGGGCGAAGAACTTGGGGGGCTCTTTGCAAGGATATTCAAAAGATAGCGACCTATTTGTGATTTGGGTGTACTAAATTGCAAAGTAGGTCAAGATGACCTCCCCTTAGGTCCAAATTTTGGTATAAACCTAATTTGGACCTAAGGAATCCAATGGAGAAGTTGGATTTCAGGTTTGACCTCGTTTGACTGGACATTTTACGTAAAAACCCAAATTAGGTTAATTGAGGAGCTAGGACCCTAATCTAGGTCAGACTAGGTTCCAAAGGCCAAAGTAAGTGTTCTAAACCCTAGAGGATGTTTTTCCATGATTTTTAGAGGGTTTACTTGATTTGTATCCTCACCAGAACCTTGTTAATTAAAGCGAGTCTGTTTTAGGGTTACCAGGTGTCATTTAATTCTTAGATTGCACATGAACCCATTTCTGATTGACTCAACCCTCTTTTTATCTCATTTAGACCATTTGACCTATGTTTTGCCTCTGAGAAATCCCGTTTATGTACTGCAATGGTAAAATTGCAGTTTTAACCTTTATTTCATGTTTTCTTCTTAGAGCACTTGTTCCTTCAATAAGGCCTTCTTCTAGGTTATGTAGGAGCTTTTATCTTCTTTATTGGGTCAAAATGAGCTAGTTATGGCTCATGATGAGGCTCTCATCACCTGGGTTAATACAGCCATATTGGCTGTAGAAATGAAGTTTTGGCTTTAAGATCCTGCAGAAGGTCTTTTGACCTCAAGATGAGGTGTTGAAGAGGTTTAAAGGGTGATTCTGCAACTATTGGTGAAGGAAATGAGCTCTAAGGAGCTTCAGGAAGGAGCAGAAGCTAAAAAGCTTCTCCAAGGAGCTTCAGAGCTGCAATTTAAGTTCTGAAAGGTCCAACAGATAGCTAAAGACCTAGTGAATCAATTCAAACCACCTTTAGAGGTTGTTAAGAATCTGTCTGGGTAGATTTTCCAATAAAATCTCATCACAAACTCACTGTCGTCAGTTTGGCTTCAAAAATAACCCAAACTGACAGAAATCAATTTCTACCATAGAAACCATCAGAGCTCATCCAAATCTCATCTGAATCATTTACAGACATCCCAGCAACAGATTAGACTCTTCAATTTGTCTGTTTGAATCCAAATTCCATAAATCAGACCATGAAACCAAATTTAACCATTTTAGAAGAAATTAAAGCCTTAGTCATCTTCTCTTTAACCACAGGAACGGATTTAGACCTTAGAAGGATGATTCAATTAAGATTCTTAGGGTTCCAGGCCTGTTACCTGAGATTCTAAAGGAGTTTGGTCGACAAAACAAACCAAAGTTAATCACAGTGATTGACTCATGGAAATAGTCTCAATACAAGTTACTGATGCTTTTAAACCTTTTAAATGACACTTAACCCTAACTATCAGACATCTCAAACTCTGCCGGAGTTGGAGAAGATGAAGATCTAACAGAAACTCCAGGCATTAAAACCTCAAATAAACTTTTTCAACATGATCAGTGAACTTCAAATCGATGATCTGGAGCTTCACACTGAGTTCTACAGGATGAAGAGCTCGTTTGACTCGTCGGAGCTCACCGATGCTCCGGTGAGTCTAGAAAAAGGCTAAATTGTACAGATGATGTGAAATTGTGTCGTTGATGGTCTAAAAAGCTTCCTGATGTCACAAGAAACCTCAGGAACACCTTAATTTCGTCAATTATTCATTAAAGTGAAAATCAAGCATTGAATTCGCAGTAGACAAGTTTTGAGTTTGATTAGGCTTAGGACCTGTTTTCCCACTCAATTGAGTGGAGAAAACAAGTCAAAAGGTATTTGCGATGGTTTATAGGTGGATAATTAATTATTTGAACTCCTCCTGAGTCGCCATTGACTATGAGCTCAGGAGATTAAATTAAATTGGGCGTTTAAATTATAGATGGCAATTACTTAAATTAAAGTGAGGATGGGGGCCCTTAAGTGATGGATAAATGGTGGAGAGCCCCAGTGGAGGTGGAGTAAACTCAACCACTTGTGCCATGGACAGCAGGAGCAGTTGGTGGAGGTGGATGTGGTTTAGACGAATAGATGATCAATTAAGTGATTAAAGATGATAGAAATGTTCATGAAAGGTTAAAAAGGTGATTGATGACTTAAAAGACAAGAAAGTACTCCTGACAAGCTCAACGAGCTCGTTGGAGTTGGAGAGGACGAATGGAAATCTAACATTACAACTAGAACTAATTAAAGAGCACTTAGGTTTGAAGGGAGCTCCGATGAATTTGAATTCTCCTTTAGGCAGGAAACTCCGGCGAGGATGGTTGCTGCCTAAGGGGGCCCGGAGACCGCGCCGACAGCTCTGATGGTTGGGTGGTGTGGCATTCGCGGTCTTGGAGAAGAAAGGTGTGAGATGACCAGGCGTCTGGTAGAGCTGGGATTCTGGACAAGAGGGGTTATCATGATGGCCGGGGTCGAAGCAGCAGGGAAGTGGTCTGTTTTAGATGTTGGCTCCGTGGGCATCTAGCGGCGATGTGCCATCGGTCGATGCTTTGTCTGGCATGCGGGGGCTATGGTCACAAGCAGGACTCCTGCCTGATGTATCATGGTGGTCCTGGGGGCAGGATGCACACTACACCTTGGTTTCCTAAGGGTGAGGTGCAGGTGCCTCTTCCACCCCCCCCCCCCCCCCCCCCCCCAATCAACTTTTGGTAGGCACACTATGGATGTGGAGATTCCCCTGAGCAAGGACATTAAGGTGGCAGAGTTGGTCTTGCATGGAGCCTTGATTGGGGAAGTGATGATGGGTACTCTATCCCTGGAGAGAGTTCGACGACTGGTAAGCTCTCTTTCCCTCTCGACTGATACTTGGAAAATTGCGGTTATCTCTCCTTCGCGGTTTGTGCTTTTTGATGTGGGGGTGGTAGATGTTGAGCAACTATGTTTTCAAACCAGCAATTTGTGTGGACTGTCAGTGATGTGGCGGTTGGTTTCCCCGTTTGATGGTTCCTTGCCTGAGCGACCCCCTCAAAGAGCTGCTCCCAATTCTGGTTTTCTTGAGATCAAAGGCCTACCTCTTCATCTGAGGTCTAGGGCGGTGGTGGAAAATATGGTCGCTGGGTTTGCGTCTGTGGCTAAGGATGCTGAAGTTGGTCTGACTGAAGGAGATGCTAGTGTTCTGAAGGTGAGGGTGGATGTTTTCAGGGCTAGATCTATTCCTGATAAGATGATTCTCAGGTGTAGGGGAAGCTCTTGGATACTCCTCTTGAGGTTTCATGTGGCAAATAGGGGTATGGAGTCGAGTCATCACCCCTCATCTTATGCTAATGTGCTGCGAGCGAGAGCAGGTTCCTTACAACCAAACTGTGCCAATCAGGAGTTGGTGCCCGAACACACTAATAGTGTGGAAATGGAAGATGGGGTGGGGAGTTTGAGGGTTGAGGAGGTGATGACTGAAACCCTGGAGGATGGGGGTGGGATACCCCTGATCCAAGATGATTCTGTAGTGGTGGTCAAAGAAGGAGAGGAGGTAAATGTGATAAATGAAGCTGTGGCTGAGGACCTGAAACCTGTGACTTCCCTTGCCAATGCTCCTGTGGGTTTTGATAAGGTAGATCCCCCTATGAATTCCCTTGTTTTGCAGTATAGCTCTTCTATGGATGATGATGTGCACCTGAAGTCTAAGACTCCTTCTACCTCTAGTCTTTGGAAGACTCCATACAAGCTGAGGCTACGAAGACATACTCCTACACAAAAAGTTGATGAATCTGTCATTGCAGCTGTGATGAAGGTTAGCAAAACCTTTGCTGCTAAGAAGGGGACAAATCAGACATCCAAATGAGGATTCTTACTTGGAATGTGCGTGGGCTACACGACAGAAGCAAGAGGGGGTCCTTGCTTAGATATTTGCGAGAATGGGAGATTGATTATGCCATCCTCCAAGAGATGCATATTGATGGTGAGTCTAATAGGGCATGGGTGGAGATGAGAGCTGGTTTTGCAAATGACATTATGGTGATTAATTCTAATGGCAGATCTGGGGGAATTGCCATCTGGTGGAAGAAGCATGTGTTGCGTTTGGAGGAGGCTTATTTGGCTAGGCACCTATTGACTTACAGGTTCAAGAGAGGCCAGGGGGACAGTGATCTCTTTGTGACAGGTGTGTGTGGTCCTAGTGACCCTAGTAGAAGACAAGAGTGTGGGAGGATTGGAACTTGGTTGTAGACTTTGTGAATGGAGCGGTCTGGCTGGTTGGAGGAGACTTTAATTATGTTTTGGTGGGGAGTGACAGACCCAATGGTGTGGTGGATAGTTCTGCCACTGGCTTCCAGTTGATGATCCAAGCTTTAGACTTGTGTGAATTTCCCCCCTCGGGCTCTGAATTCACTTGGAGGAATGGTAGTGGGCTCATGTCCAAGATTGATAGGTTTTTTGGCAATGATGGGCTGATGGATCTCTTCCAATTGTCCTTTGTTTGTGGTCTTGAGCATCCCTTTTTTGACCATACCCCCCTGGTTTGGGATAATGGGGAATAGGTGCTGGTTGGTTCCTACTTCAAGTTTAGAAAGTCATGGCTGAGGGAGCCTGGTTTCAGAGATATGTTTGCTGGTTGGTGGAGGGCCTAGCAGGTTGAAGGCACGGCTACCTTCAGGCTAGCTTCCAAGATTCTGGCCTTGAAAGGAATGTTAAAGGAATATGGTGATGTTATCTCTGTCCTCAGGCATCAGAAATGTCGAGAGGCCTTGTTGAAGATTCAGGAACTGGATGCTAAGGAAGTCTTTCGCTTAGCTGTTTGAATAGGATTCTACTGATAGAAAGAAGTGGCAGGGGGTGGTGGCTGAAGGAGACTTGAAGCTGGAGATGGATTGGAGGGAAAGGTCAAGGTAGCTGTGGCTAAGCGAGGGGGATGCAAACACTAAATTCTTCCACTTGGCTGCCAGCTCTAGGAGAAGAGTTAATATGATCTCATCTATTGTTAAAGAGGGGTAGAGAATTACCTCCATCTCTGATATCAGAGCAGAGGCTGTCAGGTACTTCAAGGAGTCTTCAAGAGCTGCTGATAGGGTTGTGGGAGGATGGCAGCTAGTGATATTCCCAGAATTACAAAGGTTCAGAGGTCTAGCCTGATAGAATTTGTGTCTGAAGCTGAAGTCTTGAAGGCCATCAAAGATCTCAATTGTGAAGGATCACCTGGTCCTGATGGGATCCAAGTTCTCTTCTAAAAAGAGTTATGGGATATTGTGGGTACTGAGGTAATGGATGTGATCAGAGAGTTTGAGAGTGGCAACTTTGGTTTTGAAAGAATCAATAGATCCTATCTTTTTCTTTTGCCAAAGACTCCAAGAGCTGAATCCTTTCAGGAGTTTAGACCTATTGCCCTCTCTAACTCTTTATACCTGATGATTGGCAAGGTCTTGGTCAATAGATTGAGGCCTATTTTGCAAGATTTGATCCACCTTGTTCAATCAGCCTTCCTCCCCGGCAGAGCTCTACATGAATCCTTTATCATGGCCCAAGAGATGATTTGTGGTTGGCACAAAAGAAAATGTAAGGCTTTTCTATGGAAGGTTGACTTCCGCAAAGCTTATGACTCCATCAGTTGGACATATCTTTGGGAAGTGCTTAAAAGAAGAGGCTTTCCCCCTACTTGGATTCAATGGATGAAAAGATGTATCACCACTACCTCTTTCACCCCTTTGATAAATGGGAAGCCCTATGGTTCTTGGATTCAGCCCCAATGTGGAATCAGGCAAGGATGTCCTCTGGCACCTTTGATTTTCAACCTGGCAGTGGACAACTTGGCCTGGTACTCTTGTAAGCTCGCTGAAGCAGGTCTTATTAGAGGGTATTCATTGTCTTGCAGGAGTAACTTGGCTCCCATTCTTCAATATGCGGATGATACGATTTTTTTTGTGGAGGGGTCTATGGATGAAGCGCTGGCTTTGCAGCATATGGTTAATATCTTTGGTGAGCTCTCTGGCTTGAGGCTGAATAGGGATAAATCCAGTTTGGTCTGCTTTGGCTTACCTGAGGAGGAGCAAGGTCTTTAGCTACTATTTTGGGGGCCCCCCGCATCACTCTTCCTATTAAATACTTGGGGTTACCTTTGAGATGCTCTAGAATGAAAAAGAGAGATTGGAGCTGCCTCTTTGACAAAATTTCTATGAAATTGGATGGGTAGCATAGTAGCTTCCTCTCCAAAGGTGGAAGACTTATCTTGCTCAACTCTGTGATCTCCTCCATCCTTGTTTTCTACTTTTCCATATTTAAAGCACCTAATTCCATTTGGAAAAGGTTGGATGTATTGAGAAAAAGGTTCTTTTGGAAGGGAGCTAAACATGAGGGCAGATTTCTGCAGCCACTCAAATGGGAGCAGATTTGCCAACCAAAAGATAGGGGTGGACTTGGGATTAAGTCCTTGAAGCACTTCAATGATGCTTTGCTACTTAAGTGGGTAGTTAAACTCTTGCAAGGAGACCTGAAGCCATGGACTGTCCTGATCAGAGATAGCTATGGTGCTTCCAATAGTGTGTTGTCCAGGCTTCAGCCCAACAGACCTCCATTCTGGAAATCAGTGACAAGAGCATTGACTGATCACTTCCACTTGCTGCAGCCGGCTCTTGGGGATGGCAGGGCCTTCAGTTTCTGGAAGGAGGGTTGGTCAGTGCTGGGTGTCTTGAAGGAGCTCTATCCAAGGGCCTTTGCTGCAACATCTGACAAGGAAGCTACTGTTAGCAGGTTCTGGTCTTACAGCAGCTGCAGTTGGATTCTGCATGAGGAGGAATCCAATAGGAGGGGCACCCGGCTGTGGGAAGAAAGGAGGAAGCTGCTATCATACCTTGAGAGCTTTAGGCCAAGGACTGGTGTGGAGGATAAGTACCTTTGGGAGGGGGTTTACAATGTGCAAAGTGGCTATAGCAGAATCTTAGACCATGGGAGTGGATGGAGCTGTGATTTCATTAATAAGATGTGGCTTCTGAAAATTCCCCTTAAGGTACAAATTTTTCTCTGGCTATGTAGGAGAGATGGATTGATCACAGGAGATTTGCGACATAGAAGGTTGGGAACTGATCATCATGTTTGTTACTTATGTGGGATGCCTACTAACTTTACAAATCATATCTTCTCTTCTTGCCTTATCACTGATGCTATTTAGAGGAGGACATGTCAGGAGCTGCTTCCAGATTGGGCTTCCATATGGCATGGGTTTGGTGTGAGAGGGAAGCCACATGTATACATGGCTGTCACTATCTGGTGTGTGTGGAAGGTGAGAAATGAGAGACTTTTTCAGGAGAGACCGGTGTGCTGTGAAAGAATTGTAAGAGAGTGCTGGTCCCTCATACATACATGGGGATCTCTTTTGTAATTCCTCTTACTTGTTTATATAATATACCACTTCGGATTGCTATCGTAAGATAATAGCTTTCCTTTTTGTTTAAAAAAAAAACATTACAACTATCTAATCTACCTAACTAACTATCCTAACTAATCTACTTACCTAACCTACTGTTACCTGGATGAAGGAGGTAGGAGATCTCCGTCGATGGTCCTTAACGAAGAAGGAAATCAGAGGGTTGACAAAAGAAGTCCATCGGGCATTTGTGAAGTGAAGCGGAGGTGCTCCTAGTCAGCACTGTGTCAGGAGACTTGGCTGACTTCGGCGGAGATCCAGAGCGATCAAAGATGGATGGAGGAAGACGGATGAAGTGGAGGAAGGTCGCCGAAGTTTAGAAAGAATAGCCTATTGGTTAGCTTAGTGAAGAAGAGTAAAGGGAGCTAACTTCGTCATAATCGAGGGTGTGGAGGGGTATTTATAGATGGCGGCAGCTGAGATGAAGGTTGAATCTGGATGGAGAAGAGGCTAGGAGTGGAGTAACCACCGGCATCTTCTCCGACGTCGGTGAGGTTATCTCAACCCTAAAATGGGATTGTAGCTTCATCCAGACCGGTGGATGAAAAGGAGATGGTGAGCACAAGCTCCAGGAGCTTAGAGAGGAAGGAATGACATCGGATATGCAGTGATCTGACGGTGGAAGCACCTCCTGTCGTCTGCCGTCGAGGAGGATGAAGAAGGAAAGAAGAAGAAGTTTCAGGGATTTATTCGTAACGAAAACTAAGGACCTAAGTGAAGAATAAGGACTCGATTAAAATAAAACATAATGACTAAAATGTAAACTAAGGTTTTCAAGGTTTATTTTAATTTAAATCTTTTTCAACCTTTTATATATGATTACAAATGAGACAATTATTATATTTAGACCTTGAATTTACATTTTTGACCTTTTTAGCTTAATTTATTTAATTAAGTAATGTTACTTAAGTTATTACATACTTAGGTAAAACTGTACTTAAGTTAGTTAACACATTAATTAGATAAATTACTAATAATATTTTGAGTCCAATTATTAATTAAATTATTAATAATACTAATTGGATGATAATATAACATTTTTAACTTATTTTAAGGTCCTTTACTATTTATCCCTTATTTAATAATTAACCCATATATTTACATATTTCTAGCTAATTAACTAGGAAGACTAGTTAATTAGGGGTAATTAGAGACCATAATGAGCTTCTCATCAAGTAGCCGTAAAAAGTTATCACAAAACTCTCAAACTCCAAAAGTCCAAAAAAATTAGAAAAGAAGAAAAAAAATGTATCTTCCCTTTTCAAATAAGATGAGGAATTGGGTGGTCTGCATTCTGGCAAACACCTGGGTACTGCTGAGTCTTCATCGTTTTGGGCCTTAGTTGATAATTTCTATTGTTAATAAACAACATAGGACAAAGTGATTGAATCCTAATTCTATTTTTATACATAGCATGTAGTTTAATTTTGCTAGGGATTAGCAAAAGATAGGCATGGGGGTATGATATAGACACATCTATTTAGGTTAAAATGAGTAATCATGCATGTTTCTAAGCTCATATATTCATCTCATATTATAAATATTGCATAGCATGCATCATTCTACATTTAGAGTGGTTGTATATATTTTAGGTTAATTAGGTTCCTTTTATGGTCAGGAGAGAAGAGGATTTATTTCAAGGCCTTTGATGGACAATCGGACCGTACGTATATGATCAAGACAATGATAGGAGTCTAACGCCTCCGAAATCGTCTAGATCGGAGTCCCATAACATCATATGAAGTCTGAGGAAGATCAACGGCCAGGGGGGCAATGCAACATCCATACGAGCTTCGGATGAAAAATCCAACCGTACGGATGGATCCGAAGTGATGATCGCAGTCTGGCAACGTAGGAATCATTTCGATCTAACCACCGTGGCGCCCTCTACAACAGACAGAAGATGGATGGCCCAGATGGCACCACGTGGTGCCATCCAGGCTGCCCAACACTGACCAGCAACAACTGGAAGGTGCTCCCTTCATCATCTTCATCATCAATTCTCAGCCGTTGGATCTTGATCCAACGGCTGAGAGCTCTCCTCCACCGCGTGCCTTAAGATGTTCGCGTGACCATCCGGACGATTGGCGCAATGGTGGAGGCGCGAGCTCTCAACGGAGGGGTGCAGGTTCAAATCCCTGTAGCCCACACAATTGGCCAATTGAGCACAACACCAACAAAGGAATTGAAGGGCGCAGATCCTCAGCGACAGTTGGGCGGGCCTTTAGTGACACTTATAGCTATCACTAATGGCCTACGCTATGCACACGCTAACAAAGGAATTGAAGGGCGCGGATCTTCAACGATAGTTGGGAGAATCTTCAGCGACGATTACAGCCGTCACTAATTGCCCATGGACGATTTTGTCTCTCCTCCTTCACTATAAAAGGACCTACCCACCTCCATTCCAAACTATCTCTTCCTTTCTTCCTCTCACCACCTCCAAGGCTCTAGAGAGAGCTTGTCCCAAGCCTGGGATGCTCCTCTAGAGTAGAAAACAAATATTTGTTCCTGCCTCTCATCCCCCTTCGTGGAGCATCCCGTGGTCGTCCTCTCACCGCCCTTTGGGAAGAAGATCCTCGCTACGACGCCACCCTGCCCCATCTCCATCCTCTGGCTACGTCCTCCTTCGTCCCGCTCCTCACCACCTTCCTCTAGGCAACGTAAAAGCGGGTCATCCTCTGAGCAACTGTCGAGGGGGATTCTCTCACCTCTTTCTATCTTTTTCACTTTCGTAGTGTAATCTTTCCCGCTTTCGTAGTTGTAAAAACATTTGATTAGAAATCCATGATTGTTTCTCTCTCTCTCTTATATTTTTGCAAGTAGATTAGCTAGATAAAATTTCATCAACCTAATCTCTTGCTTGATAAAAAATACTTAAAAAATTAGAAAAGATAAAAATGACAAAAAGAAAAAAAAGTGAAACGTGGATTTCACAAAACCAAACGTTCGCCTCTATGTTTGACCTGGGACTCACTTTTCGAGTTTCGATTATAAATTTTATCTGATCGACGGATTTTCTCACGTATCGAACTACGACGACCAGTTTTGCAAACTTCGAACCTTGCCGCTAAAATCTCCACAGTTTACCACAAACCATTTGATTCAGGTAAACCAAGTCCAAGATAAGGTGTTGGCTAACTTAAGGAGCATCATTCAATCTTTAGAAGCTCAGCCAACACCCTGCAGTGAAGAATTGGAGCCTTTGATTCAAATGATTGACGATCTTAACATGTATTTGTTGGATTGGCTCCAAGATGTTAAGGATAAAGACTCGGGTAAGTTTTTACATGGGAAATTGTCAAAATTGAGGATGAGATTTGTGGTTGCTTTAGTTCAATCTTGGGATGATTTTCAGGATTAACCCCTTTCAAGAGAGCCAATGTCAGAACCCACTCAGACACCTATTGAAGGGGACACATTTTACGAGATCAGGGATGACCAAATTGGTCTAGAGCAACCAGTTGAGGATGAATTGATTACTTCACCCGAGATCCCTGAGCCAAGGTACAAGGAAAAGTATGCCTCCATGGACTAGGAAATGATAAATGATTTTGAGACGTATAAATACAAATCTAGAATTCTTTGATTCTCAATCAATAGCCCCATTCCTCAATCACACCGTAAAGAGCTAAATGATGATGTTTATGAAATCATTGTACCCAAGTCAATCCTAATTGAGACTCAATTGTTAGACTTGGATATTGTATATGGGTTGTGTAATAACTTAGAGGTCCTGAAAATCCTGATTGTGGAGGATAGGAATCTAGAAATGAAGATTTGGGAAGTCAATTCTGGGGGAAGTAGAAGTCTGAGTCCAAGGGTTCCTATTTGCCTGAAACCACCAACTTTTTATTAGGACCCTTTTGACATTTTCAACTTAGAGGATGTCCAACCCAAGGACAAATTAACTAATTATCTTTCTGATACAAATTTTCCTTTTGTCCAACTTTTTAGACTTGGGTTGCATCCTCACAAATCGTAGGACCAACCTTGCTTGCATAATGATCTCAGGTTCTGGATAATTTTTATCCAGAACCTTAGAACCACTTGACTCTAGGGCATGGGTTTACACCACAATCTGGTCCACATCTGTGGACATTCTCTAGTGGTAGGTCCTCAAATTGATCTTTTTATTCTGATCCTGACTTGTAGTTGTGAATTCTTTATTTCTTCTTTATTTGTATGGTGTGCCTAGCTGAAGGCACTAAATTCAACACATATATAGTATGTTTTCATTTCGGAGCTAATCAGGTAATCATGAAATTCAGGTGCTTTCTTCTCTACTCTGCTCTTTTTCATGTCATTTAATACAATGAGGACATTACATTAGATAGGCATGGGGGGTGAATATTCATCTCTGAATCATCTTGTTAGCTTTGTAGGTTCTTTTTATTTTCTCTTTATTTTTGAAAAAAAATTGAATTAGGAAAAGGGAACTTGGCCATTAGAGTTTTTCAATTTTAGAAAATGATACATTAGGACCTAAACACTTAGATTCTTTAGGTCTTTGGGCTTAATCAGCCCGGGTGTCCACTAAAATGTAGATTTGTTTCTTAAGTCTTTGCCATTCTAAATTCATTTCTAATTGGTTAAATAAGTTGGAGTGACAAGTACACGACTTATCAACCTGTCCTCTGACTTGAGGGAACTTATTGTCTAAGCATCTACACATTATTTGCACTGACTCACTTTTCAACGGTTTTAACGAAAATTAGGTAGCTAATGAACTTTCTAAGGTGGTATGGCTGGCAAGTTTTTGTGAGTAGTAGCCCATTGACTGGTTGTCTAGAGCCCAGCCACACAACCATTCTCTTTTTGTTGCCTTTAGGTAAATCTTAGATCAAGAAGGCCACCTACTTAAAAAAAAGACAAAGAAAAAGATAGAGAAATACCCAAAAAGAAAAAAAAGAGAAATAGAAAAGAAGAAAAAAATAAATACACCACACTTCACTGCATGAGTATGGCTAGCAAGTTACCATGGGTAATAACAGTCCATTGGCCAGTTGTCCAGAACCCAGCTTACAAAATGCACGTTTAATTCCAAACACTTAGGAAGAAGCGGATAAGTAGAATAAGCTGAGGAGATATATACTGGGTTCACCCTTGTATTAACCCCATTAAAATAAAAAGTAGGGAGAAAGCTACTGGTCAGACAAATACACCTTTAGGTAGAATTTCTTTTCAAGGTCACCTAGGGGCGTAGAAACCCAAAGTCCATTCTGATTGCCGATCAATGAGTCTATCACAATCAAACAAAGATGCTTAGAACGTAGAGTTCTTTTCGAGTCTTCGGTGGGTTAGGTAGCCGTAGAAAGTTGCCTCGAAGCTCTTAACTCAAAAATCAAAAAAATTAGAAAAGAAGAAAAAGAAAAAAAAATGTATTTGCTTTTGAATAAGGCGAAGGTTTAGGCGGTTTGCATTTTGGCAGACACCCGGGCACTGTTGAGTCTTTGTAGTTTAGGTCATTAGTAGAAATTTCTTAATATTGAGAAATAAATATTTCCCAAGTAATTTGATCTTAATTCTCTTATAAATAGCATATAGTTTTTCTACGGACTAGCAAATTATAGGCATGGGGGTGTGATGTAGACACATCTATTTCACATAAACTATCTATTTTTACATGTTCTTAGGCGTATAATTAAATAATGCATTATAAATATTGCATAACATGCATCATTCTACATTTAGATTAGTTTGTACAAATTTTAGGTTAATTTGCCTTTTTGTGGCTAAGGGATAGGGAGATGTCATTTCGGGGCCTCGGATTGAAGATCCAACCATATAGATCTGATCAGGGTGACAATCGGAGTCCAATGCATTTGAAATCGCCTCGATCGGACCTCTGTAGCATCAGGAGCAGTTCGAGGAAGATTAAAGGCCAAGGGGTAAGGTGGTGTAAATCCGTACCTCAGATGACAAATCCAACTGCATGGATGGGTTTGGATCGATGATTGTAACCCAACGACGTGAAAATTGACCCAATTCAACGTCTGTGGCACCATCTACGAGCATTTGAAGATGAACGACCCAGATGGCGTCATGTGCACCATCCAGAGCTCCTGTTGCACCCTACCCAACCTCTAAAGCGTCGTGATCTATGATCTGGGCTGTTGGATTGCCAACCATTGCGTTTTACATCTCTTGAAGGCGAGGGCCTGAGTGATCTCAACAGTTTGGATTGCCATCCAACGGTTGTGAGTGCTTGACCCTTAAAATGTAAATACGACAAAGAGAGGCTTTTGCCAAAGCGGTCGTACGCTTATGCATGACTCGTGGTGCGTGATCAAATCGTAGCGGGCCAATTCAATCCAACGCGGATGAAATTGGGTCGTTAAATGCACGATGGGTGGTTGATGGAGCGGCAACGTAGCACTAGATGGAGTGCTGGATGAACACACATGATCTAACGCCCAACTGAACCCGTGATCTGACGCTGAGGAGCGATCTGAAGGTGCGGGCGAGCGTGATCTAAGCCATTGATTGATGATCGAACGGTTGAGGAGGCGCGGCTCTTGGTGAACGTAGGCGAATGGCTGAAGCTAAGGAGGCGGTTACATGGAGGCGTGTGAGTGCTTGGATGTGTGATGAATGGTCGACGTTGAGGCGTAGCCTCAGCAACACTTGTCTACAGTGACGTTTATATCCATCACTAAAGATCCCAGCATTAATTTCTAAGCCTTAAAAGACCCTTTTTCCCTTAATTTGTGCACCTATAAAAAGGGCACCCCTACCACTCATTTCACCATCCCTTGTCTTCTCGTCTCACCTCCTCCAAAGCTCTAAAGAACTAGTCCCACACCTGGGATGCTCTACTAGAGTCTTAAATATAATTTTTTCATTTTCTTAACCCCATTCATGGAGCCCTGCAGTTGTCCTCTTACCACCATTCAGGAAGCAAATCCCGTTGCAATGCTGCCCTACTTCGTCCTCCATCCTCCAGCACTGTTCTCCTTTGTCCAACATCTCATCTCCATCATCCGAGCACTCCGTCAAGGCAGCTCGTCCTCCAAGCAGTCATCAACAAGGATAACTTCTCACCCCCTTCACTTTTTATTGCTTTCTAGTGTAGATTTCCTACTTTCTAGTTATAGAAATTAGTTGTAATGAACATATGATTATCAAATATTGGTTTGCTTTGTCACTCTTTTCTTTGTAGTATTCCTTCTCTTTCTTCTATTATTTATTCTTTAAGTAGAATAGCTAGTGTACATTTTATTCGACCAGCTAATCTACTTTGTGATAATAATTATAAACACGATTTTTGATCAAACGTTCACCTCCCTATGTTCGACCCAAGACTCACCAGAGTTTTAGTTATAAATTTTATCTGATAGCAGATTTTTACGTGACCATAATGATAGGGTTTCAAACTCAAACTTTTAGCGTACAAATCTAGCTAATCATAGGGATCCAATCAAATCCCAATATGATGGGAAACCATTGGATGTTAATCCAATGGTTGGAATGTAATCCTACTTGAATTTTTCATGGTTGGTATAACCAATTATGACCAATTTGGATTCGATATCCAAAGTTCATTTGATTGCCATCCAAAGTTTTTGGATTAATCCCAATCAAAGCCTAATTAAATGTCAAATCAAATATTTATTTAACTCTTTAAATAATCATTTGACTTATCTACAAGTAAGAACCCATCGAAATAATTATTAATTTCATCACACCAATAATGAAGCATTTAGAATTCATGCATAGATTTTGACACTACACCTCCCTCAAATATTTTAAATACCTATGGATGCTTCACACTTAGAGGATATCTTATCCTTGAGGTTTAACCCCATTAAACAGTTGCCATCATTCCATGGGTTATATTATGTTAGACATGTTTTTGTATCATTGAGACAAGAACAAAGATCAATACCTTTCTCAAATGATTGTCTTCTTCTCTTTCATGCTTGAGTTTGATAAGAACTCCACGACCATATGTGGAATTTGTCTTTCCCAATAAGCGACGTCTTTCCTCCAATCTACCACATACATTTATGAAGTAGATTTGTGTGATCCTTTTGAGAGATCATGTGCCTTATGTTCCCTCAAACAGGCACCAGCTTTCCAGAGTTAACACCAAGGTGGGTGCATTTACCATTAGTCTGCCAAATGTATGTGTTCATGAACAGACACATATCTGTCTCAAGTGAAAAATACATCATTTCAAAGACAGCATTGGAAATGGATTTATAGTTATCTCCTTATTTCATCAGGTTAACTCTTTGACTCAACCCAGATAACAGTTCTGAATTTCCATTCAAGAACATTAATCGGACGTCGATGGCCTTTTCAGATAGTTGTTATCCCAACTCAGACCAAAAACACATGATTGAATCAGATACAATGGTTTCTTGATGTATTATCATCCTCTAAACCTCTTAGATCTTCGAGTCAACAAACATCAAGTTTATTTGATCTGGCTAAGTATGTCACCCTATTGTACTAAGGGACCTAATTCATCAATTGGAAATAATCTTAATTCATATCTAGATGAAATGTGACTCATTACATTATTTAGATGGCTTGCTTAGGGCACACAAAATCCAATAGGTACATGATTGTTGTTGGGTGTTCTCAGTATTTAGGGCCTCATTAGTCCTTTGAGAAGGTCTCGTGGCTTTACCAGGACTTATTGTAGGAGCCACTACACTTGTGGTGCTATACTATGCCACTATGAAGGTATAACCTTTATCTTGTGGGACTTTAAAATGGGAAGAAGTTAGTTCTTCCCATGTAGCTCCAATTTAAGTCATTTAACTCTTTAATTATTCAATTTTTGGGAATCAAATTATTCTTAAATTGAGCTTTTAAGCAAGTAACTTTTCATGCTTTTGTGATGCCATAAGTGAATCATTCACCCTTTAGGATTTTGGTATAAGCCAAATAATTTGTCTAAATGAGACTAATTATAAATTATAGAAAAATAAGATGAAAGATCTCTTATTATAAAGGCTATGTTTACCTACCAGTTTTTGTCACATAGGAGCTCAAAAATAAAAGTGATGACGAATGGGAATTCGAGTACAAGCAAGTCTATAGTTTTATTTGACAGTTTGTTGATGAAAATGTTTACAACCACATTTAGAGTGCAAGCCATGCATGAACTTTACGGACAAAACTAGAGAATTTGTATGCCTACAAGATGGGTAGAGATAAATTATTTTTGCTTCGGAGATTGATGCAATTGAGATTCAAGGTAGTTTGGTGCTAGATTTTTTTAACAATTTTCAAGGGATCATCAGTCAGTTGTTTGTTATAAGAATTAACTTTGAATATGAGATTTTGAGATGTTGTTGCTTGCTACTCTACCAGACACATGGGAAAAGGGATATGATGTAGACACATGTAATTAGGACAAACTGCCTATTCATGCATATTCTTAATCTTAGATTTGCATTTCATATTATAAATATTGCATAGAATGCATCATTCTATATTTAGAGTAATTGTGTATATTTTAGGTTAATTGTGTCCTTTTTATGGCCAGGGGAGAAGAAGATTTATTTCGGGGCCTTGGATTGACGATCTGATCAAGGAATCTGATCAAGACGATGATCGGAGTCCAATGCTTTCGAGATCGTCCTGATTGGAATCCCGTATAACCTTATGCGATCTGAGGAAGATCAATGGCCAGGGGGCAATGCGACATCCTTACCAACTTTGGACGAAAAATCCGACCGTACGGATGGATCCAAAGGGACGATCGCAATCCAGCAACGCAGAAATCATCTCAATCCGAGCACCGTGGCACCCTCTACAATAGAAAGAAGATGGACGACCCAGATGGCACCACGTGGCACCATCTAGACCGCCCAACTCCGGCCAGCAGCACCCTCCCACACCATTCATCATCCATGCCCTCCAATCCTAGCCATTGGATCTTGATCCAAGACTAAGAAGCCATCCAAGCCACACCTCAGAGCTCCCCCTCACGACACAAAGATGGGAGTGGCTTGTTGGTGGAGGTGTGAACTCTCAACGGAGGGGCACGGGTTTGAATCCCTGCAGTCCCCCCCAATTTGACATTTGGATGCACCGCAGTGCACCAGCTGTGTGCACAAGTGCGCACAGCAACCAGTGCAGCGTGAGCAGTGCATGCCAGCTCACGTGCGCACGACAAGGAGCACGAGGCACAGGCACGTGATGTGCTGGCCAGTAAGAAAGAAGGTTGGCACGGATCTTCAGCGATAGTTGGGCAGGTCTTTAGTGATGATTACAGTTGTCACTAATGCCCTATACACGAATTCCTCTTCTTCCTTCCAATATAAAAGGACCTACCCCCCTCCATTCTTCTTCATCTCTTCCTTTATTCTCCTCACCACCTTCAAGGCTCTAAAGAGAGCTTGTCCCAAACCTAGGATGCTCCTCTAGAGTAGAATCAAATATTTTCTCACCTCTCATCTCCATTCGTGGAGCATCCCTCAGCTGTCCTCTCACCTCCTTCGGGAAGAAGATCCTCACCGCGATGACATCTTGCCCCATCCTCCTTCCTCCACCGTCGTTCTCCCTCATCCCACTCATCGCCACCTTCTTTAGGGTGTCATCAGAGCGAGTTGTCCTCCAAGCGACCGTTGAGGGGGATTCTTCTCACCTATCTCTATCTTTTTGCTTTTGTAGTGTAGTTTTCTCGCTTTCATAGTTGTAGTAAACATTTGATGAGAAATATATGATTGTCTCTCTCTGTCTTATTTTTGCAAGTAGATTAGATAGAAATTATTTCAACGTGATCTCTTGCTTGATAAAAACACCAAAAAAATTATAAAAGATAAAAATGACAAAACGAAATAAAAGCGAAACGCGGATTTCATAAAACCAAACGTTTGCCTCCCCGTGTTCAACCTGAGACTCACCTCAAGTTTTGGTTATAAATATTATCTGATTAACAAATTTTCTTGCGAATCAAACTACGATGATGGGTTTCGAAACTCAAAGCTATTTTTTATGACTAATTTTCGTGTCATTTGGATACCCCAAGGGAAAAGGGTATTGAAAAACAAATAGGTCTTTAGAGTGGAGCATTTTGAAATCTCTTCAAAACCAAGGTATTTAGCCAAAGAAAGTTGATTTTCATGAGATATTCTCACTTGTGGTCAAGATGTCATCTATCAAAGTTTCTCTTAGTTTACCAACCAATCTTAACTTAGAGGTGTTGCAGATGGATGTGAAAAAAACTTTCCTTCATGGTGATCGTGAGGAGGAAATTTACATAATGCAAGTTGAAGGTTTTGAAGTCAAAGGCAAAGATCACTGTGTTTGAGTCTCTATGGGTTATGCAAGCTCCTAAGTAGTGGTACAAGAAGTTTGAGTTTTTCATAGGGGAGCATGGCTACGCCAAGACTACTTCAAATCATTGCATTTTATTGATGGAATTCTCAAGTGATGACTTTGTCATTTTTTTTATTTTTGTTGATGACATGCTCATTGTTGGTAGTAATACCTTAAGAATTTCAAGTTTGAAAATACAGTTGAGCAAGTCCTTTGCTATGAAGAACTTGGGGCTTGCAAGTCAAATATTAGGCATGAAGATCACACGTGACAACAAGTCAAAAATATTACAGTTATCATAAGAGAAGTATATAGAAAAGATACTTCAAAGATTTAACATGGACAAAACCAATCTTGTGAGTGCCCCTCTTGAAGCACATTTCAAGCTAAGCACCCAGTAGAGTCCAAAGATACACTACTAGAAAAATGGGATATAGCGTCGGTTATTTACCGTCAATTATACAAGCGACGGTAAAAAAATATTTGTCGTCAGTTTTGTTATAAAGCGATAGCGGCGGTTTAAATTTTCCCCCATCTATCGCTAATAAAAAGGAGCAATGGCTACGTGAGGGTAATTTTAATATTTGCCATCATTTGTAAAAGCGATGGTAAAAATATATTTGTCACTGTTTTGTTAAAGAAGCGACGGCGAATGTGGGCTTTAAATTTGCCTGCTAACGTCACTGCCAAGAAGGAACATTTGGGTGTGCAGAGGGAATTTTATTTCAACATTTGTCGTCGCCCATTAATTAAACTGACGGTGTATGTCCCTTCATGTATATGCTCATAGAGCCCGAACCTCCAACATCATTATTCATCTTCCCAACCCAAACCCTCGCTGCTGCTCCCCACTGCTGCGTCATCACTCCTCCTCGCCGTCTATTGTTAGGAGAAAGAGGAGTTTTAAATATGCGTTCATTGTAGTACACTCCTAAATCACACAAAAAAATATTTAAAGATATAAACTTAGATTCTAATTAGAGTCTAAGATCATTGTAGGAAGCAAATATGAAACTCACACATTAATCTTCATTCAGAATAAATAAGTATAATAAATTAAACACAATAACAGATATGCAATGAATACAACTTGTCAAATTAATATTCAATGTAATCCAATGATCATGAGACAAAAAGAATAGAAAGACAAAATAATGGTGATTTGAATAACCAATTATTCATCTTAATTAAGCATACCCTATCATTTAAATCATTCAACATTATCTCAATCAACTTAACTTAGGTTCTTAAATAATTCAGCAGTACCAGCATCAACCTTTCAGACATCACCTATGTAAATCAAACGACTTAAAAGATCAATAGAGCTCAAGGATCTCTCGGGAGCCCTTCTTCTTCTTCTTCTCAAGCCTTTCAAAGACCAAGGGTTCTCTCACAAGCCTTCAAGCACAACACATGGCTAAGTGTTAGCTGTCCTTCAGCACAAGGCCAATTTCCTCAGAGCAAAACCCACCCCTCTCCTCCTCACAAATCCTCTCTTCTCTTCTCATAGACTCGGGGCTAATTGGGTTAAAGTATCAAGTTATCGGATCCTAGGAAGTGGCTAGACCCACGTGCTTACGCATGGGCGAGGTGTGAGGTGTTAGGAGGTGCATGAGCGAGGACCCGACCCCCGGTGGCTTGGGCAATAAGGCGATAGCACAAAATCAATTTATCTCCTGTAGTGAGTTTGTGGCTTTCCATTGTGGGACTATCCCACTTTGTTCCCTCACATGCAGCAGCGTCAAAGGGTTCACCTTGATTGGCTTGTTGCTATTGCTTCACTTCTCAATTGCTGTTGTGAAGGAGTACTCTAGGTGATTCCACGTTGATTGCAGGTGTTCTAAAGTGGAATAGTGGCCGGCAAGGGGTGAACGTTATCGGAGAATACAACAGCGGCGACGTCGATCCGGTGAATACCTACGAGGAGAAATATGGGCTAAATGCCCTAGTTAAAACATTCATGAGCATCTCCGGAGCATAGTGGGTGTGATTATGGGCTTTATTTGGTGAATGGCAGTGTGTGGTGGGTAGCCGAGGTCGGAGATGATGACGGCGAGGTGCGGTGTTCGATGGAGGTGTATGGTGGATTAATGCCTCAATAAAGAGAGGGATTTTGTTTGAGTGAATGTGGTGAAGGTTGTGGAGGTGGTAGCGAGGTGAAAGATGGTGATTGCTGGTCGGATGAACACGCCGAAGGCATGGCCGGACGTGGAGAAGATGGAGAGGTGAAGGGCATTTTTGGGGTTAAACTTGAAATCTAAATAGACAGGGGTGAAGTAGAGAGGGAGAGGAAGAGAGGGAACCTAAGCTAGGGATGAAAGGAGTAGGAATTGGCACCGGCTTTGATTGTCCAGTGCTAGAGATGAAGAGGGCTCTGGAAAGGGAGCGATGAGGAGGGAGTTGAGACGACTCCTAAGTTGGCTGTCGAGGAGAGGAAGCATGAGAGGAAGGTGATGTAAACACATTTACACTATTTAAGATGTCTATTTATGCATGTTCTTAAGCATAGGATTGCATTTCATGATATAAATATTGCATAACATGCATCATCTTGCATTTAGAGTAGTTTGAAAAAATGGAGGCTAATTGTCTCCTTTTATGTGCTTGGACAGGGAAAACATTTTATTGGGGCCTCGGATCAAAGATCCAACCGTATGGATATGATCAGGGCGACGATTGGAGTTCAACGACTCCAAGATCGCCCTAATCAGGCATCCGTAGCATCAGATAGTGACCGGGAAACCCTAGAAGATCAAGGACCAGGATGGTGTAAATTCACACTTCAAATGACAAATTCGACTGCACGAATGAATTCAGATCGATGATCGCAGCCCAACGACGCAAAAATCGAGTCAATCCGACATCCGTGGCACCATCTACAACATCCAGAAGATGGACGGCCAAGATGGTGCCATGTGGCGCCATCTCGGCCACCCAAACGGCCGCATGCATCCAGTGAAGCTTCCCCACCCGCTCCCTCTCCGCCGTTGGATCTCGATCCAACGGCTATGGACAGCCACGCCTAAAAGCGTCTCTCGACCATCCGCACCTCGTAGCGCAATGGTCGAAGGCGCTATCGCGAGCTGCAGCCGCGGGTTCGAGCCGCAGCGAAGGGGAGAAAGGCGCGGGCGAGCAAGCGTGGGCGGGCGTTGGATCGTCATCGGGCGGCTCAGATCCTCCGATAGCGTTCACGTACTATTGCACGCACGGCGAGGACGCACCATCGTACGCGTTGAGGCGGGTGCACAGCAGCGGGCGAAGGAGCATCCTAAGCCATCCGATCTCGCGATCGGACGACTAAGATTTGATGAACGTGGGTGGGCGTTGTACGTGGGCAGCTGAGGAGGCGCGTGTGGGGAGCGCCCACTACACCCACGTTGGGGCTTTAGCGACGGTTTTATCCGTCACTAAAGACCCCTTATTTATTATTTTAAAGATGTAATGACCAATTTGCCCCCACTCCTTGAAACTATAAAAGGAGACCCCCTCCACACGAAATTCTCATCCCATCCTTCTCTTCTCTACCTCTCCAAAGCTCAAGAGAAGCTTGTCCCACACCCGGGATGCTTCTCGGAAGATAAAGTCCAAATTTTCGTCCCCCTTCGGAAGTGGATCCCACGACGACGACAGCGTGCTGCTCCATTCCCGTTCTTCTGCTCCATCCTCCTTCGTCCTGCTTCATCCTCCTTTATCCAGGCGTTGTCCTATCCAGCTCGTCCTCCAAGCGACCGTCAAGGAGGATATCTCTCTCCCTATTCTTTTTACTGCTTTCTAATATAGATTTACTGCTTTCTAGTGTAGTTCTGCTCGTCCTCCAAGCATTCGTCAAGGAGGACATTTCTCCCTCCATTCTTTTAATTCTTTCTAGAGTAAATTTATCGCTTTCTAGTGCAATTGTGTTATGCTTTCTAGTTGTAATGAACAATCTCCTTAATGATAAATTCTCTGTTTATCCTACATCTCATTTTTTATTTCTGTGTAATATTCTCTCTCTCTCTTCTATTTATTGTAAATAATTAGATAGTTTTAAATTGAATTACTTCGTGACAAATAAAAATAAACGCGTAGTTTTTAAATCAAACGTTCACCTACCTGTGTTCTACCTGGAATTTTCATTTCGGTATAAATTTTATTTGTTGAACACGAATTCTTCGCTTTCAAGCTACAACGACAGATTTTCCAAAACCAAACACATTAGCATAGCAATTCGTACGTTCAACAGAAGGTCATGGTGCTCCCAATTTAGTTGTTGAGAGGCCATAGGGAGATGGGGGAGTAAGCTCGGTGGAGCTAGTTTCGTAATGCCAGAGGGAGAAGAAGAGGGATTTGGCATTCAAACCTAGCTAGGGAGCTTGGTTTCGCAATAGGGAAGCTTTTCTAGAGCTTCTGAGCAAGTTCTAAATAGGAAACAACCATGATTGCTTGGGGAATAGGTCAAAGAAACCCACAGATTTTCATGGATTCGCACGACTTAATCTATGGGATTCAAGAGCCAAGATCTGCCCTAGTGGATTCTTCATAATGTGAACATCAATCCCACCAAATTTGGTGAGATTTGATGATGATTTGAGTAGGATTAGGTGAGGTCAAAGGCAGCTTGGAGGTCGGTTGACCTCCAATGGTGGCAGGGCCCTTTTTGTAAAGAAGATGACAAAGATAGGGGGCTTATATATGAAGAACAGTGTTTTAAGGGACTAGAATGCAAACTAGGTCAAGATGGACTATGATTGGGCCCAAATTTTGGTACAAACTAATTTGGACCCAAGAAATCTAATGGTGAAGTCAAATTTGAGTTTTTATGAAGTTTGATTGGGCAATTTGTGCAGAAACCCAAATTAGGGCAGAACTTTGTCTGTGACTCTATTTAAGGTCAAAATATGTTCCAATGGTCAAATCAAGGATACCAAACCTCAAGGAATACTTTTCTATGAATTTTAAAAGATTTATATGAATTTTATCCTAACCAAAACCTCTATTATTTAAGCAAGTCTGAAATTAGGGTTTTGGGTGCTAAATTGATTCTCAAAATGGGTGAAAAGCCTGTTTCTGTCTGTGTACCCACTTATTAGACTTTAATGCTCAATTGACCTTAGTTTAACCCTTGGAAAACCTCATGGTTACTCTACTTTCATGATATGATGTTAAAACTATAGAATTAACCCTGATTTAATGTTCATTTTTTAGAATGGATATGCAAGGAATTATGTCTCTCAGGCGACTACGTAAAAGCATTTCTCACTTGATTATGATTAATTGAAGCTAGTTATGTTTCATGATGATGTTATCATCACCATCCTCCTCCACCTCAAGTGAGTCCTCCTCTCCCTCATTGACATCGCCACCCCCCATCGTCGTGTCCCCTTCTTCCTTATCATTCTTCCTCCTTCTGCCCCCCCTCCTCCTCCTCCTCACCCCCTCCGCCTCTCCACCTCCCTGCCCCCCTCTACCTCTCCTCCTCCTCTTCCTCCCCGCCCCTGTTGCCTCTCCTCCTCCTCCTCCCCGCCCCTATTGCCTCTCCTCCTCCTCCTCCTCCTCCTCACCGCCTCTCCTCCTCCCTACCCCCTAGTTTGCTTGTCCTCCTCCTCCTCCTCCTCACAACCCCCCTCCTCCTTATCCTCCCTACCCCATCCTGTCCTCCTCCTCTTACTACTACTACTACTACTACTACTACTGCCCCTGCCCATCCTCCTCTCCTCCTACCCATCCTCCTCCTCTCCACACCCCTCCTTCTCTCTTCCTCCTACTATTGCTGCTGCCCTTGCTTCTCCTCTCCTCTACTTCTACTATTGCTACCGCTACCCTTCCTCTTCTCCTCCTACCCATCCTCCTCCTCTTCGCCCCCCTCCTCCTCTCTTCCTCTTACTATTGTTGTTTCCCTTGCTTCTCCTCTCCTCATCCTCTAATAATGTGTTATTGAATGTGTTATTTAATAAATTATGTCATTTAAATTATAGGTTATCCTTGATAGGTATTTTTGGAGGTTGTGCTACTTTGAGGTATCATTTTATTATGTATAATTTATTTTTATGATATTTTAGGTTTATGTCAGATGTGGGGTGTGCCCTCATATTGTTTATGTTTCAAGGAATGAATGTGGGTTATGCCCACTTTGATTGTATGTGATGCATTTTTAATGTGGGTCGGGTGTGCCCACTTTGATTATATGTATTATTTTGATGTGTAAGTTTTTAGAAAAAGTTCAAAATCTAAGGGGAAACTCTGTTGAATTTTTTTTAAAAATTCTTTCAATGTTCAAATAGGATGATAGAATAATGAAAGCTACACTTCATGGACTTTAGTAAAAATGGATTTTATCCTATTATTATCTTCCTAAGACAATTGAACAAACTGAGTTAGGTATAACTCTTAGGACTTCAGATGTTTTCTATATAATCAAAGAGACGAATGATTTAAAAATCAATTGAAGCACAAATTTCCATTATGCTTAGGCTATCCTCTGAGTTATGACTCCAGAGGCATAAATCTAGCTAAGGTTTCCATTGGTCTCATGGGTGACTGATCATCAATTTCTATAGTATAAATACTTATCTCTAATGCAATCAAGGCCCAAAGAAAAATAGAATTAGCTATACATTGGAAAGATAATGGACATTACAATAAGAAGATACATCATAAAGAACATGTGATAAAATGTATTTGATTTAATCAAGATATCTAAATAAAGTACAAATTGAATATAATAGAGGACAAAAGATGGAACAATAAATGAAATCTTTCATGACAAAGATGGCATCTCGCTTTAAGTCTTGTTCTCGATATGGAAGTGCATGCATGATGTCTCTAACATTCTACACAACATGCCTTCAATATTGCTATATCTCTCACCATGTTTTCTACTTCTAAGGTTGCAACAAATGGTGATGATGAAGTCTAAGAAATGAAGAAAATCCAAAGATGAAACAAAGGGTGCCAAATTGATGGAAGAGATGATGGATGTAGTAGTGAGATGGAGAGATGAGGGAGAAGAGGATGGCCTTGGGTGGTGACTAGTGGGTTGACATGTGGAAGGAGATGGGAGGGATAGGGGATAGGTTTGGATGAAAAAGGAGTTAGGGTTTCTCTCTATGGTTGAAGGGGACTTTATAAGAGAAGGAGAAATTAGAGAAGGGGTGGCATGGGGTTTAGGGTTAGAATTAAGGATTAGGTAGGCTCTAAGTCACTTTTAGTGGGCCTTGTTGCATTCCTATTGGTTAATTGGGCTTAGCTAAATTTCTAAAACGTGTCGTCTCCATAGTCTATTCTTCTAAATATATAATTAAGGCTTTATTGATAGCCTTCGAATATTGTCAGCATGCTCCTGAGTTCATATGTGGCTTCTTCTTCTTGACAATAAGTGTTTACTTTAACGTTGCAACAAAAAATAGAACAATTAGTCAATTATTATTGAATCTCAATATAATGCTAAATAGATAGATTCGTTAACTTATTACTTTTAGAATAACAAGGATTATGTATGGATTATGAATAAAAAAAAGGTACATTTAAAATTCTTACATCAAGGTTTGAATAGGATTCTAAGATTTTTTAACAACGTGACACATTGTTTTTTATTTAAATGAATAGATGTGGGGTGTGCCCACTTGTGTGATGCATTTTTAATGTGGGTGTGCCCAGTTGTATTTGTTGTATTATTTTACTATACAGGTTTATAGAAAAACTTCAAATTTTAAGGGAAAACTCTGCCAAATTTTTTAGAATATTTTTAATGTTCAAATTGGTTATTATTTAGATACACACACTTGCTAAAAGAAATAAATGCATGCGAGGCCAAACATTAGGTAGTCTAACCCCTAGGGTAAAAGTTCTTCAAGTCAAATTGTGTCAAAGTACATTCTCGTCAAGACTACAATTATGTTATACGGACAATGCAGGAAGTGTATGTATACCTCACTTACATGCATGATCCGTTGTCTTTGTAGCATGCCATAAGTCTCAATTGATTTTAGTTCAGTGAAGTACCGAACTAAAGAAGGTCCGTGAAGATTTGATCACAACTTAGGTTTACTTGTTACATGTAACCTTGTGCAGTGAAATTTCAGTTGCTTCTTCCAGCTCTTCTCCGGTATACCAACTAATCTTATCTAGTTTCCTGTAGTACCCTTGACTAGGTGCTAAAGGAAATCTAGTTAAGGTTAGTATTGGGGGTATACTAGAGAAGTGCAGGGAGATGCGATCAAAATTTCACCACACAAATGTTACATGTAACAAGTAAACTTAAGTTGTGATTAAATCTTCAAAGATGGGATATAAAGTGAAAATCTTATTTAAGTTACACATCATTCAGTTATTTCCCCACCTAATTTATGATTTGTTTACATTAAATTTTAGGTTATCATGGACAAATCTTGTATTGGATTGAGGGGTTCAGATTATACCAGATATAAAGATGGAGAAATTTCATTCCTGGATTGGACTTTTCATGATGATAGGAAGATATTTAGGCGAGGAAAAAAACTTGATAACATCTTCTACCCATGCAGAAGATGTTTGAATGATTCCTTGCATGACCGTAACACTGTTCTCGAGCACTTGATTTGTAATGAGTGGTGGCAGTATTACAATACTTGGGTAGCTCATGGAGAGTTTACTGAGGAAGTCATAAACAATTAAAGCACTGTTAACGAAGAGATTGACGAGGAGATTGCTGATAGTGGAGGTGAAGAAATACAAGAAATGTTGAACGAGATGAGAGTAGGAGAGGATATAAATACAGATAAGAAAGATCCATTAAGTTGTGATCTGTTTTATGATGCTATTAAGGTGACTGAGGATCCTATTGTTCCCGGTGTTACGAGAATGTCTAATTTGTCAATTCTGTTGAGGTGTTTTAGTTTAAGGTTATGAATAGAGCAAGTGCTAAATTCATGTCATAAATACTTCAGTTTATTGCTAAGCTGTTGAATAACCCCAATGGTTTTTTGGCTTCATGGTACGAGGCAAGGAAACAGATTCGTAAGCTTGGTTTGGAGGTGATGGCCATTAGGTGGAGGGTGAGGAAGAGGTGAATGAGGAGGTGGTAAGGTTGGCTATGTGGTAGGGAAGATGATGGAGTTGCTTGTCGTGGAGTAGAAGGTGTAGGTGATGGTTATGGTGGTTTGATGGCTGGTCATGTGGATGGAAATGGATAAGGAGATGATGCAGGTGATTGGAATGGTGGTGGAGGTAGATGATGTGTGGTCGTGTGGTGATGGATTAGGTGGTCTGCGTGTGTGCACGCAAATGTGTATGTGTGTGTGTGTGTGAAGAACAAGTAAGTGAATAATAAGAACAAAATAAGAATAAGAGAAGAACTAAGCAAATAAAATGGAAAGGAAATAGATGGTAATGGAAATAAAATCTACACTACAAGAAAAAGAAAAAGAAGAGAGAAAAAGGAAATTCATATCCACTTAGCCACCATCTTCGCCCACTTCACGCATACACCACCACCTCACTTAGCCACCACCTCCACCCACATCACACACTTTTATTAAATGTTCCTTGCAAGAAACTTGTTTAGTTTTTGCATAAGCAGTTCAACTTAGTTTTTCTTGCAATTATTTATAAAAACTCTGTTGACTTTTATCAAATGCAATAGAGAGTGTTTCGTTGCAATTATTTTTAATGTGCGGTGTGCCCACTTTATTTTAATATGTAGGTTCATAGAAAAACTTTAAATTTTAATAGGAAACTCTGCTGAATTTTTTTAAAATTTTTCGATGTTCAAATTGGAATCAAAATTTTTTTCATTAATGCTTTATATATTGTTTTCAACTGTATTAATTTTTGCATTTATTTCTTGTTACAAATGAAGGGGTTTAAGAAAAAAGCCAATAAAAAGGCTCCCCCTCAAACACAGCCATCCACCCAGCCCGATCCATCTCCCTAGGCTCAACCACCCCCTCGGCACCAGGCTCCCTCTCAGACACATTTTGTACAACTCAGGGACCTGGCATGATCTCATGATGCCATATATACTGGGGGGAAGGGAAAGGGGAAGGAGATTGCTCCTACTGAGCTAGAGCGAGTAGAGGCTAATCCAGATTATAAGGCATCATAGGAGGAGGATGAGGATGAGGATGAGAGAGATGATGTGGAGGGAGAGGACGAGGAGGAGGCGAAAGATGATTAGGTGGAGAGTATGTCCCCAGTACATCTGGACCTGAGAGCAATAGGTACAAGTGCTGGTAAGAACTCCTGTACTTTTAAGAAGTAAACTACTTCTATATTGTAAAACTTATTATAACTTCAGATATATATAATGAATATGATTAATGTCTATGCAGGTAGAGTAAGAAGAGGATGGGGGAAGACAAAGAATCTAGATCTTGAGTGTATCCTCAAAAACCTGAGAATAAGGAACAGGCTTAGAACTACAGAGGAGGTGGAGAATTACCCAGGCTTCATCAGTCGAGTAGGCACAATGGTGAAGCCTGTCGTACCCATTTGCTACTTCGACTAGAGGAAGGTGCTCACATAGTTGAAGAGGAAGCTCCTTTGATAGTTGAAGGTAATTCCATGTATCTTAAATATTTCTTCTATAACTTTATCTTAAACTTATTTTCTTGTAAGATAGATATATTTTTCTAAAATAAATGTAGGCGAGTTACGACTGGGGTAACAACCCCAATGCCTCCTAATATATCCTTAAACACCCCACCAAGCTCCATAGAGATTGGAGGATGGAGACCAAAAGAAAAGTAAAGAGTTTTAAACATTTACATGTTTACTATGTACATGATTTCATATATTATTTCTAACATATTATATTTGGTATTTAGTTTTTCTCGAACTGCAGTTCACCTGAGGAGGCAATGGAGAATTGTCCTTGATGAGTCTAATTTAATGGACTAATATTAAGCCTAAGTATATTTAATTGTATAGTTTAGGTGTGTTAATAATGGCAATTAAGTTATAGAATATTTGTACGCCTTATGATTTAAGTTTATAACATTCTATAACTTAATTATTTTTCTATTTTTATGTGCAAGTAATAAAATGCAAAAATAACAAGGGTGGGGGGATAAATTCCCCAACACAAATCAGCCGCGATTCTTTCCCCCCTTCCCCGCCAGACATTGGGGTAATCTTCTCCAACGCTCGCCAGCCAAAAACAGGAAAAGGATTTGCAAATCCCGGGATTGGTGCACAGAAGGAGAGAGAGGAGTTAAAAAGAGGAGGCGGCGTGCACAGGGATCCATCTTCCCCCTTACGGGGAACAATTGCAACGTGCACTATGTCCTCTTCCCCATTGCGGGGAAAAACCTCCACCAGTGTGCCTCTCCCCTGCTGCGCCTCCTTGCTGCATCACCAAGCCAGTGCGCCTCTCCCTCAGCCACCGCAGGCAACCACACGCCATCACCAGCGCCTCCTGCTACAGGCAGTTCTCCAGCCCTACGCGCACACGCGTCCCTATAGCCCCACGCCATAGCAGGCGCTCGCACACAAGCAGGCAACCGCACACCATCTCCCGCACCTCAACCCTGCCCACTCGCCATCTTCCAACCACTGCAGGCACACACCAGTGCGCCCCACCTTCCTGCCTTCACCGTGCCCACGACACAGCAGGTGCATCCAACCAATCGAGCACCTCTCCCTTGCTGTAGGCGCTCACCCACTACCCGCGCCTCACTGCAGGCGTTCCTCACCGCAGCGCCCGCACGCCAATCCACTGCATGCTGCAGCCTCCAGCATCATCACCGCGCCTACACCGAGCTTCCCCGCAGGCGCACCCTAGCAGTGCACCCACAGGCACCAACTGTAGCGCGCCTTCTCGCAACCTCTCCACTACCCATCTGCAAGCGCACCAGAGCGTGCACGCCCACGCACCAGCGTGCGCGCGCATGCACATCCGCGCAGCTATAGCAGTAGCACCGCCACCGTCTCCTCCAACAGGCCGACACTCCGGCCACCGGCGGCCACCTCCGACCATGCCACTGCCACCGATGCATAAAGCTCCTCAAGCCGCACCTCCCTGCCGATTCTCGCGGCAAACCGTGCACAGCCGCACACGCGAGGAGAGAGGAGAGATCCTCTATTTTCCTCTCCATTAAAATTTTCATTCAATGCCATTGCCACCAATTTGATTTTTTTTATTATTACTATATTGTGGCAGAATTGCATTCAAACACTCATAGTTATTTATAATTGCATGGTATTGATAGTAGCTAGTTTAAAGATTGATTTTGGACTTAATTTAAGTAATAATTGTCTTTAGTACACATCACGTGAAAACTATATGAATTCATCTTAAATTTATTAAGGATTTCTGTGAGGGAAAAATGCACTTATACCCTTAACTTTTTAGGTTATTGTAAATCTACTTTCCTTCACATTTTAAGTCCGATTTGGAAAGGGATTTCGTACTATCCGAAATAACATTAAATAATTAATTATTGATTGCATCATTGCCTCCTTGTGGACACGACCCGCTCTTCTGCGAGTGGTTATTTTCATTATTTTTTATTAGTCGATTTTTCCACCACTTAAATACTATAACGCAAAGCGAAAAGTCGTCTATCAAAATTGGCACCGTTGCCAGGGAGGCAATAGACGCAATAAATTTACTTTATTGTTTTTAAATCTTTTGAGTTGCGAAACTATCTAATCATTTTTATTATTGTGCAAGGAATCTGACACGGCGACGAGGCACAGCAAAGCGACAACGTTGAACGTGAACAATGTGCACAGCGGAGACGATCTTTTTGGTGGACCTTGACACCACCGGGAGGACGACAACAGGAACACGTGAGCCTTGATCCCACGCATTTAGGCTTACGGTGAAGCCTATTTCTAATTTAGGCAGTAGGTCTTAGTTAGATTTAGTTAGATAGACATTAGAATTTAAATTACTGTCTTTTGGGCCCTTGTTGGGTATTTTTAGGAACATGTTCCCATTTATTTAGATTATAGGATTATTTGAATTATTTTAAATTGCATTTCAGTTAGTTAGTTAGATTAGGTCTGTTTGTTATTCTTATTAAAAAAAAAATTCGAACTGCCTACTAGAAGCTGCATATCTGTAGGACGACCATCTAGGACTGAATGAGCAGCATCTAGTTTATTTTTATTGCACGAAGAAAGCTGGTGTAAGGTATGTCTTCTCTTGAGCATTAATTACTTGTCATGCATATGCATTGAACCTAAATCTAAGACCACAAAAGTGCTTGAATCAAATTAATTCAGTGGTCACATTAAACTAATTGGGACTGTTAAGAGGTTGGACTTTAAAATCTGTGACTAAAAATTGTGTGCAAAAGGATCATGTTTGCGGAATTTCAAAAAATCAAAACACGATCGTATGCTTGCACACTTGAGACACTGTGCACCTCACACATAAGGTCACTACATAAATTTCTACCTCTCCTCTTTTGCACCACAAGGGAAGCTAGTCGGAAATTAACAAGCCTATCCACCAAGTTACTTCGGTTCCTCGTGTGTGGGCTCGATTCAAGACTTCCATCTCTTGCGAGTAGGTTATAGGCACCAACAAAGGTTGGCCTAGGAAGCATAATTTTTGCAAAACTTGTTTGGCCACCATCTAAACATATAACTCTAAGACCTACAATCTACTAAAAATAGATCCCGTTGAATTTGCGTTTGCTTTAACAATAGAACTCTTTAGGAAGTTTTCTGCTTATATTCTGAATTTTGCTAAAGCCTAAGAGAGTTAAAATTATTTTACTTAAAGAAATGGATTATTCTTACTCCTATCATTCAGATTATTAGAGTCAATACTTTCCATCTTTTAATTAGGATCCCATGCTCCGAGCGTATCCATCCTTTGATGGGTACATTGATAATTCATGGGATCATTCTCATTCTTACCCTGGGAGTACTGGCTTGATAACTCCCACTTTTGAGCAGAGCCTAGGAGCAAGATTTTCCAATCCTGAAATCCCTACTTCCATGCAAACACCCAACCCTTCCACCCTTCATGATTTTCGTATGGATGTTGGACCGATACCCCTAGGCAACCAGAGCCTGAAATTGACTATCCTCCCCAACCTGATAATAGTAGCCTCTTCTCTTTTATGATAGAAATGAAAAAACAACAAAAGGAAATAATGGAATCAATGGGAGAGATGTTGAGGAATAGTCAACAATTAAATGAAGAAATAAGACAACTTAGCTACACGGTTCCCAATAATCCTGATCCCTACCCATCCGATCATGATCATGAAAATAATTCTGAGGAACTTAATGACAATAGGGATCCAATTTCATGTAGCGATCACTTAGACTCTCCCAATGAGACGCGGCCACTTGAGGACAACAATCATATTGATTATCCACCTGAACTATATTGGAGTCAAAAGCAAGAGAAGATTATTGTTCCTATCACTTCCCCTCTTGATTATTTGGTGGAATCCCACTCTACTCTTAGTGAGCCTACTCCTGACCCTCCATTTAGGGAATCAACACCTGTCATTCAATATTCTGAGGATTCAAATGCACCTAATGAAGGTGACCCTAAGGGAATGGAGGATGATCAATTCTGGTCTCAGGGATATGAAGAGTTTAATTCGGAGGATGAGGATGCCCCAATAGAGGAACCTGGACTGAAAATCTGGAGTGATTCATAGGAGAATTATTTATCATTTGAGGATTTACCTCCAGAGAGTAGAAATAATATGATTAAATCCAGATTCCTCCTTTCTTTTGAGAGCCATCCTCCATCAAAACAGGAGTTAATATTAGAGGAGGACAAACAAAATAATGAGAAGTCTATGGGAGACTCTCGGGAACAAAACATGTCAATTGAGGATTTATACCCCAAGAAGAATGACGAATTCAATGATATAGGCTTCCTCCAAAAGATTAAAACTGATCCTCCCTTAGAAATAATTGAGGATACTGATCCAACTCCTAGTGAATCACAGATACACCCCGATAAATATCTGAGTGAACCAAACGAATCTGGGGATGAGCTGAATGATAATGATTCTTACATTTTGACCCTGCCATCAAAAGGTTGTAATTTGGAGTCTACCCTTGATTCAAATATGACTCCGGTCATTAATGCTAGGCAGGATAACTTGAAGTTGTCTACAACTGTTAGGGAGTCTACACAATCTGAATCATTGTTGGAATTGGACCCAACTAAGCCCTCATTAGACTTAACCATTACCTTCCAACACTACAAACAATCCTTAAACTCCCTAACCGATCCTTGGCTCAGATCTCTGCTCATGTACATTCTTTCTGGAGAATATATCAGACCAGTACATCCTAGGGTAGAATGGCGAGTATGGATTGATTCTTGTACTTTTACTCTCGCCATTCAAGGGTTTGAACTAATAATGATTATATCTTTTAAAACCCGTCCTACTTTGGAGGACCCTTGTTATCCTCCACTTATTCCATTTCGGGAGGTCCCTTTTCATATTCAGTTTATTATCCCCAGACCTCCCAAGGTAGCCAACAAGGTTTTTCGCTTTCATATCTTCTGGCGAGCATTTGGAATTACATTGCATCATCAGCTCGCCAACATCCGTGGTTACCTATTTTCTAGGCCTGCATTGTTACGCATATTCTTAGGGCCTAACCTTTTCTGTTTGGAACCAGACTTATAGGTTCCTTCTTAGTCTGGCTGCTGATAGAAAATGCAGCGCTTGTTGGGAGGCAACCCAGCAGACCGTGTCAGGTGATTTCTTTCCTTTCTCCTCCTGTTTTAATTTTACAATGGGGACATTGTAGCATTTAGGCATGGGGGAGTGCATTTGCATTTTAGGTGCATTTAGGTTAGCATATAAATAAAAAAAAGTTTCTCTTTTCTTGAGCTGATTGGGTTAGTCCCTAGCAGAATACCTTTGTCATTCGAGATTTTTCTTCTTGAATTATTTCTTAAGTTTAGAATCCAGTACCTTTATTTCACGTGCACGTAGACTTGGTAATGGATCCTTGAGGAAAACCAATGAGCATTTGTAGTCTACTGAACCCTTGGACAGTTCATAGAGAGTCAGGCATACTATCTCTAGTAAATCCACCTCATATTTGTGAGAAGAAGTAGAGAGATTACTGGTGCGCTAAGTCTAGTGCAAGGACACTTAAGTTTTGGATAATTAGATGATGATACTTCAGAGTTAGGCGTAGTTTTCACTCTCTGTTCCTGGGTACATACTTTGAGTGAATTCCTGAGAGTCACCAAATAAGGCAGATACACAGAGATTGAGTCTTAATAAATCTATAACTATGGTGGATGGTTACAACCATCCTTCATAGAGTCCTCAACTGAAGGAGGGTAATAGTGTTAAAGGTCAGAAATACGCCTGTCCTATCCATTCCTTCCCGGTGTCAAGAATAGGCACTTCCACCAAATAAGCCACACAACTTCCTCTTGACCGTCATCATCCCCAATAATGCCTCGTAAATAAAAGTCTGTAACGTGTTGTGCGGATTGAAAAAGAAACAAAAACAAGAAGAAATAAAAAAAAAGGGAAGAAAGAAAAGAAGAAGAAAAAGAAAAAATAGTTATATTACCAAAAAAAGAGAAAAGTCTAAGTTTCTAATGTTTCTGAGGCAACAGAACACTTATTGCGTTCCACCAAATATGACCCATACCTACCTTCTAGTATTTTTGATCGCCTGAATACTGGTTGAGGACTCTAACTTAGTTGTAGAGTTATTAGGACTTTAATTGAAGTGTGGATGCCATGTGAGGCCACCAAATAGTGAGTACAATTTATAAATCTAGCAAGATTTGTGATCTCAGAAAGAAAAAGAAGAGGGAGTGCCCAGGAACATCAAGAGAGTACAGTTGTGTAGCCTCTCTTTGAGTTGACTTGTCTAATAGTCTAGAGATCTAGAGTCTGTTGTACTAGACTATATGTAGCACCAGTTGAGTGTGTGCCACCAAATACAAATCCATTCAACTTGATATCTCCTACCTAAGCCAAACGCCAGGGTCAAATTACAGATTATCGTCTGCTTTATCCCCGAGGGAAGTAGTTGCCTATCTCGACAGAAATATTTGCCAAGGGTGTTGTACGAACTCCCAATGCGAATTGGCTCTTTCACTTGGATCTGTTACCTAGGCTATCAGTACTTCACATTTGTCTGGATTTCTAAAGTTTTGAAATAAGAAAAGAAGAAGTCCTCTGATTACCTCTATTATTCATTTTTGCTAAGGACTAGCAAATCTTAGGCATGGGGGTATTTGATGAGTCTAATTTAATGGACTAATATTAAGCCTAAGTATATTTAATCGTATAGTTTAGGTGTGTTAATAATGGCAATTAAGTTATAGAATATTTGTATGCCTTATGATTTAAGTTTATAACATTCTATAACTTAATTATTTTGTTATTTTTATGTGTAGGTAATAAAACGTAGAAATAACAAGGGTGGGGGGATAAATTCCCCAACACATATCAGCCGCGATTCTTTCCCCCCTCCCCCGCCGAACATTAGGGTAATCTTCTCCAATGCTCGCCGACCAAAAATAGAAAAAAGGATTTGCAAATCTCGGGGTTGGTGCACGGAAGGAGAGAGAAGAGTTAAAAAGAGAAGAAGCGGCGTGCACAGGGATCCATCTTCCCCCTTGCGGGGAACAATTGCAGCGTGCACTGTGTCCTCTTCCCCCTTGCAGGGAAAAACCTCCACCGGTGTGCCTCTCCCTTGCTGCGCCTCCTTGCTGCATCACCAAGCCAGCGCGCCTCTCCTTCAGCCACCGCAGGCAACCACACGCCATCACCAGCGCCTCCTGCTGCAGGCAGTTCTCCAGCCCTGCGCGCACACGCGTCCCTGCAGCCCCATGCCACAGCAGGTGCTCATACACAAGCCCGCGCCTCTCCTCCAGCGCGCCCCAACCTCTCAAGCAAGCAACCGCACGCCATCTCCCGCACCTCAACCCTGCCCGCTCGCCATCTTCCAATCACTGCAGGCTTACACCAGTGCGCCCCACCTTCCTGCCTTCACCGCACCCACGCCACAGCAGGCGCATCCAACCAACCGAGCGCCTCTCCCTTGCTGCAGGTGCTCACCCACTGCCTGTGCCTCACTGTAGGTGTTCCTCACCGCAGCGCCTGCACACCCATCCACTATGTGCCGCAGCCTCCAGCATCATCACCGCGCCTGCACCGAGCTTCCCCGCAGGCGCACGGCAGCAGTACACCCACAGGCGCCAACTGCAGCGCGCCTTCTCACAGCCTCTCCACTGCCCATCTACAGGCGCACCAGAGTGTGCACGCCTGCGCACCAGCGCGCGCGCCCATGCACATCCGCGCAGCTATAGCAGCAGCACCGCCGCCATCTCCTCCAATAGGTTGGCGCTTCGGCCACCTCCGCCGGCCGCCGGCGGCTACCTCCGACCACGCCACTGCCACCGATGTGTAGAGCTCATCAAGCCACACCTCCCTGCCGATTCTCACGGCAAACCGTGCACGGCCGCACACGCGAGGAGGAGAGAGGAGAGATCCTATGTTTTCCTCTCCATTAAAATTTACATTCAATGCCATTGCCACCTGATTTTTTTTTTATTATTATATTGTGACAGAATTGTATTCAAACACTCATAGTTATTTATAATTGCATGGTATTGATAGTGGCTAGTTTAAAGATTGATTTTGGACTTAATTTAAGTACTAATTGTCTTTATTAAACATCACATGAAAACTACATGAATTCATCCTAAATTTATTGAGGATTTCTATGAGGGAAAACTACACTTATACCCTTAACTTTTTAGGTTATTGTAAATCTACTTTCCTTCACATTTTAAGTCTGATTTGAAAAGGGATTTCGCACTATCCGAAATAACATTAAATAATTAATTATTGATTGCATCATTGCCTCCCTGTGGACACGACCCGCTCTTCTGCGAGTGGTTATTTTCATTATTTTTTATTAGTCGATTTTTCCACCACTTAAATACTATAACGCAAAGCGAAAAGTCGTCTATCAGTCCTCATGATATCATGCTTGAACATTGGAAGCAGGCATGTGAGCATTGGCTGGATCCTAAAGCGGAGGTTAGTAATCGATTATAAATGTTTATATTAATTTCATATATCTTAAATTCATAACAAAGTATTATTTTGTTTAATAATTTATATCTATATGCTTTTATTACAGGAGTAAGCAAGGAAAAATAAGGCCAATAAGGCCAAAGCTCCAACACAGACCCACTGTTTGTGTCAAAGGAGCATTGAGACGGTCTAGAGCCATTACGTAAGTATTATAACTACTCCACACTTGAATATTATTTAATTTATAAGTTATCTTAATAGAATTATATCATTTTCTTATTTTTAGTCCGCTACATATGATGGGAGGGAGATGATTAGGATGGATATCTACAAGGTCACCTATAGTAAGGCTGCAGCTGAGGGTACTCGTAAGTGGATTCATGAGTCATACTAGAAGAGACACGTAAGTTTCTTAAATTCAAAAAGTTTATAACTTTATATATATATATATATATATATTATAATAATATTTTTTAATACGTTTAGGAGAAAATGGTTCACTTGGTGCATCCCCCCAATGATGAGACCTCCAGAAGCATCCATTAACCTATAGATCTAGAGGAAGCATTTATGAGAGTGATGCCACCAGACCACGATGGTTTCATTTATAGTGTTGGGAGGGCACACACCTTGTCCAGTTAGTATAGGAGGAAAGGTACCATCTCATCTAGTGTCGCCAATCAGCTGCACCAAAAGATCAACACACTACAGAGACAAAAGGAGTAGAGAGGCAAAGATGAAGAATCAGATGGATGCCATGCAGTCATAAATGAGTAGGACCAATGATGAGATTCAGAAGCTTCTATTCCTTTCTCTAAAGAAGGGACAGTCAGAGCATTCGTCTTCATCAGATCCCAGCATCTACAGATAAGACAACGACATGGGCAGGACAGGTGGAGCTGGTGGCATCAGGGAAGCGGTATTTTGATGTTTTCTTTTTTTATTTATTATTACATGTTTCCTTCTATATGTAAATATTTGATTATCAAACTTTTTATGTATTAGACTTTATATTTGTGGAATATAAACTTCTCATTCTCAACATTTAGTTTACTTTAAAAGTAGGTGTTTCTCTATGTCTAATAGCAGGTTTATTAAAAAAAATAGCAGGTCTAATAGCAGGTCTTTCCCATAATAATCACATTTAAAAAAAAAAACTCGCTACCTTTTGTTCGCAATGGTTTGTAATGTGTGGTTGTTGTGTTTGAAATTGGTAATAATTGTTGATTATGTCGTTGTAGTACAGGGTGTACAATATAACATTAAGGATGTCGTATAGTGGTGAGTATGGGTGAGTTCCAGTCATTACAACCATTATTATCATTTGCTTATTTATCTAATTTTTACTGGTTTTGTTCCAGGTCGTTCACTGGGAGGCAATTTATTGAATTTAATTCGGTCACTCTTTGATTATCTCCAAAATTGTCTTCTTATTCAAAAAGAAACTTTACATTTAAAGAATGAATGAATGTTTTGTTTACCTAATTACTAAGAAATGCTTGCAAAAATACTAACTATGAACAAGCATCAAACAATCTATTATTATACTCTAAACTATGTATTTACAAGTTATCCTATTAATACTATCATAATAGTATATAATACATTAGAATGCAATGGTGTAGAAATTTAACTTATTAGTCTGTTATGTACAGTAACATATACACCAGTTTCAGTGACAGATATAAGCATCGCTAAATCTCAGAAAACACTATACAACCTAAAGAGGCAAAACTGAGATCTTTAGCGACGTTTATAGTGTCGCTTTATTCTGTTAGTAATTATATAGATTTACTTATACGTATGTATACTAGTTATTCTTTGTTTCTCTTTCTTTCTTCATTAAGTCTCTGTTCTTTGTATTCATATTTCTGTTTTAAGTATTCATCTTCTTCTCTCTTTTTATTACTATTGTTCTTTTCTCTGTTGTTCTTGTACTCTTTGCTTTTTTCTCTCGTGTTAAAACTCTTTGTTCTTCTCTTTGTTAACTCTTCTGTCTTAGCATATTTCAGAGGCTGCGGTGGGGAGGGGATTAGGCTAATATCATTAGTTAAAACGTGTTTAGTTTGCGGGCACGCTTTTCGAGGGATACACAGCACCCTAAGGGTGGGACCAGACCTCTACTAAGCGCGCCCTAATCTCAGATTAGGTGGCTTAATTATGTCTTTAATCTCAGCGCCAGGCCTCAGCCCAACGCCATATGCTCGCACACGCTCGGGCCCCCGGCCACACACTAATCGCAAATCAGACAGAGTACTCAGACCGGAGCTCATTGGGTAATCGGGTAAAGGCAGTGTTTCGGGCGCCCGGCGCCCGTGACGACTAGCCTATAGGAAACACGAATTACATTTATGCGGCTGCGCTTCACTTGCAGCACACGATGTGGCGCTATTCCAGCGCCACATCGTGCGCTGGAAGTCAGGCGCAGCTGCGTCTGATCTTACTTTTGGCCCTCGATTTGGGGGCCATAAATTATTAAATAAAATAAAATAAAATATGGTTAATAAAGTATTTACATAATACTACATAATTGATCAATTAATTTTGAATTTTAAATATGTTTACTATACAAATAAATTCGCTAAACTAGGCTGGTTGTACAGGTTGATTTAGGTGATTAAATAGTTAATTACTTATAAAATAGTTAGTAAATGGTCTAATTGACCTTATACAGATTTAATTTACATACTTAAGTATTTTATACGTATTTTTATTGTATATTTACGAATTTATTTCTATTTTATTTAAGCTAAACTAGCTGTTCTGAGTGTTTTAAATAAAACTAAGTTACAGTAAGCTATACTAGGTATAATTGTACTTTAACTAACTTAAATTACTTACTATATATGTTAACCTAAGTCTATAGATTTATTTACTTAATTATAACTCTAAATTATTAATTTAGCTAATTTATTCTACAATATAGCTACTGAATATGTACATATGAATCTGTATATATACATATACATATATCAGTAAATACATACATAATAGTTCAGTATTTATACATATATTTACATAGATTACATATGTATATAGATTTATGTACAAGTTTATACAGTATTTACCGTATATCTATGTATGTCTACGTACATAATCAGGCTGTATATTATAGTTATAATAGTATGGATATGTATATTTACAGTGTGAAATTAAGTATGTATAATTAGGTTTTAGTAGGAATTTAGGGAATGAGGGTTAAATTAAGTTTTTATTTCATTTTAAACAGCAGCTAAGCTACTGTCAGAGAAGATGGAGAGGGAAGAGAATGTACTGTTCAGGGTGTTTTAGCAGTGTCAGTGGCTTCAGCCACTGTCAAATGGGCTAACTGCTGCTGCAGTTAGTCCATTTGAAGAGGGGGAAAGCATTCACAGAGAAGAGGAGAATTTAGAGAAGAGGGGAATGTTGCTGCAGTTTGCAGCATTTTACTGTATAACTGGGAATAAGAGAAAATTCAGAACAAACTAAAAATTAAAGAGTGAAATCCAAATCTAATAAGGGTATAAATCTCACGAAAATCACATAAGAATTCAGTTCAAATACCCACAAGGAAAAGCCCTTATCAAAAGCATCATTTCAGATCAAAACACAAATGGCATTGAGTTAGTCTTCCTAATGCCATAGACAGCATGAAGGAAGACTTAACTCAGTCAATTAAAACCAAAAACATACAATCCCAGTTTCTTGCAACCTTAAGGAGTATGGAAAACTCCTTAGGTTAGAGAATCACCATACAAAAATAATTATCAAACAGGTGGTGTATGGCAGTTCTGAAATGACAAATCAGAAAAATAAAGAATGCATTAAAGGAATTTATAAAAGCTAGCAAATGCATTCAGATCAAGGCAGAAGCAAATTCATGAAAGGCTCTTCTGATTTGTTCTCTGTCACCAGAGAACTTGTCAGAATCCTTGCCCTCAAGAAAAACCAAAATCCCTTCAATTTGTCAGATCTGTCAAGACATTTCAGAAAGCAAAATCTCTTCAAAACCCATGTTAAAGTGAATCTGACAAACTGAGGCAATCAATCTAAAATAAAAGGGGCTTTTGTGAACACAAATGGGGTGAGTGAGAAGCCCCAAATGGTGCTTGTGACGCCAATTTCAGATCTGAGGCAGTACACCATCAGATCTGGAATTGGGTCCAGATGTGTGGGTGACAGATGAAAGATTCGTCGTTAAAAGGAACATAAATCAGAATTGGATGGTGGAAAAACAAAACATGAAGAGGGAGATAAATTGATTAATGAACAGATGATTCTTCCCCTCTGATCTGGACTGATCAGAGGAGGTGAGGGAGGGGATCTAATACTAATTCTACTCCTAAGACTAATCTAACTACAGCTAACATTAAACGCTAACGATTAAAACTAAATCTATTCTAAACTACTGCAAACTAAATCTAACACTACTTGTGCAGAATTAAAAACTAAACTAAAAGGAAGAATGGGACCTATGGGTCCTTAGCCGGCGGCTAAGGAGGAAGAAAGGAGGAGGGTGACTCCAGCGGAGGGAAGAGTCTGCTAGTGAGACTCCAGGGTCGTCCTCAGGTGCTACGAGGTCCTTAGCGACGAGGAGGGTCGAGAGCAGGCGATGATTCCACAGCCGGTGGCTGTGAAATCAGGGTCCAGATGAGGAGGAGAGACTGGAGTGGAAGAATTGATCGCTGAGAGATGTAGGAGGGAGTGATCCTTCGCGCGCGACACCACTGAGGTGCTTAAATAGCAGCTCAGTGACTGAGATCACCGCAAGGGTGAGGTTAATCAGAATCAGGCCGGCGGTGAGGATGAGATGGGTAGAGCGCGCGGCGAGTCAAGAGAGAGATCTGACCGTCAGATGAGATCTGGGAAGAGAGGTGAACGCACGCACCGAATCGCGCGAAGGTTCCATTTGAATCCAGCCGCAGATCGAGATCAAAAGTGCGATGGACGGTCGAGAGTGGCTGTGTTCTTCGCGCGCTACAGTGCGCGTGAAGAACACAGGCTTCTCTTTGAAATAAAGGGGAAATTTGCAGACGGACCCTTAGAAGAAGGGGTAGAACATTTGCATGCAGGCCCATAAGCAAGAAGAATAGCAGCTGGAAGGGCCCTGCAGTCTTATAAAAGGGTCCCTGCGGCTTGCAAATAGGTCCAAGAAGGAGTTTTGAAGGGTAGAAATGTAATGCATGAAGGACCTAATTGTAATCTATTTATTTCTAAGCCTAAATGATGTCCAATTGCTTTCAAATTTTTACATGTGCTTAATTGAACATTTACGACATTGATTTTACTTCTGATTTGGCTTTTCAAACTTGTTTATGTGTTCAATTGATGCATGGATCATCATTTGTTCTTTAGTTTTCAGAATATCCCATTTTTGTGACCTAATTAGGAGATTTTAACACACATTAAAAGTTTTAGGTCTTTTCTTTAATTCCCACACTTAACCCTTTTTATGTGTTAATTTGATATTGTTTTGCTTAGTATCTAGCTTAATTTCGGCCTTTTAGCTATGATGAGTAGCCACTCATCACCTTTGCCGTCAATTTTTACAATAACCAACGACGTATAAAGGTAATATATTTTATGTATAAATATTACCACAGTCGCTTTATAAGCGACAACAAATATACAAAACCAACATGGCTTAAATTTTTACTTTTTAAAAAAATTACTTTCTGTTGTCGCTTATTGAATAAGCAATGGCATAGCTATTTATGTTGTCACTTATAAAAGCGACAACATTTACATTGAAACGATAATAAAAAATCAAAACTGGCACCTTAACGCGGGAAAATATGACATACAAACGTTGTCACTTATTTTACAAACGTTGGGAAATACAATCACCGTCGGTTATAAAACGACGACCAAAGTTCTAATCCGACCATGGTGCCAACGATAATTCAACATCGAATTTTCTTTATAATCGACGACAAAAAGAAATGACACTAGTTATCATCACTTTATGGCATCGATTTAAGCACAATTACTGTTGGTTTCTAACTAATAGCAAAGGTGTAGATTGTTGTAGTGATAGAAGAGGAAAAGAAGGATAAGGAAAAGATTCCCTCTTGTTCGGATGAAATCATCGTCGTTTAAGGAATGCATCATAGTATAGGATAAAATTGCTCAAAACATTTAAATTTATAAACTCAGATTCAGAAAGTAGAGCCTGAGATCATTTATAGGGAGCAAGTATGCGATTTAATTCACCAATCACAAGAAATATACATGCAAGTGAAATCAATAATACTCAAAATGATATTTCAATCAAACCAAAAGAATAGTGCGAAAAGATCGGGTTAAAATGGTGACTTGAATCACCAAATTAACCCTTAATGTTATGCTCACAACCACTTAAATATCTCACTAGTAAACCATGATTAACAATCAGGCACTTTAAATATCTCAATAGTAACCAGCAGAGGGCCTTAGACGATAGGCCAAAGGCTTTAGATGCCTTAACATAAGAGGCTCAAGGGCCCTTCTCAAGAGACGCACAAGGCTCTTCTCCTTCAAGAGCCTCAAGAACACAACAGCAGCAGTAATAGAGGCTCAAGGGCCTCACAAATCTTGCTAAGTATAGAGAGAGGGGAAGGCTCAAATCCCAAGGTAGAAAAAGCCACCCCCCTCTCTATCAGATTTTCTTTCTCTCTTCCTAAACTCAGAATCGAACCAAACCCGGGTATCGAGTAACTAGATCCACCACCTAGACTCGCGAGGCATGAGAGTGAGTGAGGGCATGGATAAGCGCATATGCCATGGCATGTGAGAGGGCATGTAGTAGGGACCTAACCCAAGTCACTCGAAGGCGATAAGGCCTCGCCACTTTTTGCTTATATGAGCCTTCAAGTATTCGTTCCATTACGATTTGGGACTATCCCACCACCTCTCTTCGCGTAGCAGTTGAGGAGGTAACACCTCCAACTAAAGGTGAAGACGTCGTTGCTAGCTTCAATTAGCTGCCTAGGAAGGGACCTGGAGCTCAACCACGCAACCTGGGAGTGGCATCGTAGATGATTGTGACCGAAGAATTGCAGCGGAGGTCGGAGGAGACAAGGGCAACAGTGGAGCGACGACAAACACCTGAAATAGAGAACACAGCCTTGCGACTTCGTAAAAGAAGATTAGAAGGATCGCCGGTGAACGGCAAATGCGCTGGTGGTGGTTTTGTGGAGTGAGGGTGCATGTGGTGTGCTGGCGAGGTCGAGAAGGTGGTGCGGTGAGGGTGGTGCTTGGTGGAGGTATTGAGTGGCCAATCCCCTCAATTTCTTGAGGGGTTTTAGTGGGTGAGGAACAGCGAAGGTGTAGGGACTGGTGGCAGGCAGTTTGGTGCAGTGGAGTGAGTAGAGGGCTTCACCGGAGCATCGTCGGAGTGGAGGAAGACAAAGATCGTGCGTGCATGTCGACGGTTGAAAAAGGAAAGGAGCAGTTAGGAAGCTTCAGTAAGGGGAGATGAAGAGCAAGAGAGAGAGAGTTAGAGAGGGAGATAGCAAGTGGATGCTACCGACTATGATAGGCCAGAGTTGGAGAAGGTGAAGGTGACAACGATATGACGGTGAGGAAGGAGAGGGAGATGGCGACCATGCTTTGGCTGGCGATGGTTGCGAGGATGAGGGGAAGATGTGGAATCGATCAATTTGACCGTTGGCTGGCTCGATGAAGAGGGTGGAGAGGCTCGCCGGAGACAAAGGTGCGAACGGTCGGAGTTGAGGAAGGGATGGTATTTCTAGCTTAAAACTTTGCTAAGGAGCTTGGCTTTGAGTTCTGGAGCTTTATATAAAGCTTTAAGCAAGCTCTAGACAAGGAAAGGGCTTCTACAAGGCTTATTATGGAAGGAAAATTACCCAAAGATCTCATACGTTCGCATGAGGTTTTCCTTGTGATTTGGAAGCTACGATCAGTCCCAATCAATTCCCCATAGTGTGAACATCAATCCCAACAAATTTAGTAGGATTTGATGATGATTTGAGTAGGTTTAGGTGCGGTCAAAGGTTTCTTGGAGGTTGGTTGACCTCTAATGGTGGAAAGGACCTTCTTGCAAATAATATAAAAAAATTGGGGGGCTAAATGCAATAAATTCAAACAATGGGGGCTTGATTGTAAGAAATAGAGTTTAAATGGACTAAAATGCAAGCTAGGTCAAGATGGACTCTAGTTGAGCCCAAATTTTGATACAAACCTAATTTGGACCTAAGGAATCTGATGGTGAAGTTAGATTTCAGTTTTGATCAAGTTTGATTAGGTAATTTGCGTAAAAACCCAAATTAGGATAGAACTCTATCTGTGACTCTGTTTAAGGTCAAAATAGGTTTCAAAAGTCAAATCAAGGATACCAAACCTTAAGAAATATTTTTCTATGAATTTTACGAGATTTAAAGGAATTATATCTTGACCAAAACCTTTGTAATTTAAGCGAGTTTGAAATTAGGATTTTAGGTGCTTTATTAGTTCTTGAATTGCATGAAACCCTATTTCTATCTACATGGACCCACTTACTAGTCTTTAATGCTCAATTGACAATCAATTAACCCCTAACAAATCTTGTGGTTATTCTGTGTTCATGATATGCTGTTAAAATTACAGAATTAACCCTACTTTCTTGTCTTCTTCTCAAAATAGAATAATATGGAGTTATAACCCTCAAATGGTTATGTAGGAGCATTTATCTTTCAATGCTAACTAAAAGTGGCCAGTTAGAGCCTATGATGGTGTTCCCATCACCTATGCTTTATCCATGGGAATTCTGATGTATGCCATTGACAGAAAGCCATCTTCGCGCATTTGAAAGTCGTCGAAAATCGTAGTATAGTCACGCAAAAACGTTTGTCAAAAATATTATTTTGTAAAATAACGAGACTTGAGTCCCGGTCGTTCGTCTCTGGGAGGCGTGTTTCTATTTTTGAAATCGATCTTAAAGCCGCTCTACTTAGTATTCTGGTGCACAATATATAGGCGGTTAAAGAACAGGCACTTAAATCACGTAAATAAAATAATCATTCAGCTCATGGTGATTTCAAACACATAAAGAGATATATATATATATATAAATGCATTTTTCATTCATTCAGCAGGAGAGTCGTTTGCAACATAAAACGTAGAGGGAAGCTTGTACATAAATGCTTGAAAATTAAATCTAGCTACTAGAAAATGATCGCATACAAGAATCGATGGGGGGATTTTGCATGCATCATTGGGGGAGAAATATGACTGCGCTACTAAGTAGTAAATAAAAGCAGTAAATATACGAAGAGCATAATCTAAATCTAGCAGAATGGAAGGGCATTCAGGGGTGGTCCCCGATGGCCTTTTAGTGGTTGAGAGAAGGAGGGGCGGCCAATGGAACTTAGGCCGGCCCTTGGAGAGAGGTTGGGGAGCTGATCCAGCTTCCTGGCGTGGAGATGGTGGCCTCCATGGTGGTGCTCAACTTGTGGAGGTGGAGTGGAGATGGAAGTGGCTAGCCTAAGTGGAATGGATGCCAAGGAAGTGAATGGGTGCCAATGGCCACCCAAGGGGTCTTTTTATAGACCTAAGGGAAGATCTCTAGAGAATTATGGAATTCTCTAGAGAGGCCTATGGTGGGAGCTCGTGGGAGAGTGAGAGAGAGAGGGTGGATGGTGGTTTTTAGATCCACCAAATGTGGATCTAAAAATTGAATGGCTCTTGGTTGCTATTTTTGGCAACCAAGGCAACCACACATGGTAGAGAGTTATACAAAACTCTAGGCTAGATATTTTCATGTGGATGGTGTGTGTGGGTCAAAACTTAGGTGGCTAGGTTGATTATGTTGGGTTCTAGTGGGTTTAGGTCAAGGTAGGTCTCAAATTAGGGTTATAAACCCTAATTCACTAAGGTAAAGTGCAATTAAACTTAATACAAGTTTAATTGGGTGTGTGGAAACTTAATTGAGAGTAAAACAACTCAATTAAGTTAGTTCTACGTAAATTGGACTCTCACTGAGTCCAATTGGACAGTGTGTGCTGAGATTAGGGCTCAATTAGACTCAATGAGTCCAATTGAATAGGCTGATGGAATTGACTAAGATCCAAGTCAATTAGGTTTAGTGAGGACCTAATTAGGTCCTTAGGAAGGTCTAGAGGTGATGTACTAGGGTTAGGGCACCTTAATTTAGGTTCCTATGGGGTTGGAATTGGGTTTAGGGACCTAGAGATCCAAGATCAAGGCTTAAATCTCAAAACAGGAATTGGAGAGCAGTATCAGACGTCTTATTATATAATCAGACGTCTTATACTCAAAAATCAGAAGTCCAGACTTGTTGTCTAGACGTCTAATCAGAGTCAGGAAGGATTTCGGGTTCTGTTTTGGGTATTCTGCAGAAATTGGACGTCTGACAAAGTTTCTGGACGTCCAGTAACACTGCAGAAGTGGGTTTGAAGTGTGCGGGAGTTGGCTAAGGGTTCTGGACGTCTTAAAACTTCTCTGGACGTCCAGAGAAGGGTTGGAACTAGGGTTTTAGGGCTTCCTAGGGTGTTGTGACCTAATCTAAGGGTGGCTAAGGCTTGGGGAAGTCTCTAGGCTATCCTAGGGCTAGGATGGACCTAAGCTCTTCACATTTTACTGCTTTATTTCTACTTAATAGAATAGAAAACCTTTAATCCCCTTACATTATTATTCCTATATCTAAACTAGGCCTTCTGCTCCAGCTCTGCTACAACTCCCGTTATTCCTGATCCAGCTTCAGATCCAGCTCCTGATCAGCTTATTCCCTGCAATCGACATAATGCACTTAATCAGCACATTATAACATTATTTTATGCATAGCTAAAGAAAAGCAGTAAAGATGCAGATAATGCGTATGCATGCATGGATAACCCTAACTTATGCTAAGTCCTAGCCTAATTTAGGTCAATTAAGACCTATGATTGCTGCGCAATCAGCCATGATATTACATTTTGTGTTGGAGTTGATTGTAGATTTGTATCAAATCTAGGAAAGGGACATTGGGAAGTAATTAAATGGATTTTGTGACATCTTTATAAGACTATAACATGTATCTTTATTTTGGGGCAAAAAAATTAGTTCTTGTTGGCTATACAAATTTGGACATGGAATGTGATATGAGAGAAGGAGGATATTTAGTTACATGATGACATATGAAAATGGTGTAGTTTCTTAACAATCAAGACTTTAGAAGTTTGTAGCCTTATCCACCATAGAAGTAGAATTTATTGCAACTATAGAGTTTAGTAGTGAGTTGCTATGCATGGTGAAGTTCATGCAGGAACTTGGTTTTGTGTAAGACAAGTGTGTCCTATATTGTGATAGTCAGAGTGCAATTTTCCTTGGCAAGAACTCTACTTTTCATGGAGGGTCAAAGCAAATAGACGTTAAGTATCAATGGATATGAGATGCATAAGAATCAAAGCAATTTACACTTGAAAGGATCCACATAGTGATAATGGTGTTGATGTGATGACAAAAGAATTGCCACTTGGGAAGTTTTAGGTATGTCAGTCTATGGCTGGATTGGAGTGGTTCCTATATACATTGTTGATGAGGGAGAGATATGTTGGATGGTTCCCCTCCATGTTGGAACTTAACCCATATTTTGAATTGTTAAAGATTCGTTTGGTTAAGGGATAGATCTTACACTTGCAAAAAAAATTAGAATGATATAAGTTTTAGTGGTATTGGTGTAAATGGTGCGATAGTAGAAGTAAATGTGACAGATAAGTTTGCAGTAAGTTGTATGTTAATGTGATTTAAATATAGAGGTGAGTATTGTAACTTATTTGTTTTATATTTGATATTGAGTTATTTTCTTTTTAATGTTTTGTTGGAAAGTTGAGTAACTAGAAGTTAGATGTGGTAAGCGATTGTGTAGCAATCATAAGACTTAATTGACCTAAATTGGGTTAGATCTTAGCATAACTTAGGATTAATTCATGCATTAATTGCATATTATGTATCTTTACTGCTTTACTAAAATATTCATGAAATAATGCCATAATGTTGTATTGATTAGTGCAATAGTTGGTTTGCAAGTAATAAGAAGCTCAGGAGATGGCCTAAAGCAGGAATAAAAGTTGGATAAAGGCTGGAGCTACAGTAGAGCTGAAGCGGAAGCCCAGAATAAAGCTGTAAAGAAGCTAAAGACAGAGAGTATGGAAGAGGTATACTATACTACCTGTAGGGATTTAGTATTAGAATTAAAGTATGAAGAACATAGGACATCCTTGCAGTTATCCCTAGCCATAAGATAGCCCTATCCACCTTTCCATACCATAGCCACCCTTCCATTAGGTCAATTTAGCCTAGAACACCCTAAAACCATCTTTCCAACCCACCTTTGGACGTCCAGAGTGTGTGCTGGACGTCTAATTTCTGTAGAACCCATGAACAGAACCTGATGCCCATACTGATCCAATATTGGATGACCAGACCTATCCATCAAACATCCAATTCTGAAGTATAAGTCATCTGATCCATTGATTAGATGCCTGGAGGTCTTCTCCAATTGCTTATTTTGGATTTGAAGCTATATTTTGCTTCTTTAGGCCTAGCTAACTTATTGTACAACCTAGGAAACCTAATTAGAGACACCCTAAGCCTAATACACCATTAGTATCCCTCCCTTAGAACCTAATTAGGTTCTCACTAAGCCCAATTGACTCAATAAAATTCAATTGAACCTTACTGATATAATTGGACTCATGGAGTCTAATTAATCCCTAATTTCAACCTATCCAAGTCTAATTGGGCTCAGTCAAAGTCTAATTAACTCACATATAGATGAGTTAAAGGATGTGTCGAGGGTTTAGGATGGGCAGTGGCGATAGTGGAGAGGTTGATAAAGGATGGCAGATGTGGAGGTCAAGGAGATGGCAGAGAAATGACTTCGAGAGGAAAACCTTCTATGCATCTTCCAATAGGGCGTGGGCAGAGTGTAATAAAGGGAGGTGGAGGCAAAAGAATGAAGATGTTGTTTGCTACAAGTGTAGAAAGTGGGGGCACATGGCGGCCATCTGTAGGGCTCCGATCTTGTGTCTTGAGTGTGGTGGCTTGGGACATAGGAGGGATTCCTACCAAAAAAGGAAGATAACAAAAATCGATGGAGACAATGTGCCCCATAATCAAGTTTGGGGGAGAGCCCACCCACCACCCCCTCCAGAGGTTTTTGACCAGGTGATGGATGTGGATGTACCGATTGCTGATGATGTTGTGGCTGTAGAGATGGTGCTACGGGGTGCCCTAATTGGTGAGATCATGATAGGATCCGCCAGTTTCAATCAAATCTGTAGATTGGTGAGTACTTTGTCTCTCTCCTCTCCTGGATGGAAGAAATCAATGTTGGTTAGATCAAGATTTGTGATATTTGGGCTAGGAATGATGGATGTGGAAAAGCTTCGTTTCTACACCAGCTGCTTCGATAGTTTGACGATCATATGGCGGTTGGTATCGCCTTTTGATGGCTCTTCACAAGAGAGACCCCCTCAGCAGGAAAAGATTAGAAAGGGGCGACTATAGGTCTAGGGCCCACCATTACATTTGAGGACGCGTGGTGTTGTAGAGAAGGTAATTGCAGGACTTACGACACTTGAAGAGGGTAATGAGGTAGGGCTACAGGAAGGGGATGGAAGGTTGCTAGAGTTGGTTGTCAGAGTGAATAGAGAAGGGTCGGTGCCGGAGAAGATCATTCTCCGATATAGGGGGAGTTCATGGTTGCTGCGATTGAAAATCCTTTTTGGTGAAGTAAAGGTTACCAAGCAAGAGGATGGAAGATCCTTTGCAAAGGTTGTCAGTGGAAGGACTGGGGCCAAATGTGATAGAACCGTCCAAGAAGATTGCCCAGAACCTAAGAAGAGGAAGGAGTACCATGAGTATGAGGTCATGGAGGAGGAGACAGAAGATGTGGAGCAACCTGTCAGGGTGGTGGTTAACAGTATTGATATGAGAGGGGATCAAGAAGCTAGCAATGCAATGGTGGGAATCCAAGGGAGGAATCAGGGGGATATGCAAGATGGGAAGGCAGTGGAGTTGCTCTCACCCAGTACATTGGGGAATCTAAAGTTTGGAGTAGGATCCTCATCAAAGGAGAAAGCTGTCAAGTCTCCCTATAAACTAAGGGGACACATGGTGGGAGGAGGAAAGGTGACTGATGAGAATGCCATTGCAGCCATTCTGAAGGTGGTGCGTGTTGCAAAGCAAAGATGGGTGATAACCAAGTGATGGGATGAAGATCCTCACTTGGAATGTGAGTGGGTTACGCGATGGCATTCAGAAGGCATCTCTGGTGTGCTATTTGCGGGAGTGGAAAGTGGATTGTGCACTCCTATAGGAGACACAACTCGAAGAAGGGGATGCCTTTGTGTGGTCTCCCTTGCTGCAGGCAGGTCAGGTAGATGTGCGATCCATTGTTGTGGTGGGCAGATCTGGTGGTTTGGCTATCTGGTGAAAGCACTCTCGCTTACAGCTAGTGGAGACATGGAGGGAGGCATACTAATTGACCTGCAGTTTCAGAACGGTCCATGGTGATCACGAATTCTTCATTACATGCATCTACGGCCCATGTACAGCCAATCGGAGATTTGGATTATGGGAAGAACTTGCTCATGTGGCAGCAAGAATAAATGGGAAACTGTGGCTAGTGGGGGGAGATTTCTACTGCACTTTATCTGAGGGAGATAGGGCGAGCAGGAGGGTGGACCAAGCATCGATTGGGTTTCATTTGGCTGTATCAGAGCTGGGTCTAAATGAGTATCCATCGACCAGAGCTAAATATACATGGAGAAATGGTAATGGGCAAATGTCCAAGTCAGATCGATTTTTTGGAAACTCAGAATTGCTGGAGAGATTTCAATTATTGTTAGTGATGTGTCTGGATTGACCATTTTCAAACCACACCCTGCTTATGTGGGATTGTGGTGAAGGTGCCTTGTGTGGTACCTATTTTTAATTTAGGAAGTCTTGACTAAAGGAGGAAGGCTACAGGGATATGATCTCTCGTTGGTGGAACTCAAAGCATGTGGTTGGTTCTGCAACTTTCAAGTTAGCCACTAAACTGAGGGCATTGAGAACTCTACTGAAGGAGTTTAGACGCACCTCTGAGATTTTGGGAGATCAATGACACACGAAGGCTTTAGATGGTGAAGAGTCTCGATATCAAAGAAAATTTAGGCCTGTTGTCTAATATGGAAAGAGGCCAGTGTGTCCAATGGTAGTCGATGGTGGCGGAGGAGGATTTGAAAAGAGAGATTGTTTGGAGGGAGAAGTCTCGGCAATTATGGATTAAAGAAGGGGACGTGAATACTAAGTTCTTCCACTTAGCAGCCAGTTCTAGGTAGCGTCATAACTTCATATCCTCGCTGAGAGCTAGAGATCAGGTCATAACTTCTATGGATGATATCAAAAGGGAAATGATCAGATTTTTTAGAGACTCCACTAGATCCTTGGGAAGGGGACAGTGGAAGATGATAGCTTCAGATATGCCAAGAGTTGGGAATGTGGAGGAGGAACAGTTGATAGCGCCTATTTCTAAGTAGGAGGTGTTAGAGGCCATGCAAGCTTTAAATGCCAAATGGTCTCCAGGTCCAGATGGGATTCAGGTATTCTTCTATAAGGAGTTCTTGCCAAGTGTAAAGTATGATGTTTTGGATGTCATAAGAGAGTTTCAAGGTGGGAATTTAGGTTTTGAGAGAATTAATAGATCGTATCTTTTCTTGTTACCAAAGAAACCAGGGGTAGAGAGTTTATCGGAGTTTACACCAATTGCATTGTCTAACTCCATCTATCCAATTATTGGTAAAATTCTGGCCAATATATTGAAGGGGATATCGAAGGACTTGTTCAGCCCAGTGCAATCTGCCTTTCTTCCTGATAGATCTCTACAGGAATCTTCCGTTATCGCACAGAAGATTATGATGGGGTGGCACAGAAGAAGGTGTAAGGCTTATATGTGGAAGGTGGACTTTAGAAGGGCTTATGATTTGATCTCCCAACCCTATTTATGGGAAATTTTCAAACGAAGGGGATTCTGTTAACAAGGCAAAATTGAGTTTTAAAATAAAGTGTTGTAATATAGTTGAAATCGCTTTGAAAACAAATAGATTTTATTACTCAAATTTTAAAGTCCGAGGTCGAACACAGGGAGCAAATAGAATTCATGCACTAAGCTCAATGAATGTAATTTAAACACATAATATTACTCAAAATTCTAATGAAAAATATAAAGCATGAGTATATGGATAATAAGAATAAGTGTAGCTAAAAATATAATTGAGGACTTATGAAGAATTGGATGTCTGATTTTGTAATCAGACGTCTTAAAAATGAAGTGCCACAGTGCTTTTTTTCTTCTTCTTCTTTCTCTGCCTTCTCTTTCTTCTTTGGCCTCTCCTTTCTTTCTGTTGTTGGACCCTTCTTTTCTTTGTCTTCTCTTTTCTTTACCTTCTCTGTCTTCTCTTTTCTTTACCTTCTTTGTCTTCTTCTTCTTCCTTCCTTCTTTGGCTTCTTCTTCTTTTCTTCTCGTTGTCTTAGCTTCTCTGTGGCTCTTTCCTTCTTCAGCTCCTTCCTTCTCTTCTGACTTCTGCCTTAGCTTCTTCTCCTTTCTTCTTCTTCTTCTCATGACCCTTCTCCTTCCTTCTTCCTTTTCCTTCCTTGGATTTGGATAAGTGTGGAACCAAGAGTTCCGCAACAAAACCCCCCTTCCCCTGCGTAGTGTTCCTCTCTTCTCTCTTCTCTATTTCAGTTCACTCTCCCTGAGCCACATTCAGGTCGGGTAATCGGACCTAACGGAGACCCGGGTCCAGGATAACTGGCGTGGGTGGTGAGCGAGGAGTGAGTCGGTCGGGTAAACGGGTCGAGGCCAGGTCCACATGGGCAATGCTGCGGACGAGGTCGTGAGAGGGGGAGAGAGGGACCTCACCCCGTGATTAGGAGGCGATAAGACCTATGCACAAAAATAATTTATGTGCATAGCCCGCTCACCCACTTCCGAGGTGGGACTCAACGTCCCACCTTCCTTGCACACGCTGTAGCAGAGATGCCGGGCTTGATTGGCGAGGCTGCACAGGCTATCAACTCCAATTGGCAGCCTGGACACACTCGCACCTCAAATCTACATCGCCTGGGGCTTACGCCTGGAGCAGACGAACCTGAAGAAGCTCGCAAGCAAGATCCTTGCTGTTCATCAATGGTGGCGACCCTCCTGTACCTGCAGTTAGGCAAATGGCCTTGCAGCCTCGTCAGAATGCTCAGGAGGCTTTGCCGAGGCACGATGAGTATACTGCAGGGGTTGGCGTGGCATGGGACTGCCTAAGTGCACGTGCCTAGGGCAACCTGTGGCCGTGTGAGTGGGTGTGTTCGGGGGCCCTTTTGGGTTAGTGGCGGAGTGATTAGAGTAGTGGGAAATGATCAGTGGAGTGTTGTGGAGGTTGTGGGGTGGTTGGCGAGGTGGATGGAGGTGCGGAGCAACGGGGACACCATGCCGGAGGTCAGGCTAGAGGTGAAGGGGATGATGGTGATGAAGTGCGTCGAGGGGTATTTTCGAGAAATAAAGAGGGGGAACAAGAGTAGGAGAGAGAGAGAAGTCATCTGACCTAATCTAAAGACGAAGGGGATAGGGGAGGCGTCTGGGCTAGTGCGGCCGACACCAGAGATGAAGATCTCAGTAGGTGAGGCAGCGGCGAAGATGAGTGCAGAGGCAGCATCAGGGCTAGTATGGCCGATGCAGATGAACGAGAGGAAGGAAACCCAACCACTGGTATTGTGGCTGGGCGACGAGAGAGAGAAAAAGGAACCGCCAGAGCTTGTGAAGAAGTTGTGGCCAACAAGGAGAGAAGGTAAGGTGGACCAGCCCAATTCCAAGCTGAGGAGATGAGGAATGAGTTGGGGTTTCTTAAATAGGTCTTGGAGGTGGGGTTTGTGCTTAGAAGCCAAGCTTCCAAGCACGGCAAGTTTTCCAGAGTTGAAAGCTAAAAAAGACCTAAATCTCTCATGCATTCGCATGAGAGATTGGGTACAAGTTAGGGCTCATCAATGGGTTTAGATTGAAGAGGATTACTCAGAGAATCTCCCTTCCAATTTTAGGAGGGATTCTCTAAGCAATCAAGGAGAATCCTCTTCTAAATCTTGTCGGAGTAGGATTCCCTCCGCTATAATGGTGAAGGAACCTAATTACAAAGAATGAAGAAGAAGCTAGGGGGGTTTCGGTAGAGGTTTTCGAATGATAGGGGTAGAAATGTAATTGGGCTGGACTTATTTACAAAGTAGGTCAAGATGGGTTCCTCTTAGGTCCAAATTTTGGTACAAACATAATTTAGACCTAAGGAATCTAATGGTGAAGTTGGATTTTGGGTTTAACCACGTTTGACTGGGCAATTTACACAAAAACCTAATTTAGGGTAAATATTTGTTTGAGACCCCAATTTAGGTCAAAATAGGTTCCAATGGCCAAATTGAATGTTCTAAACCTTAGAGAATATTTTTATATGATTTTTAGAGGGTTTAGGTGAATTTTATCTTGACCAGAACCTTGTTAAATCAAGTGGGTATGTTTTAGGGTTATAACAAGTCATTTAATTCCCAGAATTCACATAAACCCTTTTCTGTTTGAACCAACCCACTTTTTATCTTGTTAATACCATTTGACTTGTGTTTAGCTCATGAGAAAACCCGTTGTTATACTACAATGGTAAAATTATAGTTTTACCCCATGTTTCTTGCTTTTCTCTCAAAATGGTTATGCATTGAATTAGGACCTCCAATTGGTTATGTAGGAGCTTTTGTTCTCTTCATTGGGTCAAAATGAGCTAGTTAGGGCTTATGATGGTATTCCCATCAGATTCCCATCTATTTGGATCCAATGGATGAAGAGATGCATAACAGCAGCATCCTCCTCTATATTGATTAATGGGAAACCATGTGGAAATTGGATTCAGCCACAATGCAGAATCTAATAGGGATGCCCACTAGCTCCTTTGATTTTTAACTTGGCTGTGGATACTCTTGCTACATTTGCTTGCAAACTATCAAGTGTGGGCATGGTGAGAGGTTATTCAATGTCAAACTTTCAGGCCTTGGCACCGGTTCTCCAATACGCTAACGACACGGTCCACTTTATGGGGGGAGGCACAAAGGAAGAAAAGATACTATACAGTATGGTTTCCATTTTTGGGGAAATTTTAGGCTTGAAGCTTAATGGTGGTAAATCTCCATTGATCTGTTTTGGCATGGAGGGATAGGAGAGCGATGTGATATCTACAGTTCTACACACACCAATCACAACCTTGCCTGTGAAATAATTGGGGCTACCATTGAGAGATTCAGAACTGAAAAAAAGTGACTGGAACATCCTGTTTGATAAAATTGCTACTAAGCTTGAAAATTGGAGCAGTCACTTCCTATCGAAGGGTAGGAGATTGATCGTCCTTAACACTGTTATCACTTCTATTCTGATGTTTTATTTCTCTATGTTTAGATCACCGAAATCTGTGTGGAAAAGATTGGATGTGATGCATAAACGATTCTTTTGGAAAGGGATCAAAGCTAAAGGTAAATTCCTACAACTAATGAAGTGGCAAGGGCTGTGTAGACCAAAGAAAGAGGTTGGTATGGGGATACGTTCATTGAAAGAATTCAATGATTCTTTACTGCTGAAATGGGCTATCAAGCTTTTCGATGGAGGTAACAAGCTGTGGTTGGATTTGATCCGAGATTCCTATGGATCTTCGCACGTGGAACAGGCAAGATTGAATCCACGCAAACCTTCACCATTCTGGAAATCTGTGGCTAAGGCACTGTAGGACAACTGGCAGCATTTCCAGCCTGTGCTTGGAGATGGTTTAGACTTTGCATTTTGGATAGATAGTTGGTCTCGGTTGGGGCTGTTAAAGGAGAAGTATCCACGTGCCTTTGATGCTACACCAGACAAGTCAGTCTCAGTTGCTGATTGTTGGGATGCAGAGCATAATCAATGGATGCCTGCTGGTTGTAATCTGCGTGAGGGAGGCAGATCACGTGAAGACATGGACAAGCTGCTAACTTGGAAGCTTTCGAGCCAAAGGGTGGAGTGGACAAGTTCGAATGGTCCCATGGGAAGTTTACTTCTGCTGAAGCATACAAAGTATTGTTGCGTGCTAGTGATCAAGCCAATATGGAAGAAATTGATGGACAAAGCATGTATCTATGGAAGCTACGCATACCCTTCAACGTGCAAACCTTTCTTTGGCTGTCTAGGAGAGGACTTATCACGGGGGAGCTACGACATAGAAGGATGGGAATCCAACTGCAACAACACTCTCTCTGTTATTTCCCTATCGATAGCATGAGGCACCTCTTCTCTTCATGCTTGGTGACAAACCAAGTATGGAGGTTAGTTTGTGGATACCCCTTACCCATGTGGGATGGCCTATGGAGGGATTTTCAAATGAATGGGAAACCACATATAGTGATGGCAGCTTTGTTATGGTGTGTGTGGAGAATGATGAATGAAAAGGTGTTTAAGGGGTTATCAGTCTGTATGGGAAAAATTGTATGGGGTTGTGAATCTCTTGTTAAAGAGTAGAGTGATTCAATGTAAATGCTTATAGTTGATGCTTTAATAAAATAATTCCTGGTTTGCTATCGTTCTCGATAGCATTCCTTACTTTCCCAAAGAAAAGAAAATTAACTGAGATACAACCTAATTGGGAATTATCAGTCCCAATTGCACACACATTCACAGAATTAAACTTATGAAGAGTTTAATTACATTTACCACTTTAGAAATGGGTTATAAGAACCTATTTTTAGGACCCTACCAAAACCCAATTACCTAGACCTATAGGACTCAACCTATACCACCTAGCTACCACCCAACCACTTAGGTCATGCACACACACGCCACAAGTGGTGGCCACAATTCATAGGTGGTGCCACTTGAAGATCCTAAACCCTATGTCTACCTAGTCCACAACTAGATCCACAAATTGTGGATCTAATAAGACCCACTCTTCTTCCACCTAGCTGCCACCTAAACCCTCTTCTAGAGGCTTCTTCCAATGCCAACTCAAGGGCCTCCACTTCTATAAAAAGCCACCTATTGTGGTCGCCCATGCATCTACTTGATCTTGGATGCCACCCACCTCATCACTCCATCAACTCACACTTTCCTCCTCCACGAGCACCATCACCTTCCACGTAGAAAGAGCAAGCTCCACCACCTTCTCAAGAGGCCGACCAACACCACCTTGGCCGTCCTCCTTCCCTCCTACCACCTACAACCATACAGCTATTGAGACCTCTATTTCGATGAAACAAAATTATGTTTTATTGCGAACTAATCTTTTAGGATCACATTCAAACAAATCAAGTCAATTATCCTCTACGTGGATCAAAGTGAAGATTATTTTTAGTCAATGTAATTCTTTTATATTTCTTGAGTCTAGAATTATTGTAAGGAACCTCATGATTAAAGACAAACCTTTCGAAATTGTAAAATGAACATCTAGATAGTATTAATTGACCAAAATATTAAAATTGATCGATCAAAATAAGAATATTGATTGACCAAATTAGCCTAATGGTCAAATCCAATCTTCCTGCAATTGATCGACCAATTAAGTAAATTGATCGATTAAAATGAAAATTGATCGACCAATTTGGTCTGAATGATTTTTTTTTCTAGCATTCCAAAAATGCTCTGTTTTCACCTATAAATAGGGCTCCACACCCCTCATTTCAAAACACACTTTCAAAGAGTAATCCATCTAGAAAAAGAGCTCTCGTGCTTTCTCTCAATGTGTTTCTACGCTTCTATTTTCATGCTCTCCAAAGCACGTCGATCCGAACCTCTGCAAAAATCTGGTTTGACTTTCCTTGAGGTTCCATAGGATTATATTATTTTATTTTACTTGTTGCTTTGATTATGGATCCCAAGCTGTTGGGAGAAATCCGTTGTTGTTATTGTTGTGCTTCTCTTCAGGTTGTAAAGAGAAGTGGTTTGTAAAAAGGTTGTATCACTCTCGTTCAAGTGGTATGTTAGTGGATTGACTAGCCTTGACTAGTAGGGAAAATCCTAAGCTAAGAGGCTTAGGTAGTGATTTTCACCCGATTTAGATTTCCACTATAAATCAAGGTGTAATCTATGCTTGATTCTGTTATGAATTTATTTCTAATTCAAATTTCTCTTAGAGTGATACTATTCACCCCTCCCCTCTAGTATATTATTTCCATCCACAGACAACTCCCATTAATTCTAAAGTAATTATTTATTTTTTTGCATGCATGACTATAATTTTGTTATCATTAAAAGGGGGGAGAATGTTGAGACCTCTGTTTTGATGAAAAAAAATTATTTTTTATTGTGAACTAATCTTTCAGGATCACGCTCACACAAATCAAGTCAATTATCTTTCGTGTGGATCAAAGTGAAGATTATCTTTAGTCAATGTAATTTGTTTATATTTCTTTAGCATAGAATTACTATAAGGAACCTCAAGATTAAAGACAAACCTTTCGAAGTTGTAAAATAAACATCTAGATAGTATTGATTAACCAATTTAATTCGAATGATTTTTTCCTAACATTCCAAAAATGCTCCATTTTCACCTATAAATAGGGCTCCACACCCCTCATTTCAAAACACACTTTCAAAGAGAAATCCATCTAGAAAAAGAGCTCTCATGCTTTCTCTCAAAGTGCTTATGTGCTTCTATTTTTATGCTCTCCAAAGCACGTCAATTCGAACCTTTGCAAAAATCTGGTTTGACTTTCCTTGAGATTCCATAGGATTATATTATTTTATTTTACTTGTTACTTTGATTACGGATCCCAAGTTGTTGGGAGAAATCCGTTGTTGTTGCTGTTGTGTTTCTCTTCAGGTTGTAATGAGAAGTGGTTTATAAAGAGGTTGTGCCACCTTCGTTCAAGTGGTACATTAGTGGATTGACTAGCGTTGCTTAGTCAGAAAAATCCTAAGCTGGGAGTCTTAGGTAGTGGCTTTTACCCATAGGGTTTTCCACTGTAAATCTTTATGAATATTGTGGGATTGTTTTTTTGTGCCATATTTTTATTACAATTGATATCATACTTGATCTTGTGTTTATGGCCAAGGAATATTCGCAAGAACCCTCAACGGCCACCAGAGACCACCTCTGGTGCCCCATTTTCCCATAGTGATAATCGTTCTTCTACCTTATTTTCTCACATTTTATCCTGCTTAATAGTATGGTAATATCTCTTTCCGGAGTGCACACATAAACTCTCTCTCCATGGGTTTCATGCATGCATCTCTCTTCTGTTAGAGTAGATTTCGCTATTTTTACTTTCCTTGTACAAGCATTCCTATAGATTTGATTATACATGAATTGATTCATTGCAATAAAAATTCTATTAATATCATTTGGATCATAGTCTTTCTTTTATACGAATAAAATGTTAGCTCCAGAAGATATCAATGATTTAATGATAAATGAATTTTTCGTTGGTCGCCATTGTGTAGTTGAAGTAGTGTGCACACAAACTCATACATTCATGTTTGTCGTATTTTTGACTCATGTGCATGTTGTACATGTAAACAACGCGACTGGCGAATCCTTTATTCATACCTTAAACACCGGACTACGATTCTGAGCGAGTAGAGAGAGAAAAAAAAATCAGAATCAAATTCGTAAAAACACACCTCCCTAAGATTAACCAGGACTCACCTAGTCTTGTTATAAATTTTGTCGTTGAAATGGATTTCATGTCTATACTACGGCATACGTAAATCAACTCGTGATTTCACGTGTTCAACAAATAGCATCATTGCTGAGGAGGCAACGTGATTTTTTATTTCTGATTGCCAATCTTATTTTTGACATATTTGCCTCTACTTGTTTTTGGGTGTGTGATGATTCTTTCCTCAACACAGTTAATTAAGGTTATTAGTCCTAATTAATCATGTAAAGATTGGACTTAAGTTAACTTGAGTTGTTAAATCGTTGTCGTTGATTGTAGTATAGGGTCAAGCTAACCCAACATTTTAGATTTTATTTCTTTTTAACTGGTTGAGTCCAGGTCGTTCTCTGAGAGGCATAAATGTAGTTTAATCACCATTTTTACTATTTAAGTTAACAAATAACTAATTACTACATTAATTACAAAATATGTTAGGCACATGAACAATTGCATACAGAATTAAACATGAAAACATGCAACTATTCCATTAATGAAAAGAAATGTACATGAAAGATTTTTACAATGAATAGAAAAAGAACATGAATGTTTATTACAAATGTTACAAAATGTAAGGTATAAAAGAAATTACAATACAATTAATGCCTGTTATTACAACAAAGCTCAAACACTTCATTTAATCTCTTCATCAGCCTTCAGTTTTGATTATCAGACGTCTCTTAAGAAAATTAGATGACTTAAGTATCAAAATCAGAAGTCCATTTAATCCATCAGACGTCTCTCTTTCCCCTTTTTATTTTTCTTAAAATCTTTCTCATTTAACTCACCGTGTTCTCAACTTTCTCTCTCCTCTTCATTTAAATTCTCTCTTTAATCCCTTTCTTTTACTATGCAATCATCCACCCTTAGACAAATTTTAACCCTTAACCCACTTTCAACACTTATCCAAAAAGTGGTTAATGGGTGGCCTAGACCTCTTTCGGGGATACACAGTGCCACTAGGGGCAGGACAAAACCCTACTCAATCCAGGCCTAGTTTAAGTAATATAGATTTTTCGCACATTTTTTCGTTTGCACAGTACTAGGCCCATCACGTTCCACATCACATGCTAATGTCCGCACCCAGGCCGAAAACATGCAACTATTCCATTAATGAAAAGAAATGTACATGAAAGATTTGTACAATGAATAGCAAAAGAACATGAATGTTTATTACAAATGTTACAAAATGTAAGGTATAAAAGAAATTACAATACAATTAATGCCTCTTATTACAACAAAGCTCAAACAATTCATATAATCTCTTCATCAGCCTTCAGTTTTGATTATCAGACGTCTCTTAAAAAAATTAGATGACTTAAGTATCAAAATCAGACTTCCATTTAATCCATCAGACGTCTCTCTTTCCCCTTTTTATTTTTCTTAAAATCTTTCTCATTTAACTCACCGTGTTCTTAACTTTCTATCTCCTCTTCATTTAAATTCTCTCTTTAATCTCTTTCTTTTACTATGCAGTCTCATCCACCCTTAGACAAATTTTAACCCTTGATCCACTTTCAACACTTATCCAAAAGGTTGTTAATGGGTGCCTCGGACCTCTTTCGGGGATACACAGCGCCACTAGGGCAGGACCAAACCCTACTCAATCCTAGGCCTAGTTTAAGTAATATAGATTTTTAGCACGTTTTTTCATTTGCAGAGTACCAGGCCCATCACGTTCCACATCACATGCTTATGCCCACACCCGGGCCCACGCACACAGGTGCACACACATGCTCGCACGTGCACATGCACGCGCTTAAGATGGTCAAATGGTCAAAGGAGATATATGCGCCCAACGCTTGACAACTAAAGAGCTGGGTGCACGTTTTCATTTTATACAAAGGCAAGTGTTCATTCATTTCCGAAGTGGGACTTAATTCAGCCCTCCGTCTTCGCTGCTATGTCTACTGGCGAGATCTTTAGATGGAGATTCCAGCCGACTCCGATCATCAAATTGAGCAATCAAGGGCTCGATGGAAAGTTGCTGATCTTAGCAACACAATTTTAACACCAATTTGGTGTTTGGATCATGATTGATTCATGGATTTGAAGGAGGAACATGGAACTTTAGCATAGCCTAAGTAAGCTTTAGTCATGAAATCTCAAGTCTAATAACTTGTAGAGAAGAAATTTCTCTCATTTGAGAGATATGAATGCTGCAGACTACATTCCTCATCGATTGGGAGAGAGATTGAGATAACAGCATGCTTTAGAAGCTCTATAAGCTTCGGAGCTTCAATTCTCAAGTGCAAAGCTCTGATTAAAGTATGAATCAACCAATCAGATAGATAAAGATCCCACTTAACAATCAAGATCAAATAAGGAAGTCAATTGAGACATTTAAGTAAGATTTGATTCAAATCTCGTCAGAAACACCAAGAATAGCATTGGGTTCAGTAAACTACCCAAAATAACCAGATCTAAAAATGTTCATCAAATCCCAATAAAAATCCTTCAAATTAGCTTCAAAAGATCCTAAATCTTACCAGAAACTCAATTAACCCTTTAAATCCCAAATTCAAACTCTAAAACCTCTAAATTGGCTTAGGGTTGACTTATGAAACTTGAAATTTGACTTCCTGAATTAGAGCTTCACATATCAAATTAAAAGTATGGGTCGGTTTAAATCAACCTCGGGAATTGAATGAGCACCTCAAATCTTTGTTTTGAGTTCTCTTTAAGTGCTCTCATGTACTGTCGCCTGAGCTCTAGAAGAGGTTTGTTCGACAGGTTAACTTAGGGGTTCTAAGACCCAAGTGACACCTAGAGTAGATTCTCTGAAGTCTGCACATGCTTTAGAACTAATTTCTGGGGTTTAAACCTCAAAGAATTCTTCTCCTTAGCTCTGCTGGAGCCGAGGAAGATGAAGTCCAATAGAAATAATCATTCACCAAAACTCAAATTTAATTACCCAAATCTGATCCTCAATTCATAAAACAGTGATCTATAGCTTCTCATGAAGTTCTAAAGGCTATGGCTCTAATTCAACTCGTCGGAGCTCTGATGAGGGCTAAGATGAGTAATTGGAGATCAAATCTTCATGAAACAGTCCAGGAATGATCTTAAAAGATTCCTGAGGTCACAAAAAACCTGAAGAATGTCTCAATTTAATTAATGGATGAACAGACTTGTGGATTTAACAAGATTTTCAGTAAAAGTGTATCTTGAGTTTTCCTGAACTCAAGAGTTTGATTAAACTCCTCTTGAGCTGCCATTGACAGCAGTTCAAAGGTTGATGCAAAATTTGGGCATTTTTGGTATAGGTGGTAATAGTGTTAATTAGAGGTAGGATCGGGGCCCTGAAGTGGCCCTAAGGTGGTGGAGGACCCTCCTTGGGTGTGGATTAGGTCAGAGACCTCTACCATAGACAACGGAGGTACTTCGGTGAGTGTGGAGTGGCTTAGGCATTTAGGTGATAAAATTAAGAAGGGAGAAGGTGGAATGTGATCATGAGTAGTTGAGAAAGATGATTAGGTGATCCATAAGATGATAAAGGTCCGACGAGCCGGAATTGGCTTGCTGGAGATGTGGATGACGACATTAAATCTAAGCTAACTACTACTCCTAAGCATTACTGGCCTAATTAAAGAGCTAAAACTACGCCTAAGGGTTTAAGCTACTTACCTAATGAAGGAGGTAAGGGATCTCACTATTGGCAAGGTGAGAACGAGAGCAAAATCAAAGTTAGGTGAGAGAAGCAACTCCGGCCGATCGAAGTGGAAATAAATCACAGCTATGGCGAGCTCCAATGCTGTTAGTAGGGCAGAGGAGAGGAAGAGGGGGTGAGAGAGGCAGCGCTCCTCAGTGGTAGCACTTGAGAAGGGGGGGTAGCAGACACCGGAGCTCAGAGAATAACCTATTGTCGACATCAGTTGGGGAAGAGGGAAGAGAGTCGACCCTTCAAATTGGAGGGATAGGGGGTATTTATAGGTGCGACTTGAGGTGGAGGTGAAGGTATCTGGATGCAATTGCATCCAGGTACGTCAGATTAGGCACCTTCATCGCTGGAAACGGTGAAGTCACCCTGTCAGAGTTTGTTAGGATAGGGAAGATCGGAGCCGTTGGATCTAGAGAAGGTAAGCGAATCATCAATGGCAACGGCGAAGGCATTTGGATGTAAGATGGGAGGTGATCAAGAGGTATGGTCACCGGTCATCGTCGGCCATTCAAAGGTTGAAGAAGATGACTCAACATACGGGTATATTTGTAAGAAAAGGACCTAAATGAAATAAAAGGACTCAATCAAAATAGAAGTTAAGGACCTAAACGTAAATGGTAAGTTTCAAGGCTTATTTTAATTTATTTCTTTTTCAACTTTTTATATATAATTATAAATTAGGTGAATATTATATTTATGGCTTAAGATAACATTTTTACCCTTTTTAGATATATTTATTTAAATTATATAACTAAATAGGTTAATTACATAGTTAGGTCATAATATTAATTAAGTTAGTTTAAATACTAAATATGTAGCTAGATAATTATTAATTGAGTCCAAATTATTATGAAAATTATTATTAACATTAATTAATATTTAATTTAGTGTTCTTAACTTATTTTTCAAGTCCTTAATGTTTTAACCCCTATAATATAATTAACCTTGTAATTAATGTATTCTTAGTTAATTAACTAGGAAAACTAGTTAATTAATGATAATTAAGAGCCATGATGAGTCTCTCTCAATGTGCAAGTATACAAAAGCAGATTCTGCTCAGACATCAACAGCAGTTGAAGATTTCAAGTCCACACTAATTCCTTAGGTTTAGGATTTGATTTGACTCTTAGGTTAGGTATTTATTTTTGAAAAAATATGAAAAAAAATAAAAAATTCACAAAAATTAAAAAAAAAATTGTGAAAGGTGTATTTTACTTGAAAACACTTTGAAAAGCTTTCTTGTTATTTTTTGAAATTCGACTATAGTTTTTCAAAGAATTTAAAAATTATTTGCCGAGTTTTTGACAATCCAAAAGTCTTGAAATTTGGGCTGAACATAAACTTTCAAACTAGCTTTTCAATGCCACCATTCGTTTTGAAAAATTCATGTTGTGAAATTTTTAAAAATTCACGAAGTACAAGGAAGTCAAACAGATTGAAACTCAATTTTTTTGGATTTTCAAAAATCGATTCCGAACGGTACACAGATCTGATTGACCCAAAATTGGTGGGGTTTGAAAGATAATCAAGTAACCTTTAATTCTCATATTTGACCGAATTTTTGGATTTGGTTTGATACTATTTCAAGAAGGAAAATGAACTTGGGGTCAATCCACATTATTCGACCCCTTATTATTTAAAAATTAATATTAAATCACTCGGAATAGTAAAAATTTCATAAAAATATTCTCTAGAAGGATAATTTAGAAAGGAATCTGCTTGCAAAATTTCATTTTATTTGGATTCCCTTTTCATCGTAGAGAATATTTTTTAGTTGATACTTGGTCTGTTTGCTGAATTATTTAGAAATTGCATGAGCCCTTGGTACAACATTTAGGGTTTACATTTATAGAGACCACATTAACTAGCATGGACTCAATTGAGTCCATTGCTTTGTCGGTGAGTCAAGTCACTTGGTTGACACTCACCCAACACCCCAACTTGAAGAAAGGTTAACAATTCATAAAGAAATATATTGATTAACCTACATTTGTTATTTAACTACTGGGTCATCATAATTTCTTTAGCCAAACCCAGTCTCAGGTCTATAGGGTAGTATCAAATGGTCACGTCTAAGGGGTATCAAGGACCCAGAGGCATAAGCCAAAAGAAGAACCTTCCTCTCTGTCCCCTCGTAACAGATTGGCTAGGTTAGCTTAGTAAATTGGGATTATTTTCAATTGGTTTTATAACGAATTTCTCTTCAGGACTTAAAATGTTAGCGAAAAATCTACTCACCTAATTCTAAAGGACCAATTTGATTAACAAGGCCCTAGCCATGTTTAGCTTGGCTACACCCACCCTTGTTGTTGGTGTATGCAAGGAAGGAGGACTCTTAGACCTACTTTGGTTGGACCTTGGGAACCAAACCCAAGGTGGCGAAGGTGACTTTTTGCATCACCAGGTTCTTCTTCTCAACCCTCTTCTTCTTCTCAGTTAGCTGAAATGGCTAATCTGAGTCCTGGTCTTGGTCTTGGTTAGGGTCTAGAGAACGAAGACCCAATGGCTCATCTAGAAGCTAGGGTCATTGCACTAGAGCAACGTTATCAGCAGAACATTGACAGGATTCTCAATACATTGGATAGAATGTAGCATCCACCACATGGAGAATAGCTACAGGACTTCTATGATCTAGCAACCATGATTATGCTCCTCAAGACCAAATTCCCGCAGGCGAGACACATTCAAGCTTAAGCTGAATTAATAAGTCTGATCCAAACTTATTTCTATGGAAACTCTAATGAGGATCACTTCCAATACATTGAAGATCTGAGTCGAATCATGAAAACGGTTCTACCTAGAAATGTAGACTTAGGGATTATTCTCATGAAGCTTTTTCCATTCTCTCTCAGGGATAAAGCTTCGTACTGGTTCAAGACCATCGAGAGGTCGATTGGAACCTAGGCAGAATTACATTGTGTATTCCTTCAAAAGTTCTTCCCGATTGGTCAAATAAACACGATGAGGCATGCGATTATGACTTTTTACCAGGGACTGGGGGAAAAGTTACATGATGCAAGGGATAGATTTCACGATCTTCTTAGGAAATGCCTGCACCATGGTGTGCCTAGATGGCACTTAGCTTAGATTTTCTACCATGGACTAGATGACACATATCGGTACTTGATCGATGCATCTAGTGGCAGGAATTCCTTGAGAAAGACGAGAATAATGTATTTGAGTTGTTCTAGTCTTTAGTGGAGAATTCCATGAATGTCACCTCAATGAACCTGTTCCAATGACCTGGACAACAATGAGTTAATGTTCATGAGGCTCATATTGAATCAGCCCAAGCCAACATGGATATTATTACCAAGAAGCTGGACAAAGTGGATGTGCTGGATAAGCAGCTCGATGAACTGATTTAAGCTTGACCTGGATATTCTGGTAATGTTGTTGGAACCTTGTTCCACATCTTGTTTTGGTGTTAACAAAATTATTATAAATTAATGTTTGCAATTGAGTTCTTTTCAGATTTAGGTGAAGATTAAGGCAAACAGGAAATGATGGAGGCTTGATGAAAATTAGAAGATCATGATAAGAAGAAGGCAAGATGACAAGGAAGAATCAAGGAGGAGAAGATCATCTTCGACCTTTAGTGTTTCTAGTTTAGTTTTTTTATTTATAGATTGTATATGCCTCTTAACAAAGGAATATACTTAGATCATAAAAATAATTAGAGATAAATTAGGATTAATATTGCGATTATTTTCAAAGAACGTAATTGATTAAATCACTTTAAAAAGGTACTTGTTAGCCCACAAGTACCAATACTAAAGTTTAGTACCGGTACATGTGAGTTACAAGTTTGGGTTTTCTTAAGAAACAAACCTGTACCCCACGAGTATCAGTACTCATGATCAGTACCGGTACTGGAGGTAACGAGTACCAGTACTAATGATCAATATCGGTACAAGTGGGTTACAGATTTGTGTTAAGAGTTTGAAACCCAAATCTGGAAGCAACCAGTACCAGTACCCTGATAACACCACGCAAGGGGGTAGTAATTAGGTTGAATATGGCCCATCTTTAGAATAAAAGGCACAACATAAAGTAGAATAGGAGCATTGCATGCATCAAGTACCAAGATTGCTTATAAACTGTATTAATGGCCATTTGTGTAAAGCATTTGTCAAAGCAGGCCTCAGATGAGCAATCGGACCGCACGGATGGATTCAGGACGACGAACGGAGTCTAACGGACTCAAAAGCGGCCAAATCCGACATCCGGAGCTCCCACAATGGGCCCAAGAAATCCTGACCGTTGATCTAGAGATCAACGGCCTAGAACGCGCCACGTCGCCCCGCCCCCGCCGCCCGCACGCCCCCAAGCCAGCCAAAGACGCATCTCGGCCGTTGATCTTCGATCGAACGGCCGAGATCCGCGCGCTCGCCCGCGGTCGCCGCGACAAAGCGCGGGCGTGGCGCAACGGTTAGCGCGCACGCCCGCGTTGCGGCGACGCGCGTTCGATTCGCGCGGAGCGAAAATCATCTGCGGGCGAAGGGCGCGGCAAAATTGAGCCGCGCGAACAGAAGCGAGCGGCTAGGATCGCACCACGCGGCGCGACGACAGCGCCCCACCTCCCACGCGCGCGCGCACGCCGGGCGGAAACGCGCGCGCGCACGCACGCCCGAAGCGCGATCCTAGCGCAGGCACGGGAGGATCTCAGCCGTCCGATCATCAATCGGACGGCTCTCGTTCGACGTCCACGGATCGCGCCTGAAGAGAGAGAGGGGCGGGCGGCTGACCGGCGGCAGAAGGCCTTCACCGACGTATATGGAAGCGGTTTTAGCGACGTTCTGGATGTCGCTAAACCACATTCTTCTTTTAGGAAGCCCTTAACTCTATTTAAACCCCCTTCTACCACCATTCAAGGCATCCTCTCCCACTTGCAACTACTCCACTCCTCTCCTAGCTAGTCTTAGGCACTCTTGTAATCGCCGGAGACGACGAGCCGCCGACGGAGCCTCCTCCACCGCCGTGGCTGCCTCGTCGCTCTCCACTCTCTCTCTACCTCTCTCTCTCTCTCTTTTAAGCTTTCATTTACTTTTGTTGAAGCATGTATTTAATATTGTAAACCGTGAACTATGAATGCATGCTAATGAAATTATTTTCCATTTAGTTGCCTTTTTAATTTCTGTTTAAAGTGCATGATCAAAACCAAGAGCTTTCTAACCCTAAACTCTCTCTATCTCTCGCTTTTCAAAACCGTCTCTTTCGTAAGCAAAACTCCGCCTTTTTCGTGACAACAAGTGGTAAACAAAATCCGATTTCCATGCCTCCTTGAGATCGACACTCGGACTCACCTCCGTTTACTTCTTTTAAAACCGACGTATCAAGTGCAACTATAACGACACCTCTTAACACACACGCACGAAGGCACGTCAGTTTTTGGCGCCGTTGCCAGGGAGGCAACGGATTTGTTTTATCACCTCCATTCCACCTTCATTCTCATATCGTCTAATGCCCTATTTTCCTTTTTACTTGACGGTTGTAGGAATTCGGCGCATGGACGGCGAAGCGACGCATTTCACTATGGTAGCAAGGAAGTAGGCGCCTCGAGGACCGATAGTGAGTACTCTCTCTCTCTCATTGTTTGCTTGCGTGAAAAAGCTAAAAAAAATCATAAAAACTGAAAAAAATTGGCGTGGCGAATGATTGCTTGACCCACATTCTTAACACACCACCCTACAAAAAAATGTACACTCTAATATACTGGACAAATTCTTGGAGTGTTCTTTTCTTTCTCTCTTGAGTGGTGTTTGCGAAGCCACCGTGAGTTGACCTGGGCCGCACCACTCAACCCTAAACTAACTCATCTAATAGAAGCTGCACGATCTTTAGGATGAGTACACTAGGGTTTTTAGAGCCTCTACAAAAAGGAAATCTACTTTCACTAAGTTGTGTGCAGAACTTGACGTGCCCACTGAAACTTGTTTGAAAAAATTAAGACACGTCAACCTTAAAAAGTACTTAAGTAAGGATAAACACTAAAAGACACTATATCTTAACAAATCATTGCTTGAAAATCATGTTTTGCTAGAAGCACACACTTTGAAAGTAGAACATTAAGAGGCACCACCCCAATCAATGCCTCATCACATCACCCTAAGCACAAGCACTATCCTAGCCCTTTAAAACTGAGTAGACGTGCCCTAGGCAGGACTGAGTTAAGTCTCAAAAGGTGAGGTTTTGTCTGCTAGGCACTTGGCTTTCATTCCCTTGGTAGAATCTGGTGACTAGGCTGCGGGGCAGTGTCAAACGACCGTGGTTGTGGGGTCTATGGAACCGGAGGCGCAAGCCAAAGGAAGAACCTTCCCTGCAATCCCCTCGTAATCAACCTGGCCAGATTAGCCTTGAGAAGGGAAGTCCAGTGCTTACGGACTTAATCACCCTTTGTGAGATTTCTAGGTCTCCTAAGGAATACACCATAAGGATTAGGCTTGCATGCTTGATTGAAACACATTTCTCGCATCTGTCGCCCTCCGCATCCCCTCCAGTTCTTCTCTAGTGTATGCACGGGAGGCGCTCACTGCATCCCGAATTGTGTGTTTTGGGGCAGGAATCTAGGCGACGTAATTCTGTTGAAAACATGGCTGAACCTAGGGTAGATGAGGCTGAAGATCAATCCCCACCAGATGCTATGGCTGTCGTCCAGGCTCAAATCAATGCTAACCATCGGCTTCAGCAACGACAAATCCACACCATCATGCAAGCCATACAACGGTTACAGAACCCGCAAGAACAACCACCACCTTTCAATGACATACCAGGACAACCACCACTTGATTTACCACCATTTCAGAACCAGCCAAGACCCCTCCGTGATTTCTATAACCCTTCTGCCATTAGAGTCGAGCCACACCTTAGGATCCCCGAAGGGGGAGACGATTTTGAGCTAAAACCTAATGTATTAAGTCTAATCCAGAGCCACTTTCATGGAAGCTCAAATGAAGACCCCTTTCAGCACCTAGAAGATCTCGACCGCATAGCAAGAACAGTAAAACCTAGGAACATTAGCCTTGACATTGTTCTAATCAAGATGTTCCCTTTCTCATTAAGAGACAAGGCTTCTCATTGGCTTAGAACCCTAGGTAGACCCATCACCACCTGGGAGGAACTGAGGCATGCATTTTTAAAGAAATTCTTCCCCATAGGAAAGACCAGTGCCCTCAGAAGAGCTATCACTACCTTCACACTCCAGGGTGGGGAACAATTTCATGAGGCGTGGGAAAGATTCAATGAACTTTTGAGGAAATGCCCACACCACGAAGTTCCAAGGTGGCAATTGCCCCAGATCTTCTACCACGGTCTGGATAGCAACCTACGGAACTTCGTCGATGCCTCATGTGGGGGAAACTTCCTAAACAAAGACGAGGAGAGCGCGTTTGAGCTCTTTGAGTCTATGAGCGAGAATTCGCTCAACAATGCCTCCATGAACCAGTTTAACAGATCCAGTCAACCCCGTGGTGGGATTTATGAGGTGCAAGCAAATTCTGGAATGGTTGACATGGACATTATTGCCAAAAAGTTGGATCGAGTGGAATTGGTGGACAAGAAGATTGATGAGCTTCTAAACCAGACCAGGAACCCCTTGCAGACTTTCACCCTAGCAAAAGGGGCACATAATGTTGACCTGGTCCAACCCTTCACCCAACTAAACCTGGAACAACCCCCAACCATGTTCCAAGGAGGGACCTTTGCTCCCTCGACCCTTGATTACTCCCTTCCTTCTTCATCAACATCGGCTATTCTAGAAGATGTGCAAGCCGTCCAAGGATATGAAAAACCTGACCCTTTCTCCAACACTTACAACACCGGCTGGCGTAATCACCCCAACTTTGGTTGGACAAACCAGAAACTACCGCAATTCCAAAACCAGCCCAGGCCAAACCAACAGCCACACTTGCCCCCCTATCAGCAAGGACCACCAGTTAGACCCCAATATAACCAAAATAGGGCGGCCCCTCCCCCACAAAACCAAATGGACACCCTAATAAAGATGATGGCTGACATGAACCAAAAACATCAGGAAGAAATGGCCTTGGTAAAGGGACAGTTAAGCCAACTCTTGGACTGTAAACAGCAAGGATCTCTACCTTCCCAACCACAACCAAACCCGCGAAACATAATTAACAGAGGCCCCAATTCGCAAGGGTTCCAAGGCAGCCCCGGGCAGGCTCATATGGTCCAACCGGCTCCACAAACACCTCCTGGGTTTGGCGCCTCTTCATCCTCATCTTCTCAAGGATCACCCCATGGCCTCAATGCCTCTGCGAATGCGGTGACCTTGAGAAGCGGCACCAAAACCCAGGATCCCAAATGGCCGACTCTCCCCGAGACTTTACCCGACTTAGAATAAGCACCAACCAAGGACCCAAACATGGAACCAATCCAGACACCCTATCCTGAGGCCTTGGAAACAATCAAGAGAAAAAAGAATACTGTGGAAACTGAGGAGCTGATGGAAATTTTTAAACAAGTACAGATTAATATTCCGCTTCTAGAAGCTGTCAAACACATCCCCGCTTACGCCAAGTTCTTAAAGGATGCCTGTACACCCAAGCGTAAGCCGAGACCTCAAGCACCTAGGAAGGTTGTACTCTCTGAGCAAGCCAGTTCCGTGATATCAAGCAACCTTCCACTCAAACGAACTGACCCAGGAGCACCCCTGATTTCCTGTAACATCGGGGACATGACATTTGATAGAGCGCTCCTGGACCTAGGTGCTTCTATCAACCTAATTCCCACAACCTTGTACCACCAATTTGGTTTTGGGGAGCTGGCACCAACCCCTGTCACCATCCAGCTGGCGGATAGATCAGTGAAAACCCCGAAGGGGGTTGTCGAGGACGTGATTGTACGGGTCAAGGACTTCTATTTCCCAGTCGACTTTTTGGTGCTCGACATGGAAGTCCCTGAAAAATTACAGAACGCACCCATAATCTTAGGTAGACCTTTCTTAGCCACGGCTAAAGCAAACATCGATTGCGACACGGGATGTATGGAAATCGCCTTCGGAGACAGGAAAATGCAATTAGATATCTTCCGGGCAACAAAGTCTTTTGATTGTGACTACATTGAGGAACATGATCCAGTGGAAACTTTAATCGAGGAATGCCTTACCCTCAATTCTGTCTCAGACCACCAAACCCGTAGTTCTGACTCGTCACCATCATTACCTATGGACCTCTGTAAGGCTGAGTATCATCACATGACACCATTTGAAGAAATCAATGTTGATCAACTACCGCCCTTTCCATTCCCATCGACTGTGGTCCCACCCGCACCTGAACTTAAACCATTGCCCGAGAATCTCAAGTACGTCTTCTTGGGACCTGGCCAGACCTTCCCAGTGATTATTAATTCCCATCTAACCAAGGATCAGGAACTAAGGTTGACTGCAACTCTTTCAGAACATCGGGCCGCCATTGGTTGGACCATCTCAGATCTAAGAGGAATTAGCCCCACCTATTGCACCCACAAGATTTACCTGGAAGACGGGGCCCGACCTTCCCGCCAGATGCAGAGACGGTTAAACCCTAACATGCGGGAGGTCGTTAAAAAAGAAATTATCAAGTGGCTCGACGCCGACATCATCTACCCTATCTCTGATAGCCCCTGGGTGAGCCCCACTCAAGTGGTTCCCAAGAAGGCTGGGCTCACCGTTGTCACTAATGATCATGGCGAATCCATTCCCACCCGCACCACCACCGCATGGCGGGTGTGTATTGATTATAGGAAGCTTAACGAAGCCACTAAGAAGGACCACTTCCCCTTGCCATTCATTGACCAAATCCTTGAAAGATTGGCAGGGCAGAAGTATTTTTGCTTCCTGGATGGATATTCAGGATATAACCAAGTCGCAATTGCTCCAGAAGATCAGGAAAAGACCACATTCACTTGCCCGTATGGCACGTTTGCATTCCGTCGAATGCCGTTCGGGTTATGCAACGCACCCGCAACCTTCCAGCGTTGCATGCTAGCCATTTTTTCAGAAATGGTGGGTGAATACTTGGAGGTCTTTATGGATGATTTCTCTGTATTCGGGAATTCATTCGACCATTGTTTGAGCAACTTGGAGAAAATCCTGAAACGATGTATCGAGGTTAACTTGGTGTTAAGTTGGGAAAAGAGCCATTTTATGGTTCAAGAAGGAATTGTCCTCGGACACATCGTTTCGCATAAGGGCATCGAGGTAGATCGAGCTAAGGTTGATTTAATTTCCAAACTTCCTCCACCTAGTTCGGTCCGACAGATTCGCTCTTTCCTAGGACATGTTGGCTTCTACCGAAGGTTCATCAAAGACTTTTCCAAACTTTCCAAACCCTTGACAGACCTTCTAGCCAACGACGCAACTTTCCACATGTCTCCTGATTGCACCCAGGCTTATCATACCCTCCGGGACTTAGTCTCCACCGCACCTGTACTTCAACCCCCGGACTGGTCCCAGGGTTTTGAGATTATGTGTGACGCATCAGATTTTGCCATAGGCGCTGTCCTGGGACAAAGGCAAGACAAGAAGCCCGTGGTGATCTACTACGCGAGCAAAACGTTGGACGAGGCCCAGCGTAATTATACGGTCACAGAAAAAGAGTTGCTTGCTGTAGTCTTTGGACTGGAAAAATTCCGATCATACTTGCTGGGATCCCACGTGACTATTTACACCGACCATTCAGCCATCCGGCACCTGTTGGCCAAAAAGGACGCAAAACCCAGGCTCATCAGATGGATCCTGCTTTTGCAGGAATTTGACCTGGAAATCCAAGACAAGGCCGGATCGAAAAATGTGGTGGCTGACCACCTGTCAAGACTTCATCCAGACCACATTGGACCCTCCCTACCTCTATCTGATACCTTCCCTGATGAACACATCCTAGCCGTGCAAGACAAGAAAATGCCATGGTATGCTGACTATGTCAACTACCTGGTTATAGGACAAACCCCGCACAGCTGGTCCAGACAGCAATGGGACAGGTTCTTGGCTGAGGCCAAGCACTATTTCTGGGATGATCCCATGCTGTTTCGCCTCTGTGCTGATCAGATCATCAGGAGGTGCCTCCCCGAAGACGAGGTTCAGAGTGTGCTTTCCTTTTGTCATGACCAAGCATGTGGCGGCCATTTCTCTGGCAAGAAAACAGCTGCAAAAGTTTTGCAGTCTGGATTTTATTGGCCGTCCCTATTCAAGGATGCACACATCTTTGCCAAGACTTGCTCACGATGCCAAACACTAGGGACAATGACCAAAAAAGATATGATGCCCCTTCAGCCCATTTTGATTGTCGAAATTTTCGACGTTTGGGGTATCGATTTTATGGGCCCCTTTCCACCATCCAACGGCTTCGAGTATATCTTGGTCTCGGTAGACTATGTTTCCAAATGGATTGAAGCCGTCGCCACCCGACGATGCGATCACAAGACGGTCATGGACTTTGTAAAGAAGAACATCTTTTCCCATTTTGGAATACCCAAGGCCATGATCAGTGATGGTGGAAGCCATTTTATCCATTCCCAGTTCCGTGCCCTACTTAGAAAATACGGGGTAAACCACCGCATTGCCACCCCGTATCATCCACAAACAAATGGGCAGACTGAGGTCTCAAACAGACAAATCAAGAACATTTTACAGAAGACTGTGAGACCTGACAGGAAAGACTGGTCCACACGACTTGATGATGCCCTGTGGGCATACAGGACTGCTTTTAAGACCCCGATAGGCATGTCACCTTACCGCTTGGTCTTTGGCAAAGCTTGCCATCTCCCTGTCGAATTGGAACACCGGGCTTACTGGGCTGTTAAGCAATGTAACATGGATCCCCAGTTAGCTGGTGCGCAAAGGACTCTTCAATTATCTGAGCTTGAAGAAATTCGTCGGGACGCCTTTGACAATAGTCGGCTATATAAGGAGAAAATGAAAGCCGTCCACGACCGACTCATTCATAGGAAAACCTTTGAGCCAAACCAACAAGTCTGGCTATTTGATGCACGCCTGAAACTCTTTCCAGGGAAACTTAGGTCCAAATGGACAGGACCATTTCGGGTGGTCAAGCCCTATTTCAATGGGGCAGTCGAAATCGCCTATCTTAATACCGGGCACACCTTTACAGTCAATGGTCAAAGATTGAAGCATTTCCTGGCCCAGGTACCCCCCAAGGAAAGTGTCACCCTTGTTGAGGGCTGACACCAGGCACCGCCCAGCTGGAGGCGTTAAACTCAGCGCTTCCTGGGAGGCAACCCAGTGGATTCAGACTGATCTGGTAGTTTACGTCACTCAGGTACTATCTTTTTGAACCCTTTTGCATCCATGCATCTGTCAATGAGGACATTGTCCAACTTAAGCATGGGGGGGATGGTAAACTGCATAATCCTGAGCTTAATTAATCAGTCTGAATGAATAAAAAAAAAAAAAAAATTTTAGGAAGAAAAACTTAGGCATTAGAAACTTGTCAATAGTGGGAAATAATACAAAAAGAACTTAAACACTTAGACTTTTCAGGACTTCAGGCTTAATTAGCCCTGGTGTCCATTAAAATATGGATTTAGCGGCGAACCCTTGCAACTTTAAGCTATTCTAATCCACCTAATAAATAAGGTAATAAGTATACGACTTATCAACTCACCCTCTAAATCAGGAAAACTTTGAGTCTAAGCATCTACACACATTTTTGCACAGACTCACTTCTCGGAGATTTTGACAGAAATTGGGTAGCTAATGAACTTTCTAGGGTGGTATGGCTGGCAAGTTGTCGTGGGTAACAGCCCATTGGCAGGTTGTCCAGAACCCAGCCACAGGCCATTTCTTTTTCACTGCCTCTAGGTACATTTGAGATTAGGGAAGCCACCTACGTAAAAAAAAAAAAAAAAAAAGGAAAAGAAGAAAAGAAAATAAACCACACTTCACCGCACAAGTATGGCTGGCAATTGATCGTGGGTAACAGCCCATTGGTCGGTTGTCCAGAGCCCAGCTCAATAATTGCACAAAAAAAGAAGACCAAAAACACCTAAGGAAGAAGCGGGGAAGTAGTACAAGCCGGGGAGATATACACTGGAAAATCCTTGTGTTGACCCCAAGTAAAATGAACGCAGGGAGAAAGCTACCAATCGAACAAATACACCTTCAGGCAAAAATTTATTTTCTTTTCCGGTCACCTAGAGGCGTAGAAACTCGAAGTCTGTCTCAATTACCGTTAAGTGAGTCTATCACAACATTCACACCAAGATGCTTAGCACTTAGGGTTTTGACCGAGTTTTGGGTGGGTTGGGTAGCCGTAAAAAGTTACCAACCCACACTGAATTTTAAAAATTCTAAAAAGACATATATAGATATATACGTATACATAAGTATAGTTATATATCCAAAGCAAGGATTCGGGCGATTCATATTTTGGCAGACACCCGGGCGCTGCTTAGTCTTTGTAGATTAAGATCTTCGTATAGTTCCTCTTATTAACAAGTAACGAAGTGCCTAAGCAATTACTTCTTGAATTCGCCAAAGAAATAAAGGCTAGAATAAACCTTGCTAGGGACTAGCAAGGAGTAAGCATGGGGGTATGATAACACCACGCAAGGGGGTAGTAATTAGGTTGAATATGGCCCATCTTTAGAATAAAAGGCACAACATAAAGTAGAATAGGAGCATTGCATGCATCAAGTACCAAGATTGCTTATAAACTGTATTAATGGCCATTTGTGTAAAGCATTTGTCAAAGCAGGCCTCAGATGAGCAATCGGACCGCACGGATGGATTCAGGACGACGAACGGAGTCTAACGGACTCAAAAGCGGCCAAATCCGACATCCGGAGCTCCCACAATGGGCCCAAGAAATCCTGACCGTTGATCTAGAGATCAACGGCCTAGAACGCGCCACGTCGCCCCGCCCCCGCCGCCCGCACGCCCCCAAGCCAGCCAAAGATGCATCTCGGCCGTTGATCTTCGATCGAACGGCCGAGATCCGCGCGCTCGCCCGCGGTCGCCGCGACAAAGCGCGGGCGTGGCGCAACGGTTAGCGCGCACGCCCGCGTTGCGGCGATGCGCGTTCGATTCGCGCGGAGCGAAAATCATCTGCGGGCGAAGGGCGCGGCAAAATTGAGCCGCGCGATCAGAAGCGAGCGGCTAGGATCGCGCCACGCGGCGCGACGACAGCGCCCCACCTCCCACGCGTGCGCGCACGCCGGGAGGAAACGCGCGTGCGCACGCACGCCCGAAGCGCGATCCTAGCGCAGGCGCGGGAGGATCTCAGCCGTCCGATCATCAATCGGACGGCTCTCGTTCGACGTCCACAGATCGCGCCTGAAGAGAGAGAGGGGCAGGCGGCTGACCGGCGGCAGAAGGCCTTCACCGACGTATATGGAAGCGGTTTTAGCGACGTTCTGGATGTCGCTAAAGCACATTCTTCTTTTAGGAAGCCCTTAACTCTATTTAAACCCCCTTCTACCACCATTCAAGGCATCCTCTCCCACTTGCAACTACTCCACTCCTCTCCTAGCTAGTCTTAGGCACTCTTGTAATCTCCGGAGACGACGAGCCGCCGACGGAGCCTCCTCCACCGCCGTGGCTGCCTCGTCGCTCTCCACTCTCTCTCTACCTCTCTCTCTCTCTTTTAAGCTTTCATTTACTTTTGTTGAAGCATGTATTTAATATTGTAAACCGTGAACTATGAATGCATGTTAATGAAATTATTTTCCATTTAGTTGCCTTTTTAATTTCTGTTTAAAGTGCATGATCAAAACCAAGAGCTTTCTAACCCTAAACTCTCTCTATCTCTCGCTTTTCAAAACCGTCTCTTTCGCAAGCAAAACTCTGCCTTTTTCGTGACAACAAGTGGTAAACAAAATCCGATTTCCACGCCTCCTTGAGATCGACACTCGGACTCACCTCCGTTTACTTCTTTTAAAACCGACGTATCAAGTGCAACTATAACGACACCTCTTAACACACACGCACGAAGGCACGTCATACCCATACTTTAGTATCGGTACCAAGTAGCTGTTGGCTCAAAACTGAACGACTAGAAAATTAATTTTTGCTATATGAACGTTGGGATTTAAACCCCAACGTCTAGTAGACAATCCACTAAGGTCCTAACTCTATAAATAAACCCTTGGACCCTTAGTTTGCATATAGGAAAAGAGAAGAAAAATTTCTAGAGCTATATTTCAAATTTCCACCATATTTTCAAGAGAGAAAGAAGAAGCTTGCTATTCACTCTCTCTACATTCTTACAAGCTCAACAATGTGTTTTTCTCACGCATCTACAAAGCGATTCACATCCATCCTAAGCTCTCAAATCGGCAATATTATTTTAATTATTGTTGAGAGGCGTAGGAGTTCATGTTGTAAGAGTTCTCTTTCTTACACCAATTCTTATTTATATTTTGAGCTTGTTGCTCGTTGGGTTCTAACAAACCCGTTATTGTACTTGGGTTGAGGTAACCCATTAATTACCTCGGTTAGTAAATTGATTTCCTCAAGGTTGAGGGAATCGGGTTAAAAACCCTAAGCTAGGAGGCTTAGGTAGTGGAGTACCCAAGGGAGGGGAACCGCTATACATATTGTGCCTATTTCTGTGGTTTGATTGATTGTGCAAATTATCTTGTTATTACTAATATCGTTCTTGAGTGTTTGTGTGCATAGCAATATATATCCTATCTTTAGATCCTATCAAATGTTGCTGCACCCCATCTTTCTTCCACATCCCAAGTCCCTCCTGCTCAAGTACATTTACTCACTCGGGATGTATCTTCTCCATCTTCGTACGATCCTGCATATCAAGAACCTGTGAATAATCTGGATCTGGTACTTTATGATCAGAGTTAGGCACCCTATGATGATTTTAGTGTGTACTTCCTTGATGAGTATACGTCTCAGACGTCTTCGGCCTACGAAGATGCCAATGCTATACAAGGTTATGGGCGTAGTGAGCCGTACTCAGAGACGTATAACCATGGTTGGAGCCAGCATCCAAATTTTTCCTGATCTGGTAATTCACAGAGACCAAATCAAGATCCACACCGCCAGACCAAGCAATACGGGAATGCGCAAAACACATACCCTAGATAGCAGCCATTCCCATCTCAACAATAGTCTTGCTCGATTTATCAGCTGCTGCACCAAGCTGCCAATAACCCTCCAAAGCGAGCCAACCCTTTGGAGGCTCTTAAAGAGGAATTGCAAGAATCCATGCGAAAATCAACTCATGATATCTTGAAAATCATGAAAGTCATGGCTGATTAGATTTAGAGTATATAGAACACATAGAATTAGCTGTTGCAGGAACATAGATCGTAGGGAACCTTGCCCTCCCAACCTGTCCTAAATTTGAGGTATGTGTAGAACTAAGGCACCCCACCTAGGTTCCAGGCATCGCAGGGACAATTGCATGTTATATTACAGACACCTCCTACACCACTTGGTTATGCGCAAGGTCAGCCAGCTTTGCTGCCAAACCTTGCCTATTCTGCCTCGTTCGCTCCTCTGTCACCTCATGGACAGTATGCTGATGCGAAGTCTGTCACATTACGATGTGGGAAGACCACACAAGGCCCACCATTTAGGCAAGTGGGTCATGATTCTTCTTACCCCCTATAGTAGGATGACTTGTCTTCTTATTCTCAGGAGCCACCTAACATAAACAAGGGCAAAAGATCTATTAACCCTACGATTCTCATCACTTCTAATGAAGCTCTAATGCAGGATTTAGCGAAGAAAAAGGTCACACAGAATTATGATGACCTGAAGACCATGTTTGATAAGACCCGTGCCATCAAAACACTTTAAGACATCTGGGAGTTGGTCTAGATGTGTGGAAATCAATTTTTGTGTGTGTACGGCCTCTAGTCTGCGCGCGTGCCGCACGTAGACTGAGCTCCGCCGCTTTCTCTCTCTTTCTCTTCCCCTCGCCGAACTGCAGAACTTTTCCCCCTCACGCCTACATATACCCCCTCCTCTCCCTCACGCCACCCCACTCCCATCCACCTCCTTTCTCCAGCAAGAGCGAGAGAGGCGAGTGCAGCCAAGTGTAGCGGGGAAAAGGCAGAGCAGCAAGAGAAGGGAAGAGAGGAGAGCACGCGCGAGCGAAGAGAGAGCTCTCCGGAAGTGCTTACAGCCGATCGGGCGTGCGCACGGTGGAGGGGTGTGCCGGGGAGATTTCCCCCGACGCTGCTGCAGCCAGAGCAGCGGATGAGCGAGCACGGCGCGGCCGCACGCAGCAGGAAGAAGACGAAGGAGCTTCTAATTCTGTGATTTTTCCCAGAATCCAATGTCTGGACCTACATTCAGACGACGCGGATGACGTTTGGAGGAAGCTCCAGACGACTGAGAGGTACATCCTGTGCCCTATGCTTCCTTCGTGGATACGGCCATGCAGGCCGTTCCACCGAGGCTCTGATATGTGCCATGTTAAGGAGATTACATTGCGCGTGTAGGATTTGTTTCGGGAAGGCACGGGGACACGCCCTCCCACGTGGTTCAGACGTCTGGGCAAGGTACTAGACGGCGGAGAGCGTCTCCAAACGTCTGGAGAGGTGGTCGGACGTCTGGAACTAGGTCCAGACGGTTCAGCAGGATCCCTGGACATCTGAGGAGCAGCGCAAAGCAAGGTCGTCTCGAGAAGTGAACCCACTAGCTGGAAAATAACCAATTCACATGCTTGTAACTAGAGTAACCACCACAACATACCTTTTGACATCTGTTCTAGGGTTCTTCCATTGAATGTCGGTTAGAATTGACATCTTTCCTCTTTTGTGTTCGCATCTCCTTGTAGGAGATGCCTCAACGAGGAGGCAGCGAGGTGAGCCGCAGACGCGGCTGAGGACGAGGTCGGAGGGGTGGGCGCACTGAGCCCGACGCCTCAGTGGACCAGCCACCACTCCCGGGCATTCAGGCCCAGGACCTCGCCCAGCTGGTACGGGAGATAGTACAGAGCGAAGCTAGCCGCCCTAGGGTTGGGACCCAGGATTAGGACTGGCCACTTTGTACCCACCCTTTGGCACTCGCGTACACAGTACCGGGGAGAGCCACTAGTGTAAGGAGAGAGCTAGCCACCCCATGGGGCCCAGGGTTCAGCTTGCCGTCCTACACCGACTTTTTAGGCCCACTGGGCAAACCAGGGTAGTCAGGAGAGGGTGCGCGGACTGTGGAGGAGCGAGACCCCTATTTGGTTCTTAGGGGCTAGACCCCTATTACTGAGAGGGCTATGCCCTATACTGGTTCCGTGCTGTGCTTTGGGCGCACCCATTAACGGAAACGACTGACCGCGTGCCAGTACAGGGTAGCTACCCGTGCGTTTATCATGCGTGCCGTAGTCACTGTTACATCTGTCAGTGACTTTGGGGTGGTTGACTGAGTGTAGGACCACCACGGGGGACTCTCCCGGCTAGGAGAGCACCATGTGCTACTTCTACTCTTCGAAAAAAAACTGCAATCAAGATCGTTCACACGAGGAACACTCGAGATCAAGAAAAAGACCTGATAAATAAACCAAGTGATGAAAGAAAGAATAATTAGTTAAATAAAGAAAGAAATTGAAGACAATAGCTACCTGTCCACTTTTACTGTTTTTAGTTAGCTGGCTGCCACTCTACTCAGCGTTCGCTGATTTCGTTACTGGTAACCTTTTTCAGGTCCAGGTGTTAAGCAGCTAAAGCCTACGGCTGCAGAGGGTGCTGGGCCCAGTAGAGCCCAGTAGTTGTACTTTTCTTGTTGTACCCGTTCCCTTGTAGTGAGTATTTTGTTGCACTTCTGTACTCTTTAATTATAAACTTATATTCCTGTACCTATTTAATTTCTCTATTGTTGTGGTAGTGTATATTGTAGTAGTTTATTTCTTTACTGCTGTACTTTTGTTAGTGTTATTTTCTTGCATGATGAATGTGGTTTATTTTTACTGCTTTTTGGTTACTTGCTCGTTGGACGACTGGGTCTTGGGATCAGTCGAGTCGGTCCGGTCTCGTGTCCTGTAGGGATCCGAGAACCAGATCGTAACAATGTTCAAGGAGGTTCATATTCAAGCCCCGCTCCTCAACGCAATTGATCACATCCCTATTGTCACTAGGTTCTTTAAGGCCTACTACACCCCAAAGCAACAACAGAAAATAGGATGATAGGTAGTACTATCAAAGAAGGCTAGCACTGTTATTCTAGCCGACTTGCTGTTGAAAAAGAAAGTCCCTGGCACCCCACTCATTTCTTGCTTTTTGTAGGATTCTCCATTTAACAAGGCCCTTTCAGACTTGGGTTCGTCCATCAACCTAACTCCCACCGTAGTATTTGATCGATTTCGATTTGGGCAGTTGAAACCCACCTCAATTACCATTCAGTTGGCCGATAGATTGGTAAAAACACTAAGGGGGATGGTTGAGAATGTTATTATAAAAGTCCGTGGATTCTGCTTTTCGATAGACTTCTTCGTTCTTGATATGGAGGTTCCTCCTAATCTCTATGATGCATCGTTTTTGGTAACAGCCTGTGCAAACATCGACTGTGCATCCGGGTATATGGACGGGTGTATGGAGATAGCCCTAGGGAATGAATGACTTAGACTAGATATATTCAGGGCATTAAGGAACTTTTATTATGATCTAATCGAGGTGGACGATGAAGATGAGGACTCAGCATTTTGTGGCAACATTGGGCTTCTATGTAATGACCCAATGTTGCACTCATCTTCACTATCAAGGTTTTTAGATCTTGATCCACATGGGGCTAAGGCCACAGATTTGCACATTTAATGTGTCAAATCCTCAACACAGTTAATTAAGTTATTTAGACTTAATTAATTACATGAGAAAGTAACTTTGGTTAATTCGAATTAATGTCGTGAGTGTAGTATAGGGTCAAGTTAACCTAACATTTTAAATTTTTATTTCTTTTTAACTGGTTGAGTCCAGGTTGTTCACTGGGAGGCATAATAGTAAGCTTAATTCACCATTAATTCCTAAGCATAAATTACTAACTACTTAATCAATCAAATTATAATTAAAATACTTTAAATACATGAATCTTGCATAAGAAATGTTCAAATAAAACATGCAACATTCCATTAAGAAAGAACATAGTTACACATGTAATTTGTCATTAAGAATCAAGTAAACATGTTTATTACATCAAGTATTTCTAATCACAAGAGATTAAGGCAAGAAAATGCTATACAAGTGAGTACAAATGACTTATTACATCAATTAAGCTCAAAATAGCAAGAGGAGACATGTTATAGCAATAAAAGCACAAATCAGACGTCTAAAAATATTATTGGTCATTTTAAAAAAAAAGTAGAAATTAGAAGTCTGATTACAATAAGAGATGTCTGATTCTCTCTTTATTTTCACTCTTAACCTTTCAGCCATTTCTTTCTTTTCTCTCTTGTTCTTCATCCCTTCTCTTCCTCTTTGCTTTTTACTCTATTGTCGCTCTCTTTCTTTTATCTTTTCCTTGAGCTCTCTTTTCTGACAAAAATTAGATTTTTAATGGGCGGCCCAAGCTCATTCGGGGATACATAGCACCCAATATGGGTGGGACCAAACCCTACTTGAGCTCGGGCCTAGTTCTTTATTTGTGGATTTTTCTCAATTTATAGCATGCACAGTTTCCAACCTCCCAGGCCCACTGGCCCACTCGGGGCCCACGCACATGCCCACATGCGCACACACACACCCATGCGCACGCACGTGTAACACACGCACCCGTGCCCAATGCTCGTTTCATTTCGCGCCCTACATTGATGACCGAAGCTTCTAGTGCAAAAAATCGTATTATACCAATGCGCATGGCTACATCTTTCCGAGGTGGGACTTAGTTTCCCAAGTTCTGTCCGATATCGGCCAGACTTCGGCTGATGATTCCGGCCACCTTAGTGACTCAATCCGATCGAGGAAAGGCTTGATCGAAAGTCCTTTGGATGCTCTATTAGGATGCAGCACCAATTTGGTGCTCGGAACAGATCTGGCCCTTCGATTTGAAGGGTGAAAGTCAAAGGTTCGCACGGCTATTAGGCCTGCAGAAGATGAATTTCAGGTCATTTGACCTAAGGGAGAGCTTTGACCTTCTATTGAGTGTCTGAGACGATTTCAGGAAAAGATTCCATGTCTAATGGTTAAGAAGGAGAGCTTCAAAAAGCTTCAAAAACAGAGAAAAACTTCTGATCCTCGTTCAGGAGTTTCAGAGCTCCATTTTGAGCTCTGAACAGCTCAACAGAGAGCAAACAGACTTTGGAACATAATCAAACAACCTCTGCAGGTTGTTATGATTCGACTTGGCTGATTTTGGCGTTCAAATCTCGTCAGAATCTTAAAAACATAGTAATGGCTTTAAACAAACCCATACTATTTAGTGACTTGAATCGCCTTAATTTCTCAATAAAACACAATCCAACCAACTCTAAAATATCCCAGATCATCTCAGAGGCTAAGTTAAATCATCAAATCAGAATTTAAGACTTCAATTCTTCAATTTCAGATCAGAGTTGACCAAATCAACCATAAGGTTGACTTACTGTTCCAGACTTTCTCAGGTCCAATTAAGGATATAGATCAACTCAATTCTACCCCAGGAAGTTATTGCATAGCTTAAAACCATGTTTTGAGCTCATCTAATGTGATCTCAGGCATCGCCCCCTGGGACCAAAATGACTTGAGTTTAGTGGAACACTCTAAGGAGTTTCAAAACAATTAGATATCATGAATGAGTTCTATAGGTTCTACTTCTGCTTTTGGACCTCAATTCGAGGTTTTAAACATAATGGAACTACTTCTCCAACTCTGCCGGAGTTGGAGAAGACAGAGGTGAAATTGAACTGGAGGGGGGGTGAATAGTGAAATTATATAATATTGTAATACAAAAAATTCAATCACAAAAGGTGGCACCAGATTTTTAGGTGGAAACCAAAGATGGGTGAAAACCACCACCTAAGCCAATCCCTTGACTTAGGATTTTCGATCACAAGGTGATTAATCCACTAACCACACTACTTAAACAAGGGTAGTGTACCTCAATTACAAATCCCACTTTCGATCCCTAAACAGAGGTTTCTCCCTTCAAAATGAAGAGATGGGGACCTGACAGGTCAGATCCCAAAGTACAAAAATAAGAAGTAAAACAACACCTATAAAGCACCCCAATACTTTAATTACCTTCTTATCTACTAAGCATAGAAAGAACTCCTTGAGAATTTACAGAACGGAGTGAGCCGAGAGTATGGATTTGCCCTTTGATCAGAGTGTTGGCACAGCACAAGGGCAAGATGAAGCTTAGAGTAGTGAGCAAGTGATTTTTATAAGAGAATTGAATCTCAAGGGGTGTATCTTGCCTAAGAAGTGTTGTAGTCTATTTATAGGCAAGTTTGGAACCTTCAAGAACACTTGGGAGAGTTCTCCTAGCCGTTGGAGACAAATCCCAAGAGATTGAGACAAAATCCATCACAAATCAGGGTAATGATGAGTCTGACAGCAATATCAGACGTCTAATTTTAGGATCAAACGTCTTATAGGACATCTGATTATAATTTTGGTCGTCTAATACTGTAGACCATCCTGAACTGACTTCATTGGATCGAAAGAAGGACGTCTGATATTTTCACATAAGAAGTCTTATTAAGTTATTGGACGTTTAAGAAAGGGTGAATTCATTCCTGTTTTGATCAGATCCAAACAGGGTTCTAGATTTAAAGAATCAGATGTCGTCATGGACGTCTGAAGGAATCACCAGACATCTGGAAACTAAAAAAAGACTTCGCTACGATTTCTCACAAAAGATCTTATGTTCGTAATGAGATACACACAGAAATACATGGGCAACGGTCCAAAGGTAGACGTCTGGAAGCATGTCGAGACATCTAAAAATACATTTTTGCCCGTTATCTGTAGAACGAAGATAGGTGCTTAGTCTAACGGTTAGTCTGAGGACGTCCAGGTAAAGCATTAGACGTCTGGATGAGGTTATGGACGTCTGATAGAGGAGTGCTTCGACTGATGTTTATGAAGACACACACTAAAGGCAGAACTATAGGAAGTTAGGCGTCTGAGACACTTGTCAGACATCTTAAAATGGAAAATCAGATGTCTGACAATTGTTCTAGATGTCTGATAAGAGTCTTAGTGTTAGGCTTTTGTTTCTAATTTATCCTAAGTGTAGAGAGCCTAAGTTAGCTATTTATAGGTTATGTTTGGGAGCTCTTTACAACATTTCTAGACACAAATAAAATGAAAATTACAACCTTTGAAAGTTTACATGAAAAAGCCTATGACCTAATGCTTATGCTACTTGTCTCCATGCTTTTAATCTCCCATCTTAGAAAACTTTATGAAACCTGCAATTATGTTATTACAGAGAGAAATAATATGCTACGCTTATTTTTTATTTCATTTTATTCATTTTGTAAAATCATCAAAATATTATATATGAGTAGTTGAACTAACAAGAGGTCGACAACGAACTCCAAGCATTAAATCCTAATTTTGACCATAGAATCTTGTTTCTTATGCTCTAAATATATAGTCAGGAGCTCATTAGAGCTTATCAAGGGCTGATGCTCAAGATCGTCTCGCCGAAGCTCGCTAGAGCTCCGATGAGCCCAGAAATTAGTTTCAGAGTTCAAAACCTTAAGAAACTGATCATTAAAGGTCTCAAGAACTTCTTGAGGTCACAAGGAACCTCAGGAGCTCATTAATTAAAGCAATTAGAGATCAATTCACAAGTTAAGCATCAAATTCAAAAAAGATGTAATTTGAGTTTGCTAGAACTCATATCACATCCTCTCACTCAATTGAGTGAGAAGTGTTCCGTAGTGTTCGGAGATGATCTATAGGTGATCAATTAGGCATTTTAACTCTCTTGAGCTCGCCTTGGATAGTGAGCTCAAGAGTTGAAACGTAATTAGGTGTTTACAGTATAGGTGATCATTAGTTACATTGGAGTGAAGATCATGGCCTTTAGAGTGTGAATAAATTACAGAGGGCCCTAATGAGTGTGTTCTAAGCTCGAAGGCCTCCACTACAGACAACAGAGGTCGCCGGTGAATGTGGAAGTGATCTAGGAAATTTAGCCGCTAAAAGTGAGGAAAAAGAAATGTAGGTACTCAGAAAGGTGAATAGAAGTCCGTCGAAGCCGGATTTGGCTTCGCCGAAGCCGGAGGATAACCTACTATAACTAAGCTAAACTAACCTAATTCTACCTAATTACCTAGCTAAATCTACTCCTAAGAGTTAGCTCTAGTTACCTGACGAAGGAGGTAGGGGATCTCCATCGATGGCTCATAACGAAGGATGAAATTAGAGGGTTGAAGATAAAGCTCCGGCGAGAAATTGAAAGCAGAGATAAAGAGGAAGTGACTCTCCTTGGCCCTGTTATAGCATTCCGAAGAGGAAGAGGGGGTGAGTGAGGCGAGTCCCTCGCGCGGAGGAGCTCCGATAGGGTGGAGAAGAAGGAAAGGGGCTCGACCTTTGAAAGCGGAGGGGTCGAGGGTTATTTATAGGGTTTGACAATGGCTAAGGGGCTTGAATTCGGATGGGTTTGCGTCTAGGTGCAGCTTAACCTCTGGCATCATCTCCGACGTCGGTGAGGTTAAGGCCATGACCTAAGTAGGATTATAGAGTCATCCAGACCGTGGGATGGAGAGATGGCGGTGAGCGCAAGCTCTACGAGCTTGGCGAGGATGTTCTGACAGAGGATGAACGGTGATAGTGAGGTGTACACGCCGCCAATCGTGAGTCATTCAAGCAGCTGAAGAAGAAATGAAGAAGAAGACGGTGTACACAAGGACCTATGTGCAAGGAAAGCTAAGGGACTTAGATGAAAGGAAAAGGACTCGATTGTAATAAATTATAGGGACCAAAAATGCAAATAGAGACTTTTAAGGTTAATTTAAATTATTTTAGTTTCTAACATTTTATATATATTTATAAATTAGCTAAATATTATATTAAAGCCATGTATTCACATTTTTGACCCATTTATTTATATTTATTAAATTTATTTACTTAAGTTATAAAAGACTTAGGTCTTAAGTTACACTTTAAGTTAAATAAAGTATTATTTAGTTAACTAATTAATAATATTTAGAGCCCATTTTTTAATCAAGTTATTAATAATATTAATTGATCGATAATTAGGAATTTTTAACTTATTTTTAAGTCCTTTAATGGTTTGCCCCTTATTACATAATTAACCCCTATATATGCGTATTCCTAGCTAATTAACTAGGGAAACTAGTTAATTAAGGGTAATTAGAATCCATGATGAGCCTCTCATCAACATTTCATCCCACGGATCTAATTTCCTGGTGTGCTCATCTGATCAAGACACCTCAGATTATGATTCTCCTGATCCATCATGTCCTGATTTGCCCCTGCTAATGCAAGATGGCTTGATTGCGACAGATGATTTTCCCGTTAACGTAGTTGTAATCAACCTCCTCACAGGTATGGAATCAGTGGGAAATCACATGTATCAAAATTATTAGATTTTCTCTATTGATTCTTCTCCTCACATCCATGACTATATATTTTTTTTTAACTAAAAGAAAAGCTATCGTGTTACGATAGCAATCCGGGAGGGCATTCTATTGATAAGGAGGTAAATAAAAAATTACAAGTCAGATCCCCATCTATGTATGAGGGATCAGCACTCATTTACAATTTGCTCACAGCATATTGGTCTCTCCTGAAATAACCTCTCATTTCTTGCCCTCCACACGCACCAAAGTATTGCAGCCATGCACAGGTGTGGCCTCTCCAAAATTAAAAAATTGTGCCACAGTGAATCCCATGGGGGGCAAATCCTCCATATTACATCGGTAATCAAGCAAGAAGAAAAAATGTGGCTAAGACTATCAGTGTGCATTCCACATAAGTGGCATTCATGAAGAGCAGCTCCCATCCTTTTGTGCCTTAGATCCCCTATTATCAAGCCCGCCCTTCTGCAATGCCAAAGAAAAATTTGTACCTTGAGGGGGATCTTCAAGAGCCAGATTTTTTTATCAATGTTATCATAACCCCAACCTCTACCGTCATCCATAATCTTCCATAAGCATGCTAGACTATATATATTCCATCCCAAAGATAGCTATGTTCCACGCCAGGTCTGGGTTTGAATCTTTCCAGGTCTGAAATCATGTTCAATCTTTCTTCCCATAGCCAGGTGCCCTCCCTGATGGACTCAGCTTCATTCAATTGCCAACAGGCCCTTGATTCAGACCAATAGCAGTTCACAGCACCTATTTTGTCCCTTGCTGCAGCAAATACCCTCGGGTAGGATTCCTTTAAAGGGCCCAGTGGGGACCATTGTTCATACTAGAAATCAAATGTCCTGCCATCTCCTAGAGTAGGCTACAGCAGATGCCAATTACATTTCAGAGCTTGAATCACAAACTGCCAGAAAGGTGATGGTCTGGTAGGATATAACCTCTTTAAAGCATTGTTGGGCTAACCGTAGCTATCTTTAATTAGCTTGATCCATGGCTTCTCTTCCCCTTTCAAAACTTTTATAGCCCATTTGATCAATAAGGCCTCATTAAATTCTTTCAAAGCTTTGATTCCCAATCCACCACTTTCCTTAGGTCGGCAGATTTGCTCCCACTTCAAAGGCTACATAAATCTACCTTCATGCTTGGCACCTTTCCAGAAGAACCTCTTTCGTAGTAAATCCATGCGCTTCCAGATAGACTTCGGAGCTTTGAAGAGGAAGTAGAAAACGGGGATCGAGGTAATAACAGAGTTCAGTAAGATGAGTCTGCCACCCTTAGATAAGAACCTGCTATTCCATCCTTCCAACCTGATTGAAATTTTATCAAAAAGATTATTCCAGTCGCATTTTTTCATTTTTGAACATCTTAGGGGCAGCCCCAAGTATCTGATGGGAAGGTTGGTGCGTGGAGTCCCCAAAATATCTGAAGGAGCTTCTTGTTCTTGCTCATTCAGACTAAAGCATACTAGATTGGACTTCTCCCTATTTAATTTCAGACCTGAAATGTCACCAAAGATTTAACCATATGACCAAGTGCACGGGCTTCACCCTCTGACCCTTCCATGAAAAAGACCATATCATCCGTATACTGGAGAATAGGAGCTATGGCTCTCCTGTTAGAAAGAGAGTATCCTCTAATGATACCCACCTCAGAAAGCTTGCAAGCATATCTCGCCAGACCATCAACAGCAAGGTTAAAAACTAAAGGGGCCAAGGGACATCCTTGCCTCACACCGCACTACAGTTGAATCCAGGCCCCACAAGGCTTCCCATTGATCAAGGGAGTGAAAGAAGTAGTAGTGATGCACCTTTTCATCCATTTAATCCAAAGAGGGGGAAATCCTCTTCTCTTGAAGACCTCCCACAAATAGGGCCACAAAATAGAATCATAGGCCTTACGAAAATCAACTTTCCACATAATGGCTTTACATTTCCTTTTTTGCCAGCTACACACCATCTCCTGGGCCATGATGAAAGACTCTTGTAAGGATCTGTTAGGGAGGAATGTAGATTAGACTGGATGAATCAAATCCTACAGGATGGGTGGTAGCCTATTTGCCAAGATTTTTCTCAGCACCAAATAAATGGAGTTCAAGAGAGCTATAGGTTTGAAATCCTAGAATTTCTCTACACCTTGTGTCTTTGGCAGCAAGAAAAGAAAAGATCTGTTGATCTTATCAAAGCCAGAGTTGCCCCCCTCAAATTTCCTAATAACATCCATCACTTCTTCACCAACCACACCCCACATCTCTTTCTTGAACAAAACTTGGATACCATTAGGACTAGGAGAACCTTCATTATTTAAGTCTTTAATGGCAACCATTATTTCTTTCTCAGTGATGGTTGCTGTCAAACTAGATACTTGTACCCGAGAGATTTTAGGTGAGTCACTCGTCGCCATTCTCCATTAACCTCTCCCTGCTGCCCGTGACAAGTCTCTAAAATACTTGATGGCCTCAGCTTTAATATCTGGCATAGATGAGATTCTCCGACTGTCCTTGAGTATGGATGAAATTAAGTTGATCCATCTACAAGAGCTGGCAGCCAAGTGAAAGAATTTGGTATTGGCGTCCCCCTCTTTAAGCCAAAGTTGTCTAGAACGTTCCCTCCAATCCATCTCCAATTTTAAATCTTCCTCAGCCGCCACATCCTGCCACATTCTTCTAGTTCTGAGCTCCTGGTCAGTTAAAGGGGTAGTTGCTTCTTTTGCATCAAGGCCTTGGATTTCCAACAATGCCTCATTGTGCCTTTGATGTCTCACAATAGACATTGCAGCCCCGTATTCCTAGCATTGTTCACATAGCAGTCAACTTGGATGCAAGCTTGATAGTGGCCGATCCATCTACACATTTGGCCCTCCACCAACCTTCAAGCATCTCACGGAATCCCGATTCTCTCAACCAAGATTTTTTAAATTTGAAATAAGAGCCAGCAAGCACTTGTTCCCCACTATCCCAAACCAAGGGCGTGTGATCAGAAAAGGGACGTTCCAGCCCACACAGAGGATAACTGAAACATATCCAGTAGCCCATCATTACCAAAGAATCTATCAATTTTTGACATGAGGCCATGATATAAACACATTTATTGAGGGTAAAATTCCTATTCATGCATGTTCCTAGGCTTAGATTTGCATTTCATGTTATAAATATTGCATAACATGCATCATTCTGCATTTAGAGTAGTTGTATATAATTTAGGTTAATTGCGTCCTTTTTGTGGTTAGGAGAGAAGGATATTTATTTCGAATCATCGTATTGACGATCCGACTATACGGATCTAATCAAGATGACGATTGGAGTCCAACTCCTCTGAAATCACCTCGATCGGAGTCCTATAGCACCATATGCAGTCCGAAGAAGATCAACGGCCAAGGGATTAGGAGACATAATTCAGAGCTTCAAATGACAAATCTGACCATGCGGATAGATTTGGGTCGACGATCACAGCTTAACGGCATGAAAATCGACTCAATCCGACCTCTGTAGCAGCCCCTACAACAAAAAGAAGATGGACGACCCAGATTGAGCCACATGGCGCAACCCAGGCTGCCCAGCGCATGCATGCGCCACCGCACGCACGCAGCAGTGTGGGTACGCGCACATGCACGGAGGCGCGCATGCCCATAGCACAGTGCCAGCGCGTGGGTGCGCGCACGCGACAAAGGCGAGGGAGCGCAGTGCCAGCTATGCATGAGATGGACCTACAGCGACGCTTACAGCCATCGCTAATTCATTGCATACTAGCAAAGACAACTGTGGGCACCAGCGGACATGAGCTGCCTACAACGACGTGTCCAGCGACGGCCTGGATGTCACTAATGGTCTCATACCTATTTTTTGACTCTTCTCCATTATAAAAAGACCTACACCCCCTCCCTTCTAAGCCATCTCTACCTACTCTACTCCCACCTACTCCCAAGCTCTAGCAAGCCTACCAACGCTCTGTTAGAGCTTGCTCTCAAGCTCCCAAGGCGCCTATTAGTCTAGTGAACCTCTGCCCCACCAAATACTCCAACTTCCCATTCCCCTTCATAGGTCACCTTAGAGCCATCCTCCCACTTCCATTCCGGTAGCAGATCATCTTCGTCTTCTCACCTCCATTTCGGAGCCATTCCAAAGCTTTCCTCAACTCGACGTCCTCCTGCACCTCACCTCCGTCATCCCGCTCCTCACCTCCTTCGTCCAAGCTTCCACCAGGCGCCATTGTCTCACCAAACAACCGATTTAGGTGATTTCCTCTCACCCCCCTCTCTTTTTATGCTTTCATAGTTAATTGTAATAGACATTAATGCAATACATCACATTTGATTCCATCTCTATCTTGTGATTGCTTGTCTTTTATTTCAAAAACACAAAAAAAAAATAAAACCCTAAAACTCCAAAAAGAAACAAATCAAAGTGCGGTTTTCACTTAAAGTAAACGTCGCCTCCCTGTGTTTGACCCGGGACTCCCTTGGAGTTTCAGTATAAATTTTATCTGATCAACGTGTTTTGCAACTACGATGACAGGTTACTTGTAACCCCGATTTCTAACATGCGAAACTCATGCGACCAGGCCACTACCATTTCTCTAGGTGAATTCAGTTCCAGAGGAGGGATATTCACTCAAGCCTAGTGTCTGAACCATCAGTTGGAACCCAGTGGATGCACTATCCACCATGCCATTCGGTCTGTCCCTTCCCGTTAGGACACAATTAAAGTCTCCTCCCATACCCATGCAGCCCCATTCACAAAACCAGCAGCTTCACTCCAATCTTCCCACATCTCCTGCCTTGTATAGGCATCACAAGGGCCGTAAAATCCTGTAATGTAGAGGTCACTCCCCCCATGAATCCTTTCAAATTTACAAGTCAGCATATGTCTAGCTATAGAGACCTGCAACATTTGCAGAACATTTTTCCTCCACCACATAACAATACCCCCAGACCTACCGTGTGAATTAAGCATCACACCACCAACCTTCATATCAGTCCAAGCCTTATCTTCCTCACTTTCTATGTGCGTCTCTTGAATAATGGCACAATCTATCTCCCATTCTCTCATATATCTCAAAAGGGAAGCCCTCCGGATTTTGTCGCGCAACCCACACACGTTCCAAGAGAGAATCCTCATTAAGTTTCTTGGGTGCCCCCTGACGTGTCGTTGTGCGTGTGTGTTAAGGAGTGTCGTTATAGTCGCACTTGCAACATCGGTTTTAAAATAATTAAACGGAGGTGAGTCCGAGTGTCGGTCTCAGGGAGGCGTGGAAATCAGATTTTTGCTTATCACTTGTTGTCACGGAAAGTGCAGAGTTTTGCTTGCGAAAGATGCGATTTTGAAAAGCGAGAGAGAGAGATAGAGAGAGAGAGAGAAGGTTTAGGGTTAGAAAGCTCTTTGTTTTGATCATGCAACTTGAACAGAAATTAAAATGGCAATTGAATGGAAAATAACTTCATTAAACATGCACTTGTAGTTCATGACTTACAACATTAAATACATGCTTCAAAAAAAGTAATAAAAAGCTTAAAAGAGAGAGTGTGTGTGTGTGTGTGTGTGGAGAGCGACGAGGCAGCCACGGTGGTGGAGGAGGCTCCGTCGGAGGCTCGTCATCTCCGACGATTACAAGAGTGCTTAAAGCTAGCTAAGAGAGGGGTGGAGTAGTTGCAAGGGGGAATGGATGCCTTGAATGATGGTTGGAGGGGGTTTAAATAGAGTTAAGGGCTTCCTAAAAGAAGAAGGGGCTTTAGCGACATCCAGAGCGTCACTAAAACCACCCCCAAAAACGTCGGTGAAGCCCTCCAGCCGCTGGTCAGCCACCCGCCTCGTTTCTTCTCTTCATGCGATCCGCGGCCGCTGAACGAGAACCGTCCGATCAAGGATCGGACGGTTGAGAGTCCTCCTCGGCTGCGCTGGGATCGCGCCTCGGGCATGCGTGGATGCTCGTGAGCTGCGGTCGCGCCACGTGGCAAGATCCCGGCCACCCGCTGCTGATCGGGCGGCCCAATTTCTCCGCGCCCGTCTCCCGTCTTCAATTCCCACTCCATGCGGCTCGAACCCGCGTCGCGTGGGTGCGGGCGTGCGCGCTAACCGTTGCGCCACGCCCGCGCTTTGTCGCGACGACCGCGGGCGGGCGCACGAGTCTCGGCTGTTCGATCGAAGATCGACAGTGGAGATTTGATCTCGGCTGGCTGAAGGCGTGGCGCACGGTGGGGCGGGGCTAACATGGCACAATCTGGGCCGTTGATCTCCAGATCAACGGTCAGAACTTCTTGGGCCCATTATAGGAGCTCCGGATGTCGGATTTGGCCGATCTTGAGTCCGTTGGACTCCGTTCGTCGTTCGGAATCCATCCGTACGATCTGATTGCTCATCTGAGGCCTGCTTTGACAAATGCTTACACAAATGGCCATTAATACAGTTTATGAGCAATCTTGGTACATGATGCATGCAATGCTCCTATTCTACTTATGTTGTGCCTTTTATTCTAAAGATGGGCCATATTCAACATAATTATCACCCCCTTATGTAGTGTTGTCATACCCCCATGCTTACTCCTTGCTAGTCCCTAGCAAGGTTTATTCTAGCCTTTATTTCCTTGCAGAATTCAAGAAGTAATTGCTTAGGCACTTCGTTACTTGTCAATAAGAGGAAATATACGAAGATCTTAATCTACAAAGACTAAGCAGCGCCCGGGTGTCTGCCAAAATATGAATCGCCCGAATCCTTGCTTTAATGTATATATAATTGTACATATGTATACGTATATATATATATTTTTAGAATTTTTTCGGAATTCAGTGTGGGTTGGTAACATTTTACGGCTACCCAACCCACCCAAAACTCGATCAAAACCCTAAGTGCTAAGCATCTTGGTGTAAATGTTGTGATAGACTCACTTAACGGTAATTGAGACAGACTTCGAGTTTCTACGCCTCTAGGTGACCGAAAAAGACAATAAATTTTTCCTGAAGGTGTATTTGTTCGATTGGTAGCTTTCTCCCTACGTTTGTTTTAATTGGGGTCAACACAAGGATTTTTCCAGTGTATATCTCCCCGGCTTGTACTACTTCCCCGCTTCTTCCTTAGGTGTTTTGGTCTTTTTTTGTGCAATTATTGAGCTGGCTCTGGACAACCGACCAATGGGCTATTGCCCACGACCACTTGCCAGCCATACTTGTGCGGTGAAGTGTGGTTTATTTTCTTTTCTTCTAATTCTTTTTTTTTCCGTAGGTGGCTTCCCTGATCTCAAATGTACCTAGAGGCAATGAAGAAGAAATGGCCTGTGGCTGGGTTCTGGACAACCTGCCAATGGGCTGTTACCCACGACAACTTGCCAGCCATACCACCCTAGAGAGTTCATTAGCTACCCAATTTCTGTCAAAATCTCCGAGAAGTGAGTCTGTGCAAAATTGTGTGCAGATGCTTAGACTCAAAGATTTTCTGAGTTAGAGGGTGAGTTGATAAGTCGTATACTTATTACCATATTTAGTAGGTGAATTAGAATAGCTTAAGGTTGCAAGGATTCGCCGCTAAATCCATATTTTAACGGACACCAGGGCTGATTAAGCCTGAAGGCCTAAAAAGTCTAAGTGTTTAAGTTCTTTTTGTATTATTTCCCACTATTGACAAGTTTCTAATGCCTAAGTTTTCTTTCTAAATTCAATTTTTTTTTAATTTATTTATTCATTCAGACTAATTAATTGAGCTCAGGATTATGCAATTTACCACCCCCCTATGCTTAAGTTAGACAATGTCCTCATTGGCAGATACATGGATGCAAAAGGGTTCAAAAAGATAGTACCTGAGTGACGTAAACTACCAGATCAGTCTGAATCCTCTGGGTTGCCTCCCAAGAAGCGCTGAGTTTAATGCCTCCAGCTGGGCGGTGCACAAATAGGAATGGCTTGGGTCAAGGAGGTCTGTACAAAATCAACCAGACCCAAAATCAGAAGTCCACAGATGCGAACAAGGTTGTGGTGGAGTCCCGTTCCTAAGGGGCGGGAATTCTATATCATGCATGCCTGTGTCAGATCCTCTCTTAGTCTGTGGGCATGCAAACAAGTTGTTGTGGATGAACGCACCCCAAATACGACATGCCAGACACTAAAGATATAGGTTTTATACTCAGCCTGTATCCCCATAAAATTGTAATCTATCAAAAGTGTACCAATTCCAGTGCATTCGGATTGCGGGATCTTTATTCTAGTAGGGCAGGTAACAAAGTCAAGAGTTTCATAATGAACCCTACAATCAAGTATGAGGCCTCTCTCCAAAGACGAATCTATCTCTTCCGCAACTATGGTTTCATTGCTCATTCCCTCCAAGCCCTCGATCTCAAGATTTTCTTCAACCTCCTTTGTACCAGATTCACTGTTTGGGGTTGGATTAGAGGTAGGGTCAATTTCATCCTTTAGATCATATTCTTTCTCTTAGACCTCCTCCAAATTTGTGATGGGGATTCCAACCGATTCATAATCTATTTCTTTGAAATTGTAACTCCATTCCCCATTTCCGATGTTGGTTGCTGTTCCCACCGGATTGCTTCTCTTGGGCCGATTAGATTCAGATTCCAAGGCATCTCCCCTCACATTCTCAGTTTCCTCCTGATGTTTGTCCTCAATGCTCCCCAAATTGTGTTTCGAGGAATCCTTACTGTCGTTATCCACTGAGCTGTCCAACTCCTGAGGGGTATCAATGGTGGACTGAACCAAATCAAGGTGACTGGGTGTAGTCCAACTGATCATGGTAGGTCCTTGCTTTATGAATTCCATGAATGGCGTTGTGTGCAACAGCTTTCTCTGGCCTTCTTCCCCCAATTGTTGGAACAAATCAAACATGGCCTATTGCCCTTTAACCAATTCTTGATTCTGTCTGTGTAGTTCTAACTGAAGGTTATCAAGAATTGACATGGTGTCATTTGGTGTCCTTTGGATTTCCTCCTTGAATTCCAAGTGAAGAGAGTATGGGTGAGGTTCTGGATCAGAATCCATACTGGTGTTTAGGTTCTTGGGTGGGTCCTCTATTCTATCATGTTCAGGGTCCAGTTCTTCAAGAGGAACCATTCTCTGTTTAGTCCTACTCCAGAATAGTTGAGGTTCTAAGTTTTCCTCCCAGTCAAATTCTTCATCAGGGGACCAAATCAAAGGTTGATGATCCTGGGCTTGCCTAGATTTCTGATCATTTTCTGATTTCCATTTGTCTAGAACTCCTAATCCAAAGGTCAAGTAGGAAAGGTTGTTGAATTCAGATGACCTTTCTTGGTTATTATCCTGAGACGGGTAGGGTTCTTGGTATTCTCCTAAAGTGTAGGTCCTATCGCAACAGAGCGGGTAGGACCTAAATGATGAGGCATCGCGAGGAGAATAGAGATATGGAGCCCCACGATTTAAATCATACCCTTGGGTGGATATGTTGGGTGTATTCCAATAAGAGGTTGGTGCGGTTTGGTCATAATTGGGACAGTTGGGCCAAGAGGGATATTCAAGGTTGTATCCCCAACTTGGTGGTTAGTTAGCCCAAGTAGGCTGTGGGTATGGTCCACTTGGGTTAGCATACAAATCCTGTTGGGGGTAGTTTGGGTAAGATGGATAGGCATTGAAATCCATGGTTTGGAAGAAATGGAGGGATGCGGGAAGAACAGATGAGAGAGAGTTGTGTACTAAACCAAGCAAACAAGCCTAGTCCTTATGGTGTATTCCTTAGGAGACCTAGAAATCTCACAAAGGTTGATTAAGTCCATAAGCACTGGACTCCCTTTCCCAAGGCTAATCTGGCCAGGTTGATTACGAGGGGATTGCAGGGAAGGTTCTTCCTTTGGCTTGCGCCTCCAGTTCCGTAGACCCCACAACCGCGGTCGTTTGACACTGCCCCGCAGCCTAGTCACCAGATTCTACCAAGGGAATGAAAGCCAAGTGCCTAGCGAACAAAACCTCGCCTTTTGAGACTTAACTCAGTCCTGCCTAGGGCACGCCTACTCAGTTTTAAAGGGTTAGGATAGTGCTTTTGCTTAGAGTGATGTGATGAGGCGTTGATTGGGGTGGTGCCTCTTAATTTTCCACTTTTCAAGGTGTGTGATTCTAGCAAAACATGGTTTTCAAGCAAGGATTTGTTAAGATGTGGTGTCTTTTAGTGTTTCATCCTTACTTTAGTACTTTTTAGGGTTGACGTGTCTTAATGTTTTCAAACAAGTTTCAGTGGACACGTCAAGTTCTGCACACAATTCGATGAAAGTAGATTTCCTTTTTATTCTGTAGAGGCTCTAAAACCCTAGTGTACTCATCCTAATGATCATGTAGCTTCTATTAGATGAGTCAGTTTTAGGGTTGAGTGGTGCGGCCCAGGTCAACTCATGGTGGCTTCGCAAACACCACTCAAGAAAAAGAAAAGAACACTCCAAGAATTTGTTCAGAATGTTAGAGTGTATATTTTTTTTTTTGTGGGGTGATGTGTTAAGGATGTAGATCAAGCAATCATACACCACGCCACTTTTTTTTCAGTTTTTACAATTTTTTTTAGCTTTTTCACACAAGCAAACAATGAAAGAGAGGTTATTCACTATCGGTCCTCGAGGCGCCTACTCCCTTGCTACCATCGTGGGATGCATTGCTTCACCGTCCATGCGTCGAATTCTTGCAACCATCAAGTAAAAAGGAAAATAAGGCATTAAACGATGTGAGAATGAATGTGGAATGGAGGTGATAAAACAAATCCACTGCCTCCCAGTCAACGGCGCCAAAAACTGACGTGTCGTTGTGCGTGTGTGTTAAGGAGTGTCGTTATAGTCGCACTTGCAACATCGATTTTAAAATAATTAAACGGAGGTGAGTCCGAGTGTCGGTCTCAGGGAGGCGTCGGATTTTTGCTTATCACTTGTTGTCACGAAAAGTGCAGAGTTTTGCTTGCGAAAGATGTGGTTTTGAAAAGCGAGAGAGAGAGATAGAGAGAGAGAAGATTTAGGGTTAGAAAGCTCTTTGTTTTGATCATGCAACTTGAACAGAAATTAAAATGGCAATTGAACGGAAAATAACTTCATTAAACATGCACTTGTAGTTCATGACTCACAACATTAAATACATGCTTCAACAAAAGTAATAAAAAACTTAAAAGAGAGAGAGAGCGTGTGTGTGTGTGGAGAGCGACGAGGCATCCACAGTGGTGGAGGAGGCTCCATCGGCGGCTCGTCGTCTCCGGCGATTACAAGAGTGCCTAAAGCTAGCTAAGAGAGGGGTGGAGTAGTTGCAAGGGGGATTCGATGCCTTGAATGGTGGTTGGAGGGGGTTTAAATAGAGTTAAGGGCTTCCTAAAAGAAGAAGGGGCTTTAGCGACATCCAGAGTGTCGCTAAAACCACCCCCAAAAATGTCGGTGAAGCCCTCCAGCCACCGGTCAGCCGCCCTCCTCGTTTCTTCTCTTCATGCGATCCGCGGCCGCTGAACGAGAGCCGTCCGATCAAGGATCGGACGACTGAGAGTCCTCCTCGGCTACACTGGGATCGCACCTCGGGCACGCGTGTGCGCGCACGTCATCGCCCGACGTGCGCGTGGCAAGATCCCAGCCGCCCGCTGCTGATCGGGCGGCCCAATTTCTCCGCGCCCGTCTCCCGTCTTCAATTCCTACTCCACGTGGCTCGAACACACATCACATGGGTGTGGGCGTGCACGCTAACCATTGCGCCACACCCACGCTTTGTCGCGGCGACCGCGGGCAGGACGTGAGTCTCGACCGTTCGATCGAAGATCGATAGCCGAGATTTGATCTCGACTGGCTGAAGGCGTGGTGCGCGGTGGGGCGGGGCTGAAGTGGCGCAATCTGGGTCGTTGATCTCCAGATCAACAGTCAGAACTTCTTGGGCCCATTGTAGGAGCTCCAGATGTCAGATTTGGCCGATCTTGAGTCCGTTGGATTCCGTTCGTCGTTCTGAATCCATCCGTGCGGTCTGATTGCCCATCTGAGGCCTGCTTTGACAAATGCTTACACAAATGGCCATTAATATAGTTTATGAGCAATCTTGGTACATGATGCATGCAATGCTCCTATTCTACTCATGTTGTGCCTTTTATTCTAAAGATGGGCCATATTCAACATAATTATCACCCCCTTATGTAGTGTTATCACCCCCCTTTTTGGGGTTCGGGGCTCTGCCAACCCTCATCACAGCCACAATGGCATTTTCATCAAGTTTCAGCATTGTGTTTTGTCACCTCTGTCTAAGTTTATACGGAGATCTGCCCATGCTAGTCCTGGATACTGTCCCTGCGCCAAATTTCAGCCCTTCTACTGCCGGCAAGCTGGGTTGCATACTCAAGGAATTTGTGAGAATCTCTTGCAAAACACACTGATCAGATGTATCTGCCCTTGGTATAACAGCATTCGTTTCCTCTGCCACACCTTCTTCTATCAATGTCACTTTCCTCCATTTCCTCTGTGAAGTGATGATCCTTGCGTTTTTTAGGCTTAGGCGCCTCATCAGGGGTCTCACAACCTGGCTGTTGTGAGGTTGCCTCAGGCTTTACAACCTCCGCATAAGATGCATTATTCTGATTGAGTCCCCCATACATATTGTCCATTGTGAAACTCAAAATCAACAGCCATGAACTCCCCCCACAGTGGAGGATAAGCTTCTCTGGCACAGAACCAGCTTTGAATACATCAACCCAAACATTCAATACTCAGCCATCACCATCCAGCAATCCAATCTCAACATCTTCAGCCACTGTAGCAAACTCTGCTATCATAGTTGCCACCACCTCTTTTGATCTTAGATGTAACGGTAGGCCCCTAATTCCCAGCTTCCCCGATCTAGAAGCTGCTCTCTGGGGTGGCCATTCAGGAAATGATCCATCAAAGGGGGATACCAGCCTTCAAATCACCATCAATCCATCCAGAGCACTCGAGCAAAAACACAAACATTCTACATCCATCATCCCCAACCCAAAGAGCACAAAACGCATAGGGGAAAGTAACGTAATCTTCCAACCACCAGTCAACAAGGATAGAGAACTTACCAATTGATGAATCCTTTCCAGGGAAGGAATGCCCGTCATCACCTCTCCGACTAGAGCCCCTCGTAACACAAGCTCCGCCGTCCTAATGTCATCATTCATAGGGATTTCCACTCCACCATGTGTCCCCCATAAGTAGGTGGAGGCAAAGGCAGAAGCAGCTGCATTCCAAACTTCATTGCCCTATTATGCAAGCTCGTCCTTCCCCTTGGTTGTCCATGATTAGCCATGCAAGAGTCTCGTTTGTGGCCATGTGCCCGACACGCCAAGCATACCAAAGGGAAGCGGCACACCGCCGCCATATGCCCTCAACGTCGACATCAGAAACACACAATTTCCTTGTTGCCCCATGGCCTGCCATCGTTAACTCGACTTTTTCCTGCTACCCTTCTTCCAGCGGCCATCGGACCTCTTCTCTCCTTCCTCCTCCAAGCCCTAGATCTCTAGGTTGTCCATCCTTCATCACCATGGACCCTCTCTCCTGTCGCCCTAGGGTTGGCTTCCATCCTCTCCACATCCACGACTCTATTTCCCACCCACCCATGATCGAATTGAAGCCCTTACCTGATTCACTGAAATATGTGTTTTTGGGTGACAGTGAGACATATCCAATGATTATCAGTGCTCACTTGATCCAAGAACAAGAACAGTAGATTTCTGTATTACAAGCACATAGGGCTACTTTAGAGTGGAGTATTGCTGATCTCCATGGTATTTGCCCCTCGTACTGTACTCATCATATATACATGAATAAGGGGTGAAACCGTCTCGACAACCTCAAAGATAGCTAAACACAAATATGCTAAAGGTTGTCAAGAAGGAGATCATCAAATGGTTGGACCCTGATATTGTATATCCCATATCTGACAGCCAATGGGTGAGTCCTATCCAAATCGTGCCCAAAAAGGCAGGACTCACCATCATCAAGAATGAAAAGGGTGAATCCATCCTGACCCGCACCGTGACTTTGTGGTAGGTCTACATTGATTACAGGAAACTAAACACAACGATCAAGAAGGATCATTTTCCTTTACCTTTCCTTGGCCAAATCTTAGAAAGGTTAACCAGGCGCAGCTTCTACTTTTTGGATGGATACTCCAAGTATAAATAAGTTGTGATTAACCCGGAAGATCAAGATAAGACTACTTTCACATGTCCCTTTGAAACATTCGCTTTCAAACGAATGCCCTGCAGCCTCTGCAACGCACCAATGACTTCTCAGCATTGTATGATGGCCATTTTTTCTAATATGATTGGGGATTTCATGGAAGTATTTATGGACTACTCCATTTTCAGAGATGATTTCTCGTCTTGTTTTGATAACCTAATTAAGATCCTGAGGAGATGCATAGAAGTCAACCTGGTACTTTCATGGGAGAAAAGCCATTTTATGGTAAGGGATGGCATCGTACTAGGTCACAGGATCTCATCTAATGGACTCGAGGTCGACTGAGCTAAATCTGAAGTTATTTCCCGATTACCTCCACCTAGCTCGGTTAAACAGATCATATCATTCTTGGGTCATGTTGGATTTTACCAAAGGTTCATTCGCGATTTGTCGAAAATCGCCCGTCCTTTGACAAATCTTCTGGTAGCCGATGCCCCATTTAATTTTTATTCCTTGTGTCTTAGTGCCTTTGAAACCTTATGAAGCATTGTATCTAATTCCCTAATTCTCCAACCACCCGACCGGTCTCTCAATTTTGTGACGATGTGCGACGCCTCTGATTTCGTCGTCCGAGCCGTTCTAGGCCAGCATTGGGAGCGCCACCCATTTGTCATATACTACGCTAGCAAGATGTTGAATGAGGCTCAGCATAATTATATGGTTTACTTAAAAGGAACTCCTAATAGTATTATTTGGGTTGGAGAAATTTCGTTCTTATCTTCTTCAGTCGAAAGTGATTATATTTACTGATCATTGCACCCTTTAGCATTTGTTAGCAAAGAAGGATGCCAAACCCCATCTGATCAGATGGATCCTTCTATTGCAGAAGTTTGATGTTGAAATCTACGACAAAGCCGGAGCACATAATGTAGTGGCAGATCACTTATCTCGACTTGACCTAGCCCACATTCGCTATTCCCCACCCATTTTGGATCATTTTCCTGATGAATATCTCTTGGTTGTAGATTCATCGGAGTTTCCCTGGTACGCAAATATCGCGAATTATCTTATCGCAGGAAAGATTGTCACAGGATTATCCAAGGACTAAAAACTCATTCATATCAGAAGCCAAATTTTATTTCTGGGATAATCCCTTGCTCTTCCGCATTGAGGTTGATTAAATAATCAGGAGGTACATCCCCGACTCTGAAATTGCTAGTGTGTTATCTTTTGGCCACAACGATGCTTATGGTTGTCCTTTTTCAAACTGGAAGATCGCTACAAAGATTTTACAGTCTGATTTTTTCTGGCCTACCATTTTTAAAGATAAACACAAATTTGCCAAGTGCTACAAATGATGCCAGTCAATCGGTTCTATGACTCGGAGAGACATGATGCCTCTCCAACCCATCCTGGTCATAGAAGTGTTCGATGTTTGGGGCATCGATTTTATAGGCCCTTTTCCAAACTCAAATGGCTTCGAGTACATACTTTTCGCAGTTGACTGTCTCAAGGTGGCTTGAGGCCATCTCGGCGAGGTAGGCTGATCATTAAACCATTATCTCCTTTGTTCGAGAATTTATATTTGAGAGGTTTGTTGTCCCCAGTGCTCTGATTAGCGACAAGGGAAGTCACTTCATCCATGCCCATTTCAGGTCATTATTAAACAAATATGAGGTACATCATTGTATTTCCACCCCGTATCATCCATAGACCAATGAGCAGGCTGAAGTCACTAACCATTAGATCAAGCTTATTCTCCATAAGACGATTAGACCAGATAGAAAGGATTGATCCGATCATTTGAACGATGCACTATGGCTATATCAGACCGCATACAAGGCCCCACTTGAAATGTCACCATACCGCATGGTGTATGGAAAGGCCTGTCACCTTCTTGTCAAGCTAGAGCACCACACCTTTTAGGCTGTGAAAACATGTAATTTTAACCTCAATGCAGGAGGTTATGAAAGGAAGCTCTAGCTCAACGAATTTGAAGAGATTCGATAAGAGACCTACGAGAATGCAAAGATATACAAGGATAAGATGAGGGCCCTTCATGAACGCCACATCTAGAGGAATACTTTTACACCTAACCAACAAGTATGGTTATTTGACTCTCGACTTAAATTCTTTGGGGGTAAGCTCAAGTCCAAGTGGACTAGCCTGTATCTTGTAATTCACCCCTATTCTAATGGGGCGGTCCAAATTATCGACCCAAAATTTGGGCATGTTTCTATGGTAAATGGCCAGCCCCTCAAGCCATTTTTGGCCTAAGAACCTCCTCCTACTGATGAAATTATCAATCTTATCAAGGATGTGTGATTGAGTTTTCGCCCAACTGGATGCATTAAACTCAGCACTTATACATATGTAGATATCGTTTTATACATAGCATCTTTTATGTTGGCATATTTTCCTGCATATTGGTTTCGTCATAATGTTGGATTATGTTGAATGAAAATTCAAGAGCTATTCCAAATGATTTATATCCTTATTATTCTTTGTCTCGTATTTATTTTTCTTATATTCATGCATGAGAACATGCAAGAAAGTAGGCATGGGGGGGTAGTACATGTAAACTAAAAAAAAATATTTGCCAACACCTAGAAAAACCTTTGAGCAGCATGTTAATTGCACTTTAGGGTCCTTAATTTAAGAACAACCGACTCCACCTCCAATCAATTCTGCCCCTCCAATCTTATTCTAAATTTAGGACCAAGCTAAATTTGAACTCAAATATGGGAAAATTTTGAAGTGCAACTATGAAAGGTATACATAAAATCTATGCATATTTCATGCATAGATTTTTATCGAGAAGTTTTAGGGATTTTATTCTTGAGTTGATTCCTTAATTCAGAATCTAGTACAACTTTTACACTTGCACATAGATTTTGCAATGGATCCATTATGAAGACCAATAGACATCTTTAGTTTGTTGAGGAGAAGCATTGCTTCCTTTCCAGAACCCTTGGACAGTGGTTAAGAAGTCAAGCAAACTATGATCCACCAAACAATTGTGAGGTAAGAGTAGAATGTCTACTGGTGCTCTAAGTCTAGTGTAAGGACTTTTGAGTTCTAGATAATTGGTTAATGATACTTGGAGTTAGGCATAGTTTTTGCTCTCAATTCCTGCATGTGAACACTTTGTGCATAACTTCTTGAGAACCAGCAAATAAGGAAAATATGCAGAGAGCAAGTTCTAGTGAAACTACGACTAAGGTAGATGATCACGATGTCCTTTACGAAATCCTCGACTGAAGGAGGGTATTAGTGTCAAAGGTCAAAAGTACACCGTCCTATCCATTTCTTTCCCGATGTCGAGAGTAGGAATTTCCACCAAATAAGTCACTTGATATCCTCTCAAATATCACCAATCCTCAATAATGCCTCATGAATAAAATTTCGCGTGAGTTGTGTTGTATTGCGTTGTGTTGGTAGTTATGAAAAAAAAGAAAAAGAGAAAAGGAAGAGAAAAAAGTATATAAATAAAATAAAATAAAATAAAATAGAAACGAAAGAAAAGGGAAAAAGGAAAGAAAAAAAAAGATGAAAATAAAGCTAAAAAAAAGTGTTGGGTTCATAGTTGTGTTTTGAGTCAATTGCATTGAGGTAATAATATCCACTGCCATTGTGATCCAACAAATATGGCTCTAACCTACTTTTTCTATAATTCTGATCATCCGAATACTAGCTAAGGAATTCTAACTTAGTTATAGGGTTATCAGAACTTTCATTGAAATGTTAATGCCATGTGAGGTCACCAAATATTGAGTACATTTACAAAATTTTGTGAGATTGTGAGCTCGAAAAGAAAAAAAGAAGAAAATAAGAAAAGAGAGTGAGTATAAAGGTGTTAGTTCAACTACTCATATATAATATTTTGATGATTTTACAAAATGAAGAAAATGAAATAAAAAATAAGTGTAGCATATTGTTTCTCTCTGTAATAACATATTTGCAGGTTTCATAAAGTTTTCCAAGACGGGAGATTAAAAGCGTGAAGACAAGTAGCATAAGTATTAGGTCCTAGGCTTTTTCATGTAAACTTTCAAATGTTGTAATTTTCATTTTATTTGAGTCTAGAAATGTTGTAAAGAACCCCCAAACATAACCTATAAATAACTAACTTAGGCTCTCTACACGTAGGATAAATTAGAAACAAAAACCTAACACTTATACTCTTATCAGACGTCTAGAACAATGGTCAGACGTCTGATTTTCCACTTTAAGACATCTGACAAGTGTCTCAGACGTCTAACTTCCTATAGTTCTGCCTTCAGTTTGTGTCTTCATAAACATCAGTCGAACCACTTTTCTATCAGACGTCCATAACCTTATCCAGACATCTGATACTTTACCTGGACGTCCTCAGACTAACCGTTAGACTAAACACCTATCTTCGTAGGCAAAAATGTATTTCCAGACGTCTGGACACGCTTCCAGACGTCTACCTTTGGACCATTGTCCATATATTTCTGTGCGTATCTCATTACAGCTATAAAATCTTTTGTCAGAAATCGTAGCTAAGTCTTTTTTGGTTTCCGAACGTCTGGTGATTCCTTCAGACGTCCATAACGACGTCTGATCCTTTAAATCTAGAATCCTGTTTGGATCTGATGAAAACAGGAATGAATCCACCCTTTATTAGACGTCCAATAACATAATCAGACGTCTTATGTGAAAATATCAGACGTCCTTCTTTTGATCCAATGGATTCAGTTCAAGATGGCCTACAGTATTAGACGACCAGAATTATAATCAGACGTCCTATAAGACGTCTGATCCTAAAATTAGACGTCTGATATTATTGTCAGACTCATCATTACCTTGATTTATGGTGGATTTCATCCTAATATCTTGGGATTTGTCTCCAACGACTAGGAGAACTCTCCCAAGTGTTCTTGAAAGTTCCAAACTTGCCTATAAATAGACTACAACTCCTTTTAGGCAAAACACACCTCTTGAGATCATACACCCTAGGAAACCTAATTAGAGACACCCTAAGCCTAGTACACCATTACTAGCCCTCCTTAAGAACCTAATTAGGTTCTCACTAAGCCCAATTGACTCAGTAAAAGTCAATTGAACCTTACTCATCTAATTGGACTCATGGAGCCCAATTAAGCCCTAATTTCAACCCATGCAAGTCTAATTGGACTTAGTCAGAGTCCAATTGACTCACACACAACCTAATTGAGAATTATCTCTCCCAATTGTACACCATTCACCCAATTAAACTTATGAAGAGTTTAATTACATTTACCACTTCAATAATGAGTTGTATGAACCTATTTTTAGGACCCTACCTAAACCCAATTACCTAGACCTATAGGACTCAACCTAGACCACCTAACCGCCACCCAAGTGGTTCACCCAACCACTTAGGTCACTCACGCACACACACACCACAAGTGGCGGTCACAGTTCATAGGTGGCACCACTTGAAGAGCCTAAACCCTAACTCTACCTAGTCCACAACTAGATCCACAAATTGTGGATTTAAGAAGACCCACTCTTCTTCCACCTAGCCACCACCTAAGCCCTCTTCTAGAGGGTTCTTCCAACGCCAGCTCAAGGGCCTCCACTTCTATAAAAAGCCACCTATTGTGGCCACCCATGCATCTACTTGATCTTGGATGCCACCCACCTCCATCACTCCATCAATGCACAGCTTCCTCCTCCACAAGCACCACCACCTTCTGTTACGAACGCATGCCCCAGACGTCTTTTAAGACGTCTGGGAGGTGACCCAGACGTCGGACCAGACGTCTGGGATAAAATCCAGACATCTGACCAGATGTCTGGGATCGTTTCCAGACGTCTGTAAAATAGTTTTTTTTCGCACGAAAGATTCGTCTGCGCGCCAGTGCGCGCAGACCCGCGATTCCCCTCTCTCTCTTTTTCCCTCTCTCTCTGCGGCTGCAGACCTGCCGCGCTCTCTCTCCCTCCTCCTCGCACGGCCTTAAAAGGCCACGCCTCCCCTCCCATCTCCACCGTCTCCTCCTTCTTCTCCTTCAGCCAGTGAGCGTGAGCGTGAGCGTGAGCGCAAGTGCGAGGGCGGCAGCGGCGACCGCAATGAGCGCGAAGGAGGTGCGGCGTGCGAGAGCGGAGCTCTGCCGTGAGGGCGAGCTCGCCGGAGCGGCTTGGCCGGCCGGCGGAGGGCGCAGGGGGCGCGGAGCGACGTGGAGAGGGACCTGCTGCGGTCTGAGCAGCAGACGCGCGAGGTACGACGCGGGCGGCGTCGCGAGCGGTGGCCGAGTCGCGCCCTGATTCTGGAAAAATTTCCAGAATCAGACGTCTGGGTTGATAGTCAGACAGCAAGGGAGACGTTTGGGAGCTCATACAGACGTCTGAAAGGTGAGTATTCCTCCTTCTTCTTCCTTCCTGTCGACTGACAGTACTGAGGGAGGCAGTTGGCTGTGCGCAGGTTCGCTGATTCGGCATCCTTTGCGAATCAGACGTCTGGAAGTTGTACCAGACGGCGGGAGTAACCTCCAGACGTCCGGGGTGACCATCGGACATCTGGGAGCTAGGCCAGACGTCCCTGCAGACTTCTGGACGTCTGGGAAACCACACTGGACAAGTACTTCTCTGATCCACTGTTTAAGACGTCTAGAAGAAGTTCCAGACGTCTGATTTTGCACAGTATCGTCTTTTTTGACCCGTTTAGGGCCTATTCGGGCAACGTTTTCCGTGATTCGAGTTGCGCTCTTTTTAGAATTAATTCCTCTACCCGTCTACAGTAGCTATACACTATTTTGAGACACTCCTTGTGTTTGATCCTTGTGATAGGACCTCGTTCCGTTGCAGTCTTGGGAGTCGTGGAGGCACGCGGGATTCCCGATCACGCCCCCATTACTCCCGTTGTACCTGGTAGAGTGGCTTAAGTTATTAAAATCTGTTAAAGTATGGAACCTTAACTAGAAACTAGGACATTGCATGAATCCTAGGAATGAGAAATGTATGGAATGATAACTCCTAGGTGTTGCATGAATCCTAAGGCTGGAAAATTAGATTGTATGATAGATCCTAAGATATGCCATGAATCCTAGGATGGAAAACTAGCGGAATGTATAATACTGCAGTCTTGGAAAAATGAAAAGGAATATAAAGTTGCCTGTTAATTGAATTAACAGCTGCCTATTATGAATAAAGAAACGTGGGTGAGAACATGGATTTGTAAGAATGTGAAACTGGAAAGTGAAACCTAGATGTTTGAGTTAAAAGGATGGAACCCTACGGGGAATTAGGAGTGGAACTCCTGGAAAGAGAAAGGAATGGAACTGAGATGTTGTCCGTACTGTCTCTTGGGTACGCAGTACCAAGGGAAGTACCTGTACCTGTTTAGTGCAGAGTGGGGCCAGCCACCCCAGGGACCCGGGGTTAGGATTGGCCGCTCTGTACCGACTTGCTGGCCCTCGTGTACGTAGTACCGAGGAGAGCTACTAGTGTTAGGAGAGTACTAGCTACCCCACGGGCCCCGGGGTTCTGCTAGCCTCCTTCACCGACTTGTTAGGCCCACTGGGGCAAACCAGGGTAGTTAGGCGAGGGTGCGCGGACTGTGGAGGGGCAAGGCCCCGGTTTGGTTACTGTGGGGGGGTTGGACCCCGTGTTACTGAGAGGGCTCTACCCTGTACTGGTTCTGTGCTGTGCTTTGGGCGCACCCGTTAATGGAAACGACTGACCGCGTGCCAGTACGGGTTAGCTACCTGTGCATTTATCGCGCGTGCCGTAGTCACCGTTACGCCTGTCAGTGACCTTGGGGTGGTTGACTGAGGGTAGGATCACCACGGGGGACTCTCCCGGCCAGGAGAGCACCACGTGCTACTTCTACTTTTTGGAAAAGACTACAATCAAGATCGTTCCCACGAGGAACATTCGAGATCAAGTAAAAGATCTGAGGAATAAATGAAATAGTGAGACAATTGAAAAATGTAAATAAAGAAGTAATAGAACATAACAGCTACTGTACGCTCTACTGTTGTCTTAGTTTTAGTTGCCACTCTACTCAGCGTTTTGCTGACGTGTTACTCTCGTTACCTTTTTCAGGACCAGGTGTTGAGCAGCCAGGATCAGCGGCTGCAGAGGACGCTGGGCCGAGTAGGGTCCAGTAGAGTTTACCACAGTCTTTTGTACCTCTTTTGTTTCTGTTATAGTGAGTAGTTTTGTTTCCGCTGTACTTTCTTTACCTGCAGTTCGTGTTACATGATAAATGTTGTTCTACTGTTGTGGTGGTACCTACTGTAGTAGTTTCTTTCCTTACTGCTGTACTTTCTTACTGTTAGTTATATTCATGTTGAATGTGGTTTATTTTACTGTCTTTTGGTTACTTCCTCGTTGGACGACTAGGTCTTGAAATTAGTCGAGTCGGTCCAGTTCTCGTGTCTCTTAGGGACTTGAGAATCGGGTCGTTACAAGATGGTATCAGAGCAAGGTCGTCCCGAGAAGTGAATCAACTGACTGGAAAATAACCAATTCGCATGTTTATAGCTAGAGTAGCCACCACAACATATCTCCTGACTTGAGCTCTTAGAAGTTTTGTTAGGTACCGTCTGTTTTGACGTTTCCGTGTTGTTTCGCGTCTCCTTGCAAGAGATGCCTCGTCGCAGGACTGGCGAGACTGGCCGCGGGCGCGGCCGAGGACGAGGTCGGCAAGGTGGACGTGCTGTCGTTGACGTCTCGGTGGACCAGCCACCACTCCCTGGCATCCAGGCCCAGGACCTCGCTAGACTGATTCGAGATATTGTACGAGAGGAGCTCCACCCACCGCCCCGAGCACCTCCTCCTGGGGTTGCAGAGGGCGAGTCCTCTGTGGGACCACGCGACGGACACGGCGCTGGACACGAGGGAGGGGATGGACCGCTGCCGCCCCCACCTTCCTCCGACACTTCTGTACCCGAGGCACCTTCGCCTGGAGGTACACCAGCACCTCCCCTACAGCGCCACTTCGAGCTTTTCGAACAGTTCCGGAAGCTGAAGCCCCCCTCCTTCAAGGGGGATGAGGACCCGACCGAGGCAGAGGACTGGCTTGAGCAGCTGGAGAAGATCTTTGACACCCTTCGCCCCCCGGTGGAGTGCCGCGTGGCCTTTGCCACGTACCAGCTGGAGAGTGTGGCACACCGGTGGTGGAGGGCGGTCCGGGGACAGGAGAGGGACGAGCCGACGTGGGACCAGTTCGTCACCCTCTTCTACGAGCAGTACTTCCCCCAGACGTGGCAGGACCAGAGGAGGCGGGAGTTCCACACTCTCCGCCAGGGGACAATGACTGTGAGCGCGTACCGCATGCATTTCTTGGAGCTGTCCCGCTTTGCAGCGACAGCGGTAGCCACTGAGGAGGAGCGCCTTTGGAGGTTCACCGAGGGGCTCCGCCTGCGATCCGGGGGTATGTCAAACCCCTGAAGCTGCCTACGTTTTCGAGGGTGGTAGAGGCAGCTATGACTTACGAGGAGACCAACCCATCCGCGCGAGAGACCGACGGCGGGCGGAAGAGGCCCTTTCAGCCAGACTTCTCACAGGGCCGGCGAGAACGGAGACACGTGACGTCCGCAGGAGAGCCGTCACGTTGTGCAGGGTCATCAGTGGCCTTTGGGGGCCCTCGACAGGGGCCAGTTGCCAGCACCGAACCCCTGCCTAGCCGACAGCAGGGACTCACTGAGGGCGGGAGTCGGGTTCCCCTCTGCTGCCAGTGTGGCCAGCCGGACCACGTCAGGAGGGACTGGCCATCTAGGGCAGGAGGTCAGCAGATACTTCCCGCGCAGAGCACTGGAGGGCGCGGTTCCCAGGCGCGAGGAGGAGGACAGCAGTCGCGAGGAGGGTACCGGCCAGCACCTACCCGTCCGACGCAGAGTGTGGCTGCTTCGTCCGCACCTAGAGCTGAGGGGCGTATCAACGCCCTAATACATAGGGACGCCAGAGCTTCAGGATCCGTGGTAGCAAGTATGGTTTCAGTTTCTGGCAGACTCGTTTACACGCTTTTCGATTCCGGCGCTACGCACTCTTTTGTCGCAGCCAGTTTCGCAGTTAGTTGGGACCAGGATTATACACTGTTAGAGAATCCGTTCGTAATCAGAGGTCCGAGTGGTTAGTTGTTTGTAGCTGAGGAGGTGTACACGGGTTGCGAGGTCAGCGTCGGGGGACATAGCCTGCCAGCTGATCTGATTATGATACAGATGGAGGACTTTGGAGTGATTCTGGGGATGGATTGGCTGTCCGCTTACCACGCTTTGGTGGATTGTTTTGAGAGGAAGATCATCTTCTCCATTCCGGAGTTGCCTTCTTTCGAGTTTCACGGACAGCCAGTGGACGGAGGTTTCAGGTGCATATCGGCACTTCGGGCGGCGAGACTTTTGAGCCAGGGGTGTGAGGGCTTCCTAGCTTGTGTGGTGGCAGAACCCAGCCCCGTGGCAGACTTCCAGAGCATCCCGGTGGTCAGAGAGTACCCCGACTTGTTTCCAGACGAGTTACCAGGACTACCGCCCGAGTGTGAGATCGAGTTTGAGATCTCACTAGTACCAGGGACCAGCCCCATCTCCACCGCGCCATACAGAATGGCACCGCTTGAGCTGCGAGAGCTCAAGTCCCAGTTGCAGGACCTTTTGGAGAAAGGTTTCGTGAGGCCCAATGCGTCTCCCCGGGGAGCCCCGGTACTGTTTGTGAAGAAGAAGGATGGGACCCTATGCCTTTGTGTGGACTACCGACAGCTGAATAGGGTCACCATCAGGAACAGATATCCGCTGCCAAGGATTGACGATTTGTTTGACCAGTTGCGGGGTGCCACGGTGTTTTCCAAGATAGACTTGAGGTCTGGATACCACCAGTTGAGGATCAGGGAGACCGACGTCTCCAAGACAGCTTTCCGCACCCGGTACAGACACTACGAGTTTTTGGTCATGCCATTTGGGCTGACCAATGCCCTCGCTTCTTTCATGGACCTGATGAACCGGGTGTTTAGACCGCACTTGGACCAGTTTGTGGTGGTTTTCATAGATGATGTACTCATCTATTCTAGAGATTGGACGCAGCACGGACAGCACTTGCGGATGGTTCTGGACACTCTGAGACGACGCAGGCTGTACGCCAAATACAGCAAGTGCGAGTTCTGGTTGAGGGAGGTGACCTTCTTGGGTCATGTGATCTCTGGTGACGGCCTGGCGGTGGACCCCGCCAAGGTCGAGGCAATGCTCAGGTGGGAGAGACCGCGTTCAGTCACTGAGATTCGCAGTTTCCTGGGACTGGCAGGTTACTACAGACGGTTCATCAGAGGATTTTCACAGATTGCGCGTCCTATGACACAGTGACCCGGAAGGACGTGCCTTTCGCTTGGACAGACGCCTGTGAGGCGTGTTTTCTGGAGCTGAAGGAGAGGTTGACCTCGGCTCCCGTGCTCACCATCCCTGACAGTAGTGGCGGGTTCGTTGTGTACACGGACGCTTCCTTGCAAGGGTTAGGAGGTGTGCTCATGCAGAGGGGTCACGTGGTCGCTTACGCTTCGCGGCAACTGAAGCCCCATGAGCATACCTACCCTACCCACGACCTAGAGTTGGCAGCTATTGTCTTCGCGCTGAAGACATGGAGGCACTACTTGTACAGTGAGATCTTTGAGATTTTTACAGATCACAAGAGCCTCAGATATCTTTTTGACCAGAAGGAGCTCAACATGACACAGAGACGTTGGTTGGAGCTCCTGAAGGACTACGATTGCAGCATCTCCTACCACCCGGGAAAGGCCAATGTGGTGGCTGATGCCTTGAGCCGTAAGGCGCCCGCACGCTTGGCCAGTCTACAGTTACAGAGTTGGAGCCTTTTAGAGGAGGTGGGCAGTTGGCGACCTCTAGAGTTACGAGGATACTGTGGGGCAGTGACGGTGACACGGCAGACTAGGCTAGAGCTGATAGACCGCATCATCACGGGACAGATGGCCGATCCGTACTTGCAGTCTTTGCGCGACAGAGTACTATCAGGGGACCCAAGGGACTTCTCTTTCACAGACCAGGTGTTACGCTCGAGGGGATGGTTGTGCGTTCCTAGAGACGAGGAGCTGTTGAGAGAGCTCCTGACTGAGGCACACGGTTCCAGATTCACCATACATCCCGGAAACATGAAAATGTACCATGACTTGAGACGCGAGTTTTGGTGGAGAGGGATGAAGCGGGATGTGGGTAAGTTCGTGCAGCAGTGCTTAGTATGCCAGCAGGTGAAAGCCGAGCATCAGAGGCCTGCAGGGCCGCTTCAGCCACTTCCAATGCCAGAGTGGAAGTGGGAGAGCATCACCATGGACTTGGTGGTGGGCTTACCTGTTACCCAGCGGGGACACGACGCAGTCTGGGTAATAGTGGATAGATTGACGAAGACAGCGCGATTCTTGCCGATCCGAGTCACTTTGGGACCAGCACAGTTGGCAGAGAGGTATATCCGTGATGTGGTGCGACTACACGGAGTTCCACGGGAGATCGTATCCGACCGAGATACCAGCTTTACGTCCCAGTTTTGGGCTGAGTTTCAGCAGGCTTTGGGGACGAGGTTGAGGTTTAGCACGACTTACCACCCCCAAACGGACGCACAGTCGGAGCGCACGATGCAGACACTTAAGGACCTTTTGCGTGCCTGTGTACTGGACTGGAGGGGCTCTTGGGAGGAGCACCTGCCCCTGGCGGAGTTTGCATACAACAACAGTTATCACTCGAGCATCGGCATAGCTCCCTACGAGGCTCTGTACGGACGGAAGTGTACGGCACCCTTGAGTTGGGTTGAGGTGGGGACCAAGTGGGAGGTTGGCCCCAGGTTGATCCGGTAGAGTCAGGAGGTAGTTGAGCAGATCCACAGACGACTTCGCACTGTCAGGAGCAGACAGAAGAGCTACGCGGATCGCAGACACAGAGAGGTGCAGTTCAAGGTTGGGGACCATGTCTTCCTTCGTGTTTCGCCCATGAAGGTCTTACAGCGGTTTGGGGTGAGAGGGAAGCTCGCGCCGAGGTTCGTGGGGCCCTTTGAGGTCCTAGAGCGGGTTGGACCCGTTGCTTACAGACTTGCCCTTCCCCCGCAGCTTTCTGGTGTGCACGACGTGTTCCACGTGTCCAACCTCAGGAAGTACGTAGCCGATTCCAGTCATGTACTGAGCCACGAGAGCGTCGAGGTGAGCGATGACCTGACCTACCACGAGCGGCCAGTGCAGATCCTAGACCGAGCCGTCCGCAGGTTGAGACGAAAGCAAGTACCCCTGGTAAAGGTTTTGTGGAGGAGCCAGTGGTACGAGGAGGCTACCTGGGAGCCTGAGGCGGCAATGCGGGAGCGGTACCCGGAGCTTTTCGCGGGTACGTCTTTTCGGACCGGCTTCGGTCCTCTTTGAGTTTGTTATGGTTATTTGGACATCTTTTTACCGCACCCTAGTTGGCACAAGTTTCGGGGACAAAACTTCCTTTGAGTTTGTTATATTGTTACGAACGCGTGCCCCAAACGTCTTTTAAGACGTCTGGGAGGTGACCTAGACGTCGGACCAGACGTCTGGGATAAAATCCAGACGTCTGACCAGACGTCTGGGATCGTTTCCAAACGTCTGTAAAACAGTTTTTTTTCGCACGAAAGATTCGTCTGCGCGCCTGTGCACGCAGACCCGCGATTCCCCTCTCTCTCTTTTTCCCTCTCTCTCTGCGGCTGCAGACCTGCTGCGCTCTCTCTCCCTCCTCCTCGCGCGGCCTTAAAAGGCCACGCCTCCCCTCCCGTCTCCACCGTCTCCTCCTTCTTCTCCTTCAGCCAGTGAGCGTGAGCGTGAGCGCGAGCGCGACGGCGGCAACGGCGGCCGCAGTGAGCGCGGAGGAGGTGCGGCGTGCGAGAGTGAAGCTCTGCCGTGAGGGCGAGCTCGCCGGAGCGGCTTGGCCGGCCGGCGGAGGGCGCAGGGGGCGCGGAGCGACGTAGAGAGGGACCTGCTGCGGTCTGAGCAGTAGACGCGCGAGGTACAACGCGGGCGGCGTCGCGAGCGGAGGCCGAGTCACGCCCTGATTCTGCAAAAATTTCCAGAATCAGACGTCTGGGTTGATAGTCAGACGGCGAGGGAGACGTCTGGAAGCTCATACAGACGTCTGAAAGGTGAGTATTCCGCCTTCTTCTTCCTTCCTGTCGACTGACAGTATTGAGGGAGGCAGTTGGCTGTGCGCAGGTTCGCTGATTCGGCATCCTTTGCGAATCAGACGTCTGGAAGTTGTACCAGACGGCGGGAGTAACCTCCAGACGTTCGAGGTGACCATCGGACGTCTGGGAGCTAGGCAGACGTCCCCGCAGACTTCTGGACGTCTTCGAAACCACGCTGGACAGGTAATTCTCTGATCCACTGTTTAAGACGTCTGGAAGAAGTTCCAGATGTCTGATTTTGCACAGTATCATCTTTTTCGACCCGTTTAGGGCCCGTTCGGGCTCCGATTTCCGCGATTCGAGTTGCGCTCTTTTCAGAATTAATTCCTCTACCCGTCTACAGTAGCTATACACTGTTTTGAGACATTCCTTGTGTTTGATCCTTGTGATAGGACCTCATTCCGTTGCAGTCTTGGGAGTCGCAGAGGCACGCAGGATTCCCGATCACGCCCCCATTACTCCCGTTGTACCTGGTAGAGTGGCTTAAGTTATTAAAATCTGTTAAAGTATGGAACCTTAACTAGAAACTAGGACATTGCATGAATCCTAGGAATGAGAAATGTATGGAATGATAACTCCTAGGTGTTGCATGAATCCTAGGGCTGGAAAATTAGATTGTATGATAGATCCTAGGATATGACATGAATCCTAGGATGGAAAACTAGCGGAATGTATAATACTGTAGTCTTGGAAAAATGAAAAGGAATATAAAGTTGCCTGTGAATTGAATTAACAGCTGCCTGTTATGAATAAAGAAACGTGGGTGAGAACATGGATTTGTAAGAATGTGAAACTGGAAAGTGAAACCTAGATGTTTGAGTTAAAAGGATGGAACCCTACGGGGAATTAGGAGTGGAACTCCTGGAAAGAGAAAGGAATGGAACTGAGATGTTGTTCGTACTGTCTCTTGGGTACGCAGTACCAAGGGAAGTACCTGTACCTGTTTAGTGCAGAGTGGGGCCAGCCACCCTAGGGACCCGGGGTTAGGATTGGCCGCTCTGTACCAACTTGCTGGCCCTCGTGTACGTAGTACCGAGGAGAGCTACTAGTGTTAGGAGAGTACTAGCTACCCCACGGGCCCCGGGGTTCTGCTAGCCTCCACCGACTTGTTAGGCCCACTGGGGCAAACCAGGGTAGTCAGGCGAGGGTGCGCGGACTGTGGAGGGGCAAGGCCCCGGTTTGGTTACTGTGGGGGGTTGGACCCCGTGTTACTGAGAGGGCTCTGCCCTGTACCGGTTCCGTGCTGTGCTTTGGGCACACCCGTTAACGGAAACGACTGACCGCGTGCCAGTACGGGTTAGCTACCTGTGTGTTTATCGCGCGTGCCGTAGTCACTGTTACACCTGTCAGTGACCTTGGGGTGGTTGACTGAGGGTCGGATCACCACGGGGGACTCTCCCGGCCAGGAGAGCACCACGTGCTACTTCTACTTTTTGGAAAAGACTACAATCAAGATCGTTCCCACGAGGAACATTCGAGATCAAGTAAAAGATCTGAGGAATAAATGAAATAGTGAGACAATTGAAAAATGTAAATAAAGAAGTAATAGAACATAACAGCTACTGTACGCTCTACTGTTGTCTTAGTTTTAGTTGCCACTCTACTCAGCGTTTTGCTGACGTGTTACTCTCGTTACCTTTTTCAGGACCAGGTGTTGAGCAGCCAGGATCAGCGGCTGCAGAGGACGCTGGGCCGAGTAGGGTCCAGTAGAGTTTACCACAGTCTTTTGTACCTCTTTTGTTTATGTTATAGTGAGTACTTTTGTTTCCGCTGTACTTTCTTTACCTGCAGTTCGTGTTACATGATAAATGTTGTTCTACTGTTGTGGTAGTACCTACTGTAGTAGTTTCTTTCCTTACTGCTGTACTTTCTTACTGTTAGTTATATTCATGTTGAATGTGGTTTATTTTACTGTCTTTTGGTTACTTCCTCGTTGGACGACTAGGTCTTGGGATTAGTCGAGTCGGTCCGGTTCTCGTGTCTCGTAGGGACTCAGGAATCGGGTCGTTACACCTTCCATGTCCAAGAGCAAGCCTCACCACCTTCTCAAGAGGCCTACCAATGCCACCTTGGCCATCCTCCTTCCCTCCTACCACCTCCAGCCACTCAACCACCAGAGCCCACCTCCGGTGCCTCGTTTTCCCGTAGTGATAATTGCTCTTCTGCTTTATTTTCTCGCATTTTATCCTACTTAGTAGTATAGTAATATTTCTCTCCAAAGTGCACGCATAAACTCTCTCTCCATAGGTTCCATGAATGCATCTCTCTTTTGTTAGAGTAGATTTCGTTGTTTTACTTTCCTTGTACAAGCATTCCTCTAGATCCGATTGTACATGACTTGATTCATTGTAATAAAAATTATGTTAATATCATTTGGATCATAGTCTTTCTTTTATGCAAATAAAATGTTAGTTCCAAATGATATCGACGATTTAAGGATAAATGAACTTTCCGTTGGTCGCCATCATGTAGTTGAAGCAGTGCGCATAGAAACTCATACATTCATGTTTGTCGTATTTTTGACTTATGCACATGTTCTACGTGTAAACAAGGTGACCAGCGAATCCTATATTCGTACCTTAAATATCGGATTGCGATTTTGAGCGAGTGGAGAGAGAGAAAAATCAAAATCAAATTCGTGAAAACACGCCTCCTTTAGATCGACCGAAACTCACCTAGCTAATCTTATAAATTTCGTTGTTGAAGCGGATTTCACGTCTATATTATGACATTTAAATCAACTTGCGATTTCACATGTTCAACAATGAGTTACTATATTATGTATGTGGATTTAAGGTGACATTTTTCATAAATCACACCTAACCTATGGCACTATTAATCTTATATGTGTCACATCACCTAACTCACCCTTCACATCTAAACCTCACCTAAAGATCCAACTCTTAACATGGAAATTATGGTGGCTTCTTTTGCAGTACCCCTTCATGGGCATGACTACAATTAAGCCATTGCTTAATATTTTTTTGTTGTTTCTTTGGATAACAACATCAAGATGGAAGGTACCAAATGCCATCAATGGCTTTGTCAAGCTTTTTCATTTTTTTGATCTCTATCGACGAAAGGCCCATGTCCTATTTTTTTCTATTGACTCTAGCGGCTACCACGGAGGTCAGAAAAGAGAGAGGTCACTGCAAAAATTGATTTCTCCTCTCATGTTTGATGAAGGATCAAGATATCAAGGGATTGCTTCTCATGAGAAGATCCACGATCATTTGCTGATATTCTCCACTTATCCTGTGTTACTTTGTAGTTAATTTTGTTACTGTTGAGAATAGGGATGGCTTTATATAGTCCCTCGTGGGAATAAGAAGAACTTTTCTATCGATTATAGTAAATTAATTTTTGGATCACGTGAACCTTACGATTTTTTTATCTTTATCTCTTTAAAATTTTTTTTTACGTTAAAAATACTGTACATACTATAGTTGTGATTGCTTTGATTTGTTTACTCGTATATTTCATGACATATTTCAGAATGCATTAGATGAACATTTTAATTTCTTATCCGTAAGATTTTTATTTGATCTATAAACAATTTGGATCACAACAATGCCAGCTTAATTATTAATCTCTCCTAACATTTCGACCGCGTTGACACCTGGACACGACTCTCTGTTTCCCAGTATACCCCCCTACCTATAAATCGCCACTCCCACACCGAAACTTCTCACTGCCATTTCCGTTCTTCTACCATCTGCTGCTCACCATCTTGACATCCAGGCAACCATGAAGCTCCCGTCCACCATTTTGATGCTCCTTGCTCTCCTCCTTACCTCCAGCTTAATTCAAGCGGCGACGGCGGGCTCAGGTAATCAACCAAAGCTTAATCCTATGAACGAGTCTCTTCAATCTTACCCTGCTTGGTAGCAAGTTGAGGGGTATGTATATTATTGGGACTAAATTAAACTAGTGACCCTGAACCGGTAGGCTCATCTGTTCATCATTAACTTGTTGTAACTCTCGTCACATCATACGATTTTGCGCGTTAGGCTCGATGGTTATTGACAAATCAAGCACTTGAATTTATTTTGTAAATGTTGACGATGGACGACGTGTGGCATTGGGCAGTGTTCTGCGACGCCAAGTGCAGCGTTAGGTGCGCAAAGGCGGGGATGAAAGGGCGGTGCCTCAAGTACTGCCACATATGCTGCGAGGAATGCAGATGCGTGCCTTCTGGGACCTATGGGAACAAGGACGAGTGCCCTTGCTACAGGGACAAGCTTAACAGCAAGAAGAAGCCTAAGTGCCCATAAGTACCGGCTCTCCTCCGGCCGCCCAAACGTGCAGATAGTACGGCTCTCACCATCCTTTGGTTAATCTTCCACTTGCTTTAATTTATTTATATGCCTCGCTCTGTATGTGTGTGTGTGCGTGTGTGTGTGTCTGCGTTCCTCTCCTGTATGTCACATTGTAGAAATAATGACACCGCTCTTCGGACGGTGCTTGTGTGCCAGCTGCATTTGCTTCTCGTCGATCGACCTCCTTTGCTCGAGAGATCTCTTTCTGAATTGACCACTGAAGATGAGTATGTTTGTTTTCTGGGATGAATTTTGAGGGAAAAGTGAGAGATAAATGAGGTTTTGTGTTTGGAAGAGGTAAAGGTTAAATCATGGGATAAGTGAAGGTGTTTAGAAAGATAAGTTAAAAATTTATCCTACAAGAGGGAGGATAAATCTACCTCACCTCCCATACATTATCCCATAAGATAACCCCCCTTATCTAACGGTCTATTTGTTTTATGGGATAAATTTTAAAGGTTAAACTTTGTAGGTGGTGGAATTGAAGGATAAACTTGTGATAAATAGATTTTGGTATCTGGGAGAGTTATCGGTCAAATCATAGGATAAATAAGGTTGCTTGGGGGATAAGTGAGGTTGATGTTTCATAACAGGAGGGATAAATTTATCCCACCTCTCACATGGAATAAATTTATCTCAGGTTTTGAGGTTCTTCCTCGGGATAACTTTATTTCGAGATTAAACTCATCAAACATAGGATAAGCTATTGAATCCCATATAACAAACAAGCCTAAGAGTGGAAAAACTTTATCCTGAGATATAATCCACGGAACCGAGGTTATATGGCTAATTCAATAACCATGAACGGGTGAATTCTTTATTAAACTTTTATACCAATTTTACGATTTCCCAAAGTTTTTTTTGTTTTTTGTTGGAAAGTAGAAGCATCATTAAAAGGGGACGAAGGTCATACAAGTGACGCAAAAGATCCAAGAAGGAATTCTCGACACCCTAAGAGGGGTGAATTAATACATCCCTTGTAAGGGGGAACAAAATCAACACAAAATACTAAAATCAAGAGTCAAAAAAATAGAAAAAGAAGACTCATAAATATGGATTCACGTAGTAATCGGATGGCCAACTACTGCGTCATGCTTCAAGATATAGCAACGCCACCAGTAGTAACTCTTAGTGATCAACACTAACGAAAAATCAGCAAAAGTCGAGCATTGGAATTAGTCAGGCATTTCTCGATCGTGTGAGAAACGGTATCTCGCATGGTCCCCAGATACACACAATACAGGCAACAGCATAAAAGGAAAAGCAAACCCAAAAGCGCATGTGACAAAAAGAAAGACGCGTGATGGCAGCGGAAATGGTACGACCTATGGGACCATCCACCAATAGGGAAGAGCACCCACATTGGGAATCATGAGGATCACCTTCCCACAGACACTAATAATGACACACCTAATTAGAGAAGGTTTGTTACGACTCGGTTCCCAAATCCCTACAGGATCTGAGACCGGCTCCACTCGACTAATCCCAAGACCCAGTCGTCCAACAAGAAATAACCAGAAAGTAGGAAAGTAAACCACATTCACTATGCTAAGTAACTAACAGTAAAAGAGTACAAGCAATAAAAGAAATAAAAGCTACTAACAGTTTATATCACCACCACAACAGTAAAGTAGAATAACTTTTTCCATACACTCTCCAGGCATTCACTTTTGATTTTGAAAGTTACTATGACTCTCTACATGAGACCACCTGTCATTCCTTTCTAGAAGAGCCCTCATACACAATTCTCATTGAAGCCACCTCTTCCACACATACAGAACTGATCAAAACCCGTTCTCTACCCCGACCCGCAACCGGACTCAATTTCTATTCTGATTCACCTCTCACTGAGCCATTTGCAGATGATTCAACTCCACATCTATACCGAGCATCGGGTATCAATCAGACTGAAAAACATGATCCATCATTCTCTGATCACCCCTGTAGGGTTTCCACACCATGCACTGATTATTTTTCGAAACCCTACTCTGACCAAGCTGATTCGACTCAGCCTAAACTCGAGTTTTCACTTCCATATCCATCCGAGCCACATTGCATATGGTGGTTTCCGCATCTATCGATCTACATCTATCAACCCACCAGACCGATTGGGTTTGGGCTCCATGTTACTGGTGATATGTACTGTTAGCAGCTTTTCTACTAATTTTTGGGCTGCATGCTACTGATTTTTGGATCGAAAAGAAATGATTCCATGTTACTGGAACCTGAACTGAAATCAATGATCTCGGGAACCGGGACCTCAGAATTGAAGTTAGAGAATGAGTCATGTGAGCTGAAGTCATAGATTGGCTTGTTATAATCAGGAAGCAGATTTTCTCTGAGGTTATGGTCAGATTCAAAATCGTCGGAGAGTTTGCAAAAATCAAAATCTGAATGAGATTCAAGACTGTGAGTTCCACCATAGAATAAATCATATGCTGTAGATTCAGCAGCCTGACTGGTGTCTACCCTAGATGTCAATTCTGAGCTTAAAAAGGTGTCCTTATCTAGTAGAGGCTCAGGTTCCAAGCTGGTAGGATAGACCTAATTGAAACCCCACTCGTCCAACTCCTCAGTTTCTGTATCGTAAATTGGCATGACTTCCGAAAAATCGATTGGTTTCTCCGAGGATGTTGGCAAGGGATATTCATCAAATAGAGGCCCAAAATCATATTCTTCATTGAAAAAATGATCTTCCTCATATGGGGCCTCGAAATCTTCCCAATAGGTTTCAGATCTAGATTCTGGGCTTAGGATGTGGGTTGAAGCACTAGAATCTAGGTCTGAATAACCTTCGAGGGTCACTTATCAAATTAAGGGGCGGAATTTACACCCTCGAGAGGTTCAGTTCTACTCTCATTATTGCAGGAGTTTTGAGATTCTAAGCCTGGTGATTCATGGTCTAGAGTTGGCTCAACATTGTATTCTCCTACAATTGGAACTTCCCAACCTTCTTCAATATCTGGCATATTGTACCCTATCTGGGTTGGGAATCCACAACCATTTTGTGTCTCAAACCCAAGATCAGATTGATCCTTGATGTTGTCCCAAGATGGTCCATCCTCTGTTTGTGGCATATACGGGTATTTCTGGTAGATAATTTATTTTAATAATCTCATTATCTCTTCCCGTTTTTCAAGATCATCTTGGTGTTGCTTCCAAAGTATAGGATTTGTCATGCATTGAAGGTATTCAAGATTGTACAATTTTTCTATCTCAATGTATCCTTTGATGAACATGTCTCAGGTTGATCCTTTTGTGGCTTCTACCAATAGCACTTGGGCACAAGTTATGATGAAGGTTGTGGTTGTTGGGACATCAACCTGAATGTTTTCTACTAGTGTTGAGGCATTGTCCTCTTTTTCATAGAATTTTAGGGCATCCTCAATCATCCTATCTCTCATGGATCTCCGATATTCAGGTTTCTTGAATGGTAGTCCTAAGTGGTTTGGTTGCATATTTGGATCAGGTGGTGGAATCAAGATGTAGAATCAAGTTATGAAGCGATTAAATCTGAATAAAGAGTCCCACTGAAAATGTATGTGTGTGCTCTAAAGAGAAAAGATAAGAGACTAGTGATGTTTTTGACCCAATCAAGGCACCCAAAAATGTTGGATGACTATGGAGGTTCGGGGCTAATGATACCCCTGGATGAGAAGGTCGTCCACCTGACAATTATTTAGGCAGCCAGAGAGGGAGAGTCCCGCAAAGACCCCTACACGGTAGAGCGTCCCCACGGGTTACAGGGTTTCCCCCACCCGTCCTCTCTTATCACTAAGATTCCAGGCAGACCAAAATGGGGACCTTGACCTCTTAAGTCCACCACTTTTATTTCAAAGGTGCTTTAGAGTTTTCACTTGAACTTTAGATGTTTTGATGTTGTAACCTAATTTGGAGGTTGGTTGACCCAAGGGGTTAACTTTACCTAACCTGTTGATAACACTGCATCTTGGGGTGATAATTCAGTCAATTGGGGTTCATCTTAAGAACAAAATGCACAGATAACACATCATAAATAGAATGGGAGTATTGCATGTATCACACATCAAGATTGCTTATAGAACAGTATTAATGGCCATTTGTATAAGTACTTGTCAAAACAAGCCTCAGATGAGTGATCGGACCACACGGACGGATTCAGAATGACAAACAGAGTCCAACGGACTCGAAATCAGCTAAATCCGACATCCGGAGCTCCCATTATTGGCCCAAGAAGTTCTGACCGTTGATCTGATGATCAACGGCCATGGGGCCTCCACGTGTTAGCCATGCCGCACCCGCAATCCCCCTCATCATGCGGCGTCATTTTATGCCATCCGATCGCGCATCAGACGGTTGGGAACCTCGCATCCGCGCACCTCTCAGCCGCAGCAGCAGCAACCCCCGACCATTAGATCTTCATCCAACGGCCGTCCGCGCAGTGACCGCGCCTTGTCTCCGCGACAAAGCAGCGGGCATAGCGCAGCGATCCGCGCCTCACCCCCTGATAGTGAGACGCGGCTTCGAGGTGCCGACCGCAGCACAAATTCAAGCGAGAACGCGCGTGCGTGATTTCAGCCGCTGATGTGTGATCGAACGGCAGGCAGCAAGCGAAGCGACGCAATCGCGCACATCCATGGTCGATGCCGCGATGACGCAAGGGCGTGGGCGCGATCCAGGCGGGCGCCCCACAAGTGACAGCAACCGTCCGATCCGCGATCAGACAACTCTCAAGCCGCGCACATGGATTGAGCGCGGAGAAGAACGTGCATGCGCTGGCAACTGGTGGGTAGGAGGCTACACCGACTAATTTAGTATGGGTTTAGCGACATCTCGGACGTCGCTAAAGCCCATACTTGAATTAGAAAACCCTTTTGCCTATGTAAACTCCATCCAACCACCCATTCAAGGCATTCATTCCACTTGCAAGTGTTCTACCCCACTCCTAGCCACCATTAGCTCTCTTTGTAGTCGTCGAAGCCGACGAGCCGCCGATAGAACCCCTCTCCACCACCGTGGTTGCCTCGTCGTCTTCTCTCTCTCTCTTTCCCTCTTTATCTTAAGCTTTACTTTATTTGTGTTTAAACATTTATCTAGTGTTGTAAAACTAAAGTTGCATGTCAAATGAAGTTATTTCTTATCTAGTTACTTGGCCTCTTTTATGTTCAAGTTGCATGTTGTGAATGAAAAACTTCTAACCCTATTCTCTCTCTATCTCTCTCACTCGCTTTTCACCCACGTCTTTTTGCAAGCAAAAATCTATGATTTCTGTGACATTAAGTAACAAGAAAAATCCAGTTTTCATGCCTCACTGAGATCAACACTCGAACTCACGTCCATTTCTTCATTTAAAATCGACATTGCGAGCGCAAGCTATAACGACTCTCTTAAACACACGCGCCTCCCGCACCGTTAGTTTTTGGCACCGTTACCGGGGAGGCAACAGATTTATTTTGTCACTTCCATTTTACATCCATGCTCACATCATCTAACACCTTGTCTCCTTCTACTTGATGGTTATAGGAATTCGGCGCTTGGACGACGAAGTAGTGCAACTCGTGACGGCAACAAGGGAGTAAGTGCAACAAGGACCGGTCGTGAGTATTTCTTCACCCATGGTTGTTTGCTTGCTTAAAAATCTAAAAAAATTATAAAATAAAAAAAAAATTGGCGTGGTGCATGATTGCCTGATCCACATCCTTAACACATCACCCAACAAAAAAAAAAACACTTTAACATTCTAAATAATCTAAGATTCTTCGAGTGTTCTTCTTTCTTTTTTTTTTAGTGGTGTTTGCGAAGCTACCTTGAATTGACATGGGCCGCACCACTCAACCCTAAAATCGACTCATCTAATAGAAGCTGCATGATCACTAGGATGAGTATATTAGGGTTTTAGAGCCTCTACACAATAAAAGGAAATCTACTTTCACCAAATTGTGTGCAAAACTTGACGTGCCCACTGAAACTTGTCTGAAAACATTAAGACACACCAATCCTAAAAGATACTAAAGTAAGGATAAAACATTAAAAGACACCACATCTTAAAAAAATCCTTGCTTAAAAATCATGTTTTGATAAAAGCACACACACTGAAATTGAAAAATTAAGAGGCACTACCACAATCAATGCCTCATCACATAACCCTAGCACAAGCACTATCCTAACCCTTTTAAAACAGAGTAAACGTGCCCTAGGCAGGACTGAGTTAAGTCTCGAGAGGCGGGGTTTTGTTCGCTGGGCACTTGGCTTTCATTCCTTTAGTAGAATCTGGTGACTGGGCTACGGGATAGTGTCAAATGACCACAGTTGTGGGGTCTATGGAACCGGCGGTGCAAGCCAAAGGAAGAACCTTCCCTACAATCCCCTCGTAATCAACCTGGCTAGATTAGCTTTGGGAAGGGGAGTCCAGTGCTTATGGACTTGATCACCCTTTTGGAGATTTCTAGGTCTCCTAAGGAATACACCATAAGGACTAGGCTTGTTTGCTTGGTTGAACACACAACTCTCTCTCATCTGTTTTTCCCGCATCCTTCCATTTCTTCCAAACGATGGATTTCAATGCCTATCCATCTTACCTAAACTGCCCCCAACATGATTTGTATGCTATCCCAAGTAGACCATATCCACAGCCTACTTGGGCTAACCAACCACCAAGTTGGGGGTACGACCTAGAATATCCCTTTTGGCCCAACTGTCCCAGTTATGACCAAACCGCACCAACCACTTATTGGGATACACCCAACATATCCACTCAAGGGTATGATTCAAATCGTGGGGCTCCATATCTCGATTCTCCTCACGACGCCTCATCATTTAGGTCACACCCGCTCTCTAACCACTTTGATAGGACCTACACTCTAGGAGAACACCAAGAACCCTACCCTTCTCAGGACAATAACCAAGAAAGGTCATCTGAATTTAACAACCTTTCCTACTTGACTTTTGGATTTGAAGGAATTCTAAACAAATGGAAATCAGAGAATGATCAGAAATCTAGGCAAGCCCAGGATCATCAACCTTTGATTTGGTCCCCTGATGAAGAATCTGACTGGGAGGAGTACTTAGAACCTCAACTATTCTGGAGTAGGATCAAACAGAGAATGGTTCCTCTTGAAGAACTGGACCCTGAACATGATAGAATAGAGGACCCACCCAAGAACCTAAACCCCAGTATGGATTCTAATCCACAACCTCAACCACACCCTCTTAACCTAGATTTAAAGGAGGAAATCCAAGGGACACCAAATGGCACCCTGTCAATTCTTGATAACCTCCAGTTAGAGTTACATAGACAGAATCAAGAATTGGTTAAAGGGCAACAGGCCATGTTGGATATGTTCCAACAATTGGGGGAAGAAGGCTAGAGAAAGCTGTTGCACACAACGCCATTCATGGAATTCGCAAATCAAGGACCTACCATGATCAATTGGACTACACCCAGTCACCCTAATTTGGTTCAGTCCACCATTGATACCCCCCAGGAGTTGGACAACTCAATGGATAAGGTCATTGAGGATTCCTCATAACATAATTTGGGGAGCATTGAGGACAAACATCAGGAGAAAGCTGAGAATGTGAGGGGAGATGCCTTGGAATACGAATCTAATCAGCCTAAGAGAAGTGATCCAGTGGGAACAACAGCCAACGTAGGAGATGGGGAATGGAGTTACAATTTCAAAGAAATCGATTATGAATCTGTTGGAATCCCCATCACAAATTTGGAGGAGGGCCGAGAGAAAGAATATGAACTAGAGGATGAAATTGGCCCTACCTCTAATGCAACCTCAAACAGTGAATCTGATACAAAAGAGGTTGAAGAAAATATTCTTGAGGTCAAGGGCTTGGAGGGAATGAGCAATGAACCGTGGTTGCGGAAGAGATGGACTCATCTTTGGAGAGAGACCTCATGCTTGATTGTAGGGCTCATTATGAAACTCTTGATTTTGTTACCTGCCCTACCAGAATAAAGATCTCGCAACCCGAATGTACTGGAATTGATACACCTTTGACGGATTACAATTTTATGGGGACACAAGTAGAGTATAAAACCTACATCTTTAGTGTCTGGCATGTCATATTCGGGGTGCGCTCGTCCACATCAACTTCTTTGCATGCCTACAGACTAAGAGAGGATCTGACACAGGCATGCATGATACATCTACTGCAGAATTCCCGCCCCTTAGGAACAGAACTCCACCACAACCTTGTTCGCATTTGTGGACTTCTGATTTTAGGTCTGGCTGATTTTGTGCATGCCTCCTTGACCCAAACCATTCCTGTTTGTGCACTATGCCCAGCCGAAGGCGTTAAACTCAGCGCTTCCTGGGAGGCAACCCAGAAGATTCAGACTAATCAGGTATTCTACTTCACTCGGGTAATATCTTTTCAAACCCCTATTGCATCCATGTATTTGTCAATGAGGACATTGTCCAACTTAAGCATAGGGGGGTGGTAAATTGCATGATCCTGAGCTCATTTAATCAGTCTGAATAGAATAAAAAAAAATGAATTTAGGAAGAAAAACTTAGGCATTAGAAATTTGTCAACAGTGGGAAATAATACAGAAAGAACTTGAACACTTAAACTTTACAGGCTTTCAGGCTTAATCAGCCCTGGTGTCCATTAAAATACGGATTTAGCTTCAAATCCTTGCAACCTTAAGCTACTCTAATCCACTAACTAAATAAGGTGATAACTATACGACTTATCAACTCACCCTCTAACTCAAAAGGACTTTTAGTCTAAACATCTGCACACATTTTTTCACAGACTCACTCCTCGAAGATTCTGACAGAAATTGGGTAGCTAATGAACTCTCTAGGGTGATATGGCTGGCAAGTTGTTGTGGGTAACAGCCCATTGGCAGGTTGTCCAGAGCCCAGCCAAGGGATCACCTCTTCTTCATTGCCTCTAAGTAAATTTGAGATCAGGGAAGCCACCTACCAAATAAAAAAATAAAAAAAAGGAGAAAAAAAGAGAACAAAATAAACCACACTTCACCTCACGAGTATGGCTGGCAAGTAATCGTGGGTAACAACCCATTGGTCGGTTGTCCAGAGCCCAACTCAGTAAATGCACAAAAAGAACCAAAACACTTAAGGAAGAAGCGGGGAAATAGAGCAAGCCGGGGAGATATACACTGGAAAAATCATTGTGTTGACCCCAATTAAAACAAACGTAGGGAGAAAGCTACCGATCGAACAAATACACCTTCAGGCAAAACACTTCCTCTTCCAGTCACCTAGGGGTGTAGAAACCCGAAGTCTGTCTAAATTACCGTTGAGTGAGTCTATCACAATCTTCACACCAAGATGCTTAACACTTAAAGTTTTGTCCGAGTTTTGAGTAGGTTGGGTAGCCGTAAAAAGTTATCAACACACTCTTAACTCCAAAAAAATTCTAAAAATGAGAAAATATATATATACATACATTAAAGCAAGGATTCAGGCAATTCATATTTTGGCAGGCACCCGGGCGCTGCTTAGCCTTTGTAGATTAAGATCTTAGTATATTTCCTCCTATTGACAAGTGACGAAGTGTCCAAGTAATTACTTCTTAAATTCTGACTGGAAATAAAGGCTAGAATAAACCTTGCTAGGGACTAGCAAGGAGTAAGCATGGGGGTATGATAACACTGCATCTTGGGGTGATAATTTTGTCAATTGGGGTTCATCTTAAGAACAAAATGCACAGATAACACATCATAAATAGAATGGGAGCATTGCATGCATCGCACATCAAGATTACTTATAGAACAGTATTAATGGCCATTTATATAAGTACTTGTCAAAACAGGCCTCAGATGAACGATCGGACCACACGAATGGATTCAGAACGACGAACAGAGTCCAACGGACTAGAAATCAACTAAATCCGACGTCCGAAGCTCCTATTATGGGCCCAAGAAGTTCTAATCATTGATCTGATGATCAATGGCCATGAGGCTACCACGTGTCAGCCATGCCGCGCCCGCAATCGCCTTCATCGCGCAGCGTCATTTTAAGTCGTCCAATCGCGCATCGAACGACTAGGAACCTCGCATCCGCGCGCCTCTCAGCCGCAGTAGCAGCAACCCCCTACCGTTGGATCTTCATCCAACGACTGTCCGCACAGCGACCGCACCTCGTCTCCGTGACAAAGCAGCGGGCGTAGCGCAGCGGTCCACGCCTCACCCCCATATAGTGAGACGCGGGTTCGAGGCGCCAACTGCAACACAAATTTAAGCAAGAATGCACGCGCGTGATTTCAGCCGCTGATGTGTGATCGAACGGCAGGCAGCGAGCGATGCGGCACAATAGTGTACGTCCATAGCCGACACCCGCGATGACCCGGGGGTGTAGGCGCGATCCAGGCACGTGCCCCACGAGTGACAACAACCGTCCGAACCCTTGATTGGATGGCTCTCAAGCCGCGCACACGGATTGAGCGCGAAGAAGAACGTGCGCGCGCTGGCGGTCGATGGGCAAGAGGCTACACCGACAGGTTTAGCATGGGTTTAGCAACATCCCGAACGTCGCTAAAGCCCATACTTGAATTAGAAAGCCCTTTTGCCTATATAAACTCCATCCAACCACCCATTCAAGGCATTCATTCCACTTGCAAGTGTTCTACCCCACTCCTAGCCACCATTAGCTCTCTTTGTAGTCATCGGAGCTGACGAGCCACCGACAGAGCCCCTCTCCACTGCCGTGGCTGCCTCGCCGTCTTCTCTCTCTCTTTCCCTCTTTATCTTAAGCTTTACTTTATTTGTGTTTAAACATTTATCTAGTGTTGTAAAACTAAAGTTGCATGTCAAATGAAGTTGTTTCTTATCTAGTTACTTGCCCTCTTTTATGTTCAAGTTGCATGTTGTGAATGAAAAACTTCTAACCCTATTATCTCTCTCTCTCACTCGCTTTTCACCCACATCTTTTCGCAAGCAAAAATATGTGATTTCCATGACATTAAGCGACAAGAAAAATCTGATTTTCACGCCTCCCTAAGATCGACACTCAAACTCACGTCCATTTCTTCATTTAAAACCGACGTTGCGAGTGCAAGATATAACGACTCTTCTAAACACACGCACCTCCCGCACCGTTACCTGTCCTAAAGATGGCAGAGTGATTCTTGGCTTGGGACCTAGAGATCACCCTAATTTGACTCCCAGTTTATTAGGTCCAAGATTTTAAGATTCAAGTGATTTTAGAGCTCAATTTTTAGGGTTTGTCCCGTTTAGATCTCTTCAATCAAGGGCTTGGTTAGCACACTGATGCGGGAGGGTTCATTTCCTTTTATACAGGCATGTGTGACTAGCACTCCAAAAACCCTACTGTTGAAATCCTAATTTAGTTCTATTTCCAATCCTCTTTTTAACAAAAATTCTCTTTGGACTCAAAAACAGGAAGTGTGTTGTCCACAACGATTAAGCATGATTTCTATTAGGCATAGGAATTTTGTGGGATAGGATATCTAAGAAATCGCTTCCACTTCAATAAGTTTTTAAAAATTTTCGCAAAATCAGGAAACCTTTGCCTTAAATATGGTAATTACTATAAAAAGAAGGCAATTGATTCCTAAGTTGGTTTCTTCCTTTTGTCTTTCAAGGGTTAGGCGATGGATTTTAGAGAAGAAGAGAGGTTACCTGCCCTGGAGAGGTTGACTTGAGAGGGAGATTTCTTCTCTTAAAACACCTAGCAAGATTACAATAAAATAAATAGGGCAAGTTAGTGTTCAATATAGTCAAAAAGAATGTAGAGATAAGTGATAAATTGTGCGTTACTCCCCGGCAACGGCCCTAAAATGTTACAATGCTTTGTCGGGCTTTTTAAATGAGTATAAGTCAGTCATGTTGTAGTATAGGTGACCAAGCGTTGATAACAAATAAGAATTTATTACTCGAAAATCTAAGTATCTGAGGTCGAACACAGGGAGCAAATGGAATTTATTCGCTAATCTCAATAATGTAATTGAACACTTAGAGTTACTCAAAACTTAATTCATAATATAAATACAAGAATTTAAGAATCAATTATAACAAAAATAGAAAAATTGGACGTCTTAAATAGATATTTCTTTTTAAGCTCTTATTTCCTTCTCCTTCTTGAGTCTTCTCATTTCTGCTTTCTTTCTTCTTCACTTTTCTTCTTCGTCTCTTTAGCTCTGCTCTTTCTTATGTTCCTCTGTCTTGTTCTTTTACTTCTCTTCTTCTTTCTTCTTCAGCCGCACCTCTGCTACAGTGTTGCTCCTTCCCTTGACTTCTGCCTTTCTTCTTCTTCCTTTTCCTTCCTCGCCTTGATTTCCTTCTTCAGCCTTTTCCTTAGCTCTCCTCTTTTTCTTCTTCTCTTTGCCCTTCCTTCCTTCTTCCTTTCTGCGGCTAAGTATCCTTCCTTCCCTCTGCTTAGCTGCGCCTTCCTCTTCCTTCTTCTTCCATGCACAACACCACGCAGCAAAACCTACCCCCTACCCTCCCCGTGTCTCTCTCTCTCTATTTCTCTCTTCGATACGCTCTCCCAAAGCCATGCAATCGAGTCGAGTATCGTGCGCCCGGGTTCAGGCGCACTGACGTGGGTGTGATGCGTGAGGAGTGCTAGGTTTAGGTAAACGGGTCGGGTGCTAGATCCACGGAGGAAGGTCGCGGACGAGGCGTGAGAGCGAGGGACCTCACCCCTATGTAATTTGAGGCAACTAGCACTAAACACAAATTCAATTTATACTACATACCTGCGCTAAAGATTTCCGAGGTGGGACTAAAGTGTCCCACCCGCTTCACTCACAAGCCCGCAGGGTGTTGCCTTCAATTGCCACAGCTGCAGTTGCTCTCCAGCCAATTACCTAGCTACGTGGATGTGCAAGACCAATCCGCACGTCTTGGAGCGCAACACCTGGGTGGATGCAGCCTAGAGCGACCTTGCAATCTTCTTGCTTCAGCGTCAATGGTGGAAGGGGGGTCGACCTGCATTTCACTTAATACGGCCTATCGGCCCCATTAAAACACCTGAGGAGCTTCGCCGTGTCTTGGCGAAGGAGGGACGGTGGGTGGCAGGCCGCGGGGTGGCCTAGGCATGCGTGCCTAGGTCACCCTATGGCCGTGCTTATGGGTTAAGGGGCATTTAGGGAGGTGATGGTGGTTGATGGATGGGCGAAAGGTGATCAGTGGATGATGGCAGAGGTAGTGAGGTGTCTGGCAAGGCATGTGGAGGTGTGGAGCGGTGGATGCGCCTCGCCAGTGGGTGGCCGAAGATGGAGAAGATGGCGGTGGACAGTGGCTACGAGGGGTCGAAAGGGAAAATAGAGAGAGGGGAATTTAAGAGGGGATAGAGAAGAGTAATTCTAACCTAACTAAGTGGACGAAGGGGGAGAGGTGGCTGCTGGTTGTACCTACTGTCGTCGGAGAAGACGGTGTCCAGGGGAGGGAGAGCGGCGACGACGAAGGGTCTAAAGGTGCGTGTGCGGGTGTTGCGCGACACAGAGGAAGATGGTGAGGGCAACTCTGCCACTAGTAGTGTGGCAGAGCGACAAGAAAGAGGAGGGAGGCTCATCGAAGCTCGCTGGACTTCCTGACCGGAGGAGAAAAGATGAAATTGGAGTGGATCTCTGGCCAAGTCGAGCTGAAGAGATGCGGTCGAGGTTAAGGATCCTTTTATAGATGCTGGCAAGGGCTCTTGTGCTTGGAAGACAAGCTTCCAAGTGCGTGAGTCCTCTCCGGAGAAGGAATCAATTGGAGACCCAAATCTCTCATGCATTCGCATGAGAGATTGGGTGCAAATCAGATATTGCAATCGAGCTCAGATTGAAGAGAATTCCATAGATAATCTCCCTTTCAAATTTGGGAGGAGATCTTTGAGGGAACGGGGAGTACTCCCACTCCATTCCTTGTCGGAGTAGGATTTCTCCCCATTAATGGTGGAGGGACCTGATTGTAAGAGTGGCAAGGAAGTTATGGGGGTCTGTGCAAGAGTTTTCAAAAGTTAGGGGCCAGAATGTAATTGAATGGACTATTTTGCAAAGTAGGTCCAGATGACCTCCCCTTAGGTCCAAACTTTGGTACAAACCTAATTTGGACCTAAGGAATCTAATGATGAAGTTGGATTTTAGGTTTGACTATGTTTGACTGGATATTTTACATAAAAATCCAAATTAAGTCAAATAATGAGCTGAGACCCCAATCTAGGTCAAAAGAGGTTCCAAATGTCGAATTGAAGGTTTTAAACCCTAGGGGATATTTTTCCATGAATTTTAGAGGGTTTAGTTGATTTTTATTTTGACCAGAACCTTGTTGAATTAAGCAGGTCTGTTTTAGGGTTATAGAATGTCATTTAATTCTTGATTGCACAATAACCCATTTCTGACTGAACCAACCTACTCTTTATCTTATTCAGACCATTTGACCAATGTTTTGCCTCTGAGAAATCTTGTTTATATACTGCAATGGTAAAATTACAGTTTTAACCTTTGTTTCATGTTTTTTTCTCAGAACATTAATTCCTTGAATTAGGTCCTCCAGGTTATGTCGGAGGTCTTATTCTATTTCATAAGTTAAACTGAGCTTGTTAGGGCTCATGATGAGGCTCTCATCACATACAAACAGTGCAAGTACTTCTTGTCCTAGGATTCATGCCACATCCTAGGTTTCTAGTTATCCAATTTCACATATGCATTCATGTCTTATAATTAAATCAGGGGGAAACTACTCTACCAGACAATTTGGGAGTACTGGGGGCTCGAACGGCAGGTTCACGTGCCTCTGCAGGCCCCGAACACTCAACAGATCGAAATCCTATACCAAGGAACACAACACAACAGAATGTTCATAACAGTATAAAAGCCCTTCTAACAAGTAGAGGAACTCGCAAGGAATCGACAGATATCTCGTTTGCGTAAAACGGACCACAAACGGACCCTAAACATGTCAAAAATAAGACTACAGACCTAAATCAGACGTCTGGCACAAGGTCCATACCTCTTAAAGTAACTAGGGTCTCACCTCAGGTTCCTGCATTGACTTCAGACGTCCAGAACCCCTACTTGACCATCTGGACCCAACTCAAGATGTCTGACCTCTCCTCCAGTCATCTGGTAAGCTGTCCAAACGTCTGAAACACGTGGGAGGGTGTGCCCAGCGCCTTCCCGAAGCTAACCTTGCAAGCGACAGACCATATCTTCTACATTTAGCTACGCAGATCGTAGCTGCGGTGCGGCCTGCATGGCCAAAACCGCATGAGGAACGTACCTTTGCGAAGCTCCACTTTCAAATGTCCGATGCCGTCACCAGACGTCAAACCCGTTGTCTAGACGACACGCCAGACGTCTTATTCTGGGAAAAACCCAGAACCAGACCGACCTCCTGCTCCCCTCGCCGTGCGCAACCGCGACCTCTCCTCCTCGCCTGCAACTCCAGCTGCAGCAAAGTGTCAGGGACGTCTCCCTCAACGCGCCTCTCTGGCAGTGCATCCTTCGGTGAGCTCCCATGAGCTCGCAAGCTCAAGCTCTTCCTCCTCTCTTCACGTCGCCTCTCCTCGTCGCTTGCCCTTGCGCCCTCTCTCGCGCTCGCCCCTCTCGCTGCAGTGGAGAGGAAGAAAGAAGGTGGTGGCGGTGGAGTGGGGAAGAAAGGAAGGGGGAAGAGGGGTTATATAGCTAGTGGGGTTAGGGTTTGCGTGGAGGAGAGAAGAGGGAGAGAGAAAAGAGTGATACTGTCTACGTGCAGCCCGCGCGCAGACGCGAAGTTACGTACAAAATTTTCAATTTCCGACGTCTGGGAAGGGGTCTAGACATCTAACCAGACGTCTGACTGATAGTCTAGAAGTATTTTCGTGGCTAGATCGTGTTTTAACAGATATCACGTTGTAATCTAGATGAACCCTCTGCAAAAATAAATAAAAATTTATAACTCGAAAATGAAAGTATCCAAGGTCAAATACAGGGAACAATTTGGGTATTCCAAAACTTGAGAACACAACTTTGAATAAGAAGCAATAACTAGTTCAGCAAAAATGACAGGATAGTGTTATGGAGAAAATGCTCAAAAAGAATTAGACGTCTGATATTGTATCAGATGTCTTAAAATTGGCCTTCCGTCTCTTCTCTTCTTTTGTTTGCTTTGCTCTGCTGCAGCTATGGTTTCTTGTTCTCCCTTCTTTTTCTTCCTTAGCCGCTCCTGCTCCTCTTCTTTTTCCTTCCTTTGCACTCTCTCTTCTCGATTCTCTTCCAGCAGCTAGGTCCTGGCCTTGTCTCTTCTTTAGTTTCCTTCTTCTTTTTCTTCCTCCTCTTCCTTTGCTTGGCTACTCTTTCTTGCTTCTCCTCTTCATCTGCCCCTTGATCTCTCTCTTCTTCTTATTCTTTCTCTTGGTCTGCCGCTCCTCTACTACAATGTGTCTCTCTTCTTCTTCTACTTCTCTTGCAGCGGCTAAGTCCTTCATCCTTCTCTTGCTGCGCTTCTTCCTCCCTTAGCTTCCTCTTCCTGTACAATCACCACACAGCAAAACCTACTCCCCTACCCTCCCCACGCGTCTCTCTCTCTGTGTATCTCTCTTTGGTACGCTCTCCCAGAGCTGGGTTATCGGGTCGGTCGTGCGCCCGGGTCCAGGCACACCAGCGTAGGTGTGGTGCGCAAGGAGTGCACGGAGGGGTTAATCAGATCCGGGTGCTAGGTCCACAGGTTAAATGTCACGGACGAGGCATGATAGGGGAGGCGAGGGACCTCACCCCGAGTGATTTCAAGGAAAACAGGGAAGAACACAAAATCAACTTAAACCACTCAAAGAACTCAAGACTTACCGAGGTGGGACTAAAAGTCCCACCCGCTTCTACTGGCAACTGCAGGAGAGTGACTTCACAATAGATGCAGCTGCAAGTCTCGCGGCACCCGCTATCAGGCTGGTCTTGTGCACACTCTCAACCCACACAGCCTGGGAGCCCGAATCCTGAAGCTTGCGGCCTGAAGCTGGAGAACAAGCAAGCTCATGTGCTCGTTAATGGCGGACAGGAGCTCTACCCTAAACGACACAAAAGGAGCCTTGCAGCTCTATTAGACCATAGGATAACCTTCGTCGTGTCACGGCGAAGGTGAGGTGGGGTTCGGCGTGGCTCAGACAGGCCTAGGAGTGCGTGCCTAGGTCGGACTGTGACCGTGGGAGTGGGTGTGTTCAGTGGAAGCGTGGAGTGCTTGTGGCGGTCTGTGAGTGGGTGGAAAGTGTTCAGTGGTCGACGGCGAAGGTGTTGAGGTTGGTGGCGAGACATGTGGAGGCGTGGAGTGATGGATGTGTCTCGTCAGAGGTTGGTTGGAGATGGGGAAGATGCGAGCGGACAGTGGCAATCAAGGGGTAATTTGTGAAATAGATTGAGGGAAAATAGAGAGTAGGAGATGAGGAGCTTATCTGGGGTACTTGGAGCGAAGGGGAGGCAGAGGAGACGGACGGCGCGTTTGTGCCATCGTTAGAGAAGACAACCCTAAGGGGGAGATAACGGCGGCGAGGAGGACAGGAAGGCATGGGCTGGTGCGACGTAACACGGAAGAACTAGGCGAAGTGAACCCTGCCGATGGTATGGCAGTAGAGTGACTAGAAGGAGGAGGAAAAGTTTCCAGAGCTTGCGGGCTACTTGGCCGGAGAGAGGGGAGATGAATTCTGTGGGAGTCTGCGGCCAAATCAAGCTTGAGGGATTTGTAGAGGACCAAGGATCCTTTTATAGTTGCTGGCCGAGCTTCTGGTGCTTGGAGGGCAAGCCTTCTACCACCGACTCCTCGTCGGAGAAGGAAGGTAGTTGGAGATCCAAATCTCTCGTGCGTTCGCACGAGAGATTGGATGCAAATCAGAGATTGCAATTGAGCTCAGATGGAAGGGAATTCCTTAAAGAATCTCCTTTCCAAATCTGGGAGGAGATCTCTGAGGAATCAGGGAGTACGCCCCCTCCATTCCTCGTCGGAGAAGGATTTCTCCCCATTAATGGTGGGGGGACCTGTTTGTAAGAGTGGCGAAGAAGTTAGGGCGGTTTGTGTAATGGTTTTCAAAAGATAGGGTCCAAAATGTAATTTGGGTGTACTATTTTGAAAAGTAGGTCAAGATAACCTCCCCTTAGGTCCAAATTTTGGTACAAACCTAATTTGGACCTAAGGAATCCAATGATGAAGTTGGATTTTAGGTTTGACCACGTTTGATTGAACTTTTTGCATAAAAACCCAAATTAGGTCAATTAATGAGCTAAGACCCTAATCTAGGTCAAAATAGGTTCCAAAGGTCAAATTGAAGGTTCTAAACCCTAGGGGATATTTTTCTATGAATTTTAGAGGGTTTAGTTGATTTTTAAACTGACTAGAACCTTGTTGAATTAAGCAGGTCAGTTTTAAGGTTACAGAATGTCATTTAATTCCTAGACTGCACATTAACCCATTTCTGATTGAACCAACCCACTTTTTATCTTATTCAGATCATGTGACCTATGTTTTGCCTTTGAGAAATCTCGTTTACGCACTGCAATGGTAAAATTATAGTTTTACCCTTTATTTCATGTTTTCTTCTCAGAACTCTTATTCCTTGAATTAAGCCCTTCTCTAGGTTATGTAGGAGCTCTTATTCTCTTTCTTAGGTCAAAATGAGCTAGTTAGGGCTCATGATGAGGCTCTCATCAAGAAGTCTTAATAGGCTCAGAACAGAACGGGTCTTTACATCATAACAAACTTAAAGGAAGTTTCGTCTCCGAAACTTGAGCTAGCTAGGGTGCGGAAAAGGAAATATACACACATAACAAACTTAAAGAGGACAGAAGTCGGTCCAAAAAGACATACCCTCAAAAAGCTCTGGATACCACTCTCGCATCGTCGCCTCAAGCTCCTAGGTAGCCTCCTTGTACCGCTGGCTCCGCCATAAGACCTGCACCAGGGGTACCTACTTCCTTCTCAAACTCCGGACGGCTCTATCTAGTATCTACACTGGCCTCTCGGGGTAGGTCAGGTCGTCACCCACCTCAACACTCTCGTGGCTCAGAACATGACTGGGATCGACGATGTACTTCCTGAGGTTGGACACGTAGAACACGTCGTGCACATCAAAAAGCTAGGGAGGAAGGGCAAGCCGGTAAGCAACAGGTCCTACCCGCTCTAGGACCTCAAAGGGCCCCACAAAACTCGGCGCAAGCTTCCCTTTCCCCTCAAAATGCTGCAGGCCCTTCATGGGCGAAATGCAAAGAAAGACGTGATCCCCAACCTCTAGCTGCACCTCTCTACGCTTCCGATCAGCATAACTCTTCTGTCTGCTCCTGACAGTGCGAAGTCATCTGTGAATCTGCTCTATCACCTCCTGACTCTACCGGATCAGCCTGGGGCCAACCTCCCACTTGGTCCCCACCTCAACCCAACTCAAGGATGTAGTACACCTCCGTCCGTACAGAGCCTCGTAGGGTGCCATGGCGATACTCGAGTGATAGCTGTTATTATATGCAAACACTGCCAAGGGTAAGTACTCCTCCCAAGAGCCCCTCCAATCTAGTACACAAGCGCGTAAAAGGTCCTCGAGTGTCAATATCGTGAGCTCTGACTGTCCATCCGTTTGGGGTTGGTATGCCGTACTAAACCTCAACCGGGTCCCTAAAGCCTGCTGAAAGTCAACCTAAAACTGGGAAGTGAAACGGGTATCCTGATCAGATACAATCTCACGCGGAACTCCATGCAAGCGTACCACATCACGAATATACCTCTCTGCCAACTACACTGGTCCCAAGGCGACTCGGATCGACAAGAAACGTGCCGTCTTCGTCAATCTATCTACAATCACCCAGACTGTGTCGTATCCTCGCTGGGTAACAAGTAAGCCCACCACGAATTCCATGGTGATGCTCTCCCACTTCCACTCTGGCACAGGAAGTGGCTGCAATGGCCCTGCAAGCCTCTGATGCTCGACCTTCACCTGCTGGCATACCAAACACTGCTACACGAACTCACCTACATCCCGCTTCATCCCTCTCCACCAAAAGTCACATCTCAGATCATGATACATCTTCGTGTTCCCGGGATATATGGTGAACCTGGACCCGTGCGCCTCAGTCAGGAGGTCTATCAACAACTCCTTGTCCCTAGGAACACACAAACGTCCCCTCATACACAGCACCTCGTCTGTAAAAGAGAAGTCTCCTAGGTCCCCTAACAGTACTCTGTCTCACAACGACTACAGATACGGATCTGTCATCTGCCCTGTGATGATACGATCTATTAGCTCTGGTCTCGTCTGCAGTGTCACCGTCACTGCCCCACAATACCCCTGTAACTTTAGGTGCCGCCAACTGCCCAACTCCTCCAGGAGTCTGCAACTCTTTACCTGTAAAATGGCCAAGTGGGCGAGCGCCTTCCAGCTCAAAGCGTCAGCCACCACGTTAGCCTTCCCCGGATGGTAGGAGATGCTGCAATCATAGTCCTTCAGGAGCTCTAACCAACGTCTCTGTCTCATGTTAAGCTCCTTCTGGTCAAACAAATACCTAAGGCTCTTATGATCCATGAAAATCTCAAAAGTCTCACCGTAGAGGTAGTGCCTCCATGTCTTCAATGCGAAGACAACAGCTACCAGCCCTAAGTCATGGGTAGGGTAGATACGCTCATGGGGCTTCAGCTGTCGCGAAACATAAGCGACAACGTGACCCCGTTGCTTGAGCACACCCCTTAACCCCTGCAACGAAGCGTCCGTGTAGACCACAAAACCACCACTGCTATCTGGGATGGTAAGCACAAGAGCCGAAGTCAGCCTCTCCTTCAACTCCTGAAAACATGCCTTACAAGCGTCTGTCCAAGAAAAGGACACATCCTTCCGGGTCAACTGAATCATAGGACGTGAAATCTACGAGAAACCCCTGATAAACTGCCGGTAATAACCTGTCAGTCCCAAGAAACTGCGTATCTCTGTCACTGTACGTGGCCTCTCCCACCTGAGTACTGCCTCAGCCTTGGCTGGACCCACAGCCAAGCCATCCCCTGAAATCACGTGGCCCAAGAAAGTCACCTGCCTCAACCAAAACTCGCACTTGCTATATTTGGCATACAGCCTACGTCGTCTCAAAGTGTCCAGAACCATCCGCAAGTCTTGTCCATGCTGTGCCTGATCCCGCGAGTAAATGAGCACGTCATCAATAAATATCACCACAAACTGATCCAGATACGGTCTGAACACTCGGTTTATCAAATCCATAAAAGGCAGTGGGAGCGTTGGTCAGCCCAAACAGCATGACCAAAAACTCGTAGTGTCTGTACCAGGTGCAGAAAGCTGTCTTGGAGACGTCGATTTCCCTGATCCTCAACTGGTGGTAGCCTGATCTCAAATCTATCTTGGAGAAAACTATGGCACCTCGTAACTGGTCGAACAAATCATCAATCTTCAGCAGCGGATACCTATTCTTGATGGTGACCCTATTCAGCTGTCTGTAGTCAACACAAAGGCGCAAGGTGCCATCCTTCTTCTTCACGAATAATATAGGGGCTCCCCACGGGGACACATTGGGTCTCATAAAGCCCTTCTCCAACAGGTCCTGCAGCTGTGACTTGAGCTCTCGCAACTCAAGGGGTGTCATCCGGTACGGCGCAGTAGAAATGGGGCTGGTCCCCGGTACCAGTGAGATCTCGAACTCGATCTCACGCTCAAGCAGTAGTCCCGGTAGCTCCTCTTAAAACACATCGGGATACTCTCTGACCATCAGGAAGCTCTAAAAGTCTGCCACAGGACTGGGCTCTGCCACCACACAGGCTAGAAAGCCCTCACACCCCTAGCCCAATAGTCTCGCTACCCGAAACACAGAAATGCACCTGAAACTTCCTTCCATCGGCTGTCCGTGAAACTCAAAGGAAGGCATCTCCAGTATGGAGAAGACGATCTTCCTCTCAAAATAGTCCACCAAGGCATATTAAGTGGACAGCCAATCCATCTCCAGAATCACACCAAAATCCTCTATCGATATCACGATCAGGTCAACGGGGAGGCTGTGTCCACCAATACTGACCTCAGTCTGTGTAGACCTCCTCAGCTATAAACAGCTGACCACCTAGACCTTTGATCACAAATGGATCCTCTAACAACACGCAATCCTGTCCCAAACTGACAGCAAAACTCGCAGTGACAAAAGAGTGTGGTGCCGAAATCAAAAAGTACGTAAACCAATCTGTCAGAAACTGTAACCATACATGCCACCACGGAACCTGATGCCCCGGCATCTCTGTGTGTCAAGGCATTGATACGCTCCTCAGCTCTCGGTGCAAAAGAAACAGCCACACTCTGCGGGACAAGTAGCCGCTGGCCGGTACCCTCCCCATGACTACTGTCCTCCCCCACGCGCCTGGGAACCATGACCACCTGCTCGGCCTCCAGCGCTTGGTGCGGGGAGCATCTGCTACACTCCAGCCCTAGACGAGCAGTCCCTCCTGATGTGGCCCAGCTGGCCACACTAGTAGCAGAGGGGGACTCGACTCCCTCCCTCGATAGGTCCCTGCTGGCGGCTGAGCGTGGGTCCAGTGCTGACAGCTGGCCCCTGTCGGGGGCCCCTAAAGGCTACTGACGGCCCACAAAATGAGACGGCTCTCCCGCGGGATCCGCATGCCTCCTCTCTCATCGGCCCTGTGAGTACTCTGGCTGGTAGGGCCTCTTCCGTCCACTGTCGGTGTCTCGTGCGGCCGGGTTGGTCTCCTCGTATGTCATAGCTGCCTCCACCACTCTCGAGAAAGCAGGCAGCTTCAGGGGCTTGACATACCCCCGAATGGCAAGCCGGAGCCCCTCAGTGAACCTCCACAGGCGCTCCTCCTCCATAGCTACGGCTGTTGTAGCAAAACGTCACAGCTCCAGGAAGCACGTGCGGTATGCGCTAATAGTCATCGTCCCCTAGCGGAGAGTGTGGAACTCCCGCCTCCTCTAGTCCTGCTAAGTCTGCGGGAAGTACTGCTCGCAGAAGAGGGTAACGAACTAGTCCCACGTCGACTCTCCCCTCTCCTAGCCTCTGATCGCCCTCCACCACCTGTGTGTCTCACTCTCCAGCTGGTATGTGGCAAAGTCCATGCGGCACTCCACAGGGGGGCGAAGGGTGTCAAACACCTTCTCAACCTACTCCAGCCAGTCCTCTACCTCAGGCGGGTCCTCATCCCCCTTGAAGGAGGGGGGCTTCAGCTTCCGGAACTGTCCGAAAAGCTCGTAGTGTAGCTGTGTGGGGGAACGGGAACACCTCCAAGCAGGGAGGGCTCGTGCTCAGAAGTGTCAGAGTGCGGTGGGGGCGGTGGAGGACCACCCCCTCGTCCAGCGCTACATCAGTCTCTCAACCACACAGAGGACTCCCCCTCCACGTCCCTAAGGAGAGACGCCCGTGGAGGCAGGTGGAGCTCTTCTCATACTATGTCTCGTATCAACTGAGCGAGGTCCTAGGCCAGAACGCCCGGGAGAAGTGGCTGGTCAACTGGCACCTCGGGCCCAGCACGTCTGCTCCTCCGACCTCGTCCACGACCGCGTCCGCGGCCCGCCTCAAGAACTCCACGTCGAGGCATCTCCTGCAAGGAGACGCGGGAGACAGAACAAAAAGAAGTCAACTCTAACGGACTTCAGTGAAAGAAACTCATAACAGATGTCAAGCGGTACATTGTGGTGGTCACTCTAGTTACATGCACGTGAATTGGTTATTCTCAAGCTAGTTGGCTCATTTCTCAGGATGACCTTACTCTAACACCATTTTATTACGACCCGGTTCCCGAATCCCTACAGGACCCAAGACCGGCTCGACTTGACTAATCCCAAGACCCAATCGTCTAACAAGAAATAACCAGAAAGCAGGAAAGTAAACCATATTCACTATGCTAGGTAACTAATAGTAAAAGAGTACAAGCAGTAAAAGAAATAAAAGCTGCTAACAGTACATATCACCACCACAATAGTAAAGTAGAACAAGGTACAGAAACAGAAACAGTAACAACAGTCTAACTCACTAACAAAAGGAAGTACAACAGAAACAGAAACAACTGCTAGGCTCGACTGGGCCTAGTATCCTCTGCAACCGGATACTCGGGCTGCTCAACCCCTAGACCTGTAAAGGGGGTACGAGTAGAACGAAGTCAGCGAACACTGAGTAAAGTGGTAGCCAAACTAACTAAAGTAGTAAAAGCTAACAGGTAATTTATCTTTTCCAGTTATTTTATTTTACAAGTCATTCCTTTTCACCCATTGGTTTACTTTTCAGATCTCGCATGTTCCTCGTGGGAACGATCTTGATTGCAATCTTTTCCGAAGAGTAGAAGGCACACGTGGTGCTCTCCTGGCCGGGAGAGTCCCCTGTGGTGATCCTACACCTAGTCAACCACCCCGAGGTCACGGACAGACGTAGCGGTAACTACGGCACGCGCGATAAGTGCACGGGTAGCTACCCTACACTGGCATGCGGTCAGTCGTTTCCACTAGCGGATACGCCCAAAGTACAGCACGGAACAGTATAGGGCCTAGCCCTCTCAGTAACAGGGGTCTAACCCCTCAGAACCAAATAGGAGTCTCACCCCTCCACAGTCCGCGCACCCTCGTCTAACTACCCCGATTTGCCCAGTGGGCCTAACAAGTCGGTGTAGGGTGGCTAATTGAACCCCGAGCCACGTGGGGTGGCTAGCTCTCTCCCTACACTAGTAGCTCTTCCCGGTACGGTGTACGCGAGGGCCAAAGAAGTCGGTGTAGAATAGCCAATCCTAACCCCGCGTCCCAACCCAAGGGCGGCTAGCTCCGCTCTACACTAAACAGGGGACAGTCGCTCTCCTTGGTACCACGTACTCAAGGGCCAGCACACTTCCCACTCACATTTCCAAATCCATTCCATTTATCCACAAGAGCTCTACTCCTAATTCCCCGTAGAGTTCATGCTCATATTCCCCATGTTATTCCATACCAGGTTTCATCATTCACAATTCCATTGTCAAATTCTACACATGCAGCTAGTATTTTCACAATTTGCATATACAACAAGTAATGTCATAGGTATCTGCTTAACTAGCACAGGCATTTCATATTTCACAGGCAACTCTTATTTATTAACAGGCAGTTGTTTACATTTCTATTCATTCATTTAAGACTACAATCTCAAACACGCATACAAATAATGCAAGTACTTCTCGTCCTAGGATTTATGCCACATCTTAGGTTTCTAATTATCCAATTTCACATATGCATTCATGTCTTATAATTAAATCAGGGGGAAACCACTCTATCAGACAATCCGGGAGTACTGGAGGCTCGAATGGAAGGCTCACGTGCCTCTGCAGGCCTCAAACTCGCAACAGATCGAAATCCTATACCAAGGAACATAACACAATGGAATGTTCATAATAGTATAAAAGGCCTTCTAATAAATAGAGGAACTCGCAAGGAATCCATAGATATCTCGTTTGCGTAAAACGGACCTCAAACAGACCCTAAACGGGTCAAAAACAGGACGACAGACCTAAATTAGTCGTCTAGCATAAGGTCCAGACGTCTTAAAAGTAACCAGGGTCTCACCTCAAGTTCCTACGTCAACTTCAGACATCCAGAACCCCTACTTGACCGTCTGGACCCAACTCCAAACATCCGACCTCTCCTCCAGTTGTTTAGGAGTGCTTCTAGTCGTCTGGTAAGCTGTCCAGATGTCCGAAACGTGTGGGAGGGCGTGCCCCACGCCTTCCCGAAGCTATCCCTAAACGCAACAGACCATATCTTCTACATTCAGCTACGCAAATCATAGCTGCGGTGCGGCCTGCATGGCCGTAACCACAAGAGGAACGTACCTTTGCGAAGCTCTGCTTTCAAACGTCCGATGTCATCACCAGACATCCAACCCGTCATCTGGACGACACACCAGACGTCTGAGTTTGGGAGAAACCCAGAACCAGACCGACCTCCTGCTCCCCTCACCGCGTGCAGCCCCGGCCTCTCCTCCTTGCCTGCAGCTTCGGCTGCAGCAAAGTGTCGGGGACGCTCCCCCGACACGCTCCTCCTCCCGCACGCGCTGCACTGGCCGTGCGTCCTCCGACGAGCTCCCACGAGCTTGCGAGCTCAAGCTCTTCCTCCTCTCTTTACACCGCCTCTCCTCATCGCTCGCCCTCGCGCCCTCTCTCGCGCTCGCCCCTCTTGCTGCAGTGGAGAGGAAGAAAGAAGGTGGTGGCGATGGAGTGGGGAAGAAAGGAAGGGGGGAGAGGGGTTATATAGGTAGTGGGGTTAGGGTTCGGGTGGAGGAGAGAAGAGGGAGAGAGAAAAGAGTAATACTGTCTGCGTGCAGCCCGCGAGCAGACGCGAAGTTACGTACAAAATTTTCAATTTCCAGACGTCTGACTGACAGTCCAGATGTCTTAAAAGATTCAGAACAAGACAAATCTTCACAAAATTGCACGAACACCATCGAGGAAGAACAACGCCTCAACTACAATCCCAAGTGTGAAAGGATGTTGGCAAAAGGGGTGAGCGGAGGAGGGAAGCAAATCGGAGAAAGAAGGTGGTGGGGGTGGGTGTTGGTTTCACAACCAGTAAGGACCCCACCTGACAACGGCGCACTTACGGCTTTTGCAACTTCGGAATCCGAGGAGGGCGAAGGAGCTGAGGTCGGTCCGTTGTTACACGACATGCAGTACGCTTTCCTGGTTGGTATTTACGCATGCACGTATGGCTCAAAAAATATTGATTTTTAACTTCATCGGAAATGTATCGAAAAGATTGATCCTTTGTGCGTTAAACCCACCTCTCTCTTCCTTATCCCCCCGTTTGGATGGAGGGGAAACGATGGAATGGAAGGGGGTGATAGGTGAAGACATACTGTAAAATGCGGCGCATTTGGTTGCCATTAATCCAACGTAGGAAGAGGGAATGAAAGGGAAATCACGTGGATTAGTCGAGGGATGAGAAGCCAATATTTTTTTCCTTCCCGAACAAGATTGATTGGGATACAGGACATTGGAATTTTGTAAGGCTGTTGCTGCGTAATTTCTTAATCTTAGAAACGGAAACAGCTTCCTTTGGCAAAGTTATACGATTGTTTTTTTCACACGCGCGCGCGCAGACACCTATATACGTGTACATATCAGGCAGCCATTCTCTCTGTTATGTCAGATGTAAAATTTCTCACATGTACTGCATTGTTTGGCGCCTACCATGTTTGTCCTTACATGAATCCCACATGTTGTGTTTATTTGGCAAGTTGTGGGCATTGCCTAGTAAGTTCTAGAGTCTAGCCATTAGCACTTCGTGATTTTTAATTAACCCTATATGTATTGCTTGATATATGTGTGTGTTACAAATATTTATGTGTATATTTATGTATCTCTCTTTGAATGAATATGATCTAATCATAGAGTCCTTTTCTATCAAAGTTAGTTGGCAAGGGGATCCAATTCAGAACAATTTTAGTTAAGCATACTTACAAAAGTAGGGAATTTTACCAGCTTTCACCATAAAGAGTTTAAATCCTAGGAAAGTCATTACTTTCAATGGACTAAGCACAATAAAGAGAGTATGAATGATACAACGCACTTAGTGTCACAATCCAATCCCTTAATAATCATATATTAGTAACTAAGTGATGTTTCGCAAACCAGTCAAAAAAATTTTCACAATTGCTTCTGCTAAAAAATAGAACTATCATTAATGTTTAATGAACTAAAATATGTAACATATAATAAATTATGACAAAGTGAAGCTCCATAATTTAAAGATTGAGAAAAAAGCACCTCTTGTAAAGAAAGAAACAATTATTGACTTATCTTGCAACTAGTCTTCTCCATTGTAGCGACCTAGTCCTAAATCACCCCTTAGATGGGCAATGAATGATATGCACAAAAGAATATACAAGGAATGAGCTAAAAGTTCAACAAGGAAGGGAGAGATAAAAGTAAAGAAAGAAGAAAAATTATTATATACACACAATTTCACATGGCTTTGAGTTTTGACTTAATTTTACCATAAGATTCCATCTTCCCCCTTAGCCATCACTTGGTCAGTTATTTCACTACTATAACCTTTATCATGTTCTAACTAGCTATATTAACTAATGACATGGTTCCTTAATTTGTACACCATTTTACCTTTATTCTATTTTAGCTATGTTCAGCAACCCATTCTTTTAACTTAGGGTTTCATCGTTGTCGTTCGGTACAAAAGTAGTGGCTGTTTTAATATTTATAAAGTTGAACTCAAGAAAATGTTTGCAAATAAAGCTAGGAGTTTGGTTCATCTTAGAGAGGCAATTGGAGTTTTTTTGCTTTAAAAAATGCTTGATTATTCTTTTCTTTTTGGCATTTTATGTTTTGCTTTTTGAATAGAGATCAAAATATGAGATATGAAGTGACTAATTACGAATGTGAATAAACTAAGACAAATGATTGAAAGCGTATGAGAAAACAAGGATAAGATAGATGAAATAAAAATGAACTTTTATTAATCTAAGAAGTTTGACAACAACTAATGCAAAAGGAAGAATAATTATAACTAGGAAGGAAATAGAACAAAGATTAAGTAGGACAACTAGCACAACAATATAACTAAAACAACTAGAACAAAAAGAGGGAGAGATAAAGAAATTCTAAAGGAAGTCATAGGAATGTTGAAGTAGGTGTAGATGCCTCAGGATGGTGGTAGAGATGTCCACTCAATCTTCTTGCCCTTGAGAAGTAGAGGAGGAAGTGGAGATCCAACGGAGACGGAGATAGAGGCAAGGGTGGAGATGAAGTTGGCGTGGACTAGGGTTTTGGAAAGAAGAAGATGGAGAGAGGGTGGCGTGGAGAAGTGGAGGATTAATGGAGAGAGGAAGATATGGCAGTGCCCCCAAGGGGTTGGCATCCAAGTGAGAGGAGGTGATCCTTTGGTGGCTGGCCATTAGTCCTTATATAGATGAAGGGAAGCAATTTGATTGGTGGATGTGTGTTTCCTTGGATCAAGGCAATTTGACAACCAAGATGGAAGACGGAAGAGGGGAAGACAAGTGATCCTTTGGTGGCTGGCCATTAGTCCTTATACAGATGAAGGGAAGCAATTTGATTGGTGGATGTGTGTTGCCTTGGATCAAGGAAATTTGACAACCAAGATGGAAGACGGAAGAGGGGAAGACAAGGATTAAATAATAGGTTTGGCATGGGATTTAGATAGGTTTAGATAGGCTATGTTGGTTGTGGTCAATGATGGAAGGTGGAGATTAACTAGAAGATAATTGGAGGGTGAGATAGAGGTTTCTATGACCGACCATGAGGTTGTTCGAAGAGATAATTGGCGGGCCATATTGGGTAGTTAAGGCTAGGTTTGAGTGGGTTTTTTTATGGCCATTAGATTGTGCTTGGATGGTGTGAATTTGGGAGTAGGATGGCTAGCTATGTAGGGTTGGTTTGGAAGGGATAATGTTACGAACGCAGCTTCAAAACGTCTTTTAAGACGTCTGGGAGCTAGCCCAGACGTCTGGGATTTGATTTTCCGCGGCACGGTGGTTTCCGTCTGCGTGCCTGCGCGTGCAGACATGCAGATGTTCTTTTCCCCTCTCACCTCCGCAGGCGCTGCTCTCTCTCTCCCCGCGCGGCTTTAAAAAGCCTCGCCCTCTTCCTCACTCTCATCACCTCCGCTCCTCCTTCTTCCAAGGAGTGCGAGCGCGAGCGAGCGGCGGCGGCGGCAGCCGCGGCAAGTGCGGGAGGAGGTGTTGCGCGAGGGAGGAGGCACTCGGCCGTGAGGGTTCGAGCCTGCCGGGGCTGCTAGAGCCGGCCGGCGGAGGCGCAGCAGACGCAGGGTGACGCGGGAGGCCTGCTACAGCTCGAGCAGCAGGCGGACGAGGCGCGGCGCGGCCGTGCGTCGCAGGCGGAGGGCGAGTCACGCTCTGATTCTGGAAGTTTTTCCAGAATCAGACGTCTGGGTTTCCAACCAGACGACGGGGAAGACGTCTGGAGGACTGTCCAGACGTCTGAAAGGTAAGTTATTTTCGTACCTTCTTCCTTTCCTTCAACCGTCCGTACTGAGCACAAGGATGAGTACACGCAGGTTCTGAAATTCGCATCCAACGCGAATCAGACATCTAGCAGCAGTGCCAGACGACTGGAGGGACTTCCAGACGTCCAGGGTGACCATCGGACGTCTGGGAACTAGGCCAGATGCCCCCGCAGGCTTCTGGACATCTGAGAGAATACGCAGGACAAGGTACCATCTGATCTCCATTTTTAAGACGTCTGGAAGAAGTTCCAGACGTCTGATTTTGCATTATTTCGTCGTTTCGACCCGTTTAGGGCCCATTCGGAGTCCGTTTTCCACGTTTCGAGTTGCGTTCTTTTTGGAATTAAATCCTATACCCATCTACAATGATTAGATACTGTTTTGAGAAACTCCTTGTATTTGATCCTTGTGATAGGACCCCGTTCCATTGCAGTCTCAGGGGTTGCGGAGGCACGCGAGATTCCCGACCACGCCCCCAGTACTCCTGTTGCAACTGGTAGAGTGGCTTTTAAGTTTATTAGTATAATCTGTTAAATTATGGAACCATAAATAGAACCTAGGACATTGCATCAATCCTAGGAATGAGAAACTAGAATGAGTGGTAGATCCTAGGGTGTTGCATGAATCCTAGGGCTGAAAAACTAGATTGTATGATAGATCCTAGGGTATGGCATGAATCCAAGGATGGGAAAAACTAGTGGAATATATGAATACTGCAGTCTTGGAAAATGTGGAAAGGAAATAATAGCTACCTGTAAATTGGTTTAACAGCTGCCTGTTATGAATAAATGAGCATGATTGAGAATATGGGATGTATGAACGTGAAACTGGAAAGGTGAAACCTGAATGTGCTGAGTTAAAAGAGCTGGAACCCTACGAGGAATTAGGAGTAGAACTCCTGGAAAGTGAATGGAATAGAATTGGGGAAGTGAGCTGGCCCTTGAGTACAGAGTACCAAGGAGAGCGACTATCCCCCTGTTTAGTGCAGAGCGGAGCTAGCCGCCCTAGGGACCCGAGGTTAGGTCTGGCCACTTTGTACCGACTTGCTGGCCCTCGTGTACGTAGTACCGAGAAGAGCTACTAGTGTAGGGAGAGCACTAGCTACCCCACGGGCCCCGGGGTTCTGCTAGCCTCCTACACCGACTTGTTAGGCCCACTAGGGCAAACCAGGGTAGTCAGGCGAGGGTGCGCGGACTGTGGAGGGGCAATGCCCCTCTTTGGTTACTATGGAGGGGTTGGACCCCTGTTACTGAGAGGGCTCTGCCCTGTACTGGTTCCGTGTTGTGCTTTGGGCGCACCCGTTAACGGAAACAACTGACCGCGTGCCAGTGCGGCTTAGCTACTTGTGCGTTTATCGCACGTGCCGTAGTCACCGTTACGTCTATCCGTGACCTTGGGGTGGTTGACTGAGAGTAGGATCACCACGGGGGCTCTCCCGGCCAGGAGAGCACCACGTGCTACTTCTACTGTTCGGAAAAGACTGCAATCAAGATCGTTCCCATGAGGACCATTCGAGATCAAGTGAAGGATCTGAGAAATAGATAAATTGTGAAATAATAGAAAGACGTAAATAAAGGAAGAAAGAAAATAAAACAGCTACTGTACACCTTACTGCTTCTTTAGTTTAGCTGCCACTCTACTCAACGTTTCACTGACGTGTTACACTCGTTACTTTTCAGGACCAGGTGTTGAGAAGCCAGGGTCAACGGTTGCAGAGGACACTGGGCCGAGTAGGGTCCAGTAGAGTTACCACTGTTCTTTTGTACCCCTTTTGTTTCCACTGTAGTGAGTAGTTTTTGTTACTCTCTGTACTTTTCTTTACTCGTAGTTCTTGTTATGTTAAATGTTGTTCTACTGTTGTGGTGGTACATGCTGTAGTAGTTCTTTTTCTTACTGGTATATTTTGTTACTGCTAGTTATATTTCATGTTGAATGTGATTTATTTTACTGCTCTTTTGGTTACTTCCTCGTTGGACGACTAGGTCTTGGGATTAGTCGAGTCGGTCCGGTTCTCGTGTCTCGTAGGGACTCGAGAATCGGGTCGTTACAGAAGAGGATGTGCATCCCCATGAATCATAGTCATGATCCATATCAAGTATTATTTATTACATTTTTGTGCATAGGTTTAAGGACAATCAGGAATCCCAATAGTGTATTAGTGATCCCAACATTCTAAGTCATCACCCTTTCATGGCTAGTTAATGCCCCTATTCAATCCTCAAACTAGTGTTCAATAATTAAGTAGAAAGGTTACATACCTAAGTATGGCTTTATGAGGTCATTCACATGATTCATGCTCGAAAACACACTTATCTTCCTTGTTTTAGGTTACCAAACTATGGTCTAGGTGCCTAAGGTAGGAATAAACTTAGGTTTCAACATACCTAAGTTTGGGAGACTAAATTTACTTTATGGCCACCCAAACATGCAATATGTCTAGCTTGGACCTGCCCAAATTTACAACTCAAACTTTCGGTAGATTTTGTCTCAATCTATTCTAAGGTTTGATTGGGATTGATCTTTGCACAGATGATTTTCTACTTCCTCCTACACATTGAGTGATTGTTTCAACAAAATTATCAAAGCTTAGAATCCACTTAAAACTCCTAATTGACGAAATTCCTTGCCCAAAAGTCTGGCTTTCATTATTTTTGGTAATTCATTGACTCCCTCTAAAATTTCTTACTATCCAACAAAAGATTAAGGGGAGGATCGAGTGAACAATTTCCCAAACTTGCAACAAAGCAATCGATCATACCATAAAGCTATATGTAGAGCAAATTGAAGTTGGAACTCAAAAATCACATGCACTCAGAATCTGAACTTACCAAATTAAAGCTAAATTCCTCCTTAACTGACCATGCAACTATTGGAAAACATAAAAAATAATTATTAGGAGATGGGGACCCTACATGAGGGTCAGGAGTCAAATGATTTGATTCCTGGATTGTCATGGCATTGTGAAAACATGATGAAAGGGTCTTTTAAATTTTCCTCAAATTAAGACATGTTGAAACAATCATTTAAATTTTCTTCAAATTGAGGCTTAGATCGATGCTCGAAAATTTGAATAACAAAAATCGACAAGTACGACCAAGAAAATTCGACCACATGGGAAGAACTAGTTGTTTCCAATTTCATGTTCCTCACAAGTAACAAATTGTACCTGTAGGGTGGCATAACACAACACCCCAAGTGTTGTGCCTCTTCAAATAAGTCTCGCCTAGAGGGGCTACATTCTTCTCAGCAAACAGATGAAGCCCTTCATGCCAAGAACACTTGATCCTATCATGTGTGATGTGAACATTTCACGCCCCATGAACTCCTTTGTGATTCCTGAGGCAACCCTCGCCTCGAATCCTCCGAGAACAAGCTCCTACTGTGAATTCAGAATCCACAACAAGCTACAAGGGATGTCCAAAGGTCTAACTGAACATCCAGTAGCCCTCTTAAACATCCAATTAGTGGCTTGGATGTTCAGCTGATGAAGAAGGGTGCCGACCAGAAGATGTGTTGGCCGACTCCCTACTTCTTGTGGCCCCCTTTGTAGATGCTCGAGCTTGAGGATTGACGAAGTAGTCATCGACTCTTCTTCTCTCCTCTCTTGCTTGGTGGAGGGGATTGCACACAATTGATTAGAATTGATTAGGATCAATTAGCATTCCCATTAGTTATAAGGAGATATTTTTTGGCTTCCAAATCCTAATCTTAATATGGTGGGAAGCCTTGGATCTCCATCCAAGGGTTGGGATCTAATCCCACTTGATTTTTGTGTGATTGACCATTTGTTCATTTTTCATGATAATATGATGAAATATGTGTGTTGTAGCCACAATAAAACTTGAAACAATTAAATTTTAAAATTGCTTGTTGAGTTCGAGGTCATTCTCTAGGAAGCAAATAAAACTCAAGTTTGTAGAAATTCGCTTTCATTTTTTTTTTGTTTTAGCCTTTTGCCCTTTTTTTATAAAAGAAAATGAATAATAGATATACACAATTAGATCAAGCCATTCACAAGCATGCATATATATTCAAGAATTCATTCAATATGAGTTTCATTTAAACACCAATATTAGAATACAAAATATATGTTTGCTACAAAATGGAGAAATAGAGAGGAAGAGGGCGTGGAGGAGAAGAAAGGGAGAGGGAAGCTTCTCTGGTGGATACTTGTATGAAGGAGCACGTATGCGAGGTTGTCAAACTCAAACTTGGGCTTCTCCAAGTCACAAGAGCTTTGAAAGGTGAAGTTGTGAAGCAAACGTTGCTGAAGGGTCTAGGATGCAACAGCACATCAAAAGAAGACCAGAGGCGTGTCACCTTGGTATAAGCGATGCCAAGAGGTTGAGGAAGAAGGATAGGAGGCCGTGACTTGTAGGAGATGTGAGGGAAGGAGGAGGTAAGGAGAAACTATACTAATAGAGGAACGGAAAGGGGAGGTGCTATTCTACGTGGAGAAGGAAAGAGGAAGAAAGGGAAACCATGGGCGAGGACAATGGAGGTAAAGGAGGTGGAGAAGGTGGAGGAGCAACTTATTTCTAGTAGGGAAGAGAGTGGGTGTAGAGGGACAGGAGGAACTTGTGAACTCAAGTAGGGGGAGAAAGAGTAGGCAGGGATGCCCTCCATGGTGCATGGACGTGTTTATATAGGTGAGGAGTGTTTAAAGGCAAAGGTTGAGGCTGTTCTTGATGTATGTGGACGTGCATGGTTGGGAAGGGGATCGTGCATGGTTGGAGTGAGTGGGAGGAGATGGCGTGGGCATGAGCAGCGGGGATGGGATGTCCCGTGCAGCTGGAAATGTGCATGGGTAGCGTGGGCGTTACGTGGGCACTATGAGAGGAGAGAGAGAAAAGCGGGAATGAGGAGAGATCGCGGGGAATTGTTTGCATGGGCATTTACTTCGGTTTGATTTAGGAAGGGGATAGAAAGAGAATTAAAGAGTGGTCCTCATGGGTGTTTTTGCAAGGAAGTCCAACTCAAGTGGGAATTAAATTGAGATGTACGGTGACTTGGTGTTAGGAAGGGAAATTAGGTGTTAAAGAGGAATACTGGGAGGACACCCTCGTGGCTTCTTGAATGGGCTTCCCTTTTCATACTTGCTCCTCACGTTAAAATGTAAATGCCTTTGACAAATGAGCCCTCATCTTAAAATCCAACCCCCAACATTTATTTCTCTGTAAAATTATGATGGTTATAAGATGTACAAATTATGTGTTATTGCATGCATTATCCTAATATTCCTGGAATGAATCTAATGCATTATTTATAATCTAAATGCGATGTGTTTACCAAGGAATAAACTAAATTTTATATATAAAGATATATAATTATGTAATTATCACAACTTCATACCTATCTTTTGCTAGTCCCTTAGCCAAACACATGCGAATGCGAAGTTTTTACTTTAGATTTTTAACCAAATTCACTAACTGTTGGTTATTTGGTATAAGTTACAATTGAGAGATTATTCTTTTGAATTATACAGCATAGAGGACTCTCGTCTAGATTAAGCTTCACTAGACCTTTTAGTTTTGAATTAACCTTAGCCTTAAACTTCTAAAGTTGATTTGTTAGGTTGCAAGATCTACACAAAGTCCTAAAATCATGAGTTTAAAGCATCATGCATGTGTGGAGTGACTTAAGTGTGAGCATCCAAAGTAGTGAAACCACTGGATTACATGGACTCAAAGTTAACCCTAGGCCCCTTAAGCTAGTCCCAGGTTTGGCCTTACTCGAATTTGGTGGCTTTCTCCTCACCGATTTTTAACCGGACATCAACACACAGGTATATATACATCTCTCCGACTGGACTCATTTGCCTCTTATTCACTCTGTCTTTCTCACATGCCAACTCTTTTTTTGATTTTTTTCTACTACATCTCACTTTTTAAGCGCATGCCTCAAAATTAATTTTAGGATGTTAGGATCTAGTATCTAAACATTGACTAATTGCAATTCAACCCTTGGATTTCAACCTAATCAAATTAATTAGGTTCAATTAATCACCAATTCAAATATGATTTAATTCCTTAAATCACATTTAATTAAACCTACAAGTAGGAAACCCACTAAAATCATTATTGGTTTCATTACAATAATAATAAAGAGTTTAGGATTAAAGGAATTATGGCACTACACCTTTCTCAGGTATTTCAAATACCTATGAACCCTTCACACTTAGAAGACATGTGTAACCTATAAAATTAAATCCCCATGGATTACACATTTTTCATATTCTCCTTATATCATTAGGATGAGAACGAAGATCAGATCCTTTCGAAAAGGATTGTCTTATTTTCTTTCTTGTATGGATTTGATCAAAACTCGTACGACCATGCATGAAATTTAGTACTTCCTAATATACGTAAAGCAAGCTCGAGTCTCCCAATCTACGACGTGCACTTACAGTAGCAAATCTATATGATTCCTTTAAGAGATCATGTGTCTCATATGCCCTCATATACACACCAGCTTTCCAGTCTCAACACCAAGGTGGGTGCATCAGCTATCGGTGATGAGTGGCTACTCATCATAGCTAAAAGGCCGAAATATAGCTAGACACTAAGCAAAACAATATCAAATTAACACATAAAAAGGGTTAAGTGTGGGAATTAAAGAAAAGACCTAAAACTTTTAATGTGTGTTAAAACCTCCTAATTAGGTCACAAAAATGAGATATTCTGAAAACTAAAGAACAAATGATGATCCATGCATCAATTGAACACATAAACAAGTTTGAAAAGATAAATCAGAAGTACAATCAATGTCTTAAATGTTCAATTAAGCACATGTAAAAATTTGAAAGCAATTGGACATCATTTAGGCTTAGAAATAAATAGATTACAATTAGGTCCTTCATGCATTACATTTCTACCCTTCAAAACTCCTTCTTGGACCTTTTTGCAAGCCGCAGGGACCCTTCTGTATGACTGCAAGGCCCTTCCAGTTATAGTTCTTCTCACTTTTGGACCTGCACGCTATTCTTCTACCCCTTCGTTTAAGGGTCTTCCTGCAAGTTTTCCCTCATTTCAGAGAGAAGCCTGTGTTCTTCACGCGCACTGTAGCACGCGAAGAACACAGCCATTCTCGACCGTCCATCGCACTTTTGATCTCGATCTGCGGCTGGATTCTATTGGAACCTTCACGCGATTCGGTGCGTGCATTCACCTCTCTTCCCAGATCACATCTGACGGTCAGATTTCCCTCTCGACTCGCCGCGCGCTCTACTCATCTCATCCTCACCGCCGGCCTAATTTTGATTAACCTCACCCTTGCGGTGATTCCAGTCACTGAGCTGCTATTTAAGCACCTCAGTGGTGTCGCGCGCAAGGGATCGCTCCCTCCTACATCTCTTAGCGATCAGTTCGTCCACTCCAGTCTCTCCTCCTCACCTAGACCCTGATTTCACAGCCACCGGCTGTGGAATCATCGCCTGCTCTCGACCCTCCTCGTCGCTAAGGACCTCGTAGCACCTGAGGACGACCCTGGAGTCTCACTAGCAGACTCTTCCCTCCGCTGGAGTCACCCTCCTCCTTTCTTCCTCCTTAGCCGCCGGCTAAGGACCCATAGGTCCCATTCTTCCTTTTAGTTTAGGTTTTTAATTCTGCACAAGTAGTGTTAGATTTAGTTTGCAGTAGTTTAGAATAGATTTAGTTTTAATTGTTAGTGTTTAATGTTAGCTGTAGTTAGATTAGTCTTAGGAGTAGAATTAGTATTAGATCCCCTCCCTCACCTCCTCTGATCAGTCCAGATCAGAGGGGAAGAATCATCTGTTCATTGTTCAATTTATCTCCCTCTTCATGTTTTGTTTTTCCATCATCCAAATTCTGATTCTTGTTTTTTCCTTTTTAACGACGAATTTTTCATCAATCACCCACACATCCTGACCCAATTTCAGATCTGATGGCGCACTGCCTCAGATTTGAAAGTGGCGTCACAAGCACCATTTGGGGCTTCTCACTCACTCCATTTGTTTCACAAAAGCCCCTCTGTTTTAAATGGATTGCCTCAGTTTGTCAGAGCACTTTTGATTTGGATTTTAAAGGATTTTTACTCTCTGAAATGTTTTGACAGATCTGACAAATTGAAGGGATTTTTGGTTTTCATTGTAGGCAAGGACTCTGAGAAGTTCTCTGGTGACAGAGAACCAATCAGAAGAGCCTTTCATGATTCTGTTTATACTTTGTTTTGAATGCATTCGCCAGCTTCCATTAAATTTCCTTAATGCATTCTTAGTCTCTTTTTGCTATTTCAGAACTGCCATGCACTATTTGTGTTGATGATCATTTCTGTATGGTGATTCTCTAACCTAAGGAGTTTTCCATACTCCTTAAGGTTGCAAGAAACTGGGATTGTGTTTCTTTGGTTTTAATTGATCGAGCTAAGTCTTCCTTCATGCTGTCTATGGCATTAGGAAGAACTAACTCAATGCCATTTGTTGTTTTGATCTGAAAGGATGCTTCTGATAAGGTTTTTCCTAATGAGTATTTGAGCTGAATTTACATGAGATTTTCGTGAGATTTAAACCCCTTTCAGATTTGGATTTCATCTCTTCAATGTTTAGTTTGTTTTGAATTTAATCTTGTTCCCAGTTATACAGCAACATGCTGCAACTTGCAGCTACATTTCCCTCCATCTCCAAATTCTCTTCTCCTCCAAATTCCCCTTTCATCTGTGAATTTTTTGTTCCCCTTTCTCCAAGTGGACTAACTGCAGCAGCAGTTAGCCATTTGACAGTGGCTTAAGCCACTGCTGCTGCTACAAAAACTCACCCTGAACAGCAACTAAAACCAACACTAAAACAGCACATTCTTCTCTTCTCCATCTCCTCTGACAGTAGCTGCGGCTGCTGTCTAAACTCAAATAAAAACTCAATCAACTCTAATTCCCTAACTTTATACAAAAGCCTAATGGCATAGACTTATTTTAAAACTGTAAATATACCTATTCATAGTATTATAACTATAGCATATCAGTTAGATTCATAGTTATACTGTAAATATGTATAAAACCTGTACAGAAATTCATATACATATGTAATCTATGTAAAAATATGTATATATACTAATCTATTATGCATGTATTTACTGATTTATGTATATATGTATGTACAGATTTATATTTACTTATTTAGTAGCTAAGTTAATAGGTTAGAGCAATAATCAAGTAAATAAATCTATAAACTTGGGAATATATATATATATATTAAGTAATTTAAGTTAGTCAAAGTATAATTATACCTAGTATAACTTACTGTAACTTAGTTTTAATTTTAAACACCCAGAACTGTTATTTTAGCCTAAATAAAACATAAATAAATTCGTAAAAATACAATAAAAATATGTATTAAATACTTAAGTATGTAAGTTAAAACTGTTTAAGGTCAATTAGACCATTTACTAACTATTTTATAAGTAATTAACTATTTAATCACCTAAATCAACCTGTATAATCAGCCTAGTTTAGCGAATTTATTTGTATAGTAAAAATATTTAAAATTAAAAATTAATTAATCAATTATGTAGTATTATGTAAATATTTTATTTACCATATTTTATTTTATTTTTTTTTAATAATTTATGGCCCCCAAATCGAGGGCCAAAAACGCGCACAGACGCAGCTGCGTCTGATTTCCAGCGCACGATGTGGCGCTGGAATAGCGCCACATCGTGTGCTGCAAACCAAACGCAGCCATATAAATATAATTTATGCTATAGTTGAAGCAGTCGTCACGGCGCCGGGCGCCCGAAACGCGATCCCTTATCCGATTACCCGATTTGTGCTGAACTCTGATATGTGATGTATGTGTGGGGCCCGAGCGTGCGAGTATTGTCTGGCGTTGGGCTGAGGCCCTGCGCTGATACGAAAACGTAATTAAGGCACCTAATCTGAGATTAGGGCACGCTTAGTAGAGGTCTGGTCCCACCCGTAGGGTGCTGTGTATCCCTCGAAAAGCGCGCCCGCTAATTAAGCACATTTTACACTAAGGACGTTAGCCTAACCCCGTCTCCACCGCAGCCTCTGAAATACCACACAGAAGAAAATGAAAGGACAGACGACTTAAAAAAAAAAGAGAGAACACAAGAGATAGCAAGAACAGAAAGAGTTACTGTACATACAACAGTAGAATAAGAAATATACACATACGTATAAGTAAACCCACATAATTACTAACAGAATAAAACGACACTATAAATGTCGCTAAAGACCTCAGTTTGCTTCTTTAGGTTGTATATAGTGTTTTCTGAGATTTAGCGACGCTTATATCTGTCACTAAAACTGATCTATATGTCACTATAAATAAAAGACTAGTGAGTTAAGTTTTTACACTATGGTATCCTCATGTAGTATGAACTAACATATTAGTGTTAATAGTATAACTTGTAAATACATAGTTTAGAGTATAATAATAGATTGTTTGATGCTTGTTCATAGTTAGTATTTTTTGCAAGCACTTATTAGTAACTAGGTAAATAAAACATTCATTCATTCTTTAAATGTAAAGTTTCTTTTTGAATAAGAAGACAATTTTGGAGATAATCAAAGAGTGACCGAATTAAATTCAATAAATTGCCTCCCAGAGAACGACCTGGAACAAAACCAGTAAAAATTAGATAAATAAGCAAATGATAATAATGGTTGTAATGACTGGTACTCACCCATACTCACCACTATATGACATCCTTAATGTTATATTATACACCCTATACTACAACGACATGATCAACAATTATTACCAACAACCATCAACATCATCAATCGGTCCACCAAATGTGCATACTCAAACACAGAGGTGATCGGGCCTTTTTCTCTTGGCAGAAATATTGTGTCGTCGTAGTGAAATTACGTAGTGGAAAAATCCTGAACAAAACTAATTATCAGTAAAACTAACCATGATGGATTAGGTCGTATCCACAGGGAGGAACGATTGCAATAAATTCACGAGTGTAGAGCCATCATGTTTGCAGAAGTATTCGCGAAATCAATTTAATAAATATGCTGCTTTGAATGTCTCTTTCAATTTCATGAGAAGTTCAGGGCTATTTATATAAATTTCACGTTAGAAATCAAGCTCCAAAAATATGTAGATGATGCATGTTTTATGGCATGTCATGTAATTTTTAGTTGCATGCAAATCTGAATCCAATTTCAATGTTAAATGATGTGCATAACATAAGTTAAGCCAATTCAAGAAAATGTAAGTGTATCCTTGCAAATTCACTTCAATTTAATAATCCAAAAATCAAAAACCCATATCTCTTCAATGGCATGCAATATAAATATAAATTAAACCCAAAACAAAGGAAATCTTCCTCTCATGCGTGCGCAAAGAGGAGACCGCAGTCGGGCGTGCGAAGCTCCGAGGAGGTTGAGCGTTCAGAGAGCTTCACGATGGTGGTCATGGTGTCGACAGAGATGGCTGGAGGTCTCCAGGCGGCAAGGAAGAGCCCGCCAACGATGGGTGTTGGCCGTGGGGTGCACGGACTGCTGGTGGGCTTGGCGTGGCCGTTAGTGAGTTCCTGAGGGTGAGGCAAGGTTAATGGTGTCGACAAAATGAAGTTTGGTGGCCGGACGAGGTGGCTGCGCTTTGGGTGGTTTGGGTTCCTTCGGTTGGCAGAGAGGAGGAAGAAGAAGAAGAAGGAGAGGGAGCCGACTGGGCGCACGCGGTTGGGAGCGCAAGGGTCGAGTGTGCGTGAGCAAGGGCGCGCAGCTGCTGCTAGGTGGCTACGCACGCACGCGGGCTGGAGCGCGGGCACACGGTTGCTACTGGTGCGCCTACACGTGCGGGCGAGGATGCGCCACTTACGCACAGGCAACGCATGACTTATTGAAGGTGGAGCGATCGCGTGAGGCTCGCGGTTTGTGAATGGTGTGCGTCTCCGTGAGGGAGAGGGAAGGAGAATGAAGGTGAGGACGTGGGTGGTTGTCAATTGTGCTCGCAGTGGGGGTGGATCGCAGTGGCGTTGATGGGTCTCTAAGTGCGTGGTGGTGGGAGGAGGAAGATGATGTGGGTGGAGGTGACGGGTAGGCACTGGTGGTCGTGGTGATGCTCTCTGTCATAGAGCACCACCCAAGGGTAGGCGGCGTCAACAAAGTTGGCTTTAATCCACCGTGCACTCTCCGGCCACCGTGTTTGCTTTCTCCACAGTGGTGAAGGATGGAAGAGACGATGGCCCCCAGCATCTGTAGTTCTTCTCCTTTCCCCTCTTTAACCCAACGCGCGGGCATCTCCTTTAACAGATCTTCCCCGACTTTCCCTCATTTGGTTTAAGCCCTGCAAGATCTCCTCCAACAACTCTCTGCGATGAGGTGTTGCTGTTGATAGGTTGTGAGAGGCACGGCTCAGCTGCTGGCGAAGGAGATGGTGAAAGTTTGCACTCAAAACCTTACATAAATATATGTGTATCAAATTTTACCAAAGTATTCTCTAACTAATATAAACTAACACTTAACTCTAATTGCAATCTAATGAGGCATGTTTTACATGTACTTAGGCTAATTAGCACTCCACTAAACTGGACTGATCAAGAGGCACATATCTATCTCAGGTCAAAGGATGCGGCTTCCCCATGACAGCGATAAGAGAAGGACTTCTGCATCCCCATCTCATCGAGTCAACTCCTTAGCTCAACCTGCATGATAGCCTTAAATCTCTATTCCTATGTAGAGGATGTGCAACAATCAAGAAATAGTCTTTAGAGAAGATTGACATCTCTTTTCAAACTAAAGACAATTGGATATTATGATGGTTATTCATGACTCATCAAAATCCTCAATCCAAACCAATCAGATCATTTGATACCTCTCATTCGTATACCCAACATGGCAAAATACATTCTCCTAATTGTACTGAGAGACCCATCTAATCGTATTAATGTGTCCACATGATCTGACATTTAGATCTGAGTCATTGATCGAGTGATTCAACTTAGGTTGGCTCGCTTAGGGCATATAACTCCAACAAACTCCTGCTTACCCTAACAACCAATCTCGAACTGCCTTTTCAACCCATGACACAAACTTGATGATAAGTCCACTTTAGTGGATCATTACTTGGCTTAAGTACTCTTTAATTAGTTGTCCTTAATTATTAATTGAGTAGGAGTTAAATGGAAATTTACCTTAGTCTAGATTTAATTTTATGCTCTAATTTTACGTTTAATAACATATGTTATGATAATATAATTTATTTGATGAATGCAAGCTAGGTACAAGAGTCAGATGCCCATTTTTGCTTCTATAAGACGTCTTGAGCTTTGATTGGATGTCTGCAATTGCTATCACAAACTCACGGGCATTACATTTTTTTTAAGACATCTGATGCTCCGATCAGACATCTTAATAAGAACTGTCAGAGCCTATCCTACCATTCCAACCACTCGCGAGGATTCGACAGAAGAAACAAACTGAGGAGATCTCAGCAGAAGAAAGGGCCAGAGCACTTTTAAAAGAATCATCTGTTCCCCTGGCGGGGGATCTTCTCCTCCATCCTCTACACCATGAAGGAGGCGCGCACCCTGTGGCCAGAGCATACACCGTGAACTTCAAGCGTGCACTATGGCCCCAGCTTCCCCAACATTGCCCTCGCCGCCGTCGCACACACGGTGACAGCGTGTGTGTATCACCAACTCACACCATCAGCCGCCCAACCTTCCCTTTCCTTTCCTTTTCTTCAACCTCCTGCATTCTAGCACACCTTCACCTTTCTCTCCTGCTACAACCAACAACACCTCCACCATCCTCACACCAACCGTAGGCCTTCCCCCTTGCCGCAGACCACCAGTAACTCCACAGCCACCTCTCGCTGCAACCTAATTCCACTATCCACCACCATCAACATCCCCACGCCATCCACTCCCTCTTCAATTCCTTCTTCAACCTCCACGCCTTCTCCTTCACACGCAGCAAGTAACCCATAGCCACCATCATTGCACAGCCACCTTCTCAATGCGCCAACGACCTCCTACCTCACCACCAACATCATCCGCGTCCTCTTCGAGCATAGCCGCACTCACGCTGCCTGCGGCAACTCCACTGTCGGTCACACAAGATGCCAGCAACACCCACTGCCGCTGGCCTCCTCTCCGCCATCTAGCCACGTCCGCCCGTCCCAGGCCTCACCTCCGCCACCTGCGTGCTCCTCTCCTCCTATGGAGCTTCTCCACCAAGGCAAACGGCTGGCGAACCCTCCTCCACGCGCACATGGAGGAGAGAAGGGAAATCCCCTATTTCCTCACATTAAAAATTACGAATATTGCCATTGCAGCTTCTACTATTCACTTATTTATCGATTTAATATATTGCAGTAAATTTGCATGAATATCCCTCATGTTTATTTGAATTATGAATAGTTGCATTTATCTCTTAAATAATAAAGTATAGGATATTGATTATAAGGAACGGGTTCGGTTTTGATTTACATTGACGATATTTGTCAGTACTAAGATTACGATTCACGTATTCTATAGTGGTGATTTTGCATGTAACCTCCCTATATTCTTGAGTAATTACATAAATGCTAAACTTATGTTGAAAATGAATTGCAATAACTAGTATGCACACCCGTTAAGATTCCCGAATAAACAAAGCACTACTTACTAGTCCAATAGATTATTTCCTCCCTGTGGAGACGACCTAACTCTTTGTGGTTAGAGTTTGAATAATTAAATGTTTTGAAAAGCGATTTTCTACCACGTGATTAAATATAACGACACGTCCTTTTATGTTAAAGTTTTCATCGAAAACGAAGATCACTCTTTCAAATCGCACCGTTGCTGAGGAAATACGCCTATTAAATTTTTCGGGGATTTTCTATCATTTTTATGCTATTTCTGAAGCTTCTCTGAATCATTGATCTATTTCTTTTTCCTGTGCGAGGTACATCTGTTTGGAGGAAACAAACACGACGGGCGCACACGACAGAGGCGATATTCTTGGTGGACCTTGACGCCACCTAGAGGGCAACAACAGGAGCACGTGGGCCTTGATCCCAAGCGCGTGGAGGAAGGATCAGCAACCAGAGACATTTATTTACTTCTTTTAGATTTAGATTAGTTTAGATAGGCATTAGAACTTAATTTATGTCTTGTGGACCCATGTTGGGCATTTTTGGGAACATGTTCCCAGTGCTTTGATTGCTTATCGCTCTTGTATGCAAGAGCATATTTTTGGGAGTGTGTTCCCATTTTATTTAGATTATAGGTTTATTTGAATTGCATATAGGTAGGTTAGTTAGTTAGTTAGTTAGATTAGGTTTGTTTGCTTAATATTATTAAAATATATATAACAAAAAAAATCGAACTGTCTGCTAGAAGCTGCATATCAATAGGGCGACCATCTAAGATTGAATAAGCAACATCTAGTTTATCTTTACTGCATTGCATACATCCCTGCATTGAAGAAAGCTAGAGTAAGGTACATCTTCTCTTAAGCATCAATTACCTGTCATGCATCTACATTGGACTTAAATTCAAGACCACTAAAGTGCAGTGGTCACTTTAAAAATTGGGACTGTTAAAAGGTTGGACCTTAAAATCTATGACTTGAAATTGTGTGCAAAAGGATCTTGATTGTGAGATTTTAAAATACAAAACACGAACGTGTGTTGCACACATGAGACATGTGCACATCACACATAAGGTCACTAGATAAATTTCTACCTCTCCCCTTTTGCACCACAAGGGAAGTTAGTCGGAAATCAACAAACCTATCAACCAAGTTACTTCGGTTCCTCATGTGTGAGTTCGATTCAAGACTTAAATCCCTTGTGAGTAGGTTGTAGGCACAAATGAAGGTCGGCCTAGGAAGTGTAATTCTTGAAAAACTTGTTTTGGCAACCAACTGAACACCTAATTCTAAGACCTAAAATCTACTAAATACAGATCCCACTGTATTTGCGTTTATTTTGACAGTGGTAGAACTCTTTAGGAAGTTTCTGCTTTTATTCTAATTGCTTCTAAATCCTAAGAGAGTTTAACCTATTTAACTTAAAGAAATGGATCACCCTTACTCCTATCATTCAGATTATCAAAGTCAATACTTCCCATCTTTTAACCAAGATCCCATGCCCTGAGTGTATCCATCCTTTGATAGGTACATTGACAATTCACAGGATCATTCATATTCCCATCCTGGGAGTACTAGCCCGATAGCTCCCACTTTTGAGCAGAGCCTAGGAGCGGGATTTTCCACCCCTAGAATCCCTACTACTATGCAAACACCCAACCCTCCCATCCTTCATAATTTTCCTTATCGAGGTTGAACCGATACCTCTAGGCAACCAGAGCCTAAGATTGACTATCCTCCCTAATTTGATAACAGTAGCCTCTCCTCTTTTATGATAGAAATGCAAAAACAACAAAAAGAAATGATGGAGTCTATGGAAGAGATGTTTAGGAATAGTCAACAATTAAACAAAGAAATTAGACAGCTTAGCTACTCTCTTACTAGTGGTTCTGATCCCTACCCGTACAACCGTGATCATGAAAATAATTCTGAGGAAACCAATGACAATAGGGATCCCATTTTGAGTAGCTATCACTTAAACTCTCCCTATGAGACACGGCCACTAGAGGAAAACGACCCTAATGATTATCCACTCGAGCTATATTAGAGTCAAAAGAAAGGGAAGATGATACCTCTTGAGGACCTTGATCCTAGTGACAGCATTTTCCTTACCCCCGATAACCCGGGTCAAGGTCGTATTGTTTATATCACTTCCCCTATTAATCATCTGGTGGAACCCCATTCTACCCTTAGTGAGCCTAATCCTGACCCTCCACTTAGGGAATCAACACCTACCATCCAACATTCTGAGTATTTAAATGCGCCCAATGAAGGTGACCCTAAGGGAATGGAGGATGAATTGGATCAATTTTGGTCTCAAGGGTACAAAGAGTCTATTTTAGAGGAGGATGATAACCCGATGGAGGAACCCAACCTTAAAATCTTGAGTGAATCACAAGGGGATTATTTGTTATTCGAGGACTTACTCCGTTAGGATATAAATAATCTAGTGAAATCCGGATTCCTCCCTTCTTTTGATTTAAAGAGTCATCCTCCGCAAAACCAGGAGTTGATATTGGAGGATGAACATAATAGTGAGAAGCCTAGGGGAGACTCTCGGGGACAATATACATCAATTGAGGATTTATGCCTCGAGAAGAACAAAGAATTCAGTGATATAGGCTTTCTCCATAACATTAAAGATGATAATCCTCGTAAAGATATTAAGGATAATGAAGTAGCACACAAAGTCCCCGGAAAGGATATAATTCACAAGAAAGAATCCGGGGATGGATTTGATGATAATTCTGATCTCGTTACTTCCCAGGAAACCCAACTGTCGTCAAAGCATGTTGATCATGAGTCTACTAATGAGATATTAAATTCTATTCAGGACTCATCTATTGTAGAGGAGTAGTTAGAGGTTCATAAAACAATGAAGTTAGGTAAAGATGTGGAAGACGAATTCTTATTGAGAATGGAACCTAAACAAACTAAGCCCTCTTTAGACTTAATAATTACCACCCAATCACTCAAGCAACCTGTAGATTCCTTACCTAATCCTCGGCTCAGGTCTCTACTCATATACATTCTTTCTGGGGAACATATCAGGCTAGTACATCCTCAGGTAGAATGGCGAGTGTGGATTGATGCTTTTACTTTTAGTCTTGCCATTCACGGGTTTGAAATTATTATGTTTATATCTTTTAAAACCCTTCCTGCTTTGGAGGACCCTTGTTATCCTCCACTTATTTCGTTTTGGTAGGACCTTTTTCATGTTCCTTTTGTTATTCCTAGACTTCCCCAGGTACCTTATGAGGTTCTTTGCTTTCATGTCTTCTTGCAAGCATTTGAGATACGTTGCATCATCAGCTCGCCAACATTCGTGGTTACCTGTTTTCTAGGCCAGTGCCGTTACGCATAATTTTAGGGCCTAGCTCTTTCTGTTTGGAACCAGATTTACAGGTTCCCTATAAGTCTGACTACCGACAGAAAATGCAACACTTGTTGGGAGGCAACCCAAAATCCAGAATAACGCCTCTCAGGTGATATCCTTCCTTTCTCCCCCCTATTTTAATTTTACAATGGGGAATTGTAGGATTTAGGCATGGGAGGATGCATTTAGCATTTATAAATATTTGCATACATATAGGATAGGTGCATAAAAAAAAAATATTTTATTTTCTTGAGCTAAATTAGTTAGTCCCTAGCAAAAGTTTTTATCAAGGAGGTTTTATTAAAGATTTTCTTAAATTGTTTCTTAAGTTTAAAATCCAGTACATTTACTTCACTTGCACATAGACTGGGTAATGGATCTTTGAAGAAAACCAATAAGCATTTTTAGTGTACTGAACCCTTGGACAGTTAATAGGGAGTCAGGCATACTATCTTCTATTAGATCCACCTCACATTTGTGAGAAGAAAGTAGAGAGACTACTGTTACGCTAAGTCTAGTACAAGGACTCTTAAGTTCTGGACAATTAGATGATGATATCTCAGAGTTAGGCATAGTTTTCGCTCTCTATTCCTATGTGTGTACATTGTGTGAATTCCTGAGAGTTACCAAATAAGGCAGATACACAGAGATTGAGTCTTAATAAAACTATGACTATGGTGGATGGTTACGACCATCCTTCATAGAATCCTCGACTGAAGGAGAGTAGTAATGTCAAAGGTCAGAAATACGATTGTCCTATCCATTCTTTTCCGATGCCGAGAGTAGGCACTTCCACTAAATAAGCCACACAATATCCTCTTGACCATCATCATCCCTAATAATGCCTCATAAATAAAAGTCTATGTCATGTTGTGTTGGAGTTATAGAAAAAAGAAAAAAGAAAGAAAAGAAGAAAAAGGATAGAGAGAGAAAGAAGAAAAGAGAAATATTCATATTTAGAAAATAAATAAATAAAAATAATAAAAAATAAAGAGTTCAAGTTTGGAGTTTTATCTTCATGTCATTTTTGTCAATGTTCTTGAGGCAACAATAAAAACACCAATTGCGATCCACCAAATATGACCCATACCTACTTTTCAGTATTTCTGATCTCCTGAATACTGGCTGAGGACTTCTAACTTAGTTGTAGGGTTATTAGAACTTTTATTGACATGTGAATGCCATATGAGGCCACCAAACAGTGAGTACATTTACAAAATCTGGTGAGATTTATGAATCTCAGAAAGAAAAGAAGGAAAAGAGTGAGCACAAAGGAATATCAAAAGAGCACAGTTGTTTAGCCTCTCTCTAAGTTGACTTATTTGATAGTCTAAAGAGTTAGAGTCTACAGTATTAGACTACAGGTAGCACCAGATGAGTGTGACCCACCAAATATAAATCCATTCAACTCAATATCTCCTACCTAAGCTAAAAAATCGGGGTCAAACTATAGATTATTTTCTACTTTATTCCCAAGGGAAGTAGTTGTCTATCCTAATAAAATGTTTACCAATTGTTAAGTACGAACTTTAAATATAAGTTGACTTTTCACTTGGATCTGTTACCTAGGCTACTATCACTTCACATTAGTCTGGATCTCTAAATTTTTGGAATAAGGAAAGAAGAAATCTTCTAATTACTTCTATTCTTTTCATTTTTTCTCAGGACTAGCAAAACTTACGCATGCGGGCATTTGATAAGTCCACTTTAGTGGATCATTACTTGGCTTAAGTACTCTTTAATTAGTTGTCCTTAATTATTAATTGAGTAGGAGTTAAATGGCAATTTACCTTAGTCTGCATTTAATTTTATGCTCTAATTTTACATTTAATAACATATGTTATGATAATATAATTTATTTGATGAATACAGGCTAGGTATAAGAGTCAGATGCCCATTTTTGCTTCTATAAGACATCTTGAGCTTTGATTAGACATCTGGAACTGCTATCACAAACTCACGGGCATTACATTTTTTTTAAGACTTCCGATGCCCTGATCAGACGTCTAATTAAGAACTGTTAGAGCCTATCCTACCGTTCCAACCACTCGCAAGGATCTGGCAGAAGAAACAAACCGAGGAGATCTCAGCAGAAGAAAGGGCCAGAGCACTTTTAAAAGAATCATTTGTTCCCCTTGCGAGGGATCTTCTCCTCCATCCTCTCCACCATGAAGGAGGCACGTACCCTGTGGCCGGAGCGTACACCGTGAACTTCAAGCGTGCACTGTGGCCCCAACATTCCCTCGCCACCATCGCACACACGGTGACAGCGTGTGTGTATCACCAACCCACACCACCAGACGCCCAGCCTTCCCTTTCCTTTTCTTCAACCTCCTGCATTCTAGTGCACCTTCACCTTTCTCTCCTGCTACAACCAACGGCACCTCCACCATCCTCACACCAACCGTAGGCCTTCCCCCTCGCCGCAGACCACTAGCAACTCCACAGCCACCTCCCACTGCAACCCACTTCCACTGTCCACCACCATCAACATCCCCACGCCATCCACTCCCTCTTTGTTTCCTTCTTCTTCTTCAACCTCCACGCCTTCTCCTTCACACGCAACAAGGAACCCATAGCCACCATCATCGCACAGCCACCTTCTCAATGCGCCAACGACCTCCTACCTCATCACCAACATCGTCGACATCCTTTTCGAGCGCAACCACACTCACGCCGCCTACAGCAACTCCACTGCCGGTCACGCAAAACGCCAGCAACACCCACCACCGTTGGCCTCCATTCCGCTGTCCAGCCACGTCCGCCCGTCCCAAGCCTCGCCTCCACCACCCGCATGCTCCTCTCCTCTGGTGGAGATCCTCACCAAGGCAAACGGCCGGCGAACCCTCCTCCACGCGCACATGGAGGAGAGAAGTGAAATCCCCTATTTCCTCTCACATTAAAAATTACGAATATTGCCATTGTAGCTTCTAGTATTCACTTATTTATTGATTTAATATATTACAGTAAATTTGCATGAATATCCTTCATGTTTATTTGAATTATGAATAGTTGCATTTATCTCTTAACTAATAGAGTACGGGATATTGATTATAGGGAACGGGTTCGATTTTGATTTATATTGACGATATTTGTCAATACTAAGATTACGATTCACATATTCTATAGTGGTGATTTTGCATGTAACCTCCCTATATTCTTGAGTAATTACATAAATGCTAAACTTATGTTGAAAATGAATTGCAATAACTAGTATGCACGCCCGTTGAGATTCCCGAATAAACAAAGCACTACTTACTAGTTCAATAGGTTATTTCCTCCCTGTGAAGATGACCTAACTCTTTATGGTTAGAGTTTGAATAAGTAAATTTTTTGAAAAGCGATTTTCTACCACGCGATTAAATACGACACATCATTTTATGTTAAAATTTTTATCGAAAACAAAGATCACTCTTTCACTTGACACTCAAGAGCTTTACCATAAAGCCTTGATCGACAAAAGCGTTAAGCCATAAGATGAACCATTAAATATGATAAGTATTTTTTCATACGTGGCACCAGGTCTATGATGTGAACTTTCTTCTTTGCTAATGCACTCCTTGTTCTAAGTAATTGTTTCTTTAACAAAAGTGATATTCTTGTTGTTTGACAATAATGGGAGTTTAAGCAGAGGAAACTAAGCTAAGTCCTTCCGAAGGCCTTACGTATCTGCATCATCCATGTGGTAACTTCATAAGCTACGATACATACACTTTAGCACTCATACGATGATCTATATGCTTCCAAAGCAAATATTGTACCACACCAAGCATAAGTATCTCCTATGTGGACTGTCCACATTAGACTATAGATGTCGCGTCTTTGTTGAGACTTCTATTTTAATGAAACAAAATTATATTTTATTGTGGACTATCTTTCAAGACTATGTTCGTGAAACTCAATTCCAAACGTTGATGAAGATAAAGAGTTCATATTCAAGTCCATTTGTAAATCTTTTCTATTTCTTAAATCTACAATCAATGTAAGGAACCTCAGAAATTTATTTACATTTTTCTAAATCAATAAAGTTTTTACAGTATAATTTAATCTTTAATCGATCGATCAAAATTATATATTTGATCGATTAATTCAATTGATTGATCAAAAAGTGAAAATTGATCAACCAATCAGCTAAAATAAAAAATCTTCAAATCACGTAAATCGATCGACCATTTATAAAATTGATCAATTAACCATAATAATTGATCACCCAAATGATTTTGAAAGCCTTCCTGATCTGGTCATTTTTCAACTATAAATAGGGCCCTTTTACAGCCTTTTCACAACATAATTTACAAAGCACTTTCCAAAAGGAAAAGCACTTCCACTTCTACTCTCCTTGTGCTTTCACATAAATTCTTCTATGCTCTTGAAAGCACGTCGCCCTACACTTCTAAGAAAACTTGGTTTGCATATTTAAATTTCTTGAGATTCTATAGGATTATGCTTTGTATTAGTCTATTTCTTGTTTTGATTGGGACCCAAGTTGTTGGGATTCCCAAGTTGGTTGACTTTTCTTAGTAGGTCTAAGAAAAGTGGTTGTTATAAGAGGTTGTGCCACCCTCATTCAATTGGTGCAGGTAGTGGATTGACTAGCTTTTTGTAGTCAAAAAAATCCTAAGCTAAGAGGCTTAGGTAGTGATTTTTACCCGCAAGGGTTTCCACTCTAAATCAAAGTGCTACTGTGTCATGCATTTATGAATTGATTTTTAATTTAATATTGCTTTATGTTCATACTCAAAATCACTTTTGAAAAGATTCATTGTAGTATTTAAAATCGAGCAAACTTTTACAAAATTTTTTTATCAAACTCGTAAGAAAACATGTTTTGAAATAGGAATCCAAGTCATCTCAGGGAGGCAACTTGAATTGTCTCGCTTTTCTGAATATATATTTTTGTGTGATTTTTGCTTTTTTTTTCCTATTTTTAATAATAAGGATAGCAAAAAAGTAATCTAAACTACGACTAACAAAGCATAAAATAAAATACGAAAAGTAGAGGAAAGAGTTTTCTATTGAAATTATAATGTGAGTTTTTACAACTAATGATGAAAGAAAATAACAAAGTGGAAGACGCACTAAAACAAAGTCGAGCCCCAAGATGAAGCCCTGTTGGAGAAGCAGAAGATTAGAAGCAAGGATGAATCCGACGATCCACCAAAGGTTGGCCGCTGTACCCTGGGCAAGGGAGACCCACGCCCAAGGTGGAGAGACTAGGAGGGTGGAGGAATGCTTAATTAATTTCACTATGGTAGAGAGACAGTAGGGGGGTTCAAATGATGGGGGTTTAGGTGTTTTTATAGAAGTGTATGAAAAATAAGGGACATAGGATCTAGATCTAAGAGTTAGGTGTAGGCTAACAAATCATGGGAATGAATAACCCTTGGATGAAGATCTAAGGGTGTAGAGTAGTCTTGGTGTTAGCAAAAGATCTTATCTCTTTTGGCTTTTTCATAAGAAAGATCAAAGAGATAAGATCTTTCTTATAATGGCTGGCTAAGAGGATAGACTCTTTGCTTAGGGTCTAAGCAAAGTAGCAGTGGGTGCTTTCTTTCGTTTGTTTCAAGAGATAAAGCCAAGTTCGAAAGGTTCTGTGCGCAGGGTAACGTTTCTGGACGTCCAGACACCTTAAACATCCAGACACCTTCCTAGACATCTTGCTGGACGTCCAGGACACTGTCCAGATGTCTTATGCTACCGACTTAAATGCCCGGATGATGTTCTGGGTTGTTTCAAGAGGATAGGGCCATATTCGGAGATTCTGGCTGTTGGAGAAGGGTTCTGGATGTCCAAGAAGGTTCCTAGACATCTTATATTGCCAAATTAGAAGCCCGAATGATGTTCTGGACTTCTAAATCAGAGTTTGGGCTGTGCGTGCATCTAGGAACGATTTTAGTCTTGGGACTGTCAGATTCGACGTCCAAGAGTGTGTCTAGACGTCCAAAAAGGGTATAGGTCCAAGTTTGGTTGTGTGTGAGTGTGTAGTCGGGTTAAGTAAACTTCTAAATGGTTCAGGGAAGTCCTAATTAGGTTTTAGGTTGGGTTTAGGTCTAGGATAGGTGGACTAGTGAAGTGCACACATCTAATTGACCTAGAATCCCTATTTATGCATATTCTTATGTCAATAGAAGCATCATGCATTATAAATATTGCATAGCATACATCATCATGCATTTAGGTTATATTGTATAAATTATAGGTTAAGTTTTTCCTTTTTGTAGTCATAATACAAGGCAATATAATTTCGGAGCCTCAGATTGAAGATCCAACTGTACGGATCTAATCAGGGTGACAATCGGAGTTCAACAACTCCGAGATCGCCCCAATCGAACCTCCATAGCATCAAATGCAATCCGAGAAAGATCAGATGTCAAGGGCCAAGGTGGTGTAAATCCATACCTCAGATGACAAATCCAGCCACACGGATGGGTTCAAATCGATAATCGCAGCCCAACAATGTGAAAAGCAATCTAATCCGACATCTGTGGCAACATTTACAAGTCAAAGAAGATGGACAGCCTAGATGGCGCCACATGGTGCCATCCAAGTCGCCCGAAGGCACCGACGCTCCTCTCCTCATCAAAGAAGCCTCGCTCTCAACCGTTGGATCTTAATCCAACGGCTAAGAGCACTTGTGTGATAATCATAAGCGCGACCAAAGAGGCCACATAGCGCATTAGCTTGCATCTCCTTTCGCGAAGACGAGGCATGGGTTCGAGACCCACCTCGCCTCAAATTAGGTGAACGAGCGGGCGCAGATGAAATTACATCGTTGGATGTAGCACGGACGACCGATGCGAACGCGATGTGGCGCTACAGGGTGCATCGGATGAAAGCACAACATGCACACACGCGATGACGCGTGATTACACATGCAATTGCATGCGTGCGTGCACTGAACTCTCAAAGGTGAAGTGGTGTGCGCAATTTTAAGTTGTCAGATCTCTTGATCGAACAACTGTGATGATCTGAACGTAGGACGCACACTCAATGGTTGAAGGAGAAGAGGCGTGCCCTTCACCAACGCTCACCTTTAATGACATTTATATCCATCACTAAAGACCCTAGTATTAATTTTCTAAGCCTTGTAAAAAGACCTCTATGGCCCCTTTCCTACAACTATAAAAGGCCACCCCTTCTACCTCATTCTTCATCCCTTCCTTTCTTCTCTCACCTCCTCCAAAGCTCTACGAGCTTATCCCAAATCTGGGATGCTCCATTAGAGTTATAAAGATAACTTTTTCATCTTCTCACCCCCATTTGTGGAGCGCCCGCGATTGTCCTCTCAAAGTCATTCAAGAAGTGGATCCCGCTGAGACGTCGCCCTACTTTGTTCTCCGTCCTCCAACTTCATCCTCCCTCGTCCAGCATCTCACCACCCTCGTTCGGGTGCTCCATCAACGCGGCTCGTCCTCCAAGCAATCGTCAAGGAGGATAACTTCTCACCTCGCTTTCTAGTGTAGATTTCCCATTTTCTAGCTGTAGCAATTAGATTAATGAACATGTTGCTATCATTATGAAATATTTGTTTATTCTCTCCCTGTTTTCTCTTTATTTGTATTATTATTTCTCTCTCTTCTATTAATTATTCTTTAAGTAGAATAGCTAATAGATTAATTTCAACCAGTTACTCCATTTTCGTGACAATAAATCCAACGCAATTTTTGATCAAACGTTCGCCTCCCTGTGTTCAACCCGGGACTCACCAACGTTTTGATTAAATTATCTGTTTGACAGATTTTTACGCGACTACAACGACGAGTTTTCAAATTCAAAACTTTTAGCATAGAAATCGTGTTCAACAACTAGGTTCTGGGATAAAGGTGTCCTAATGTTCTAAGGGTAGGGTTATGTTATCTTAGTCCTCTCTTCTTCTTTACTTGGATCTTCATTTCTTCCTTAATTAAATCTTGGTCTTCAACCAGCTCCTAACTCTGATGCTGATTCTTTTTCCTATACAACTTTTATTCCTCAATGCTCCAGATTAACCTACATTATTCACAAAAGACTAAAATTAGAGAATTAAGCCTAAAATAAAGACAATGCATAAAATATGCATGTATGCTCTAAATGCAATATATACATTCTAAATCCATGATTTCACTAAGGAATTAACCCTAGATTAAGCTAATTAAAGTAATAAATCAAGCTGTTATCACACCCTTATGCTTATCTTTTGCTAGTCCTTTAGCAAAATTATCATATGAAACATAAATGCAGAGTGAATGATTAATGCTATTCACAACTTGACCCATAAAGGTCTGCTTATTTCATTTTATCAAGGGATTAATGCAAAGATTTCTTCTTATCTTATTTCAAAATTTTAGAGATCCTAACAACGTGAAAGTGTAGTGATAGTAGCTTAAGTGATGGATCTAGGAGAAAAGCCAATTTATATCTAACGTTCATACTTGACCCTTAGTAAGAATTCTATCGAGATAGGCAAACTTCTTTTCTCAGGGATAACATGGCAAGTAGTTTGTGATTTTAACCCTAGCTTTTCGAGTTAGGTAGAATATATCTAAGTCAAATGGTTTCATATTTGGTAGTTCACGCTCATCTAGTGCTACATGTAGCCTAATACTACAGACTCTAGATATATAGACTATCAAACAAGTCAACCTAGAGAGAGGCTAAAAAAAATTGTCCTCTCTTAGCATTCCTTTGTACGCACTCTCTTTTTCTTTTCTTGTTTCTTTTTTTTTTTTTTTTGAGCTCACAATTCACCAGATTATGTAAATATACTCAATATTTGGTGGCCTCACATGGCATTAACACTTTAATAAAGTTTTGATAACCCTACAACTAAGTCATAATTCCTCAGCCAGTATTCAAGCGGTCAGAAATACTGAAAAGTAGGTATGGGTAATATTTGGTGAATTGTAATGGCAGTGGGTATTAATGCCTCAATGAAATTTACTCATAATGAATCAACACATAAACACAACTATGAACTTTTCTTCTTCTTCTTCTTCTTCTTTCTATATTTTTTTTCTCTTTTTTTTCACAACATAACACAATGCAATGCAAACTTTTATTTATAAGGCATTATTGGGAAAAGATGATGTTCAAGAGGATATTGTGTGAATTATTTGGTGAAAGTACCTACTCTAGGCACCCGGAAGGAATGGATAGGGCAATGTATTTCTAACCTTTAACACTAATACCCTCCTTCAGAGAAGGATCCATAAAGGACAGTCGTAACCATCCACCTCAGTCATAATTTTATTAGAACTCGATCTCTATGCATTTACCTTATTTGGTGGCTCTCAAAAATTCACACAAAGTTCGTAAGCAGAAACTGAGAACGAAAACTATGCCTAACTTCGAGTAGCATTACTCAATTGTCCAGAACTTAAGAGTCCTTGCACTGGACTTAGAGCATCAGTAAACACTCTACTCTCACCTTACAAATGTTTGGTGGATCTAATAAAAGATAGTTTACCTGACTCCCTAACTAACTGTCTAAGGGTTCAAGAGAAGAAGCAATGCTTCTCTTCGACAAACTAAAAGTGTCTATTGGTTTTCATAAATGATCCATTACAAAATCTACACCAAGTGAAATAAATGAACTGGACTTTAAATTAAGAGACAATTCAAGAAGAAAATATTCAATGCAATGTCCTTAATGCTTTTTTATTTTTTAATAAACATGAGTCTAGAAATTAAAAATGGCTCAATTATAATTATCTACCCCCATGCCTATTTCATGTAATGTCCTCAATGCATACAATATGTAAGAGTGAAATTAGATATCACCTGATAGCTCACGAGTTCTTGAAGTTCAAGCAATTCCAAACCTGAAATCAAATTGTAAACAAATATCTATAAGCTAACCTAATTCGTTGGGTTACCTCCCAACAAGCACTGAATTTTACGTCTACAGCTAGACACAGTACAAATCAAAATGCTTCAATTAGGGTCACTTTATGAATCAAAGGATCCGGGTGTTGATTTTCAATGCAGAGTTTGAGTCGTCCATTAATTGTAAAAGTTTACCTGATTTTTGGGTCTGATATTTCTACAGCCCCATTATTAAAAGGTTGAGTCACAAGATATGGGCCAACCCACTTGGATCTGAACTTTCCAGGAAATAGTCTAAGTTTGGCATCAAAAAGCCATACTTTCTTATTAGGTTAAAAGTGCTTCCTGGAAATGTGCCTATCATGAAAGGCCTTAGTCTTTTCCTTATAAATCCTCGAATTCTCATAGGCCTCATACTTGATCTCATCAAGTTCAGTGAGTTGGAGCTTCCTTTGTTTACCAGCTTTGATTAGATCCAAATTGCATTGCTTAACAGCCCAATATGCTTTATGCTCCAATTCAATAGGTAAATGACAAGATTTTCCATCGATTAGTCTATATGGGGACATGTCAATAAGTGTCTTGAAAGCGATTCGATAAGCCCATAGAGCATCATCCAGTCTAGATGACCAGTCTTTTCTATCAGGTCAAACCATTTTCTACAAGATATTCTTTATTTCTCTATTGGAGACTTCAATTTGCCCATTAGTTTGGGGATGATAAGGAGTAGCAATTCGGTGTTGAACCCCATACTTAATCAAAAGAGCTTGGAATTGGGCATTGGTGAAATGGGTTTCACCATCACTGATGATTGCCCCGGGCATCCTAAATTTTGGAAAGATATTCTTCTTGACAAAGGAAATCGCGATTTTATGGTCATTAGTCCGAGTCGGGATTGCCTCAATCCATTTAGAAACATAATCAACAGTAACCAAAATATACTCAACTCCATTAGATGGTATGAAAGGACCCATAAAGTCTGTGCCCCAAACTTCAAATATTTCAACAATTAAAATTGGCTAGAGGAGCATCATATCCCATTTTGTCATACTTCCTAACTTTTGACAATTACTGTAGGCTTTAGCAAAATTATGAGCATCTCTGAATAAAGTAGGCCAGTAAAATCCACATTGTAATACTTTTGCAGCAGTCTTTTTTCCCGAGAAATGTCCTCCACATTCTAATGTATGGCAAAATGTTAACATACTTGTATATTCCAATTCAGGCACACATCTCCAGATAATTTGATCAGCACAAAGCCTGAATAATAAAGGGTCTTCCTAAAAATAATATTTAGCCTCTAATAAAAATCTATATCTTTATTGTTTATTCAAAAATCAAATGTCTTCCCAATGACTAAATAGTTTACAAAATCAGCATACCAGGGAATCCCTTTTTGCTCTACTGCCAAAATCTACTCATCAGGAAAATTATCTTTGATTGGGGGTTAAGGGATAGAGATATCCAAGGGATAGAGAGATGATCAACAACTATATTTTATGACCCAGCTTTATCTTTTATCTCTAGGTGGAACTCTTGAAGCAATAAAATCCATTTGATCAACCTAGGTTTGGCATGTTTCTGTACTAATAAATGTTTGAGGGTTGTATGATTTGAATACACTGTCACATAAGATCCAATTATATAAGATCTAAATTTTTCGAATCCAAAGACTACAGCTAACAATTCTTTTTCAATTGTGGCATAATTCCTTTGGCCTTCATGTAAAGTTTTGCTAGCGTAGTAGATCACTACGCATTTTCCATCAATCTTTTGTCCAAGGATAGCCCCGACTACATAATTTGACACATCACACATTAACTCAAAAGGATAAGTCCAATCTAAAGGTTGTAGGATAGGAGCTTGGGTGACAACTTCCTTTAAGGATTGATAAGCTTGAGTGCAGTCTTGATTGAAATCAAATGGGACATCTTTATTTAACAAGTTAGTTAAGGGTCTAGAGATCTTCAAGAAATCCTTGATAAATCGACGATAAAACCCAACATGACCTAGGAAAGATCAAATTTGCCGAATCGAGCTAGGAGGAGGCAAATTAGAAATCAAATTGATCTTGGCTTGGTCGACTTCTAAGCCTTTCTCAAAAATAATGTCCTAGAACAATGCCTTGTTGAACCATAAAATGACTTTTTGCCCAGCTCAGGACAAGGTTAACTTCAATGCACCATTTCAAAATTAATTCCAAATTTCTTAAGCAATGATCAAATGAATCCCCAAAAATAGAAAAATCATCCATAAAAATTTCTAGATAATCATTAAGCATGTCTGAGAATATTGTCATCATTCATATCTGAAAAGTTACAGGTGCATTACAAAGTTCAAATGGCATTCTTCGAAGCGAAAAGGTTTCAAAGGGGCAAGTGAAGGTTGTTTTTTCTTATCCCTCTGAGCTAATTTCAACTTGATTACATCCAGAGTAACCATCCAAAAAGCAGAAGAACCTCCTTCCAACCAATTTTTCTATGATCTAGTCAATAAAAGGAAGAGGGAAGTGATCCTTCTTAGTCACGGAGTTAAGTCGTCTATAAACAATGCAACCCCACCACAAAGTTGCGGTGCAAGTTGGAATAAATTCGCCCTGATCAGTGGTTATGACATTTAATCCTGCTTTTTTAGGTATGACTTAAACCGAGCTTACCTAAGGCTTGTCAGAGATAGGATAAATGATACCTGCATTAAGCCATTTAATTATCTCCTTGACCACTTCTAGCATATTCAAATTCAACCTTCGTAGTAATTCATGAGATGGTCTTGCACCCTCTTCCACATAAATCTTATGAGTGCAATAAGCAAGACCGATTCCCTTCAAATAAAAAATAATCCACCCAATAGCTTGTTTATGATCTCATAGGACTTGAGTCAATTTTATTTCTTGATCTTGGCTTAGATTGGAATTGATGATCACAGGATAAGTTTGATTTGGTCCTAGATAGACATACTTGAGATTTTCAGGTAAGGGTTTCAAATCCAAAATAGTTGCAGTCAAATCAGAGGATGGCAAAGATGAAATCGACTCAGGTAGCCATTCCACTTGGTGCACAAAATTAGATTTAGAGTTAGGCGTTGGAGTTAAGTACCGATAGACCTCTTTAAATCTAGGCTCCCTTTCAATTAACCTTTTTGGTTGAGTTAAGCACACTTCTAAAGGATCTTTTATCAAATAAATTGCCATACCTTCCTTAATATAATTTTGTTCATCCAGCTTATTAATGGCACCACAATCATCAAAATTCTTTATAGCTTTAAATACATCTAGTTGCATTTTTCTTTCTCCAGATGTCATTTCAGAGTCTCTAGTTTCACAATCTATGTATGCTTTTTCAATTGCCAGAAAGGCTCTGCCTAAGATTATGGGTGTATTACTCAATTTCTTAGAAACCTCCATATCCAAGATGAGAAAATATACTGGGAAATAAAAATCTTTAACTTTTATAATAACGTCCTCAATGATCCCTTTCGGTGTGGTCAGGGTTCGATCAGCTACCTAGAGAGTCACATTAGCTGGTTTCAAATCTTCGAGCCCAAATTTTTCATATAAAACGGTTGGAATATGTTACGACCCGGTTCCCGAATCCCTACAGGACACAAGATCGGACCGACTCGACTGATCCCAAGACCCAATCGTCCAACGAGAAAGTAACCAAAAAGTAGGAAAGTAAACCACATTCACTATACTAAGCAACTAACAGTAACAAAAGTACAGCAGTAAAGAAGTAAACTACTACAGTACATACCACCACAACAGTAAAAAAAAAATCAAGTACAGAAATATAAAGTACAGAATATAAAAGTACAGAGGTGCAAGAAACTAGTCACTACAACAGAAAAGGAGTACAACAAGAAGCTACAACTACTGGGCTCTACTGGACCCAGCACCCTCTGCAGCCGTAGGCTCTGGCTGCTCAACACCTGTACCTAAAAAGGGGTTATGAATACAAAACATCAGCGAACATTAAGTAGAATGGCAACCAACTAACTAAACGGTAAAGGTGGACAAGTAGCTGTTGTTTTTCAATTACTTTCTTTAACTACTTATTCTTTTTCACCACTTAGTTTATCTATTAGGTCTCTTTCTTGATCTCGAATGTTCTTCATGAGAATGATCTTGATTGCAATCTTTTCCGAAGAGTAGAAGTCGCACGTGGTGCTCTCCTGGTCGGGAGAGTCCCCCATGGTGGTCCTACACCCAGTCAACCACCCCAAGGTCACAGACAGACGTAACGGTGACTACGACACGCGTGATAAACGCACGGGTAGCTACCCCACACTGGCACACGGTCAGTCGTTTCCATTAGCGGATGCACCCAAAGCACAGCACGAAACCAATATAGGGCCTAGCCCTCTTAGTAACAGGGGTCTAGCTCCTAAGAACCAAACAAGGGTCTCGCCCCTCCACAGTCCGTGCACCCTCGCCTGACTACCTTGGTTTGTCCAGTGGACCTAACAAGTCGATGTAGGGTGGCTAGCTGAACCCTGGGCCCCGTGGAGTGGCTAGCCCTCTCCCTACACTAGTAGCTCTCCCCAATACTGTCTACGCGAGGGCCAAGAAGTCAATACAGAGTGGCAAATCCTAACCCCAGGTCCCAACCCAAGGGCGGCTAGCTCCGCTCTGCACTAAATAAAGGGACAATCACTCTCCTTGGTACTCCGTACTCAAGAGCCAGCTCACTTCCCCACTCACATTTCCAGTTCCATTCCCCGCAGGATTCATGCTCATATTCCTCAGGCCATTCCATACCAGGTTTCATCATTTCTATTTCCATTCTCAGGTTATACACATGCAAATTGTAGTTCTATCGTTCACATTTCCATATTCAGGTTATTCACAAGTAGCTCGTGTTTCCAACATTCACCTTTCCATTCCCAAATTATATACATGCAGCTCATACTATGTCATTTCACGTGTGCGACAGGAAAGTTACATTCAACAGTTAACTAGCACAAGTACTACATATTTTGCAGGCAGCTGTTATTCATTTACAAGCAATTGTTATCATTCTATCTACTCATTCAAGACTGCAATCCATTCATTCAATGCAGACATTCCAGTATTTCTAGTCCTAGGACTCATGCCATATCCTAGGTTCTAATCATTCATTCCACACATGCATTCAGGTTTGTATTTAAATTAGGGGAAGCCACTCTACCAGTAAACCAAGGAGTAGTAGGGGCTTGAACGGCAAGTTCACGTGCCTCAGCAAGCCCCAAACCTGCAATGGAACGAAGTCCGAATACAAGGATCAATCACAAGAGAATACTCAGAATAGTATAAAAAGTCTTCTAACAAGTAGAGGAATTCATACGGAAAACATCGGTATTTTAATTGCGGAAAATAGACCTCAAACGGACCCTAAACGAGTCAAAAATCGTGTTTCTAACTCAAATCAGACGTCTGGAACAACTTCCAGATGTCTTAAAAGTGCCCAGTGCCATACCTCAACCCTACGCCAATCCTCAGACATCCAGGAACTCCTCTGGACCATCTGGACCCAGTTCCAGACGTCCGACCACCTCTCCGGACGTTTGGAAACGCTTCCCGTTGTCTGGTATGTCGCCCAGACGTCCGAAATGCGTGGGAGGACGTGTCCCGTACCTTCCCGAAGCGAAACCTACGTGAAATCCACCAAATCTCCTCAAAAAGGCATGCAACAGTGCCTTGACGGAGCGGCCTGCATGGCCATATCTGCAAAGAAGACGCACCTTCGCGCAAGTCTACTCCTCAGACGTCTGGAACCTCCTCCAGACGTCAGCTACGTCGTCCGGACGTCACTCCAGACGTCTGATTCTGGGCAAAAACCAGAACCAGAACCTACTTCCGCCCTCTCGCACCGCGCGTGGCCACGCCGCGCCCTCTCGCCTGTAGCTCCGACTGCAGCAGTGTCGGGGAGGACCTCCCCGACGTACTCCTCCATCTCGCACGCGCGCCGCTCCGGTCGTGCGCTCACCGGCGAGCTCCCACGCAAGCTCGCAAGCTAAATTCCTCTCCCTCTCGCACTGCTCCTCTCCTTCTCACGCCACTCCCGCGCTCTCACTTGCTCTGCTGCTCTCGCTGGAGGGAAGGAGGAAGGTGGCTAGGAAGTGGGGTGGAACGAGAGAGAGGAGGGGGCTTTATAAGGGTGTGGGTTTAGGGTTTTACTGGGGGCGAAAGGAGAGAGGAGGAAACGAGGGGGGTGTACTGTCTGCACGTAGCACGTGCGCAGATGCGAGCTCGTACTCAAAATTTTTTATTTCTAGACATTTGGGAAGGTGTCCAGACGTCTGACCCACAGTCCAGACATCTTAAAAGGCTCAAACAGCATGGGTATTAACAGAATCAAATTAATTGCACCACCAAGATCCAAAAGGGCTCGATCTAGGGTGATATCTCCAATTACACAAGAGAACAAAGGAGCTCCTAGGTCTTTCTTCTTTAATGGATGATTGTTAAGTATGATTGAGCTAGCTTGTTCAATGAGTACTACCTTTCTATGAGTGGATTGAGTCTTACATTTAGGTGAAGTTAATTCCTTTAAGAACTTAGCACAAGAAGGGATACGCACGATTGCATCAAGAAGTGAGATGTTGATATGGACTTGTTTTAGTAAAGCAACCCACTTCTCAGCATCAGGTTGGACCTTCCTAGTTCTGGACCTAGGTAGGGCCTCGGGGTAAGGAATTGGAACATCTCAATTCAAAGGGTTAGGAGCCATAGCTTGAGGTTTCTCAATTTCTTTTTCTGGCTCTCAAGTCAAATCAGTTACTCCTTAACCCTCAAGGTTCGAGTTAGGTGTACAGATTGGGTCATGAGTGGTTGTACCACCACTTAGAGTCACAGCATTAGTAGAAGTATGAGAAGATTGATTCGATCCCCGGCAACGATGCCAAAAAGTGTTTGCACTTGAAATCACATTCGAAAAGAATCGTTGTAGTATTTGAAATCGAGCAAACCTTTACCAAATTTTTTTATCGAACTCTTAAGAAAACGTGTTTTGAAATAGGAGTCCGAGTCGTCTTAGGGAGGTAACTTGGATTGTCTCTCTTTTCTTAATATATTTTTTTGTGTTTTTTACTTTTTTTGATTTTTTTTGGTATTTTTAAATAATAAGGATAGCAGAAAAGTAATCTAAACTACAACTAGTAAAGCATAAAATAAAACACAAAAAGTAGAGGAAAGATTTTTCTACTGAAATTGCAATGAGAGTTTTTACAACTAATGATAAAAGAAAATAACAAAGTGGAAGATGCAGTAAATAAAGTGGAGCCCCGAGACAAAGCCCTATTGGAGAAGCAGAAGATCAGAAGAGAGGATGAATTTGACGATCCACCAAAGGCTGGCGGCTGTACTCTAGGCAAGGGAGACCCACGCCCAAGGTGGAGAGGCTAGGAGGGTGGAGGAATGCTTAATTTCACTAAGATAGAGAGAGAGGGGGGGTTCAAATGATGGGGGTTTAGGTGTTTTTATAGAAGTGTAGGAAAAAAAAGGGACGTAGGATCTAGATCTAAGGGTTAGGTGTAGGCTAACAAATCAAGGGAATGGATAACCCTTGGATGAAAATCCAAGGGTGTAGAGTAGTCTTGGTGTTAACAAAAGATCTCATCTCTTTTGATTTTTCCATGAGAAAGATCAAAGAGATAAGATCTTTCTTATAATGGGTGGCTAAGAGGATAAACTCTTTGCTTAGGACCTAAGCAAAGTAGTCGTGGGTGCATTTTTTTGTTTGTTCTAAGAGATAAAGCCAAGTTCAAAAGGTTTTGTGTGCAGGGGAACGTTTCTGGACATCCAGACACCTTCCTAGACGTCTTGCTGGACTTCCAGGACACTGTCCAAACATCTCATATTGTCGACTTAAATGCCCGAATGATGTTCTAGGTTGTTTCAAGAGGATAAGGCCATATTCGGAGATTCTGGTTGTTGGAGAAGAGTTCTGGACGTCTAGGTAGGTTCCTGGACGTCTTATATTACCAAATTAGAAGTTTGAATGATGTCTTGGACTTCTAAATCAGAGTTTGGGTTGCGAATGCATCTGGGAATGATTTTGGTCTTGGAACTTTCAAATTAGACATCCAGGAGTGTGTCTAGACATCTGATAAACGTCAGCTTATCATCATTCTTATACATTAAAACAAACCTAGCTCTTAGGATTTTGCTCCGCAAATGGATTTTTGGGTTACATTTAGGCACAAATTAGGTTAGGCATGCATTTTACTTTTTATTGTCTTTTTATGTGTTTTTGTGAGTGTTAAGGATATACAGATTGACAGATCCCTAAAACCCTAGCACTCAGGAAGGCAATTGGTGGAAAAGCTCAAACCAACCGGAACTCATCTTGATCCAGCTCACTTGAACTAGGGTTAGCTCATCCCAACTCCATTCAGCTCATCTAAGCTGAATGGCAACTCAAGAGAGATAATCTTAGCTCACATGAACTCACGTTAGCTCAAATCCAGCTCAACTTAGCTGAGTCTAGCTCATCTTAGCTCCCATCAGTTCACTGGGAACTCTAGCTAGCTCAGCTGAGTTGACTGGAGTTCACCTCAGCTCAGGACCAGCTACATTCAGCTCCACTCAACTCCAACTAGCTGAAGATGACTTCATCTTAGCTCAAGAAGCTTAAGTCCAGCTCCCGATGACTCAACTTAATTCAACTTAGTTGTGCTTAGCTACCTTAGCTACTCCAACTAGCTAGGTCCTTCCCGGGAGCATCAGACCCATCTCACCTCAACTCATTTCAGCAGAAGCCAGCTTGCTTTAGCTTAGCTTAGCAACTAGCAAAGAACTAGCAAACTAAGCCAACTAAAGTAGCTCCATGCCACCCTCTTCAGTCGCTGCCAGCTCCAGTTTAGCTCCAGACTTCTTCTGTCCGACTCCTCCCCTCAAACCCTAGCTCCAATTACCTCCTCTACTCTATAACTAGCTAAGCTAGCTTAGCTTAGCTTAGTTAGGCTCCAGTTCCCTTAGCCAACCGTCAACCCAACCTAACCCTAACTCCACCTACATAAGCTCCTACTTAAAGTCCACCTAGCTACCTACCCCTAATCCAAGTTAGCGCCACCACCATAGCCATCCCTTCACCCCTCAACTTCCTCCAAAAGACACTTAAGGTTTGCACCAAAACCACCCTTCTAGAATCCTTCCTTTTGGAGCCAACCTAAGACCCCATCACGACCATCCATCCATCCACCAAATACATCCCAACCCTTCCTTACATGACGCCACCTAACCCCCTTCTAGAAGACCCATTTTGGCACCAACTCAAGGGGCACCTAGGGTGGTAACCACCACCCTTAAGTTGGCGCCAAACCCTAGTAGCCCTAGGATCTATTAACTACCCTAGAATCCTATCCTAGCCATCCATTCCAAAAGCCACCTATACCCCCCATCCTACTCTATAAAAAGACCCTTAAACACCACCATTTTCCCCATCCTCCATTAGTGTTAACTCTACCTTAAATCCACCTATAACTCACAGCCAAGAAGAAGAAGGATGAAGATTAAAGAGGCTATCCCTTGCCTCCTTGGTGCCTTCATCCTCTCCATTCTTCTCCTTATGCTACGCCAAGAGGAGGAGCAAGCTCTACATCAAGGAGGACGGCCAGGCATTGGAGGAGATACTAGGGTGGTGCACGCCCACCCTTGGAGGAAAGAATTGAGGTGGAGAGCATCCACCTTGGAGGAGCCATTCAAGGAAGGAGAAGAAGGAGACCTTTTCAAGCCAAGGAGCAGCTAGGCTTGGAGCAAGAAAACTCCCTTCTTCACCAGATTTTGCAAGAGGATTTGTATTTTTATTGCTTTTATATTTTCCATTTTAAGTAGAAGCATTCCTCTACATGTTTTTGTAAAACACAAATTCTATCAAATCAATTTGCCTTCTTTTCATTTTCTATTGCAATTGCTTTATCTTTGTTCTACCACTTTTTCACTTCCTCTACCTAATTACCCTAGGCCTCCACATGCCTAGAGTGAGCTTAGGGAGAGGTCATATTTGTCACTTAGGTTTTAGCTTAGTGATTATAGGTTTTAGTTATTTTTTCGTCAACAATTCGCATTTTGCCTTCATTATTTCAAAACATAAAAAATATAAGTTTGAAAAAACCAAAAAGAAAGTTGATTTCCATTTCTATTTCTGAGCAAGAGATTCTATTTTGCAACATATTGCCTCCTTGGACGAACCTAAATACTTCCCTATCTAGATTTTATAAATCTAAGAGTTGATCGATTTTGTGTTATAACAACGTATTTTACAAATCGCGTAAAATTCATATCAACGTCAGAAAGGGTGTAGGTCCAAATCTGGTTGTGTGTGAGTGTGTAGTTGGGTTAGGAAAACTTCTAAATGGTTCAAGGAAATCCTAATTAGGTTTTAGGTTGGGTTTTGGTCTAGGATAGGTGGACTAGGTTTTAGGATAAGGGTGTCCTAGTGTTCTAAGGGTAGGGTTGGGTTATCCTAGTTCCTCTCTCTTCTTCACTTGGATCTTCATTTATTCCTTAATCAAATCTTTGTCTTCATCCAACTCCTAAATCTGATGTAGCTTCTCTTTCCTGTATAGCTTTTATTCCTTAGTTCTCTAGATTAACCTACATTATTCACAAAAGACTAAACGTAGAGAATTAAGCCTAAAATAAACACAATGCATAAAATATGCATGCATGCTCTAAATGCAATGTATACATTCTAAATGCATGATTTCACTAAAGAATTAGCCCTAGATTAAGCTAATTAGGGTAATAAATCAGGCTGTTATCACTTTTCATTAGACACTATTCACACCCTCTCTAGTGTAGACTATTAGATCCTCCTAAGGCATACTCATTTGGTATTAGAGCCAAGTTCTCACAAGGGACGAAGTTTCATTCATTCGTTGCAAATGGTTTAATTCTACACTGAAGGATAATATGCAGTTAGGTCACATTTGTTCTATGGAACCAATTGCAGGTATGATAAAACCTGCCTGCAGATCTTTCTGGAATCAATGAACTATGAGGTTTGGGACAACATATCTCCAAATACTCAAGACTAGAGAAGAAGGTTGGAGTTGAAGTTACTGCTGATGAAAAGAAGGCCACTTGAAATGCAAAGGTAATGAATGCCATCTTCTGTGGACTCTCAAAGGAAGAATTCAACTAGGTCTTCACATGCAAGACTGTCTACAAGATTTGAAACACCCTTGAAGTCACTTGCGAAGAAACTTCAAAGTTAAAAGAGACTCGTATTAATCTACTGGCCAAGGAATATAAGTTATTTCAAATGAAGAAGGGAGAATCATTAAAGATGTATATAAGGTTCACAAACATTGTGAACTCATTGAAGAACCACGATTAAGAAATGAAGAATGAAGCCTTGGTTCGAGAAATCCTCCAATCACTAAATAGTGATTGGGAAACCAAGATAACTGTAATCCAATAATCAAAAGATGTTATGTAGCTCCAACTTGATGATCTGATCGACAACTTTATGGCTTGTAAAGTACAATTGGAGCACATAAAAGAGCATAATAATGAAGGAAAGAAGGACATTACTCTAAAAGCAGTCTCGTTTAGCATTGATTCAAAGGAATTGAATGATGATGGTGACGATGATATTGCTCTTCTTTCACAAAAGTTCAGAAAGTTTCTCATAAACAAGAAGAATTGGAGGAAGAAGAGAGAAGAAACCAGAGACGAACCATTAATCTGCTACAACTACAAAGAGAAGGGACATATCAGGAAGGACTGTCCTTTGCTTCAAAAAGAAGCCGAGAAGAAAACATCTAAGAAGTTTCCAGGAAGAGAATGAAAGAAGAAAGCTCTTCAAGTAACATAGGATGATTCCAATTCAAATTCCAAGGAGGAAGCAGAAGATGCCTCAAGTGAAGAAGCACTCCTAGGGCTTATGGCTCTTAAGGATGAGGGTATCTTCTTTTACTTTTAACAAACTTTTAAATGCCTTCTTTGAGTTGCATGATGTAGCTAAAGCACTAAAGGCTAACAATAAAATGCTCACAAAAGATTAGAGGCTTCAACTACTCAAATGTACAAATTAGAAATAGAAAATAAGGACTTTGTAAAATTAATTCTCTAAAGAGTCATATAAGTTCTCTAGAAATTAACATAGCAAAACTAAAAGAAAAATTTGTTTCTCTAGTTAATGATCTAGCTAAATTTACTAAAGGAAAGGCCAACCTTGACAAACTTCTAGGTACTCAAACCTAGACTTCCACAAAACTTGGATTAGGATACCTCCCTAAAATTGATCATAAAGCTTCTAACTCTAATTCATAAAATAACACACATAGGTGGTCAAAAGGAAGAGGAAGTATATACGCCCGATGACACCCGTGATTGCGCCAAGCACACTAAAAAAATCAAACCCAAAAAGAAAATGTGGGTACCAAATGACACCTTGAAATCCTACTCAAAGACAAAATAGAGTACAAAGATTAATTGTATAGAATCCAGAAGGGACATCTTGAATCCGTCAGGACTTTATCCAATCATAAAGGATGGGTGCCCAATGCTCAACCCTCTCTAGGTAAACTTGTTTAAAAATGTTGCATGATAGAAACATGCAAAAAGAAGATAGGTCATGGATAATAGCTATTCCAACTTCCAAGCACATGATAGGAGGACTATTCCTCAGCCTCGACTGCAAGGAAGGTGGTACGATCACATTTAGCAACAATCACAAGTGTCGTATCATTGGTATTGGTCGAATTAATAACCTTAAAACCTACTTTGATAATGTTCACTTTGTTAAGAGATTAAAATGTAACATGCTTAGTGTAAGTCAGATTTGTGATGAAGGACAAAAAGTAAACTTCACTTCTGATGGGTTCAAAATTAAAGATAAGAAATCAAAAGAAACCTTACTAAAATGACTTAGGTTTAAAGATATCTATATTGTTGACTTCGACAAATGCAACACCTATGAATGTTTGGTTTCATTAGACGATGAGTCAACACTATGGCATAGAAAACTAGGGCATATTTACATGAGAAATATAAATAAGCTTGTGAAACATGGCTTAGTCAAGAGTCTACCAAAAATATGTTTTAAAAAGAAACATATTTATGAATCTTGTAAATTAGGTAAACTACACAAAGCTTTGTTTAAAGCTAAAAACATAGTCAACACTAATAAATGTGTAATTAATGGATATAAATTGCCTAATCTAGCTTAGCCTTAGCATGTTATTATGTATATATATCTCTGCATTTCATGCATTTAGGTCATGCATGCATATTTGATTTAATAAGTGTTTTACAACAATTAATTCATGTGTTTAGAACATGCAAGAATAATGAAACTTAAAGAAAAGACAAGGAACAAAGAAAAGACAAGGGACAAATGGCACATTGATATTTCCATATTTATTTATGTTAATTAATGTCTAACTAATGTTAGTCTAAGGGTAATTTGGGTTATATTGCATTTAGTTAAGTTAGATTAGTTATTTTAAGTCATTATGTAAATAATGCATACTTTTGGGCCTTTGTGTAAGTTTTCCCCTAATTGTATTTGGTACCTTAATGTGTTTATTTTTATATGTGTAGACACAAAATTTCAGATTAATCAAAGTCGTGCTGAATGGATTTTTGGACTTGAACTCATTTGAAGATGACTAAGTCTACTTAGTAGACCCATTTGGAGACTCAATTAACCCTTAGCCCCAACCTATTTAGGAGCCCAATTACCAAATTCCTAACCTAAACCTATTTATCCAATGCCTCAATCTTCTTAGCTTTAATTTTCGAAAAAAACTCTACCCAAACATTTTCCTTAAACCCCACGTTAATTCCCTCCACTCCAAGAATCCCACCAACATCCTACGTACTCCTATTCCCTCAATCCCAACACAACACCAAATAATCCCAATCTCCATTTATCCCATGCAACTCACCTACGTAATCCAACCCACTTATGTAACACCCCCTCTACATCCACCGAATGCCAAACAAGTTCAATACAAATCCCACGTCCAATCCATGCAACCCTCGTGACGTAGTAACCCAAACCCATGCAAACACCTCCTCTTTTCCACAGTAAATCCCCTATGTAAAACCATACCCACGTAGATCCAATTCCAACCACACTACAAATTCCACCGACTCTACAACCAAAACCCACGTAAGCTTCATCCCATCCCCACCTAACCTAACAAACCCATGCAATATCATCCACCGAAACCCATGCAATATCACCCACCGACATTACCTTTTCTTTTAAAAAATCCTATTCTATCTCCGATTTAACCCACCGGCTATTTTTCCTTCGCTTCATTCCCACCGAACTCAACTGATCCCCTCCTCCTGTTATTTAATTACTTATCCTTATCAACAATCCTAACCATCCATCAACCACACTATTTAGTCTAGACCCTTGATTTACTCCTAACAAAAATCTAACATATTCTCTCACCTAGTCTTTAATCCTAACCCTTGATTCTAAACCTATTAATCATAGTCCTACAACTTAGTGATCCAAGGTAATTTGGATCAACCAATTATAGACCTCCATCATTTCTATATAAACCCCTAACCACCCTCTCATTAGAAACCTTCTCCTACTTAGAATTTCCTACCCTCACATAGTCTCTACTACTAGTGCTAGTCCATACCATCTTTGGTGATTCTGACAGGTGTGCCTTTGCATCCGCATCTACGTCGACGCTCCAGATTTCACCTTCGAAGCCTATAATTTCAACATTTCTCCAGTCTAATTTTAGATGTAGTAATCTAGTTTTAGTTATAATTTTCCAAGTATTTCTTTAGTTGCAATACTACTTCTATCTGTGCTAAACTCTTATCTTATTCAATAAAATTCTAGATATTTTTCAACTTATCTTCAAGTTGTATGCTTTCTAGTAATAGTATATTATAATTCTAATAGTTGCATGCTATTAGATTTAGTATTAGTTCTAATAATTATCCTACTTGATACTTAATTCTAAATCTAATTAGGAAAACGATTGTGATCTATTTGCCTCCTTACAAATAACTAGAACTTCCATATTTTTATTCAAAAATCCTTACGAGTTCAATTTCATTTACAAATTTAAGAGTTTCTACACGCATTTTCTACAACGAACACGCTTTTTACATACCTATTCCACATGCAGAACACACATCCACATCCTCTCTCAATACAAAAAAAACTGCCAATAGCGACATTTAATATTTGCCATTATAGGCATTATATTTGCCACTATATGTAATTAATAATACTTCAAATAATTGCCGCTTAATTGCCGTCTTTATTGGCATCACTAAAAGGTTAGCGACAATTGTACAATTGTCACTAAATTAATAGTATTAGCAACACTTTAATTGACATAAATATTGTCGCTAATGATCTTTAGTGGCAATTTATTTGTCACTATTTCGCCACTACTAATTTATATTAGTGACAATTTAATTGACGCTATTATAGTCGCTATATACTTCATTTAATAACTTTTTTTTGTCACTAAATTACCAATATTAATTTACTTTAGTAATAGTTTATTTTATCATTTAATTGCCTCTATTAATATTATTTAATAGCAATTATTTTTATCTCTAAATCGTCACTATTAATTTACTTTGATGACATTTGCTTATGCCACTAAATCGTCACTAATTATTTACTTTAATGATACTTTATTTTATAATTTAATTACCACTGGTAATTCACTTTATTGATGCACATACGATTTAATTTTATTCTTTACTAAGAAATAAAATTTTTTAACAAGCACAAAACATAAGAACCTGAGCACGAAATCCCTTTTATTGACTTCCTAGATCATTAAAGTACATATTCCCCTCTTAAGGGTGATACAAGAGAAAAATACAGAAAAAATAAAAATACAATAAATTCGCACATGACATATCGTATCTTCTATAACTTTAATTTCACTTTTCAATTGCTGAATATCTTTCATAAGCAACTCTTCCCTCTTGTTAGCCTCCTTCCTGGTCACACATGTTTTGTGAGTTTGAAATCAAGGTTACGAGTAACCTGTCGTCATAGTTGCAAAACGCACGGTCAAATAAAATTTATACCGAAATTCGAAAAGTGAATCCCGAGTCGAACACGGAGAGGCAAACATTTGATTTTGAAAATCCGCGTCTCTTTTTATTTGTTTATTTCATTTTTATCTTTTCTAATTTTTTTGGTATTTAATCGAGCAAGTAAGAGATTCGATCGATGAAAATTTTATCTATTTACAAAAATATAAGAAAGAGAGAGAGAAACAATCGTCTATTCATGAGGAATTATTTGTTACACTATAAAAGTAGAAAATCTACACTATGAAAGCACAAAAAGATAAAATGAGTGAGAGAAATCCCCCTCGACAGTTGCTCGGAGGACGACTCGCTCTGACGTCGCCCGGAGGAAGGTGGTGAAGAACAAGACGGAGGACGAAGGATGGGGCAGGACGGCGTCGCGACGAGGTTCTTCTTGAAGGGCGGTGAAAGGACGACCACAGGATGCTCCACGAATGTGAGTGAGGGGAGGGAAAATTATTTGACTTTTTACTCTAGAGGAGCATTCCAGGCTTGGGACAAGCTTTCTCTAGAGCCTTGGAAGTGGTGAGACGAAGAAAAGAAAAGATGAAAAATGAGAGGGGTAGGGATCCTTTTACAGTGGCGGAAAGAATCAAATTCGTATACAAGACATTTAGTAACGATCATAAACGTCGCTGAAGATCCACCGCAAACGTCGCTGAAGACAGCCCACGCGACCATGCTGCCACCACGCTGGTGTGAGCTATACACACCCGTGTCACGCACGAACGCGCGATATGCACAGCTGCCTTCGCACACACCCGCGCTGCTGTGCGTGTGCGGTGGCACGTGCATGCACAAGGGCGACTTGGGTTGCACCATGTGGCACAATCTGAGTCGTCCATCTTCTTTCCTTTGTAGGGGATGCTACAGAGGTTGGATTGAGTTAATTTCCACGTCATTGGGCTGCGATCATCGACCCAAATCCATCCGTGCAGTCGAATTTATCATTTAATGCTCCAAAGTGCATCATCTAGTCCTTCAGCCGTTGATCTTCCTTGGATTGTATATGGTGCTACGGGACTCCGATCGAGGCAATGTCGGAGGCATTAGATTCCGATCGTTGTCTTGATCAGATCCGTACGGTCGGATTGTCAATCCGAAGCTCCGAAATAAATATCCTTCTCTCCTGAGCACAAAAAGAACGTAATTAACCAAAATTATATACTACTCTAAATGCAAAATGATGCATGTTATGTAATATTTATAACATGAAATGTAAATCTAAGGCTACAAACATGCATGAATAGGCATTTTACCCTCAATAAATGTGTTTACATCATACCTCCATGCCTATCTTTTATTAGTCCCTAACAAAATTAAACTATATGCTATATATAAAAGCAGAATTTAGATAAGATCGTTTATGCTTAAGTCATTCATTAACAATAGAAAATTTCAACTAAAGCCCTAAACTACGAAAACTCAACAATACCCAGGTACCTACCAGAATGCATATCGCCCAAGTCATCGCCTTATTTGAAAAGGAAATATACATTTTTTTTCTTCTTTTCTAATTTTTTGTACTTTTGGAGTTTGAGTTCCGAAATAATTTTTTACAACTACCCGATCCACCCAAAACTCGAAAATAACTTTAAATGCTAAGCATCTTCTGAAAATGGTGAAAGACTCACTAGGCGACCGTTAAAACGAACTACGGGTTTCTACGACCCTAGGTGACCTTGTCTACAGGTTTATCTTTTCAAACGGTAGCTTTCTCCCTACTTTTATTTATGGGATCAACACAAGGGCGAACCCAGTGTATATCTTTCCGATTTATTCTGCTTCCCTGCTTCTTCCCTAACTGTTTTGAGAATTATTGTGCATTTTTGTGAGCTAGGCTCTGAACAACCAACCAATAGACCATTACCTACGATAACTTGCCAGTCATACTCGTGCGGTGAAATGTGATTTTATTTTTTTTTTCTCCTTTTTCTATTTTGTTTCTTTTTCTTTTTCTCTTCTTTTTTTCTTTTTTTATTTTTTAAGTAGGTGACTTCCCTACTCTAAGATTTACCTAAAAGCAGTACAACGAAAATGATCTTGTGGTTGGACTCTGAACAACTGGTCGATGAGTTGTTACCACCAACAACTTACCAGCCATACCACCCTAGATAGTTCATTAGCTACCCAATTTCCAAAAAAACCACTGAAAAATGAATCAGTGCAAAAAACGTATGTAGATGCTTAGGCTTAAAGTCTCCTCAAATCATAAGGTGGGTTGATAAATCATATACTTATCACCTTAATTTATTACCGTATTAAAATAAGATTGACTTGGCGAAAACTTGAGACGAAGTCTACATTCGAGTGAACACCCGAGCTAATGAAGCCCGAAGACCTAAAGAGTCTAAGTATTCAAGTCCTATCGTATCATTTTCTAAAGTTAATAGCTTCCAAATACCTAAGTTTTCTTCTCCTAATTCTTCCTTTTTTTTATCTTTTTGAATTTTCAATTTAAAAAAAAAAAAAAAACTAAAAGAAATTCTACAGAATTAACAAAATGATTTCAAGATTAAGTATCCACCCCCACATGCCTAAACGATGCAATGTCCTCATTGTAAAAATACAGACATGAAAAGGGCGAAGTAAATAAAATATCACCTGAGTGTCGTGAAAATCCGATCAGCTCCTCAAAGAAAAAAGTGTATACGCACGCACTAAGTTTAATGCCTTCAGCTAAACATAACATACATACAAAGAAGAATTTAATAATTCACAAGTACATGTCAGAATCAAAATAAAAAAATTGATCCTCAGACCCACCAGCGGAAAATGTCCACAGACGTGGACCAGATTATGATGCAAACCCATGCCCCAGGATCGAGTGGTTCTAAGGTTCTGGATGAAAATCACCCAGAATCGAATATTATTGTATTTACAGGGCCGAGCCTGTGGTTTAGTGGTGTGCAACCCAAGATTAAAGTGTCGAACAAAAGATAAATTTGATTTACAAGGTTCAGATGTACACTTAACGTTCAGCTCAGAAAAATAATCAGTTATTTCAAGATTGGATTGCACGTGAAAGATATTGTAAAAGTCCTCGTAAAAAGTAGGTGGTTTAAAGTCAATAGGTACCCTTAGATCCAAATTCAAAGTTCCCTCAGAATTAGCCTCCCAAATTTTTATTTCAACATTCCTATCCTCCAACATCAAGTGCTCAGGTTCCAGAACCTCTAACATATCGTTTACCCCATGAGATTTACTCAAATCCAGAAATCGTGACTAATTCAAAATTGACTTGGGTACAATAATTTCTAAATCAAAATCAATCCCTTTGGGATATGATTGAGGAATGGGACTATTGATTGAATATTCTAGTAAATGAGGATTAGGATCCTCCAAGTTAACCCCAACCAAATCCAAATCTTCAATAATTGAGCTATCAAACGGTTCGTCAGATTCCTCAAGCTCGTTTGTCTCACTAAAATCTTCCTTACGCTCAAGTAAGACTTCACTAAGAGATTCTTTACCCTCAGAATGAAAGAATCCATGATCCTCATTTATGTCTCAAAATCGATTGTCATTTCCTGGTTCAAAGAGATTTTTCCTCGCTCCCTGGCTCGGGGATCTCAGGTGAATCAATCTGTTCACCCTCAATGGGTTGCTCTAGCCCAACCTGATCATCTCCAGTCTCAGAATATGTATCCCCTCCGACAGGCGCCTGAGCAGATTCAAACATTAACTCTCTTAAAAAGGGTTCATCTTGAGAATCATCCCAAGATTTGACTAGGGCAACCACAAATTTCATCCTCAACCTCAATAATTTCCCAAGAAAAAACTCACTCAGATCCCTATCCCTAATGCTTTGGAGCAAATCCAATAAAGAACTATTAAGTTCATCAATCATTTTGATCATAGGCTCCAATGCTTCAATGCATGGTGTTGACTGAACTTCTAAAGATTGTATAATGTTCCTCAAATTAGCTAACACCCTATCCTATATCTTTTTCACCTGAATCGACTTGTTCGATTTAGGTTTGGGTGGGTTTGGGTTAAATTTAGGGGAGTCAAGATGTCGAGGTTCTCGGGTCCCTCCCTGAAAGTAAGCTGTTCTGGGTTGTTTAAAGGATGGTGGCGACCTCAATTCAGTGAAATATTGAAGGGTAGGTGTTATAATCATTATATCCTTCCTAATTGTAGATCGGGTTGGTTTGATGATTAAAGGATGAAGATCTATAATCATTGTAGCTCTGGGAAGGATAATAATCATAGTCTTGTTCAGAGTTAGGCCCTAGACACTGAGATCCGTATTTATATCCCCAATCAAAGTCATCCCGACTAGTGGATGAGTAATTACAAGTTAAGTCGAAGTAGTAATCATCTTGGGGATAAGTGGTGATAAGAGGATAAGATTAGAAATGAGTGTAAAAAGTGGAAGGATACATGGTAGAATAGGAGGGAAAATGGATAAGAGAAAGGTGCCATACAGTACAAGCAATCAACCTTATCCTTAGGTGGGTTAACCTAAAGATCTACAAACTCGCATGATTCGTCTTGATATTATAAACAATTCAGTCTACTTTTATCCGATCAATCCAACCAGTTACAGGGAGGGACTGGAGAGAAGGTTCTTCTTTTAGCTTGCGCCTCCGATTCCTAGTATACTTCTCAACCGCGGTGATTTAACACTACTCCCCTAGCTAGACAATAGATGGACCAGCAAAAGCAGATTAATCGAAAAAAATCTCAGTCTAAACCCTAAAGAGCGAATCAATCCTTAAAGCCAACGTCTACTCAATTTTAATTAAGCTTGAGATGATTATGCTCTTAGAATGTGATGGGCCCTTAAGATGGATTGGACCCTTAATAATCAGTTAAAATATGTGTGCATACACAACCAGAGTTTTCAAATAAGATTATTTGATGATGTGTCTTTTAGGGTTCAACCTTGTTTAGTAACTTTTAAGGTTTAATTTTTAGGTTCGTTCAATTAAGTTCAAGAGAACACTCCAAGTTTTGCAAGCATTGGTGATGATATATTCCTTTAAAAATCAAAAAAAAATGTGGAGTGCCTGGTTCAACCTAAAAATCAATCCTAAGAGGCAATCTACTTGATGGATTAGTTTTAAATTGAGTGGTGTAACCCAAACAACTCAATCAATTGACCTGTTGCACCACTTAATTAAGGCACATAAGAATGTTTAACCTATTCAGATTTCTACTCACTTATTTGTGTGTTGAGTTAAGTGTAAGAGGTCCACAGGTTAGATCCCAATTAAGTGGTAGAATCGATATAATTGTGCACCTTAGGGTGAAAAGTTGTGAATGTTAAGTGTGTAACTTTCAGAAAACCCCACAAGATGAGTTTTTTTTTTATTTTTTATATATGCAGGGGTGAGATGAGTGGAGGTGAAAAACAAACAACCAAATCTATCCTAAAATTTATAAAAAGCACCTAAGTTAATTTGAGTTTAAATTATTAGTGTGGTGAAATAAACTTGTGGGTGGAGGTGGTGGGGACAAACTTACAAAACCTTAATCTGCACTTTTCTTCGATCTAACCACTTTGGCCTACCTCAGATAAATACCTGCAATCATAGTAAGAGCAGAGAAAAAGTGAGATAAAAGTTAAGTAAGGCGGAAAAACACAGAAAAAAAATCAAAGAACGTTGCCTCCCAAGCAACGATGCCAAAAATGATCACACGCGTTTCACGAGTTTGAAATCAGGGTTACAAGTAACCCATCATAGTTGCAAAATGCGTAGTCAAATAAAATTTATACCAAAACTCAAAAAATGAATCCCGTGTCGAACACGGGAAGGCAACGTTTGGTTTTGAAAATCCGCGTTTCTCTTTTTATTTGTTTATTTCGTTTTTGTTTTTTCTAATTTTTTTGGTATTTAATCAAGCAAGCAAGAGATTCGATCAATAAAAACCTTATCTACTTACAAAAATATAAGAGAGAAAAATAATCTATTCATGAAAAATTATTTATTATACTATAAAAGCAGAAAATCTACACTACAAAAATGCAAAAATATAGAATGAGGTGAGAGAAATCCCCCTCGACAGTTGCTCAAAGGACGACTCGCTCTAATGTTGCCCGGAGAAAGGTGATGAAGAGCGGTACGGAGGACGGATGATGGGGCAGGACGATGTCGCGGCGAAGATCTTCCTGAAGGGCGGTGAGAGGACGACCACGAGATGATCCATGAATGGGGGTGAAAGGAGAGAAAATTATTTGATTTTCTACTCTAGAGGAGCATCCCAGATTTGAGACAAACTTTCTCTAGAGCCTTGGAGGTGGTAAGAGGTAAAAAGGAAAAGATGAAGAAAAATGGAAGGGATAAGGATCCTTTTATAGTTGAGGAAAAAATCAAATTCATATACAAAACATTTAGTAACAGTCATAAACATCGCTGAAGATCCACCACAAACGTCACTGAAGAAAGCCCATGTGCCCACGCTAGCACGCACTGTACGCACCCTTGTCGCACGCACACATGCAATATGCGCCACTGCCTCCGCGCACGTACTACGCTGCTACGCATGCCACTGCGCTTACGCGTGCGTGCCTCCGCATTCATGCACGCACCTACACTGTTGTACCCGTGCGATGGCACATGCGTGCACATGGGCAGCCTGGGTTGTGCCACATGGCACAATCTCTGCTGTCCATCTTCTTTCCTTTGTAGGGGATGCTACAGAGGTCGAATTGAGTTAATTTTCACGTCATTGGACTGCGATCATCGATCTGAATCCATCCATGCGATCGAATTTATCGTTTGATGCTCCGAATTGTCACCTAGTCCCTCGACCGTTGATCTTCCTTGGATTAAATATGGTGCTACGAGACTCCAATCGAGATGATTTCGAAAGCGTTAGATTCCGATCATCATCTTGATCAGATTCGTACGGTCGGATCATCAATCCAAGGCTCTGAAATAAATATCTTTCTCTACTAACCATAAAAAAGATGCAATTAACCAAAACTATATATTACTCTAAATGCAAAATGATACATGCTATGCAATATTTATAACATGAAATGTAAATCTAAGTTTAAGAACATGCATGAATAGGTATTTTACGCTCAATAAATGTGTTTACATCACTTCCCATCTCTCTTTGTAATCTGCAATATTCGTTTAGTTGAATATGGTCATGTGATTTCGCATTTGCAAACCTGCCAGTTACAGCTCTAGAAGATCAACTTAATCTTACTTAATCTAGAAGCTAATTGCCACAAGAAGATCCTACATTTATGGAAAGAAGAGATGGCCATGATGAGATACGAAACAATAAAACACATGGATGATTTCATTGAAGGGAAGCAATATATCAGATTGGAACCAACATGCCCTTGCATCTCTCGCTTCTAGTGTTCCTGAGAATCAAGCCCTTCATCCTATGATTCTAATTAAATTTCAATGTAATAAAGCAATATCTCAGTATCTTAAAGAGTCATTACTTGTGCTGCCTCAAAAATCACTAGTCCCAACAAATAGCTACGACAAAGTTTTAAACACATCAATGCAAACATGAAAATTTCCTTCCATGATCTCAAAATCAATAATTTAGGGTTAAAAAATTTTAGCTGGATATGCTTCCATGGTTTTTTTTATATACATAGAATGGTACTATTTGATTCTAAAAATATTTATGTTGCATCCAACTAATGCAAAAATAGTTTAAAATAATAAACACATTTACTATTGCAAAGGTCATATTTAGCACATTTAGTAGAACTTTTTTTGAAGGGGATATCCAGTAAGATCATAAGATGTTTTTCCAAAAAGTAAAGAATAATATTGATGCAACCATGTAAGTAAAAAATAACATAATAAAATCAAATTGACCCAAGTACCCATAAAAGTAGCCAACCATTGAAGGAAAATACATAAATCATATATTGTAAACAACACGCATCATTAAGTACATGATAGACATTACCATTTTGTGACTGTAAATTACATGACCCATGATTGTGAAACACATCCAAAAAAATGCATAACTTTCAAGCAATAGATGACAAATGATAAGTTAGTCATGGGTACTAACTCTTTAGCATCAGGATCTATGTCACAGTTACTCCCTACACATAGGAGTAAATCTACAAGGAGCACATCTTGAATCTCAAGCTAGTGTAGGCCATTAACGAATAACAAAATAGAAAGTAACATGAAAATAAATCCATAAATGGGCCTAGCCAAGCCAGCAATGTGGCAAATATTGAGCCAAAAAAATGACCACGTATTGCACCAGCACCACCAACTCTAAACAATCTTGAACCAGACTATTGATGTAAAAAATGCCAACTCAAATAAATATAAATATCCATTTTATTTCAACACTTCAATGTTTGAACAATTTGGTATCATGCAAACCTCATTGTCCATAACATCAAAAATAAGTGCCCAAGTGGATGAAATGCTAACAAGATTAAGCATGGCAACCTTCAAGTCCTTAATGAATTATGCAATATTTCAAGGACAGACAATTTGCTAATGCATAAAAGAGGTAAGCCATAGAAAGAAAGTTATCCAAACTAAAATATAAAATCACCCATGGTTATCCCATCCATCATGTACATTCATCTCTTTACCAATAACACCCTCTCTGTCACCAAAACCTGAAAATTATGGCAAAAGAAATAACACAAATTCAATCAAATATAAACTAGATACTATTTTTTTCTTCAATACCTTGAACATGAAAGGAAAATCCTAGGTGACAAAAGCATACCAAAGAATGAAGAATGCACAAAGAGATATATCGAAAAATCTATGCACAAAAACCATGGCCTAAAATTTATAAGTGACTAATTTCTATCAAGCGCATCATAAAATTCATTTAAATTTTAATTTGTCGCGATCCCTTAGAATATCCCTAGAATGCATCCAACGACATTGCATGGGTACTTACAAGACGTGCATATAGGTATGGGAGTATTTACAGCTAAGAATGGAATGAAATATGCATTTCAAAAGCATAAAATTGATGTTTTAATCTCTATATTTCGTAGTCAAAGCAAAAAATTGATGCATTTCTTTGTAGGATACCATTATAATCATCGTAATCAAAGCACCTATATTGCATAGAGTTTTTTAATAATGAAATTAGTTTTTTTAACCCAAAAACAGTGCGTATCAAAATCGATCATATGTTCAATACAATATTAAATCATGTACTTGTCTCTTAATAGGTGTTGATACGCTTGGAATAGGCTTGAAGAAGGATTTCAACCTATAAAAATAATTATAGACATCATGAAAATTTGGAGCAAAAACAATCTCCAAAAAAAAAAATATGATTTGGAAACTAAATGATATTACCCCTATAGAAAAAAAAAAAACCATGACATTCATTAAATTCTAAAAGCACAAGTAGAAAACAACTAGAAAAAAGCAAAAAAACCATTTACCTCTTCATCAGGTGCAGTCCACTTCATGTCATATCATCTAAAGATGAAACTACTGGCCCCTTGAAGTTCATATGAGATTTCTGCAAAAATGTTAGCTTTGCATGAAGTGTATGCTTAGAGCCACCTACTATCTTTTTCAAGTTCCATTCCAATTTTTTGTTTTCTTTGAAATCGTATTACAGTCCCAGGCTCTAATTCAAAGCTAACTCTAGTGGAGTAATTAAGTTGACAGTGACATGTCCTATAATAGAATTCGCAGTGATACTTGAAGGGAAATCAACACGTATTTTCAATGTGAATTTAGTCCGACATCTACTAATAATGCCTTTATATGGAATGGAGGCTTGAACTCTTGGATCATCCTGTTGCTCATCACAGAAAATTCTCCATCAGAATCCAAGTATGATCAATCCTTTGTAAGAGCTCCAAAACAAGTGATGGTGATACATTAGATCTTGTTGTTGCCATGAATAACAATCCAACAACCTTCACGTGACTGCAATTAACACTATCAACATTCTACGGTCAAATAAAAGATAATAAGACATTGTATTTGGTGGAGAAATAACATTTTGTAATTCCATATTCTTGCGGTGTCAAGAAATCTCTACACTCAAAACTTTTAACCAAAATAGTATATTCGGTTGGTTAATTGCTCTAGCATCCTTTACACAAAAGGAGGAAATTTTAAACTTTGTCTCACAAAAATGTTAATTGACATACCTAGTATAGACATAATTCTTGACAACAAAAAAGGAAAAAATAAATTGTAGCCATAATTGAAAGTAACCTGCTTGATCAAAGAGATCATCCAAAGTAACCCGTTTCATAAAAAAGATTTAGCTAGAAATGGTAGTAACTACATACCCCAGATAATGATGTTGAGTAAGCATACAAAACTATAAATTAGGTGTCGCACAAGGTTGGTTCATACATCATATCATACATTGTTGCATGGATAACCATTATACAGAAGTTAACTCCACCTTAGTTATGCAATGATCTCACTCAATGCAAGTCAATTAACAAAGCAAAAAACTAAAAGCTTCAAATAAAGAGGTAGAGGACAATAACCGTCACATAAGTTGCACATTTTGCCATATTCCATGCTTTTGTCCAAAGTACAAGCAAGAAAATAGGTTGCTTCAAATAAATACCTACAAAGATAGGCGGTGCCTCCTCTTCATCACCCCCTTTCCAGAACTTGACATCATGAAAGAATATCTCAGTACTTCCTTTTTGTACATCACCATGGTATGATAGGCATTACCAAGAACATCACCTATAAATACTTGCTTTCAACATGAAAAAAGGTGTAAGGTCGTAAGGGAATGGTACACTAAAAATAAGAAATATAGATTTGGGTGGTAATAGCCTTACAATGTCTCCAATGATTCTGAATCCTGCTATAAGGTGGAATTATTGCAGTATAAATCACTTTCTACGGGCAAGGCATTTCTTATTAATAAGGCAATAAGCATGTGCAATATATATTGCCAAAAATTGCTTCACTACAAACAATGAACAACTACATTCCTATCAATTATTCCACCACAAAAAAAAATCATAAGAAAAGACATAATATGTATTTTGTTAGAGCATCATTATCAAATGGTCATCAAAGAATAATGCAAATAACCTTAAGTACACTGTTCAATAATGACTATCATCGATAAGATATTTCTCAGTCATCCATCAAAAAGGATATTTCATAAGTCAAGAACTTTGCATTAGCTACAAAGTGCTGGAAAGATAATTGGGATTAATTATCAAATAAAGTGGCAGTTTAAGATAGAAAAGCAAGTTATTTTAATATGGCATCTTTCATCCTATCAACTAAATATATACAGATAACTACCTCTCAATGATAATTTTAGCAACTCTAAGATCTTACATGTTTATCATTTCTTTGACTCTTATCTATATATCTACTTATTTTTGCAAGTCATGGGGAGTGTGAAAAGCTTGGTACAATAGAGACTGCAACTAACATTGACTAAAGATGGATCAAAAGTGAAAACATCAATTTAAGGGATATTTGGAGAAAAGGTGCCTAGAGGTTGTAATTCCTTTATGTTGGGTTGCTCCTCTAAGTTAACCCAAGCCAACCTTTTCTTTCTCTAAAAAAAGGCTAAATCTTGCTTGAAGTATTAACAAATTCATCGGAGTGCAATTACCGAAACCCATAAAAACTGAGGCAATCAAAGTAACATGTATACCTTAAAAGCCTCCATAAGATCAACGTCTTCCTCATCATCTATGGCAGTCTCCTCACTCTCAAGTTCACAATTAAGCAATCTACAAATAAAAAACTTCATCTTATTAGGATTGCCAGCCATGAATAAAATACAAGGAAGTTCAAAAACAAAGCAAACCCTTCAATTACTGCATTATTATTGCGAATTTGATGAGACTTCATAGCTTCATCATTCTCCTCAACAAATAATTCCTTTGATCCATATCGTATTATGTCATCCAACTCCTATGGTTCACAAATTAATAATATTTCAACTTTTTTAAACAAAGCTAATATCCACTACATACTATATTGCTTTTACATAGATTCAATAGAGCCATGGTGCACCAACATGGCTGCCTTAGAAACAGAGAGCACAAGGGAAAGGTGGCATCCTAAAGAAAATTCATAAGCATGGGTATTAACGATCCAAAAAGGAGAAGAAGGCTTGGGAGGTGCCTCGGAGCCGCTGAGAGAAGGAAAAAAACTAATAAGGTCTCAATGCTTGCTGCTTTTAGAATAACCCATAAGGCATGTTGGTTTTTGCTTCAAAAAAGAAAGAAAGAAAAGACAGAATATAAAAGCATTGGACAAAAGGCAAATAAGACCTGAATAATAGCTTATATATATAATATATACATGCACATTGAAAGGCATATAACTTATAAAATTATGATGATGATGACATGGCTGGATGGCCTTAGGTTGTCTTAAAGGTGATTGGTAGTCAGTTGACATGGGACAGACTAACAAATATCACCAAGGGAACTAGTGGATATGGAATACAATCTCAGCTTGTGCAGCTTCCCATTCTTATCAACCCCATCAGCAATCACACCAATGGATTTGTCCTACAATCACATAACAAATTAGCAAGTTCAATAGAACTGAAATTAAGAGACAAATACAATAAGCATTGTCTACACTGCAACTACCTTTTTTTGCCCCAAAAATGTCATTGAAAAGTAAGATTCTAGAACAAAGTCAAGCGTGCTATATCACGCACACTCTTCACCTTTTGTGTAAAAATGGCAAAGTTTTAATGATGAAATGTTAATATGCTTTGTAGATTTTAGTTTTAATCAAAAAAACACTAATTGCTTTTTTCCCATCAAAGACACATACTTGATTTAATAATTGTTGTGACAAAACAGCCAGTGAAAATAGTATAATCGTTAACAATGAATATCGTATAACTACAGCCAGATACATACTTAATGTTGTAATAACAATGAAAATCGTATAATCATTGTTGCTGCTGCTATGTTGCTACTGCAGCTGGTGCTATGTTCTTGCTGCTGCTGCTATGTCGTTGCTGCTGCTGCTATGTGGTTTCTACTTATATGTTGCTGCTGCTAATTGTTGCTGCTGCTGCACCATTCAAGACTAATGCTGGCCAATCATTATGAGGGAGTTCTGACACTGCAATCAAAGGCAGCATCAAAACTTGAACCCTTCTGATATTGACAAACAGAGACAAACAAGGCTATAACCAAAGGAAGCCTAGGTATGGCTACATTGCCTTAGGTTCAACTCATTACATCTAAATATGGTTGTACCCACGTTCAAATTCCACTCAATTATATTTGATATGAACCCAAGTGGAGGTTTTATTGGATGGAACCTTAAGAGGAACCCAAACCTGAGAAACATTTGGCAGCACCAAGCTGCTCCTTTGTGGATGAATATAGGGAATAGTTGAACAGGTGGGGGATGAGGTAGTGATAGCAAGGGGAAATGCTGGGTAGCATCTATGTGCATTTACACAACTTTCCACCGTATTTAGCATACATTCCATATAGTTCCCAAGCTATGTACATGCATCAACCAATCACACATGTCAGAAATGTTTGGGACTCTTCTCTGAACATCAGATTCTACACATGGAAACAGCCACATAAATACACATCATCTTGATATAGGAACTTTGAATGAGCTTGTACTTCGTAATGATCGCATGCATTTAATGATTTTGGAACTCACTTAAAGGCTGTGATTTGTTCCTACTTGAGATGGAACACCTAATTGCATAGCTGCATATCCAACAATCGGATGCCAACTTGAAATAAAAAATTCTGATCCGCTAAATTTGGCCTTGCTTAAATTTGTAAAAGTTACCTGAGAGTTTCTTTCACCAATTTCTATGTGTGGTTGCTGCAAAATTGCCTTTTATGTGTAATGAAAATATGTTGTCACAAAGCAGATATAATACAAATAAACTCTCAATCATAAGGATTTACTAGTTGGAAGAGAGGTTAATTTTGTAACCAAATTAACAGAGAGCCCATTTCACCCATTTAGATGTATAGTTGTTGCAAGTGCTTTCATTCTTATAAATAAAGAAATCTGTTTCGCCAAGGTAGATCCAATAGACATACTATTCAATCTACTAGCTGGGAGGCTCACGAGAAAGGACATATATATGAGTAATATATAACATACAAAGAGGCCAAAAGAACAGGGAGCAACTTAATGCAAAAAATACACCAAAATAAGTAGTTCTATGACTTCGCACCAGAATTGATTCAACCAAGTCGGGTACCTGCAGACTTCTTAAATACATTATGCAAATTGGGTTGAAATATATAACTAACTGATTCTGACTGTAGTTACAAGATATCAATCCAGGAAGCTTCATCAACATATCACTGATGGGGTCTAAAAAACAAATAAATACAACTGAATTAATTATCCTATAAAAGGGCTTAATTCAGTAGCGAAAACCAAACAAAAAATCGATACAAACTCTGTGCTGGATAAGCCACAATGACAAACGAGTTGAGACCATTCCACCGTCGCTCTCCAGGAAACTTCCGCAAGTTGTATGCATACATAACACCTATCTGCCATTTACATTTGATAGAGCGACATCAAAATGACTAAGAGAAATCATTCAAAAAAGTTGACACCATGTCACGAAACTATGGAACAATTTCTCCAAAACACAACCATGAACTGAGACATTAACACTAAGGCAAAAGATCAAACACAGTACAAGTACGGTACCTCCGTTGGTTCGTCAACAGCTTACAGAACCACTGTCCTGGCGATGCACACTTAGGTACTCCAGAAGAGTCTCAGCCTGCACATTTACCAAACACGCAAGGTAATCAATCTTCTAAGCATTCCCACAATGACAAAAGGGATCCACCGCCCTATAAACCTAACCCAATCAAGGAAAATCAAAAAAGGAGTAGATGTTGGACATGATCACATCTAAGAATAGGGTAACAGTATGAAAGCAAGCTCACCAGCAACCTCAAAATACCTACGTGCAGCAAGCAAACTCCGTGGCACAAGCTCGAAGTCCGCGAGAAGAGGGAGCAGCATCCTCAAAGGCTCGTCGTCGACGTCGCTGCCGCAGGCAAGGAAGGGGAGCAGAGCCACGCACTGTGCAAGGGGGTGTCGTCATTTCCTGCCAACGTTATGCTGCGATGGGAAAAGGAAACAACGGGGGACGATATCGCGACTCGAGAATTTTCATGGAGGCGGGAGAGAGCGGGAACGAAATGAGGGTCTGTTCCCAATTTGATTCGGTGAAAAAAAAAAAAAAGGTTGGTGACGGAATTTGGAAGACCGTTTCATTAATTTGTTTTTTTTTTTTAATCATTAATATGTCACTCACTTTTTTTTCTTGGTCTCCGTAAAAAATTCCATCCTCAAAATATGGTCACTACAAGTGTATCTTGTTGTCATGTCATCCACAAGGTTGCCATGATCATCGACATTGGTTAGGGGATAGTAGATATGAACGATAGCTAGGTCATCATCATTGTTGATGACTAGGCACTTGTTGATAGCGCAATCATAGGAGGGGGGTTGGAGGGTTGGGTATGGAGGGAAGGAGGGTGGAGTGGAGGAGGAGGGGGATGAGGAAGGGGGGAGCCCTTTGTCGGGCCTCATAGAGCCAAGGAATGTGAGAAGGGGGCCAAGTAGCAAGGACCTTCGAGGGTTTGGGATGAGGAGGTGGTTGCAGGTGTGTGGTTGGAGAAGAGCAATTAAGGACTTGGCTGGTGGCGAGGATAGAGAGGGAGAAAGTGGGGAAAGGCGTGCGGCGAAGGAGAAGGGAAAGACGATTGGGCTGCATAGTGTGGAGAGGGGGAAACATGTGCGACGAGGGTTTTGGGGAATTATAATTTCAGGGAAAGTTAACGTGGAAAGAGCGCAAGATTTTTTGTTGAGAGGTGACTATAAGGCAAGTTTTTGTCTAAAGTGTTGGGTTAGGAGGGAGGGGGTGGAGGAGGTTACGATTATGATTTACCATATTATATTAGCATCCTTTATTTTTATTTTTAGTTTTTTAAATAAATCACCACAAAAAACTATCATTTTTGAGACAATAATGTTTACCGTGACAAATATTTCTCCCAAAAGATATATTTTCTTGTAGTGAGTTTCACTTTACCTTTTTCCTATTTATGTTATTAAAAAAATGTTGAAGGTGAAATAATGGCATCATTTCATCTACATCAATTTGTCATTCGAAAAAAATATTATAGCAGTATAAGTAAAAATTGCTACTAAATCAAAGACTATAGTGGTAAATCTATTTGCCACTAATGCTAATTGTCATTTTACAAAAATATTATAGTGGGATAAATAACAATTGCCACTAAATCAAAGACTATAGTGTCAAATATATTTGCCATTAATGCTAATTGTCATTTGACAAAAATATTATAGTGGCATAAATAACAATTGCCACTAAATCAAAGTCAATAGCGGCAAATATAATTTTTACTAATGCTAATTGTTGCTTGACAAAATATTTATAGTGGCAAATACAAAAAATTTGCCACTAAATCTATGAAATTAGTGGCAAATGCAGTATATGTCACTATCTAATTCGCCACTAAAGACCATTTTTTTTGTAGTGTCTACACCTTAAACACTAAGATAACCATCCTACATCTAGCCTTGTCGTAAACCTCATATTAGTCTTATTTAGCCAACTCCACATCACCATTCATACTTCATCTAAGGGCTACTAAACTCCAACCTAATTTTAACCATGTTAGCTACTCCATTGATGAGTTCACATTAGTGGACTGATAAATACCAGTTTATCATCATTCTTTTGCTCTAAAATAAATCTAGTTCTTAGGATTTTAACTCTACAAATAGGTTTCTAGGCTACATTTAGGCATCACTTAGGTTAGGCATGCACTACATAGTTTTTGGTATTTTTAACATGTTTATTTGAGTGTTAGGGATGAACAAATATCTAGATCCTAGAAACCCTAGCATTTAGGAAGGCAACAAGTGAAGAGGAAGCTCATTCCAGTTGGATCTCAGCTAGATCCAACTCATCCCAATTGGATCCCAGTTTATTATAGCTGAATCAACTCATCTTTAACTCAATTCAGCTCATCTCAGCTAAATGGTAGCTCAAGCTAGTTCACCACAGCTCTTTGCAGCTCACCTCAATTGAATGGCAGCTCAAACTAGCTTAAGACAATTGATCTCAGCTTCATTCCAACTCCTCCAACTCAGAACAGTTCACTAGAAAATTAACCTGACTAGGACTAGCTACTGATTGCACAACAATCATAGGACCTAATCTACCTGAATTACGATAGATTTTAACTTAGCTTGGGAACAAGACATACATAAGCATCATAATCTGCATCATAGTTGATTTTCTAGCTTTATAGATAATAATGTTATTTTATGCCGTAAAAGAGAGACAATATTAATTGCAGATGATTTGGGGCCGTAGATGATAGATCAGACAGTAAAGATCTGACTAAGATGACGACGAGAGTCCAATGCTTCTAAGATCGTCTTGATTAAACTCCCGTAGCATCCTATGGAGTCGCAGAAGAGCAAAGGCCAAGAGGCAAGGAGGTGAAAATCTAGACCATAGATGCCAAATCCGACAATGCTGATGGATCTGGATTAACGATCATAGTCCAACGGAGTAAAAATCAACCCGATAGGAGCCCTACAGCACCATCTACAAAGCAAAGAAGATGAACGGCCACGATGGTGCCACGTGGCACCGTCACAACCCCCAAGATCACCGCCCTTAGCCACTGAAGGAGTCGCCCTTGCCTTGTGGGCCATTGGATTGTCATCCAATGGCTACAAGAGCACCACATCGCCCTTCCCACAATGCCTAATCAAAGAAGAGATCGTCTCAGACATTGGATTTACATCCAACAACTACGGACAGCTGAGCGGCAAAGGAGAACCACAACCATCCTCACGCGTAGGCAGGGGAGAGCGCACTCGTGTAAGAGAGAGGGGTGAGCATTCGAATTGCGCTGAATCACGAAATCGAGGAGGCGGTGGCACTCACATGAAATCAAGCCATTGGATCGGATCGAACTGTGCGGATGCATCCGTGTGGCTCGCGGAGGTACATTGGATAAGGCTGTGCGGATGACACATGAGGCGATGCACGATTAGAACACACCAATATACGTGCGATCACAAAGGTGACAGCGCACTATTTGTAGGCCATCCGATCATCAAATCAAACGGTTGAAATTCAAGCGCGTGTGTGCGATAAAGGCGAAGGTGGTGCGGACGCGAGTGAGCACAATCGCACGATCGGGATCCGAAGGCACTGAGCGCTCCACGTATTAGCAAAAGGTGAAATCCATGTGTATCAGGCATGATTGAGGCATTTTGAAGGCGTGATATGATCCGTTGATCTTTTGATCAATGGATCTAATCACACCTAGGTTGTTGCATGAGTTGGGGGGCCTAAATACCTACTTTGTCCCTTGACGTCGAAAAATGCGTTTAAATAATTCGTTCGTTGTAGCAAGCTTTCACGACATCAATTTTAATAAGAAAAGTGAATGGTGAGTCCGAATGTCGATCTCAGGGAGGTAAGGAATCGAATCAGATTATCGCTTTAATGTCATAAAGTACGTCGATTGAATTGCTTGTGAAATGAGAAGAAAGGGGGAGAGAGAGAGAGAGAGAGAGAGAGAGAGAGAGAGAAGGGTTAGAAATCTGTAGTCGAGCAATGATATCTAACTATGCTTGACGAGTAGACATGATGAGCATAATAGATTCTAGCTTAAGATGATAAAATCATATATTGAATGGGTAAAATTATTTTGCAACTACAATTCTATATAAAAACTATAAGAAATATAAGCATTAAACAAGTAACTAAGGGCGACAATTGGAGTGTCAAGACAGCCACGGTGGTGGAAGGGTTCCGTCGGCGGCTCGATGACTCCAAGGCTTGCTTCTGAGCTCTAGAAGATGGTGGAATCGTGCTTGGTAGTAGAAGGTGAAAGATGCCTTAAAATGGAGGTGCATAGGGCTATTTATAATGTAGGAGGGATGGCCAAAGTAGGTATTGCACCATTAGTGACAACCAGAACATTGTTGCAAGCGTCGCTACAGGCAACTCATACGCTTGTTGGTGCCACATAAGCACAGCTAGTGTCCGTAAGGAGAATTGCTGGCAGTTGGATTAGCTCTGTAGATCGCCATCGGACGACTGAGGATGCGTTAGACGACTTATCCCTCGCACCCATCGCACTCATCACGTGGGAAGAAATCCTGGCCGTCGAATTGCATGCGGAGGGCAAAGATTGCGCTCAAGATCGCCCTTCGAATTGCACCTTGGGCAGGAATATGATCAGGCGTCGGACCGCACGTGGATGAATCGTGCGCTTCCGGAGGCGCCACGTAGCCACTATCCTCGCCATCCACTTCCGCATCAATAACTGAATTTCACCCGTGTGCGCGAGAGCGGATCAAATCCACATGCGGGGCTTCAACCTTGCATTTGGCATGCGTGAGTTGGAGCGCTAATCGTTGCGCCATCAACGTGGATTGTCGTGTGGATGACTTTGGGCCCCCGTGTTGTCAACCATTGGATGGAGATCCAATGTTCAGGATCTCACGTGGGCCTCTCTTCAAATCCTAAGGCACGCAGTGAGGGAGTTACGTGGTCGCTTTCTAGCCATTGAATGGACACCCAACAACCGCGATCGACATTGGGTGCAATGGAGGCTTAGGCGGCTGCCACATGTCACCTTTTGGGCAGTTGATCAGTAGATCAACGGTTAGAACTTCTCGGACTTGTTGTGAGAGCTACGGAGGTCGGATGGAGGTGATTTTGAGTCTGTTGGACTTCATTCAGTGATTCGGATCCATCCATATGGTCTGATTGCTTATCTGAGAACTGTTTCAATAGGAACTTGTACAGAAGGCCATTAAACATTAATTTTAAGCAATCTTAACCTAACGTAATGCAGAATGCATGAAATGCTCCCAATCCCACTGTAGCGTGATATAAATGTGCATGTGCCCTCGAGATTAACTCTAATTGAGGTAATTAACGTTATTATTTGTAGAGTCATCATACCCCCATTCCCACCCCTTGGTAGTCCCTAGCAAGGTTAACCTAAATGCTATTTACAACTAGAATTAAGAATCGATCGCTCAAACATAACTTTCTTGTCAACAGGAGGAAATTTCTACTAAAGAATCTAACCTATAGAGACTCAACATCACCTGGGTGCCTACCAAAATGTAGACCGCCCAAGTCCTCGCGTTATTTTACATTGAAGATTTTTTTTCTTTTTGATCTTTTCTTTTTTTTTTTGGATTTTTGGAGTTGAGAGTTTCGGGGTAACTTTTTACGACTACCTAACCCCCCTGACTCTAAAAGGACTATAAGTCGTAAGTATCTTGTCATGAAAATTGTGATAGACTCACTCAGCAATAATTAAAATGGACTTCGAGTTTCTACGCCCCTAGGTGACCCGAAAAAGAAAATGTTGCCTAGAGGTGTATCTATCTAATTGGTGCCTACTTTTATTTTTATGGGGTCAACACATGGGCGAACTCAATGTATATATCCCCGGATTATGCTACTTCCCCTCTTCTTCCTTAAGTGTTTTGGAATTCTTCTGCATTTTATTAGCTGGGATCTGGACAATCGCCTAATGGGTTGTTACCCACAACAACTTGCCAACCATACTCGTGTGGTGAAGTGTGGCTTATTTCTTTTTTTCTTTTTCTCCTTTTTTCTATTTCTCTTTTTTTATTTATTTATTTTATTTTTAAGTAGTTGGCTTTCCTAATTTAAGATTTACCTAAAGGCAGTAGTAAAAAAGAATGGTCTTATGGCTGGGTTTCAGACAATGGGCTAATGGGCTGTTACCCACAACAACTTGCCAGCCATACCACCCTAAAAAGTTCCTTAGCTACCCAATTTCCGTTAGAACCGCCGAAGAGTGAGTCAGTGCAAAACGTGTGTAGATGCTTAGACTTAAAGTCCCCCCAAATTAGAGTATGGGTGGATAAGTCGTATACTTATCACCCTACTTTATTGACCAAATTAATATAAATTAAGGTAGCGAGGACTCGAGAACAAGTCCACATTTTAGTGGACACCCAAGCTGATTAAGCCCGAAGACCTGAAGAGTCTGAGCGTTCAGGTCCTTAACGTATCATTTCCTAAAGTTGACAAGCTCCTAATGCCTAAATTTTCTTTTCCCAATTCTTTTTTTTTTTAAGAAGATAATTCAAGCTGACAGTATGTACTCAGAACATACGAATTACCACCTCCCATGCCTAAGTTGGACAATGTCCTTGTTGGAAGATACATATATGCAAGGGAGTAAGGAAAAAAATCACCTAAGTTTCAGCTGTATATTCAGTTAGCCTGAATCCTCTGGGTTGCTTCCCAGGAAGCGCTGAGTTTATTGCCTCCAGCTGAGTGAAGCTCCAATTTAACGCTCAATGAGGGTTACAACTTACTTCAGGGGAACCTATGTCAAGAAAGTGTTTTAATCTTTGACCATTAATTGTAAAGGTTTGCCCAGTCTTAAGATCAGCAATTTCTACCACCCCATTAGAAAATGGTTTGACCAATAGGTAAGGTCCCGTCCACTTGGATCATAACTTCCCGGGGAAGAGTTTGAGTCTTGAATCAAATAGCCAGACTTGTTGATTTGGCTCGAAGGTCTTTCCATTGATATGTCGGTCGTGGACAACTTTCATTTTCTCCTTATAAAGTCTACTATTCTCATAAGTGTCCCAATGAATTTCTTTGAGCTTGGAGAGTTGAAGCTTCCTTTGAGTTCTGGCCAAATGGGAATCCATATTACATTACTTGACGACCCAGTATGCTCAGTGCTCCAACTCGACCAGAAGGTGGCAAGCTTTACCAAAGACCAATCAATATGGTGACATGCCTATCGGGGTCTTATAAGCGGTCCTGTATGCCCATAGGGAATCATCCAATCTTGTGGACCAATCCTTTTGGTCAGGTCTCACGGTCTTTTGCAGAATATTCTTAATCTGCCTGTTTGAGACCTCAGTTTGCCCATTTGTTTGTGGGTGATTGAAGTGAAAATGCGGTAAGTAACCCCGTATTTCTTGAGTAAAGCACGAAACTGGGCATGGATGAAGTGACTCCCACCATTGCTAATCATGGCCTTGGGTATCCCAAACCAAGAGAAGATGTTCTTCTTCACAAAGTCCATGATGACCTTATGATCACATTTTCGGGTAGGCACATCTTCGATCCATTTTGAGACGTAGTCCATTGAGACTAGTAGATATTCAAAGCCATTTAATGGTGGGAAGGGACCCATGAAATCGATGCCCCAAACATCGAATATTTTGATGATGAGAATGGGTTGTAGGGGCATCATATCTTTCTTGGTCATGGTCCCCAGGGTCTGGCATCTAGTGTAGGTTTTAGCAAAATTGTGTGTGTTCTTGAATAGTGATGGCTAGTAAAAATCAAACTGCAAAACTTTTGCAGCCGTATGCTTCCCAGAGAACTGGCCACCACATGCATGCTTGATCATGACAAAAGGACAACACACTTTGAACCTCCTCTTCAGGGATACACCTCCTAATGATTTGATCAGCACAAAGTATAAATAGCATAGGATCATCCCAGAAATAATGTTTGGCCTTAACCAAGAACTTGTCCTGCTGCTGTCTAGACCAGCTATACAGAATCTGCCTTACCATTAAATAATTAACAAAGTCTGCATACCAAGGGGACTCTTTCCATGCACAGCTAGAATTTGTTCATCAGGAAATGTGTCAGTTAAGGGTAGTGAAGGTCCAATGTGTTCCGAGTGAAGTCTGGATAGGTTGTCAGCTACAACATTCTTGGATCCAGCTTTGTCGCCTATTTTTAGGTCAAATTCCTAGAGGAGCAAGATCCATTTGATCAGCCTGGGTTTAGCATCCTTTTTGGCTAACAAATGCCAGATAACTGACTGGGCAGTGTAAATGATCACATGGGATCCTAGAAGGTATGATCTGAACTTGTCTAATCTAAAAACTATAGCGAGCAGCTCCTTTTCTGTGACAGTATAATTTAGTTGAGCCTCATCCAAGGTTTTTCTCACGTAGTAGATCACCACGGGTTTCTTCTCTCGTCTTTATCCTACGACTACTCCAATAGCAAAGTCTGATGCATCACACATTATTTCAAAGGCTTCGGACCAATCTGGGGGTTGTAAAATAGGTACAGTCGAGATGGTGTCCCTTAGAATGGTGTAGGCTTTGATGCACTCAGGTGTCATGTCGAAATGTGTATCATTGGCTAGAAGGTCGGTCAAGGGCTTGGATATCTTAGAGAAGTCTTTTATGAACCTTCTATAGAAGCCAAGATGTCCTAGGAAAGACTTGATTTGTTTGACCAAGCTAGGAGGTGGAAGTTTGGAGATTAAGTCAACTTTAGCTCGGTCAACTTCTATGCCCCTATGGGAGACGATGTGATCGAGGACAATCCCTTCTTGAACCATAAAATGGCTCTTTTCCTAGCTTAAAACAAGGTTGACCTTGATACATCGTTTCAGCATTTTGTCTAGGTTTCTAAGGCAATGGTTGAATGAGCCTCCAAAAATGGAGAAATCATCCATAAAAACCTCTAAGTATTCACCTAGCATCTCTGAGAAGATGGCTAACACGCAATGCTGAAAGGTAGCGGGTGCGCTGCATAACCCAAATGGCATACGTCATAATGTAAATGTGCCTTACGGGTAAGTGAACATGAATTTCTCTTGGTCCTCAGGTGCAATAGCAACCTGGTTATATCCTGAATATCCATCCAGGAAGCAAAAATATTTTCGCTCTGCAAATCATTTGAGAATCTAGTCAATGAATGGAAGGGGAAAATGATCCTTCTTAGTAGCTTCATTAAGCTTCCTATAGTCAATACACACCTACCATGCGGTGGTGGTGCGGGTGGGGATGGATTCTCCTTGGTCATTTATGACCACAGTGAGCCCGACCTTCTTTGGTACTACTTGAGTAGGGCTTACCCAAGGGCTGTCAGAAATCGGATAGATGATTTATGCATGGAGCTATTTAATTATTTCTTTTTTAATGATTTCTCTCATGTTCTCTTTGAGTCTCCTTTGCATCTGGCAAGAAGGTTGAGCCCCATCTTCCAAATAGATCTTGTGAGTACAATAGGTAGGACTAATTCCCCTTAAATCAGAAATTGTCCACCCTATTGTTGCCCGATGTTCAGAAAGAGTTGTAGTCAACCTAAGTTCTTGGTCCCTAGTCAAGTGTGCATTGATAATCATAGGGAAAGTATGATCAGGTCCTAGGAAGACATATTTGAGGTTCTTGGGCAGAGGTTTCAGTTCAGGTGCAGGTGGTACAATGGTCGACGGATAAGGGAAGGGAGGGAGTTGAGTGACATCAATCTCCTCAAATAGAGGTCGCTGATGGTAATCAGTTCTGCAACCTCCAGAGATTGGATGGGTCAAGGTAGTCTACAGCTGGTTGAATCAGATGGTACTCTAAAGAGCTTACTGTCAAGCATTCTTCAACTAGGGTTTCCATGAGATCGCATTCCTCGACCCAACCGCAATCGAAAGACTTAGTTTCCTTGAAGATATCCAATTGCATCTTCTTATCTCCAAAGGCAATTTCCATACATCCCATGTCACAGTCAATGTTAGCCTTAGCCGTAGCCAAAAAGGGTCTGCCTAGGATGATGGGTGTGTTTTGTAATTATTCGTGGACTTCCATGTCAATGACTAAGAAGTCAGCTAGGAAGTAGAAGTCTTTAACCCGAATAATTACATCCTCAACTACCCCTTTCGGGGTTTTCACAAATCGATCAGCCAGTTGGATGGTCATAAGTGTAGGCTTTACTTCTCCAAATCTAAACTGCTGATAAAGGATAGATGGGATCAAGTTAATTGAAGCACCTAAGTCAGGAGTGCTCTGTCAAAAGTTAAGTCACCAATATTGCATAAGATCAAAGGCGCTCCAGGGTTAATCCTTTTAGGAGGTAGGTTACTCAATATCACCGAACTAGCCTACTCAGATAGCACTACCTTCCTAGGTGCTTGGGTTCTTGGCTTATGCTTGGGTGTGCAAACATCCTTCAAAAACTTTGCGTAAGCTGAGATATGCTTGATTGCTTTGAGGAGGGGTATATTGATTTGTACTTGTTTGGAAATTTCTAACAACTCCTCGTTCTCAGCCGCATTTCTCTTCTTCTTGGTCTTATCTAAGGCTTCAGGGTATGGGATTTGGGTTTGAACTGAGGCAAGTTCCTGATCCTTGGGTTCCTCCTGCTCATCCTTAGAATCAATTATCTCAGGTAGTGAGGTCACGGGAGGGGTCGGCCATTTGGGGTCCTAGGTTTGAGTGCCACTTCTCAAGGTAACCGCATTGACTGAGGAGTTGGAACCAGGGTTAAGTCCTTGAGAAGAAGAAGTAGCAAACCCAAGGGGTGTCTGTGGGGCTTGTGAAGTCATATGGGCTTGCCCCTAATTTTGTTGGAACCCTTGAGGATTGTGGCCTCTGTTAACATTCCTTAGGTTTAGTTGTGGCTGAAATGGAAGGGACCCCTGTTGTTTGTTATCCAACAGCTGGCTCAATTGTCCCTTCACTAAAGCCATCTCCTCCTGATGTTTTTGATTCATATTAGCCATCATCTTGATCAGGGTGTCCATTTGGTTTTGTTGTGTAGGGGCCGCCCTATTATGGTTATAGGGTGGTCTAGCAGGTGGGCCTTGCTGATATGAGGGAGGGTTTGGCCTAGGTTGGTTCTAGAATTGGTTTGGTTTTTGATTCAACCAAGCAAAATTAGGGTGGTTGCGTCATCCAAGGTTGTAAGTGTTGGAGAAAGGGTCAAGCTTAGAGTATCCCTGAATTGCATGGACATCTTCAAAGGTAGAAGGTGCCGAAGGGGATGGGAAAGAATAATCAAGGCTTGAGGGAGCAAAGGTCCCCCCCTAGAACATGATCAGGAGTTGTTCCAGGTGCACTTGGTTCATAGACTGAATCAGGTCAACATTGTGAGCTCCCTTCGCAAAGGAGAAGGTCTGCAATGGGGTTCGGGACTGGTTCAAGAGCTCATCAATTTTCTTGTCCACCAACTCAACCCGGTCTAATTTCTTTGCTGTAATGTCCATGTCAACCATCCCTGAATTAGTTTACACCTCATAAATCCCACCACGGGGTTGATTGGACTGATTAAATTGGGTCATGGAGGCATTTTTAAGTGAGTTCTCACTCATTGACTCAAAGAGCTCGAACGCGCTTCCTTCGTCTTTGTTCACAAAATTGCCTCCACATGAGGCATCAAGGAAATTCCTAAGGTTGTTGTCCAGACCATGGTAGAAAATCTGGGTCAATTGCTACCTTGGAACCTCGTGGTGTGGGTATTTCCTCAATAACTTGTTAAATTGTTCCCACGCCTCATGGAATTGCTCTCCACTTTGTAATGTAAATGTAGTGATGGCTCTTCTAAGGGCATTAGTATTTCCTATAAGGAAAAACTTCTTAAGGAATGCATGCCTCAATTCTTCCTAAGTGGAAATGGGTCTCCCTAAGGTTCTAAGACAATGAGAAGCTTTGTCCCTCAAGGAGAACGGGAGCATCTTAATCAAAACAATATCCAAGTTGATGTTGCTTGGTTTCACAGTCCGGGCAATCCAATCTAGGTCCTTTAGGTGTTGGAAAGGGTCCTCATTTGAGCTCCCATGAAAGGAGCTTTGAATTAAACTCAAAACATTGAGTTTTAGCTCAAAATCATCTCCCCCTTCGAGGACCCTAAGATGTGGCTCAATCCGGATAGCAGACGGATCATAGAAATCACGGAGAGGCCTTGGTTGGCCCTTAGGGGTTGTGGTGGATTAGGTGGGGGTTGCCCTTGAGGGTTCTGCAATCAGTGTATGGTCTGCATGATGGTTTGGATCTGTTGTTCTTGGAGTTGGTGGTTGGCGGTGATTTGAGTTTGGATAATGGCTATAGCATTGGGTTGAGGTCAATCCTCAATCTCCTCAACTCTTGAGTCGACCATTTCCTCAGTCCTATCCCTTAAAGAATCAATTCTCCTCCTAATCTCTCTCTCTAAGGTGACTAACTCAGGATGAAGTGATCGTCTTCTGTGCATACACTAGAGAAGAACAGGGAGAGATGCGAAGAGAAATAGATGCGAGAATAGTGTGTGCACAACCAAGCAAACAAATTTAAGTCCTATAGTGTATCCCTAAGTAGCCTATGCTTCAGAAATACACTCCTAAAGGTGTTGTTTTTACTCCCAAAGGTGGTAAAGTTGGGCAGGCGAAGCAGGGGGAGCGTGTCCCGAGGGCCACTAATTATGCCAAACCCTTGCTTGCTTAAGTCGTTTGACAATCAAGGCTCCCAGGTTAGCACCTTTTGAAGCAAGCAAACGTCACTAATTCGTAATGCATTCAGGAGAGTACCCTGAAATGGACTCAATGAATTGTAGGGCCAACGTCTACTTAATTTTATTGAGGGCTAGGTTAGTGCTTGTGCTCAAGCTATATGATGAGCCATTGTTGGGGGTTGTGCCTCTTGATTAATCCAATTGAGAGTGTGTGTGCAATCAACAAAACATGGTTTTCAAGCAAGGTTTCTTTTGAGATGTGGTGGCTTTTAATGATTCGTCCTTACTTTAGTGTTTTTTTAGGGTTGAAATTTCTTAATGCTTTCAAACAATGTTTAAGTGAGCACACAAGGTTTTGCATAAAATAGGTGATGATCAATTTCCTTTAAGATTAATGTGACCCTAGAAATAATGCACCCAAAACTGAAGGTTGTTGTGGTTGTGAGGCCAGACCTGCGATTTAGTGGTGTGCAACCCAAGACCAAAGTGTCAAACGACAGGTAAAGATGGTTCAATAGGTGCGGTTGTCCACTTAACATCTAGCTCAGAAAAATAATCAGTTATTTCAAGGTTGGGTTGCATGTGAAAGATATCGTAAGGGTCCTGGTAGAAAGTAGGTTGTTTCAGGTCAATAGGTACCCTTAGATCCAAATTCAAAGCTCCCTCAGAATTAGCCTCCCAAATTTTTATTTCAACAATTCTATCTTCCAACATCAAGGGCTTAGGCTCCGGGACCTCTAGCGTATCATTCACCCCATATGATTCTCCCAAGTCCAGAAATCGTGGTTGAATCAAGATTGACTTGGGCACAATGATCTCAAAAGTCAGCTCTTTGGGGTGCAAATGAGGAATGGGGTCACTGATTGAATCATCAAGTAAATGAGGATCCGAATCCTCCAAGTTAGCCCCAACCGAATCAAAATCTTCAATGACTTGGCTATCACATGGTTCATCATGTTCCTCGAGCCCATTTGTCTTACTAAAATCATCTTCCTTAAGCTCAAGTGAGACTTCACTAAGAGATTCCTCACCCTCAGAATCAAAGAATCCATGATCCTCATTTATATTCTCAAAATCATATGTCATTTCATGGTCTGTGGAGACATATTTTTCGTCATTCCTTGGCTCTAGGATCTCGGGTGAGAAACTCGATTCATCCTCAAAGGGTTGCTTTAGTCCAACCTGGTTATCTCCAATCTCAGAATATGTATCCCCCCCGACAGGCGCCTGAGCGGATTCAGACATTGGCTCTCCTGAAGGGGGTTCACCTTAAGAATCATCCCAAGATTTGACTAGGGCAACCACAAATTTCATCCTCAACCTCGACAATTTTCCAAGAAGAAACTCACCCAGATCCCTATCCCTAACACTTTAGAGAAAATCCAATAAAGAACTATTAAGTTCATCAATCATTTTGATCATAGACTCCAGTGCTTCAGTGCATGGTGTTGGCTAAGCTTCTATAGATTGTATAGTGTTCCTCAAATTAGCCAACACCCTATCTTATACCTGGTTCACCTGAACCGATTGGTTCGGTTTAGGGTTGGGTGGGTTTGGGTTAAATCTAGGGGAGTCAAGATATCGAGGTTCTCGGGTCCCTCCTTGATAGTAGGTCGTTTCAGGTTGTTTAAAGGATGGTGTTTCGCGAGTTTGAAATCAGGGTTACGAGTAACCCGTCATCGTAGTTGCAAAACTCGTGGTCAAATAAAATTTATACCGAAACTCGAAAAGTGAGTCCCAGGTTGAACACGGGCAGGGGAACGTTTGGTTTTGGAAATCCGCGCTTTTCTTTTATTTATTTTTGGTTGTTTTTATCTTTTCTAATTTTTTTGGTATTTTTAGCAAGAAAGAGATTCAGTCGATGAAAACTTTATCTACTTGCAAAAATAAGAGAGAGGGAGAAAGAGAGAGAGAAACAATCATCTATTCATGAAGAATTGTTTGTTACAACTACGAAAGTAGAAAAACTACACTACGAAAGTGTAAAAAGATAGAAAGAGGTGAGAGAAATCCCCCTTGACGGTTGCTCGGAGGAGGACTCGGTCTGACGTCGCCCGGAGGAAGGTGGTGAGGAGCGAGACAAAGGAGGACGGAGCCAGAGGACGGAGGATGGGGTAGGACGGCATCACGGTGAGGATCTTCTTCCCAAAGGGAGGTGAGAGGACGACTACGGGATGCTCCATGAATGGGGATGAGGGGAGGGAAAACTATTTGGTTTTAGTCTAGAGGAGCATCCCAGGCTTGGGACAAGCTCTCTCTAGAGCCTTGGAGGTAGTGAGGTGAAGAAAGGAAGAGATGGTTTGGAATGGTGGTGGGTAGGTCCTTTTATAGTGGAGGAAGAACAAATTCACATTTGGGTCATTACTGATGTCCATAAATGTCGTTGCAGTTGTCGCTGAAGATCCACCCTTCAATTCCTCTTTCTGGCGCACGCAGACCATTAGTGACAGCTGTAAGCGTCACTAAAGGCCCGCGTTGCTGAAGATCCACTCCGTTGGCGCGCATTGTGTGCTTCACATGTCCATGCTCCCGATGCTGTGTGCGCGCGAGCGCTGGCATGCGCTGCGCTGCTGCTGTGTGCGGCTGTGGCTGTGCACGTGCGCTGCTGCGGTGCACAGCTATCGCTATGCACGGTTGCTGCTATGCGCGTGCACTGCTGCTACCTGGCATTGGGCAGCCTGGATGGTGCCACGTGGCGCCATCTAGGTCGTCCATTCTTCTTTCTTTTGTAGAGGGTGCCACGGTGCTCAGATCAAGATGATTCCCGAGTTGCTGGACTGTGATCGTCGCTCTGGATCCATACGTATGGTCGGATTTTCCATCCGAAACCTGTATGGATGTTGCATTTCCCCCTAGCCGTTGATCTTCCTCGGACTTCGTATAATGCTACGGTTCTTTGATCTAGACAATTTTAGAGGCGTTAGACTCCGATCGTCGTCCTAATCAGATCCGTACTGTTCGATCATCCATCTGAGGCCCTGAAATAAGTCTTCTTCTCTCCTGACCATAAAAAGGACCTAATTAACCTAAAATATATACAACTACTCTAAATACAAAATGATGCATATTATGCAATATTTATAACATGAAATGCAAATCTAAGCCTAGGAACATGCATTAATAGGCATTTTAACTTAAATAGATGTGTCTATATCACTGACTTAGTCAGAGGATTATCAAAACTTAATCAAAGTGTTAATGCTAGAGAGGCCACCAAATATATTGACAAATCTGGTGAGAATGTGAGCTCTAAAAGAAAAAGAAAAGAAAAGAGAAGAAAAAGAGAGAAAAAAAAAGAAAAAAAAGAAAGAGAGAGAATGAGTGCAAAGGAACTAAAGAGAGAACAGTTTCTCTGTCTCCCTTTGAGTTGAATTATTGAATAAGTTTGGAAATCTAGGCTTTGAAGTACTAGTCTATATGTAGCACCAGAAGAGTGTGAGCCACCAAATACAAATCTACTTGACTCAGATCTCTTCTACCTAAGCCAAAAGCTGGGGTTGAAATTACAGATTATTTTGCAATCCCGAAGGAAGAAGTTTGCCTATCCCAATAGGATTTTACTAAGGGTCAAGTACGAGCTTTAGAAGTGGATTGACTTTTCACTTGGATCCGTTGCTTAGGATATAGCACTACACTTTCATGACTACTTGGATTTCCAAAAGTTTTGGATGAAAACAAAAGAAATAAATCTCTAAACGAACTTTTGATAGAAATCAGTCATTTAGGACCATTTCGCATTTAGTCTTTCCTTTGCTAGGGACTAGCAAGATTCAGGCATGGGGGTGTGATTGTATAGCAATCATAGGACCTAATCTACCTAAATTAAGATAGATTTTAGCTTAACTTAGGAACAACACATACATAAGCATCATAATTTGCATCATAGTTGATTTTCTAGCTTTATAAACAACAATGTTATTTTATACTCTAAAAGAGAGAGATAATATTAATTGTAGATGATTTAGGGTCGCAGATGATAGATCAAATAGTAAGGATCAGACCAGGATGACGACGAGAGTCCAGTGCTTCCGAGATCATCTTGATCAGACTCCTGTAGCATCCTACGGAGTTTGCAGAAGAGCAAAGTCCAGGAGGTAAGGAGGTGACAATCCAAACCTCAGATGCCAAATCTGACTATGTGAATGGATCCAAATCAATCTTCACGGTCCAACGACGCAAAAATTAACCCGATTGGAGCCCTACAACACCATCTACAAAGCAAAGAAGATGGACGACCACGATGGTGCCATGTGGCACCATCACAATCGCTCAAGATCACCACCCCTAGCCATTGAAGGAGTCCCTTGTGCCTTGTGGGCCATTGGATCATCATCCAACGACCACAAGAGCGCCATGCCGTGCTTCCTATCGCGCCTAATTGATGAGAGCCTCATCATGAGTCCTAACTAGCTCATTTTGACCTAAGAAAGAGAATAAGAGCTCTTGCATAACCTGGAGAAGGACCTAATTCAAGGAATTAATGTTCTGAGAAGAAAACATGAAACAAAGGTTAAAACTGTAATTTTACCATTGCAATACATAAACGAGATTTCTCAGAGGCAAAACATAGGTTAAATGGTCTGAATAAGATAAAGAGTAGGTTGGTTCAGTCAGAAATGGGTTATTGTGCAATCCAAGAATTAAATGACATTCTGTAACCCTAAAACAGACCTGCTTAATTCAACAAGGTTCTGGTCAGGATAAAAATCAACTAAATCTTCTAAAATTTATGGAAAAATATCCCCTAGGGTTTAGAACCTTCAATTTGGCCTTTAGAACCTATTTTGACCTAGATTGGGGTCCTAGCTCATTATTTGACGTAATTTGGGTTTTTGGTGTAAAATGTCTAATCAAACGTGGTCAAACCTCAAATCCAACTTCATCGTTGGATTCCTTAGGTCCAAATTAAGTTTGTACCAAAATTTGGACCTAAGGGGAGGTCATCTTGACCTACTTTGCAAAATAATCCACCCAATTATATTCTGGCCCCTAACTTTTGAAAACTCTTGCACAGACCCCCCTAACTTCCTTGCCACTCTTACAATCAGGTCCCTCCACCATTAACGGGGAGGAATCCCACTTCGATGAGGAATGGAGGGGGATTACTCCCCGATCCCTCAGAGATCTCCTCCCAGATTTGGAAGGGAGATTCTTTGAGGAATTCCCTTCCATCTGAGCTTGATTGCAATCTCTGATTCGCACCCAATCTCTCGTGCGAAAGCTCGAGAGATTTGGGTATCCAACTGATTCCTTCTCCGGCAAGGACTCTCGCGCTTGAAAGCTTGTCTTCCAAGCACAAGAGCCCCTGCCGATGCCTATAAAAGGATCCTCAACTCCGGCCGCATCTCTTCAGCTCGACTTGGCCGGACAATCACCCCAATTTTGTCTTCCTCTCCTCCGGTCAGTAGTCCAGTTAGCTCTGATGAGCCCTCCTCCTCTTTCTCATCGCTCTGCCAGAATACCAGTGGCAGAGCCGCCTTCACCACCTTCCTCCACGTCGTGCAACACCCGCACGTGTAGCCCCTTTGTTGTCGCCGCTCTCCCTCCCCTGGACATCATCTTCTTCGACGACAGCAGGTATAGCCAACCGCCTTCTCTTCCCCTTCGTCCACTTAGCTAGGTTAGAATTATTCCTCTCTATCCCCTCTTTAATTCCCCTCTTTCTATTTCCATTTTCGACCCATCACAACCATTGTCCACCTCCATCTTCTCCATCCCAGCCGCCCACCGATGAGGCGCTTCCACTGCTCCACACCTCCACATGCCTCGCCAGACACCTCACCACCTCTACCATCATCCACTGATCACCTTCCGCCCATCCATCGACTGCCAACACCTCCCTAAACGCCCCCCAACTTAACCCATAAGCACGGCCACGGAGCGACCTAAGCACACACACCTAGGCCGCCCTGCAGCCAGCCAACCATCGTCTCACCTTCGCCTTGATACGACGAAGCTTCCCATGTGTTTTAATGGGGCCGCAAGGCCGCATTTGTGTGTGACAGATCTGAGCACCTGTCGCCATTGAAGCACACAGCAAGAAGGTCGCAAGCTTCATTCTAGGCCGCGCGCTCCAGGTGCCAGGCTCCCAGGTGAAGCGGGATGAGTGCGCGACTTCATACAACCAGGCAATTGGTTTGGCGAGTGACCCATCAGCAACAATCGGAGAAGGTCTCTTGTGGGCGCAAGCACAGAAGCGGGTGGGACATTTAGTCCCACCTCGTGAATGCACGAGCGCAGAGCGTAGGATAAATTGATTTTGTACTTTCGGTTGGTTGCCTCAAGTAACATAGGGGTGGGGTCCCTCACCCTCACTCACTCACGCCTCGTCCGTGACCCCTGCCCCCACGGACCTAGCATCGACCCGATTACCTAGACCTAGCACTACTCGCGCATCACACCCACGTCGGTGTGCCTGGACCCGGGTGTGCAATACCCGACCTAATTACCCAGCTCTGGGAGAGCATATTGAAGAGAGAAATAGAGAGAGACGCAAGGGAGGGTAGGGGATAGGTTTTGCTTCTGTGTGCCTGAGCAGGGAAGAAGAAGAGAAGAAGGAAGAGGAAGGCGCAGCTAAGGTGAAAGCTAAGCAGGGAAGGAAGGACACTTAGCCGCAAAAAGGAAGAAGGAAGGAAGGCTAAAGAGAAGAAGAGAAAGTCAGAGGAGAGCTAAGGAAAAGGCTGAAGAAGGAAATCAAGGTAGAAGGAAAAGGAAGAAGAAGAAAGGCAGAAGCCAAGGGAAGGAGAAGCACTGTTGCTGCAGAGAGAGAAGGCAGAAGAAGAAGCCAAGGAAGGAAGAGAAGGAAGAAAGGCAAGGCTAGAAGACCAAAGAAAGGAGCTACAGGCGGCCAAAGTCAAAGAAGAAAGGCAGAAGATAGAGGAAAATAAGAAAGAGCAGAACTAAAGAAGAAAAGAAAGAAGAGAAGGGAGAAGGAAATAAGAGGCTATCATTTAAGACGTCTGATTTTAGAATCAGACTTCCAATTTTGTTTTTTTTTTTGCTACATTTTAATTCATAAACCCTTGCATTATAGTCTGAATTAGGTTTTAAGTAACTCTAAGTGTTCAATTACATTGATTGTGATTAGTGAATAGATTCCATTTGCTCCCTGTGTTCGACCTCGGATACTTAGGTTTTCGAGTAATAAATTCTTATTTATTTTCGAGGCGATTTCATCTATACTACAACGTGACATCCTTTTAAAACCACGATCTAGCCTCGTCAACATTTTGTCGTTGTTGCTGGGGAGCAATGTGCAATTTATCACTAATCTCTGTATTTTTTTTTATTATATTTGAACACTAACTTGCCCTATTTATTTTGTTGTGATGTTGCAAGGTGTTTCAAGAGAAGAAATCTCCCATGCAGGTCAACCTCTCCAGGGCAGGTAACCTCTCTTCTTTCATAAAATCCATCTCCTAATCCTTGAAAGACAAAAGGAAGAGACCAACTTAGGAATCAATTGCCTTCTTTCTATAGTAATTATCATATTTAAGGCAAAGGTTTCCTGATTTTGTGAAAATTTTTCAAATTTAATTGAAGTAGAAGTGATTTTTTTGAGATCCTATCCCACAAAATTCCTGTGTCTAATAGAAATCACGCTTAATCTCCGCGGACAACACACTTCTTTTTTTGAGTCCAAAGAGAACTTTTGTGAAAAGAAAAGAGGATTGGAAATAGAACCAAATTAGGGTTTCTACAATAGGATTTTTGGAGTGCTAGTCATACATGCTTGTTTAAAAGGAAATAACCCCTCCCACATCAGTCTGCTACCCAAGCTCTTAATTAAAGAGATCTAAGCAAGACAAACCCTAAAAATTGAGCTCTAAAAGCACTTGAATCTTAAAAACATTGGACCTAATAACCTGGGAGTCAAATCAGGGTGATTTCTAGGTCTTGACCTAGGCTCATTCTGCCATCTTTAGGGCAGGTCAGGTGAAGTTGACCCTTTGGGTCAACCAACCTCCAAATTAGGTCACAAAACCAAAACATCTAAAGTTCAAGTGAAAACCCTAAAAAGCACCTTTGATCTTAAAAGTGGTAGACTTAAGAGGTCAAGGTTCCCATTCTGGTCTACCTGGAATCTCAGTGACAAGAGAGGTCGGGTGGGCGAAACCCTGTAATCCGTGGGGATGCTCTACCGTGTAGGGGTCTTTGTGGGACTCTCCCTCTCTGGCTGCCTAGGTAATTCTTAGGTGGACGACCTTCTGATCTAGGAGTATCATCCGCCCCGAACCTCCATAGTCATCCAAACGTCTTTGGGTGCCTCAATTGGGTCAAGAACACCTCCAGTCCCTCATCTTTTCTCTTTAGAGCACACATATACATTTTCAGTGGGACTCTTTATTCAGATTTAATCGCTTCACACCTTGATTCTACATCTTGATCTGAACTCTGATTCTACATCTTGATTCCACCATCTGATCCAAACATGCAGCCAAACTACTTAGGACTACCATTCAAGAAACCTGAATCCCGGAGATCCATGAGAGATAGGATGATTGAGGATGCCCTGAAATTCTATGAAAAAGAAGAAAAAACCTCAACACTAGTAGAAAACATTTAGGTTGATGTCCCAACAACACAACCTTCATCATAACCTATGCCCAAGTGCTATTGGCAGAAGCCACAAGAGGATCAACTCGAGACATTCTCATCACAGGATACATTGAGATAGAAAAATTGCACAATCTTGAATACTTTCAATGCATGACAAATCTTGTACTTTGGAAGCAACACCAAGATGATCTTGAAAAACAGGAAGAGATAATGAGGTTATTAAAACAAATTATCGACCAGAAATATCCGTATATGCCATAAATAGAGGATGAACCATCTTGGGACAATATCGAGGATCAATCTGATCTCGGGTTTGAGGCACAAAATGGTTGTGGATTCCCAACCCAGATGGAGTACAATGTGCCTGATATTGAAGAAGGTTGGGAAGTTCCAATTGTAGAACACAATGTTGAGCCAACCCTAGACCATAAATCACTAGGCTTAGAATTCCAAAACTCCTGTAATAATGAGAGTAGAACTGAACCTCTCGAGGGTGTAAATTCCGCCCCTTATTCTGATAAGGTGACCCTCGAAGGTTATTCGGACCTAGATTCTAGTGATTCAACCCACATCCTAAGCCCATAATCTAGATCTGAAACCTATTGGGATGATTTCGAGGCCCCATATGAGGAAGATCAATTTTTCAATGAAGAATATGATTTTGGGCCTCTATTTGATGAATATCCCTTGCCAACATCCTCAGAGAAACTAATCGATTTTTCGGAAGTCATGCCAATTTACGATATAGAAACTGAGGAGTTGGACGAGTGGGGTTTCAATTGGGTCTGTCCTACCAGCTCGGAACCTGAGCCTCTACCAGATAAGGACACCTTTTTAAGCTCAGAATTGACATCTAGGCTAGACCCCAGTCAGGCTGCTGAATCTACATCATATGATTTATTCTATGGTGGAACTCATGATCTTGAATCTCATTCAGATTTTGATTTTCACAAACTCTCCGACGAGTTCAAATTTGACCATAACATTAAAGAAAATCTGCTTCCTGATTATAACAAGCCAATCTACGACCTCAGCTCACATGACTCATTCTCTAACTCCGATTCTGAGGTCCCAGTTCCCGAGATCACTGATTTCAGTTCAGGTTCCAGTGACATGGAATCATTTCTTTTCGATCCTCAGGAATCAGAACCAGAAAATGCCGAGAATGATTGCGACCCAGAATACGAATCTTTTCTTGACTCCGATTTCCAGTATCGCATAGACACTCTCCAGGCATTCACTTTTGATTTTAAGAACTACTATGAGGACTCTCTACATGAGACCACCTGTCATTCCTTTCTAGAAGAACCCTCATACACAATTCTCATTGAAGCCACCTCTTCCACACATACAAAACTGATCAAAACCCGTTCTCAACCCCGACCTACAACCAGACTCAATTTCTATTCTGATTCACCTCTCACTGAGCCGATTGCAGATGATTCAACTCTACACATATACAGGGTTTCGGGCATTGATCAGATTGAAAAACATGGTCCATCATTCTCTGATCACCCCTGTAGGGCTTCCGTGTCATTCACTGATTACTCCACGGATCCCTACTCTAACCAGGCTGATTCAACTCAGCCTAAACCCGAGTTTTCACTTCCATATCCATCTGCGCCAAATTGCATATGGTGGGTTCCACATCTCCTGATCTACATTTATCAACCCACGAGATTAATAGGGTTTGGGCTGCATCATCAGCCCTTTGATCTTAACAAGCACCTGGTTGGACCAACCAGGCTCTTAATCAAAGTGCTTGTTTTACAAAATTCCACTGATTTGACCACTCCCTCTCCATCCCATGTTCCGCTCGGCTGAAGGCGTTAAATTTAGCGCTTAACGGGAGGCAACCCGTCATTCCAAAAACAAAGACCCGTCTGATTATCTATCTGTACTCCATGTCTATTGCACCTTGAGTTCAGCCTTAAACAGTTGATCCCACCTTTGGTACACGTATCAGAGCTTGAAATCATTCGCATCAGTCACTTCCCGACCCATTCACCCACCCGATTAATCCTGTTCTAAGCCCCTGAACCCAACACTGTTTCACACCCTCCGTTTACAATGAGGACATTGCAAAACTTAGGCATGGGGGGGTGGTAAAGTGCATACATACAAAACCAAGAAAAAGTCAGAAGGATTCTCACAAAAAAATTCACATATGACAAAAACACAAAAAAAAAATGAAAAATTACGAAAAAGAACAAAAAAATGGAGGGAGGAGAAATTTTGTGAGCCACAATCATGAGGAGGAAAAGAGCAAAATGCCAAAAAGGAGCATAGAATGAAAAAGGAAAAATAGTCATTAGTAAAAGATTAAGGCATTAACTGAAGTTCTAGACCTTATCAAGAAAAAATGAAGAAAAAAGTGCTAATGAGACACAAAAAGAGATTAGCAGGAACACTGATCTTAGGCCTTTTGGGATAGACTCAGGCTTAAAAATTCACGTATCCGATAAGATCTGGATATTCCTCAAGAGGTTGGGGAAAATGCAAAGCTTAAGTATTAGGGAGTATTTGGCCTCATTAATTGACCTTCGATTTGCGGGATTCGGTAACCTAAGCACCCCAACCCACACACAGTCTGGTTCAGTGCGCATAACTGTCAAAATCACGCAAAAGCGTTTTAATGTTCTGAAAAAGTTGCCTAGATTAGGAGCAGCAGATCAACACAAGTTGATTTGGATGAGTTCCCGATGCGGAGAGGTGGGAAATTCCCCTCGAAGATGCGTAACAACATATTGTCTCCTCGATGCTTGTCTCTTAGGATATTTAAATATCCTACCGGGGGCATATAAGCACTCTGCTGGTTCAGATACCATGGGCGGCATTATCTCGAAATGTCAATTGCTAAGGTGTGGATTCGGCCATGGAACACCATGGGCGGGATTATCTCGAAATCTCAAAAGTCAAGGTTCTGGGGGTTGCCATGGGTGGTGCTATCACGAAGCATTGATTGCTAAGGACCTTTAAGGATTGATGATGGGGACGAGGAATCCGATACTGATCGTGTTGAGAAGCCAATCCGAAGCAAGAAATAAAAAGAAAAGAGAGAGAAAACTCTCCAAACAAATAAATCTTCTGTCTCTCTCTTACAAAAACGCACTGCAAATTGAACCTAGGCTAAAAAAATGTCTCAAGCACTGGTGCTTTAACCGCGGAGTCCAACGAACCCTAGGATAGTTTTTGCGGGCCTTAAAAACCTTCGAGGAGGATTGAGGCTAAAGCAGGTTAGGTTCGGATTTGGTTGATACTTGAGTACCTCTAGGCCTATTATTAGCATTCTGACCTAATCCAAAGAAAAATAAAAAAAACACATATCATAACTGGTGAAAGAAACTCATGGTCTAGAATAGAAGTTAAAACCTTAAAATTTTGCTAAGGAACTAGCAAAAGCTAGGCATGGGGGTATGATGAGATCCTCATCATGAGCCTTAACTAGCTCATTTTGACCTAAGAAAGAGAATAAGAGCTCCTGCATAATCTGGAGAAGGACCTAATTCAAGGAATTAATGTTCTGAGAAGAAAACATGAAACAAAAGTTAAAACTATAATTTTACCATTGCAGTACATAAACGGGATTTCTCAGAGGCAAAACATAGGTCAAATGGTCTGAATAAGATAAAGAGTGGGTTAGTTCAGTCAGAAATGGGTTATTATGCAATCCAAGAATTAAATGACATTCTGTAACCCTAAAACAGACTCGCTTAATTCAACAAGATTCTGGTCAAGATAAAAATCAACTAAACCCTCTAAAATTCATGGAAAAATATCCCCTAGGGTTTAGAACCTTCAATTTGGCCTTTGGAACCTATTTTGACCTAGATTGGGGTCTTAGCTCATTATTTGACCTAATTTAGGTTTTTATCTAAAATGTCTAATCAAACGTGGTCAAACCTAAAATCCAACTTTACCATTGGATTCCTTAGGTCCAAATTAGGTTTGTACCAAAATTTGGACCTAAGGGGAGGTCATCTTGACCTACTTTGCAAAATAGTCCACCTAATTACATTCTGGCCCCTAACTTTTGAAAACTCTTGCGCATACCCCCTAACTTCCTCGCCACTCTTACAATCAGGTCCCTCTGCCATTAATGGGGAGGAATCCCACTCCGACGAGGAATGGAGGGGGATTACTCCCCGATCCCTCAGAGATCTCCCAGATTTGGAAGGGAGATTCTTTGAGGAATTCCCTTCCATCTGAGCTTGATTGAAATCTCTAACTCGCACCCAATCTCTATTGCGAAAGCTCGAGAGATTTGGGTATCCAACTGATTCCTTCTCCGGTGAGGACTCTTGCGCTTGAAAGCTTGTCTTCCAAGCACAAGAGCCCCTACCAGTGCCTATAAAAGGATCCTCAACTCCAGTCGCATCTCTTCAGCTTGACTTGGCCGGAGAATCACCCCAATTTTGTCTTCTTCTCCTCCAGTTAGGAGTCCAGCGAGATCCAGCGAGCCCTCCTCCTCTTTCTCGTCACTCTGCCAGAATACCAGTGGCAGAGCCTCCTTCACCACCTTCCTCCGCATCGTGCAACACCTGCGCGTGCGCCTCTTGCCCCTTCGTTGTCGCCGCTCTCCCTCCCCTGGACATCGCCTTCTCCAGTGACAACAGGTATAGCCAGCTGCCTTCTCTCCCCCTTCGTCCACTTAGCTAGGTTAGAATTACTCCTCTCCATCCCCTCTTCAATTCCTCTCTTTCTATTTCCACTTTCCACCCCTCGCAGCCACTGTCCACCTCCATCTTCTCCATCCGGCCGCCCACTGGTGAGGCGATTCCACTACTTCGCACCTCCACACGCCTCGCTAGACACCTCACCACCTCCACCATCATCCATTGATCACCTTTCACCCATCCATCAACCGCCAACACCTCCCTAAACACCCCCCGACCTAACCCATAAGCACGGCCACAGAGCGACCTAGGCATGCACGCCTAGGCTACCCTACAGCCAGCCAACCACCGTCTCACCTTCGCCTTGATACGGCGAAGCTTCCCATGTGTTTTAATGGGGCCGCAAGGCCACATTTGTGTGTGACAGATCTGAGCACCTGCCGCCATTGAAGCACGCAGCAAGAAGGTCGCAAGCTTTGCTCCAGGCCGCGCGCTCCAGGCGTCAGGGTCCCAGGTGAAGCTTTGCTCCAGTGCGCGACTTCATACAGCCAGGCAATTGGTTTGGTGAGCGACCCATTAGCAGCAATCGAAGGTCTCCTGCGGGCGCAAGCGCAGATGCAGGTGGTACATTTAGTCCCACCTCATGAACGCACGAGCGCGGAGCGTAGGATAAATTGATTTTGTTCTTTTGGTTGGTTGCCTCAAGTAACACAGGGGTGAGGTCCCTCGCCATCACTCGCTCACGCCTCGTCCGTGACTCCTGCCCCCATGGACCTGGCACCCGACCCGATTACCTAGACCTAGCACTCCTCGCGCATCACACCCACGCCGGTGCGCTGACGTGCCTTCATGTGTGTGTGTTAAGAGGTGTCGTTATAGTTGCACTTGATACGTCGGTTTTAAAAGAAGTAAACGGAGGTGAGTCCGAGTGTCGATCTCAGGGAGGCGTAGAAATCGGATTTTGTTTACCACTTGTTGTCACGAAAAAGGCAGAGTTTTGCTTGCGAAAGAGACGATTTTGAAAAGCGAGAGATAGAGAGAGTTTAGGGTTAGAAAGCTCTTGGTTTTGATCATGCACTTTAAACAGAAATTAAAATGGCAACTAAATGGAAAATAATTTCATTAAACATGCATTCATAGTTCATGGTTTACAATATTAAATACATGCTTCAACAAAAGTAAATGAAAGCTTAAAAGAGAGAGAGAGAGAGGTAGAGAGAGAGTGGAGAGTGATGAGGCATTCACGGCGGTGGAGGAGGCTCCGTCGGCGGCTCGTCGTCTCCGGCGATTACAAGAGTGCCTAAGACTAGCTAGGAGAGGAGTGGAGTAGTTGCAAGTGGGAGAGGATGCCTTGAATGGTGGTAGAAGGGGGTTTAAATAGAGTTAAGGGCTTCCTAAAAGAAGAATGTACTTTAGCGACATCCAGAACGTCGCTAAAACCGCTTCCAGATACGTCGGTGAAGCCCTCCTGCCGCCGGTCAGCAGCCCGCCCCTCTCTCTCTTCAGGCGCGATCCGTGGATGTCGAACGAGAGCCGTCCGATTGAAGATTGGACGGTTGAGATCCTCCCGCGCCTGCGCTAAGATCGCGCTTCGGGCGCGCGTGCGTTTCCGCCCGGCGTGCGCGCGCGCGTGGGAGGTGGGGCGCTGTCGTCGCGCCGCGTGGCGCAATCCTAGCCGCTCGCTGCTGATCGCGCGGCTCAATTTTGCCGCGCCCTTCGCTCGCAATTGATTTCCGCTCCGCGCGATTCGAACGCGCGTCGTCGCGACGCGGGCGTGCGCGCTAACCGTTGCGCCACGCTTGCGCTTTGTCGCGGCGACCGCGGGCGAGCGCGCGGATCTCGGCCGTTCGATCGAAGATCAACGGCCGAGATGCGTCCTTGGCTGGCTTGGGGGCGTGCGAGCGGTGGGGGCGGGGCGATGTGGCGCGTTCTGGGCCGTTGATCTCTAGATCAACGGTCAGGATTTCTTGGGCCCATTGTGGGAGCTCCGGATGTCGGATTTGGCCGATCTTGAGTCCGTTAGACTCCGTTCGTCGTCCTGAATCCATCTGTGTGGTCCGATTGCTCATCTGAGGCCTGCTTTGACAAATGCTTTACACAAATGGCCATTAATACAGTTTATAAGCAATCTTGGTACTTGATGCATGCAATGCTCCTATTCTACTTTATGTTGTGCCTTTTATTCTAAAGATGGGCCATATTCAACCTAATTACTACCCCCTTGCGTGGTGTTATCATACCCCCATGCTTACTCCTTGCTAGTCCCTAGCAAGGTTTATTCTAGCCTTTATTTCTTTGGCGAATTCAAGAAGTAATTGCTTAGGCACTTCGTTACTTGTCAATAAGAGGAACTATACGAAGATCTTAATCTACAAAGACTAAGCAGCGCCCGGGTGTCTGCCAAAATACGAATCGCCCGAATCCTTGCTTTGTATATATAACTATACTTATGTATACGTATATATCTATATATGTCTTTTTAGAATTTTTAGAATTCAGTGTGGGTTGGTAACTTTTTACGGCTACCCAACCCACCCAAAACTCGGTCAAAACCCTAAGTGCTAAGCATCTTGGTGTGAATGTTGTGATAGACTTACTTAACGGTAATTGAGACAGACTTCGAGTTTCTACGCCTCTAGGTGACCGGAAAAGAAAATAAATTTTTGCCTGAAGCTGTATTTGTTCGATTGGTAGCTTTCTCCCTGCGTTCATTTTACTTGGGGTCAACACAAGGATTTTCCAGTGTATATCTCCCCGGCTTGTACTACTTCCCCGCTTCTTCCTTAGGTGTTTTTGGTCTTCTTTTTTTTGTGCAATTATTGAGCTGGGCTCTGGACAACCGACCAATGGGCTGTTACCCACGATCACTTGCCAGCCATACTTGTGCGGTGAAGTGTGGTTTATTTTCTTTTCTTCTTTTTCCTTTTTTTTTTATTTTTAATTATTATTATTTTTACGTAGGTGGCTTCCCTAATCTCAAATGTACCTAGAGGCAGTGAAAAAGAAATGGCCTGTGGCTGGGTTCTAGACAACCTGCCAATGGGCTGTTACCCACGACAACTTGCCAGCCATACCACCCTAGAGAGTTCATTAGCTACCCAATTTCTGTCAAAATCTCCGAGAAGTGAGTCTGTGCAGAAATGTGTGCAGATGCTTAGACTCAAAGTTTTCCTGAGTTAGAGGATGAGTTGATAAGTCGTATACTTATCACCTTATTTAGTAGGTGGATTAGAATAGCTTAAAGTTGCCAGGACTCACCGCTAAATCTATATTTTAACGGACACCAGGGCTGATTAAGCCTGAAGGCCTGAAAAGTCTAAGTGTTTAAGTTCTTTTTGTATTATTTCCCACTATTGACAAGTTTCTAATACCTAAGTTTTTCTTCCTAAATTCAATTTTTTTTTTTATTCATTCAGACTGATTAATTAAGCTCAGGATTATGCAATTTACCATCCCCCCCATGCTTAAGTTGGACAATGTCCTCATTGGCAGATTCATGGATGCAGAAGGGTTTAAAAAGATAGTACCTGAGTGACGTAGACTACCAGATCAGTCTGAATCTGCTGGGTTGCCTCCCAGGAAGCGCTGAGTTTAACGCCTCCAGCTGGGCGGTGCACAAACAGGAATGACTTGGGTCAAGAAGATATGTTCAAAATTAACCAGACCCAAAATCAGAAGTCCACAGATGCGGATAAGGTTGTGGTGGAGTCCCGTTCCTAAGGGGTGGGAATTCTGTAACAGATATATCATGCATGCCCGTGTCAGATCCTCTCTTAGTTTGTGGGCATGCAAACAAGTTGCTGTGGACGAACGCACCCCAAATATGACATGCCAAACACTAAAGATGTAGGTCTTATATTCAGCTTGTGTCCCCATAAAATTGTAATCCATCGAAAGTGTATCAATTCTAGTGCATTCGGGTTGCGGGATCTTTATTCTGGTAGGGCAAGTAACAAAGTCCAGAGTTTCATACTGAGCCCTACAACCAAGCATGAGTCTTCTCTTCAAAGACGAATCCATCTCTTCCGCAACTATGGTTTCATTGCTCATTCCCTCCAAGCCCTTGATCTCAAGAATATTTTCTTCAACCTCCTTTGTATCAGATTCACTGTTTGGGGTTGCATTAGAGGTAGGGTCAATTTCATCCTCTAGATCATATTCTTTCTCTCGGCCCTCCTCCAAATTTGTGATGGGGATTCTAACCGATTCATAATCAATTTCTTTGAAATTGTAACTCCATTCTCCATCTCCGACGTTGGCTGCTACTCCCACCGGATTACTTGTCTTGAGCTGATTAGATTCAGATTCCAAGGTCTCTCCCCTCACCTTCTCAGTTTCCTCCTGATGTTTGTTCTCAATGCTCCCCAAATTGTGCTCCAAGGAATCCTTACTTTCCTTATCCACTAAGCTATCCAACTCCTGAGGGGTATCAATGGTGGACTGAACCAAATCAGGATGACTAGGTGTAGTCCAATTGATCATGGTAGGTCCTTGCTTTATGAATTCCATGAATGGTGTTGTATGCAACAGCTTTCTTTGGCCTTCTTCCCCCAATTGTTGGAACAACTCCAACATGGCATGTTGCCCTTTAACCAATTCTTGATTCTGTCTGTGTAGTTCTAACTGGAGGTTATCAAGAATTGTCATGGTGTCATTTGGTGTCCTTTGGATTTCCTCCTTGAAATCCAGGTTAAGAGAGTATGGTTGAGGTTGTGGATCAGAATCCATATTGGTGTTTAGGTTCTTGGGTGGGTCCTCTATTCTGTCATGTTCAGGGTCCACTTCTTCAAGAGGAACCATTCTCTGTTTGGTCCTACTCCAGAATAGTTGAGGTTCTAAGTCCTCCTCCCAGTCAGATTCTTCATCAGGGGACCAAATCAGAGGTTGATGATCCTGGGCTTGCCTAGATTTCTGATCATTTTCTGATTTCCATTTGTCTAGAACTCCTTCTAATCCAAAGGTCAAGTAGGCAAGGTTGTTGAATTCAGATGACCTTTCTTGGTTATTATCTTGAGATGGGTAGGGTTCTTGGTGTTCTCCTAAAGTGTAGGTCCTATCACAGTAGAGCGGGTCGGACCTAAATGAGGAGGCATCGTGAGGACAATCGAGATATGGAGCCCCATGATTTGAATCGTACCCTTGGGTGGCTATGTTGGGTGTATTCCAATAAGAGGTTGGTGTGGTTTGGTCATAGTTGGGCCAAGAGGGATATTCCAGGTTGCATCCCCAACTTGGTGGTTGGTTAGCCCAAGTCGGCTGTGGGTATGGTCTACTTGGGTTAGCATACAAATCCTGTTGGGGGTAATTTGGGTAAGATGGATAGGCATTGAAATCCATGGAAGAAATGGAGGGATGCGGGAAGAACAGATGAGAGAGAGTTGTGCACTCAATCAAACAAACAAGCCTAATCCTTATGGTGTATTCCTTAGGAGACCTAGAAATCTCACAAAGGTTGATTAAGTCCGTAAACACTGGACTCCCCTTCCCAAGGCTAATCTGGCCAGGTTGATTACGAGGGGATTGCAGGGAAGGTTCTTCCTTTGGCTTGCGCCTCCGGTTCCATAGACCCCACAACCGCGGTCGTTTGACACTGCCCCGCAGCCTAGCCACCAGATTCTACCAAGGGAATGAAAGCCAAGTGCCTAGCGAACAAAACCTCACCTTTTGAGACTTAACTCAGTCCTGCCTAGGGCACGTCTACTCAGTTTTAATGGGTTAGGATAGTGCTTGTGCTTAGGGTAATGTGATGAGGCGTTGATTGGGGTGGTGCCTCTTAATTTTCCACTTTTCAAGGTGTGTGCTTCTATAAAACAGGGTTTTCAAGCAAGAATTTTTAGGGTGTGGTGTCTTTTAATGTTTCATCCTTACTTTAGTGTTTTTTAGGGTTGACGTGTCTTAATGCTTTCAGACAAGTTTCAATGGGCACGTCAAGTTCTACACACAACTTGGTGAAAGTAGATTTCCTTTTTATCTTGTAGAGGCTCTAAAAACCCTAGTGTACTCATCCTAAAGATCGTGCAGCTTCTATTAGATGAGTTAGTTTTTAGGGTTGAGTGGTGCGGCCCAGGTCAACTCACGGTGGCTTCGCAAACACCACTCAAGAGAGAAAGAAAAGAACACTCCAAGAATTTGTCCAGCATATTAGAGTGTACATTTTTTTGTAGGGTGGTGTGTTAAGAATGTGGGTCAAGCAATCATTCGCCACGCCAATTTTTTTCAATTTTTATGATTTTTTAGCTTTTTCACGCAAGCAAACAATGAGAGAGAGAGTACTCACTATCGGTCCTCGAGGCGTCTACTTCCTTGCTACCATAGTGGAATGCATCGCTTTGCCGTCCATGCGTCGAATTCCTGCAACCGTCAAGTAAAAAGGAAAATAGGGCATTAGACGATATGAGAATGAAGGTGGAATGGAGGTGATAAAACAAATCCGTTGCCTCCCCGGCAACGGCGCCAAAAACTGACGTGCCTTCGTGCGTGTGTGTTAAGAGGTGTCGTTATAGTTGCACTTGATACGTCGGTTTTAAAAGAAGTAAACGGAGGTGAGTCCGAGTGTCGATCTCAGGGAGGCGTAGAAATCGGATTTTGTTTACCACTTGTTGTCACGAAAAAGGCGGAGTTTTGCTTGCGAAAGAGACGGTTTTGAAAAGCGAGAGATAGAGAGAGTTTAGGGTTAGAAAGCTCTTGGTTTTGATCATGCACTTTAAACAGAAATTAAAATGGCAACTAAATGGAAAATAATTTCATTAAACATGCATTCATAGTTCATGGTTTACAATATTAAATACATGCTTCAACAAAAGTAAATGAAAGCTTAAAAGAGAGAGAGAGAGAGGTAGAGAGAGAGTGGAGAGTGATGAGGCAGCCACGGCGGTGGAGGAGGCTCCGTCGGTGGCTCGTCGTCTCCGGCGATTACAAGAGTGCCTAAGACTAGCTAGGAGAGGAGTGGAGTAGTTGCAAGTGGGAGAGGATGCCTTGAATGGTGGTAGAAGGGGGTTTAAATAGAGTTAAGGGCTTCCTAAAAGAAGAATGTACTTTAGCGACATCCAGAACGTCGCTAAAACCGCTTCCAGATACGTCGGTGAAGCCCTCCTGCCGCCGGTCAGCAGCCCGCCCCTCTCTCTCTTCAGGCGCGATCCGTGGATGTCGAACGAGAGCCGTCCGATTGAAGATTGGACGGTTGAGATCCTCCCGCGCCTGCGCTAAGATCGCGCTTCGGGTGCACGTGCGTTTCCGCCCGGCGTGCGCGCGCGCGTGGGAGGTGGGGCGCTGTCGTCGCGCCGCGTGGCGCAATCCTAGCCGCTCGCTGCTGATCGCGCGGCTCAATTTTGCCGCGCCCTTCGCTCGCAATTGATTTCCGCTCCGCGCGATTCGAACGCGCGTCGTCGCGACGCGGGCGTGCGCGCTAACCGTTGCGCCACGCTTGCGCTTTGTCGCGGCGACTGCGGGCGAGCGCGCGGATCTCGGCCGTTCGATCGAAGATCAACGGCCGAGATGCGTCCTTGGCTGGCTTGGGGGCGTGCGAGCAGCGGGGGCGGGGCGACGTGGCGCGTTCTGGGTCGTTGATCTCTAGATCAACGGTCAGGATTTCTTGGGCCCATTGTGGGAGCTCCGGATGTCGGATTTGGCCGATCTTGAGTCCGTTAGACTCCGTTCGTTGTCCTAAATCCATCCGTGTGGTCCGATTGCTCATCTGAGGCCTGCTTTGACAAATGCTTTACACAAATGGCCATTAATACAGTTTATAAGCAATCTTGGTACTTGATGCATGCAATGCTCCTATTCTACTTTATGTTGTGCCTTTTATTCTAAAGATGGGCCATATTCACCCTAATTACTACCCCCTTGCGTGGTGTTATCATGCGCCTAGACCCAGGTGCACAATACCCGACCCGATTACCCGACTTTGGGAGAGCGTACCGAAGAGAGTAGAGAGAGAGAGACGCAGGGGAGGGTAGGGGATAGGTTTTGCTTCTGTGTGCATGCGCAGGGAAGAAGAAGAGAAGAAGGAAGAGGAAGGCGCAGCTGAGGTGAAAGCTAAGCAGGGAAGGAAGAACACTTAGCTGCAAAAAGGAAGAAGAAGGAAGGAAGGCCAAAGAGAAGAAGAGAAAGTCAGAGGAGAGCTAAGGAAAAGGTTGAAGAAGGAAATCAAGGCACAAGGAAAAGGAAGAAGAAGAAAGGCAGAAGCCAAGGGAAGGAGAAGCACTGTAGCTGCAGAGAGAGAAGGCAGAAGAAGCCAAGGAAGGAAGAGAAGGAAGAAAGGCAAGGCTAGAAGACCAGAGAAAGGAGCTACAGACGGCCAAAGTCAAAGAAGAAAAGCAGAAGATAGAGGAAAATAAGAAAGAGCAGAACTAAAGAAGAAAAGAAAGAAGAGAAGGGAGAAGGAAATAAGAGGCTATCATTTAAGATGTCTGATTTTAGAATCAGACGTCCAATTCTAATTTTTTTTTGCTACATTTTAATTCATAAACGCTTGCATTATAGTCTGAATTAGGTTTTGAGTAACTCTAAGTGTTCAATTACATTGATTGAGATTAGTGAATAGATTCCATTTGCTCCTTGTGTTCGACCTCGGATACTTAGGTTTTCGAGTAATAAATTCTTATTTGTTTTTGAGGTGATTTCATCTATACTACAATGCGACATCCTTTTAAAACCACGATCTAGCCTCGTCAACACTAATCAAAGAAGAGATCGTCTCAGCCGTTGGATTTCCATCCAATGGCTGAGGACAACTGAGTGGCAAAGGAGAATGGTGACCATCTGCCTGCGTAGCGCAACGGAGAGCATGCTCGTGCAAGAGAGAGGGGCGAGTGTTCTAATCGTGCTGAAGCACGAAATCACGGAGGTAGTGGCACTCGCATGAAATCAGGCCATTGGATCGGATAGAATGGCACGGATGCATTCGCGTGGTGCGCGGAGGCACATTGGATAAGGCTATGCGAATGACGCATGAGGCAATGCGCAGTTAGAACGCGTCGATATATGTGCGATCACAGAGGTGGCAACACACGATTTGTAAGCTGTCCTATCATCAAATCAGATAATTGAAATTCAAGTGCGCCCGCTTGTGATAAAGGCGAAGGTGGTGCGGACGCACGCGTGAGCATAACCGTGCGATCAGGATCAATAGGCACTGAGCGCGCCATGAGTCAACACAAGGTGAAATTTGCACGTATCAGGCGCGATTGAGGCATTTTGAAGGTGCGATCTGATTCATTGATCTCTCGATTGACAGATCTGGTCGCACCTAGGTTGTTGCACAAGTTGGGAGGCCTAAATACCTACTTTTCCCCTCATTAAAGCTATAAAAAGATACTTAGGGCCCCTAGTTGAGAGGCAACTCCCACTAAACACATCTCCAGCCTCTCTCTCTCTGCAACTTCTCTTCGGTCTTCTTCCTGATGCTCTGGCTTTGAAGTGCTGCTGTACTTCGCATAAGCATCCCACAAGCAATGCCGTCCTTCATCTACTTTTCTCTCTCTCTATTCTTTACCATATTTGTTTTGGTTCCTAGTTTAGAACTGTTTGTAAATAATAATAGAAATCTGATTCTCTGAATATCTGGTCTCTATTTATATGTTGCACTAGGATAGATTAGTTAGTTCAAAAAGTTTTGAAAATCATGTTTTGCTTCCCTGAGAATGACTCGGTAATTATCGAAATATTTATAAATTTATTTGTTTCGACGTGATTCGCAACTACAACAATACAAAATTCTTTTAACGCATTTTGCGATGAACAACTACTACAATAAACTACCTAGACCTAGTCAACTGAAGACGACCTCAACCAGCTCGGGCCGGCTCAAGTCCAGCTCGTGGAGGCTCAACTCAGCTCAACTTAGTTGAGTTGAGCTACTTGACCAAAGCTAGCTACTCCAGCTAACTAGGTAATCTCTGGGAAGATTAGACCCAGCTCACCTCAGTTCATATTACCAGAAGCCAGCTCATCTTAGCATAGCTTAGCAGCTAGCAAAGAACTAGCAAGCTAAGCCAGCTAAGGTAGCTCCTTGTAATTCTCTTCAGTAACCATCAACTCCAGTGCAGCTCCTTCTAGCTCCTTACCTCCTAAACCCTAGCTCCCTCTACTTTTATACTAGCTAAGCTAGCTTAGCTAACCTCAACCCTACCCCTCCACTCCATGGCCGACCCCCTCCTACTTCTCCCTCCCTTCTTGGTGTCAAAAAGGCCAACCACCATCACCTTCACATCCCTTCACCATTGGAGCCAAATATGGCATCACTTCACCCCTCAACCACCACCTTAACCACGTTGTAACCACCACCTAAGGTGGCATCAAAAAGGGCCACACATCTACCCATTTTGGCACCAACCTATAAGCCCATCTACACCTTACACATACCCCATCCAACCCATCCCCACCTTCCATTTTTTGGTTCCAAAATCCAAACCCACAACCACACATAAACCCACGTGAACCACCCTTAATTCCACCTCCATGCACCCTTTAAGTTGGCGCCAACCCATCATATCCCTCCATCACATACCCACCATCATCAAAGCCAATCCTAACCCTACAACACATCACACCAACCTTAACCCTAGCCTCCACCATAAGTTGGCGCCAACCACTCATACCCCTCCATTTTGGTGCCACCAACCCTAGCTCTAGGATCCCATAACCACCATCCATGAGCCATCCTAGTTGTCCCCTCTTAACCACACGTACCTCCCCCCTCCACTCTATAAAAAGGGCACGAACCACCTACTTCAAACCACCCTTGGCTACATTTTTTTTAGGATCTTCTACCCATATTCCACCAACCATATTCAGCCAAGAGAAGAAAGAGAAGAAGAAGATTAAGAAGGCACTCTGTCTCCTTGGTGCCTTCCCCTCTTCCCTTCTCTCTTATGCCCACACCAAGGGGACCATTTCCAAGGAGAGCCAGGCAAGGAGGATGATCAAAGAGGACTTTTAGGGTGGTCCACGTCCACCCTAGGAGGAGTTTTTAGAGTGAAATTCTTCCACTCTAGAAGGATCTAGGGCATGCCCACCAAGGGTTTGCCAGGGAGGAGAATCATCATCTACTGGAGGAGCATTTTAAGGAAGGAGTTAGAAGGTCCTTTCTAAGCCCAGGAGTAGTTGAGCTTGGAGCAAGGACCCTTTCCTCTCCGCCATCATCTTCAGGAGAAATTTTGTTTTAATTGCATATTTAAATTTTCGTAGTAGAAGCATTCTTCTACCAGTCTTGTAAAATAAATTTTCTTCCTATATAAAAGTTGCCTTTCTATTTTTGTTGCACTTAATTACTTGCCTTCCTATTAGTTAGTGCACTCACCCTCTCTCTGATTACCCTAGGTCTCCGTGTACTTAGGGTGAGCTTGGAGAGAGGCTCTTACTGTCACTTAGGCTCTAATGATTAGGTGTAATCTCTTTTCTCATTCCCCTATTCCATTGACCTTTATTTCAAAAAGTCAAAAAAAACTTATATTCAAAATTATAATAAGAAAGTTGATTTTCGTTTTGTCAAGCGAGAGACTTTGAATTTGCATTTTCGCCTCCCTTGGGATGACCCGAATACTCTTCGAGTACTCGGTATTTACAAGTTTTAAAAGCAATAGGATTAGCATGTTGCAACGACAAAAACCCTATTTTATTAAATCACGCTTTTTCACAATCGCTTTTTGTATCTAACTCTTACGATTTAACTTCGCAAACAGGTTTTCGGGCTACATCTAGGCATTCACCTAGGTTAGGCATGCATTGCATTTTATTTGTATTTTTGATGTGTTTATCTAAGTGACAGGGATAGGCAAAAAGTCAAATCCCACATACCTTGGCACCTAGGAAGGCAGAAGATGAAGGAGAAGCACCTATCAGTTGAATCGTAGCCGGATCCCAGTTCATTCTAGTTGGATCAACTCATCTTTAGTTGCATTCAGCTCATTTCAGCTGAATGGTAGCTCAAGCTAGTTCACCTTATCTTCATTCAGCTCACCTCAGCTGGATGGTAGCTCAAACTAGCTCATAACAGTTGATCTCATCTCCATTCTAGCTCCTCCAACTCAGAATAGTTCACTGGAAGCTCAACCTGACTAGGGCTAGCTACTGCCATCAACTAGCTAGACCTAGTCAGCTGAAGAAGTCATCAACTAGCTTAGGTCAGCTCAAGTCCAGCTACTGGAGGCTCAACTCAGCTCAACTTAGTTGAGTTGGGTTACTTAACCTAAGCTAGCTACTCTAGCTAGCTAGGTAATCTCTAGAAAGACCAGACCCAGCTCACCTGAGCTCAGACTAGAAGAAAGCCAGCTCATATTAGCTTGGTTTAGTTGCTAGCAAAGAGCTAGCTAAGCTAGCTACTGAGCTCCACTTTAGCTCCCTTTAGCAGACATTAGCTAAAGTGCATTTCTTTACAGCTTCCTTCAGCTCCTCACCTTTAAAACCCTAGCTCCCTCTGCCTCCTATTCCATTTACTTACTAGCTAAGATAGCTTAGCTTAGCTCCTCTCACCTCCCTCCAACCATAACCCTAAGCTCCACCTCCATGGTCATCAAACCTAACCCTAATTCCCACCTACTTAGCTCCACCAAATAGTCTACCTAAGCTACCCATTCCTAATTCCTTGTGGCGCCTACCCATACGCCTCCTTTCACCCCACCACCACCACCACCAAAGGCACCTACTAGTTGGCGCCAAAACTACCCTATAACCACCACCAAGATGGCGCCAACACTAATCCTCATCTCTACCATTCAACCACCATCTCATGACATCCCAATCCTCTACCTTTGGTGCCAAGAACACCACCTTCTAGAAGCCAAAAATGGTGCCAAAAATAGGTGTTGTTACACCCCATATTCGGCCACCAAAAGCCACCTTCAATCCCCCTTCACATCCCCTTGGTTAGTGCCATTTAACCTACACCATAGGATCCTTAACCACCATCCATCTATAGATCTGTAGAGCACAAGCACACTAGAAGGGGGGATGAATAGTGTGGTATAAAAAAAAATTGCATGACAAAACAAACCACAAAAAGCACATGAAATATATAGTGGTTCCCCTCACTCGGGTACTTCACTACCTAAGTCTCCCAACCTAGCATTTTTAACCCGATTCCCTTAACCTAGAGGGAATCAATTTACTAATAACCCGAGGTAATTAACGGGTTACCTCAACCCAATTACAAGATAAAGAAATGAACAAAAGTACAGGTATAAGCAAAATATAAAAAGCTTACAACTATAGTTCCTAAGTCTCCAACAAGTATATTGCTTGAAATTGTATGAATTAATCTAATAAGAATACTAAATTGAAAGCAAACAATTAAAACAAAGAAGTGCATAATCACCTTTGAAGATTTGTTGCAAGCAAAGAATAGCCTTGAGAAGAATGCAACAAGTCAAGCTCCTTTACAACTAGAAAATTGAGAAATTGTGGTGTAGGCAAGGAGAGTATTTTTAGCTTGATGTTTTTTTGCAAATAATACTCAAGGAGTGTTTATATAGGCCACTAAACACCTCTCCTATGATTACTAGCCATTAGGGGCAATTTGGGAAGATTAGAATTAACATAAATTGCAATATAGCCATTCTAATTAGGCACAACGGCTAGTTGGTAACGGTACTGAAGTTGTGGTACCGGTACTGACTGCTTACAGTCAGCCCAGCAATGCCTGGGGTACTGGTACTGATCATTAGTATCGGTACTCAGTACAATTTGTTGAGTACCAATAAAGTCACTTGGCACCGGTACTTATCACTAGTACCAGTACTTGTGACTCCCAGGCAAAGAGGCTGTGAACACTTAATACCGGTATTCATGATGAGTATTGGTACTTGTTGTTCACAGTTTGGGACTTAGGCCTAAACTTGTGCCTAGCATTAAAGTACCGGTACTTTCTACAAGTACCTTGTTTTATAAGTTTAAACCAAAATTTAAGGAAATCCTATCTTAGCTATACGATAATATTTTTAAAGAGTCAATCTTTAATTATAAAATGAATGATTGAACGTGATTTTGATCCCTAATTATCTCTATTTTGATTTTAACTCCTAAGTTAACTTTTTCTTGTTAGGAGACATACAAAAGTTCTAAGATACAACAAACTAAATAAAACTAAAGTCTTTAATCTTCATGCCATGATAACTTCTTTTATCCATCCTTAGATCCTATTATTTCTTGAAAATAATACTTCAACAACTCATTAGATTTAAAACAGTTTTGTTAACACCAAAACATAAAAGAGAAGTGGAACTAGGTTCCAACACCACCAAATCATCCTAACCCTCCATCTCATTCATGCCAACCACCACCTCTTGATTGCGCAACAATCATAGGTCTTAATTGACCTAAATTAGGCTAGGACTTAGCATAAGTTAGGATAATTCACACATGCATAAGCATTACTAGCACCTTTATTGCTTTCTTTTAGCTATGCATAAATTAATGCTATAATGTACTGATTAGGTGCATTATGCCAATTGCAGGTAATAAGCTGATCATAAGCTAGATCTGAAGCTGGATCTAAAGCTAGATCTGAAGAATAAAGAATAACTAGAGTTGCAGCAGAGCTGGAGCGGAAGACCTAAATTAGATGTAGTAGATAATAATGTGAGAGAGTTAAGGTATGCTATTCTATTAAATAGGAATAAAGCACTAAATTGTGAAGAACTTAGGACCATCCTAGCCCTAGGATAGCCTAGAAGCTTCCCCAAGCCTTAGCCACCCTTAGATTAGGTCACCACATCCTAGGAAACCTTAAAACCCTAATTCTAGCCTTTATCTGGACGTCCAGATAAGTTATAGGACGTCCAGAACCCTTAGCCAACTCCCGCACACCTTAAACCCACTTCTGCAGTATTATTGGAAGTTCAGACACTTGGTTAGACGTCCAATTTCTGCAGAATACCCAAGATAGAACCTAGAATCCTTCCTGACTCTGATTAGATGTCTAGACTTGAAGTTTGGACTTCTGATTTTTCACTATAAGATGTCTGACACTTTTATTGGACGTCCAGAACTGCCCTTCAGACCCTGTTTTGAGATTCAAGCCTTGATCTTGGATCTCTAGCTCCCTAAACCCAATGTTAACCCCCTAGGAACCTAAATTAAGGTGCCCTAACACTAGTACATCACCTCTAGACCTCTCAAAGGACCTAATTAGGTCCTCACTAAACCTAATTGACTTGGATCATGGTCAATCTCTTTAGTCTATTCAATTGGACTCATTGAGTCCAATTGAACCCTGATCTTAGCACACACTGTCCAATTGGACTCAGTGAGAGTCCAATTGACTTAGACCTGACTTAATTGAGTTATTTTACTCTCAATTAAGTTTTCACACACCCAATTAAACTTGTATTAAGTTTAATTGCACTTTACCTTAGTGAATTAGGGTTTACAACCCTAATTTGAGACCTACCTTGACCTAAACCCACTAGAACCTAACCTAATCAACCTAGCCACCTAAGTTTCGACCCACACACACCCACACACACCATCCAAATGAAAATACCTAGCCTAGAGTTCTCTATAACTCTCTACCATTTGTTGTTACCTTGGTTGCTAAAATTAGCAACCAAGAGCCATTCAATTTTTAGATCCACATTTGGTGGATCTAAAAATCACCATCCATCCTCTCTCTCACTCTCCCACAAGCTCCCATCATAGGACTCTCTGGAGAATTCCATAATTCTATAGAGAGCTTCCCTTAGGTCTATAAAAAGACCTAAGGGGTGGCACTTTGGATCCATTCACTATTGGCTTCCATTTAGCTTAGCTACATTCCACCTCCACTCCACCTCCATGAGTAGCTTCACCATGGCCACCACCATCTCCATGCCAAGAAGTTGGATCACCTCTCCAACCTCTCTCCAAGGGCTAGCCAAGCACCATTGGCTGCCTCTCCTCCTCTCAACCAACTCAAAGGCCATTGGAGCCACCTCCGGATGCCCTTATTTCTGCTGGATTAAATTATAGTTCTTCTTAGATTTACATACTTTATTTACTGCTTAATAGTGCAGTTCCTTACTTCTCCCCCTATGATGCATGTAAAATTCCCCCATAGATTCATGTATGCAATCATTTTCTGGTAGCGAGTAGTTTTATTTCCTTGTACAAGCATTCCTCTACCTGTGCTCTGCAACTTTGATATCATCATCATCTTTTATATATATAAATATATATGTTGAAAATCACCATGTGCCTAGTTATCATCTTTTGGTGTGATTGAAGTTGCATGTTTTAATTACTATCTTTTGGCAACTAGCATGTCGTACATCAATACGTAAATCACAATAAATCGACATGAGATTTTAAGCAAGTAGAGCGAAAGAGATCGATTTCAAATCTGCATTTCTATAAATGCCTCCTAGAGACGAACGACCGGCACTCCAAGTCTCGTTATCTTTATAAATATTTTTGTTGATCGTATTGAGCACTATACTATGACGCTTTTTCTTATCAAAAACACGCTCTACGATCCCAACACCTCTCCACTCCTAAAAAGACCCCCCATAACCACCGCCGTACAACCATCTTCTCCATTAGTTTAGTTCCACCTACACCACCTATACCTATGGCCAAGTAGAAGAAGAGAAGAAGATCAAGGGGGCAACCACCCGCCCCCTTGGTGCCTTCTTTCTCCATCTTCCTCTCACTTGTGTGTAAGTACCTTTGTTTTGATGCACCAAAATTATGTTTCTTGCAAGACTAATATTTCAGGACTCTCATGGATCAAAGCTTCTCTAATGGACCTAGCTAGAAGAATGTTGATATGTGTCTTAGTGTCGTTTATCTTTATTGAGTCTAGAATATTTTTGTAAGGAACCTCAAAATAAGTCTCAAATAGATTTTCGGACCTCTTACTAAAATCAAGCTTTTAGGGATATTAATTGACCAAATTAGATTAATTGATCGACTAACTAACTCAGTTAATTGATCAAACTAGCCCATTTTAGGAAGTTGATTAATACACTTTTGATCGACCAATTAAGCTAATTAATCAATCAATCAGTGATCGATCAAATAACTAGATTGATCGATCAAATCTAATTTTGATCGACCAATCTATCTTAATTGATCGACCAAATTGACTTCCTTTTCAGGTCAATTTTATAGTATAAATAGAGGTCGTACATAGCCCTTTTTACACACACTATTAATTAGAAAAAAAATCCTCTCAAAAGCAAAGAGCTTCTCGTGCTTCTTCAAGTTCTTCTACGCTTTGATTTTCATGCCTTTCAAAGCACGTCATTTCAAACCTTTGCTGAAATTCTGGTTTGACTTTTATTGAGGTTCCATAAGTTCTTCATTGTTCTTTTATATTGTTGTTTTTGATTAACGGCTCCCAAGTTGTGGGGGAAGATCCATTGTTGTTGTTGTTGTCATGCTTCTCTTCAGGTTGTAAAGAGAAGTGATTTGTAAAGAGGTTGTGCCACCCTTGTTCAAGTGGTATGATAGTGGATTGACTAACCTCGACTAGTCGGGAAAATCCTAAGCTAAGAGGCTTAGGTAGTGGTTTTCACTTAATTTGGGTTTCCACTATAAATCCGTGTGTAATTTGTGTTTGATTCTATTGTGAATTTATTTTTGATTCAAATTTCCTTTAGAGCTATAATATTCACCCCTCCCCTCTAGTATATTGTTTTGATCCACAGACAACTCTCATTTGGTATCAAAGCACGGTTGTTCAGAAGATGTCAAAGTCAACTGTTGACCCGTATGCAGAGGGACAATCGACAGTTTGACCTCCATTATTCGATGGAATGAACTACGGTTATTGGAAGACTGGGATGTAGATCTTCCTGGAGTCGATGGATTTAGAGGTGTGGGATGTCATTGCCTCCAAGTACACATGCTCCAAGATTAAAGAGGAAGTGGCAGCAACTCTAGATTAGAAGATGGCAACGCATAATGCAAAAGCCATGAATGCAATCTTCTGCGGGCTTTCTAGAACAAAATTCAATCACGTCTCTACTTGCAAGACAACCTACGAGATCTGGAGCATCCTCGAAGTCACCCACGAGGGGACGTCTAAGGTAAAAGAAACTAGAATCAATCTACTGATGCAAAATTATGAGCTTTTAAGGATGAAAAGGGAGAATCAGTCAAAGAGATGTTCACAAGATTCATGGACATCATAAACTCCTTAAGGAAACTAGTCCAGGAAATCGAGAACGAAGCCTTGGTAAGGAAGATCCTTCGATCTCTCACCAGTGATTAGGAGACTAAGACTACAACCATACAAGAGTCAAAAGATCTGCTTATTTTGAAACTAGATGATCTTATTGGAAGCCTAATGGCCTACGAGGTTCAGCTCCAACACATGAAGGAGCATGAATAAGGAGTCAAGATGAAGATTGTAGCCCTCAAAGCCACTTGTTTAAGGGCTATTGAGGAGTTTTAAGTCGTTTCATTGTAGCAAACCTCAATCGCTCGAAAACAATTGAACTTATATGCTCAGAATCATAAGAGTCCGAGGTCGAACATAGGGAGCAAATAATGGAATTCACACATTAATCTTGAATTGAAATGAATGAGCACAATAAATGGAGCATAATAGAGATATTTAATGAATCAAATACTCAGAAATATATTCAATAAGAAGCAATGTATGATGAAGCAAAAAAGAAAGAGAATAAAAACAATAGTGATTTGAATCACCGCTTATCCTCTTTAATTAAGCATGCATTCAATTATTCCACTCAGAATTCAATTGTAAACTATAGTACTTAAATTATTCAATAGTAACTCTAATCAATCATTCAAACTAGATGTCAGGTTTTTCTTTTTAGATGACTTAACAGCACAAGCACAAGGCTTTCAGAAAGCCTTCTTCTTCTTTCTTCACAAAGCTTCCCTTCTCCTTCAGAGCTTTCCTTCTTCACAGAGCCTTCCCTCTTTCCTTAAGCGACCCTTCTTCTTCTTCTTCAAAGCCTCTTCTTCAAAGGCTTTCCCTCTTCACATCACATGGGAACAACCTCTCTTCTTCTAGCGGCTAAGTGTCGCATAGGGCCAAGTCTTCAGAGAGAAAAATCGTCCCCCAATCTCTCACAATTCCTCCTTCTTTACTCTCAAACCCATTGCATATTCGGATCAATAACCGGGTACATGGATCATGTACAGTAATTAGGCTTATGGGCATGGTGTCTCAAGGGAGGTGTGAGTAGGCAGGTTATCGGGTGAATGGGGCAATAAGGGACTCGACCCCTCGTGTGCTAGGCGATAAAGCCTTAGCACAAAATCAATATATCTGTAGTTGTTCGCACACTAAATCGGTGTTTTAAGATTGTCGTTTTGTAATATAGCCAAAATAGCGCTCAAACAAATAAATTTTATTACTTGAAAAGGTTCCAAGGTCGAATTCAAGGAGCAATATGGAATTTAAAGCTCAAGATCACAATTTAAATCAAGAATAAAGATGACAATAATGATAATGTTAGGATCAATATGCAAAAAGAATGGAGTAAAATGGTGATTTAAATCACCAATTACTCCTCACAAATAACACTTAAATCGAGTCTCAAATATATGCAATTAAAGTACCAGATGTCTTAAGTAGCCCTATGCTACAGTGCCAATGTTTTTCTTCTTCTTCTTCTTCTTCTTCTTCTCTGTTTCTTCTTGTGCTCCTCTTCTTCTTCTTCTTTGTTTTTTCTTGTGCTCCTCTTCTTCTTCTTTGTTTCTTCTTCCTCTTTCTTTCTTGCTCTGCTGCTCAAGCCTTCTTCTTTCTCTGTTCAGCTACTTCGCACAGAGGGGGAAACTTCTTGAATTGGCTAAGTGTCAGCCAATTCTCTCTACAGCAAAACCCTCCCCCTACCCTGCATGATCTCTCCTTTTCTTTCTCTCTTAGGCTTTGCCCTCCCAGGGCTTCTCAGTGGGTAACTGGGTAGGCACAAACCTGGGTCCAAGGCTGTCGGCGTGGTCGCAGTTGAGTGAAGGACTTAGGTTGGTCGGGCGCACCAGGTTCGCGGGTTAGGTGTCATGGACGAGGTGCGTTAGGGGAGCGTGTGGGGGACCTCACCCCCTATGTGTCAAGGCGATAAGGCCGTATCGCTTTTTCAATTTATGCGCCTTCAACTGCTCTGCCGCTTTCGATGTGGGACTAAAGGTCCCTTGCTTCTTCCACGCACTGGCCGCATCAGCTGATGCGTCTAATTTTGGTTAAAGGCCTGGTCAAAGGGCCAAATTGGTCCCTGAGTTGTGTTCCTGGTGGGATTTCGCTGCGCCTGGAGTGGAATGCCTGGTGCTATTGAGTGTTGATTAGCCCATAGTTGTGGGCTATTTAAGTATTTAAGTGCCTAGACATTAGGTTAATTCTAACATTTATTTAGCATAAAATAGGATGTAAATAGATTAATTCATATTTCTAATTCAATTACATAATTCATGCATCTTATTCATATTTAAATGCATTTAGAATTAACTTAGAATTGCATTAGTTAACTAATTAGGTACATTGCATGCATTAATTTAGGTTAACATAAAAGTTGAGGGTTTGTATATAAATAATCATAATATTTTATCATTATTTTTTATTCTTCTTCTACGTACAACGGCTGCAGTTGTCGCAGTGAAGAACCCATTCAAGGAGGAGCGGATGTGTTGGATCTGGTTGGGCAGTTGATTTCAAAAGAGAGGACGAGGCAGTCGAGCTCACTAGGCCTCCACCACCGACTCACCACTGTGCAGAGAGATCTTCTCTCTTTCATTCTACACCGTTGGCCTCAACTGTGGCGATGAGTCTCCACCACCGTGGGCGTGTGGTGTGATAGGCCACACCGCCATCCGAAGCTCGTCCGCATTACCGTGAGCACCTCGCCGTGCACCGCCCACGCCGTCGTCATCAACAACCACCGCCGCAGCCACTGCTATTCCACTCCTTAGTCACTTAAGACGTTTCGGAAATTTCTCGGACGTCTGAAGCTCCTACATCACACCTTCATCTTCCTTCCCTATCCTTAGTTCTTCTTCCAGCCACTGGTCACAGCTACACCGCATCACCCTTCCATCCTCCAACGCCATCCCCAGTCCACACACGCCTTCCTGCCACACATCTGCAGAGCCACAACAACCTCCATTTCCATCCCACACCAACCGTGCACGTACGCTCCCTGCCATCTACAGAAGCGCGCCCCTTCAGCCTTCCCACGCTCGCCCGCACGCCTGCAGCAGAGCCGCACTAGCTGCAGCATCCGCCCGCACGCCTACAGCAGGGCCGCACCAGCTGCAGCATTCCCCCGCGCCACGCCTTCCTCCTGCGCATGCCCCTGCTGCGTCTCACCGCCACTTCCAGCGTGCGCTCACCCGCCTGCAGCCTTCCCACGCCACGCCTTCTGCTAACAGCACCACTCCCACGCCTCCAGCCAGCGTGCAGCGCCATCTTCAGCCTTCACCCGCACGCCTGCAGCAGAGGCCTCCACGTGCGTGCAGTCCCGTGCGCACAGCCAACAGCAGCTGCAGCACCGACTGCAGACACCTTCTCCGGAGCTCCGCCCGACCGACTTCGACCACCGCTCGATGTGCGGCTGCCACCATCGCGACGGCCTCGCTTCATCCACCCGCCTGTGCAAACCTCTCCTCGATTGAACCTCTCTCCCGATCGCGAGGAGAGAGGTAAAATGCTCTATTATTGAGTTAATTAGCTATTACATTTCATGCCATTGCCAGGAAAAAGAATTTTTGTTTATGAATATTTTATTGTGGTAAAATTTACAACTTTATACTCAAGTTCTTTTACAATTGCATAGCTTTTGTAATTAACATTGTTTGACATTGATTTTGGAATTTAAATGTGCATAAATTTTCTTTAATACATGTCAATGGAAAATTACATAAAATGATCACATGTTTATTGAATATTTCAGTGAGGAAAAATTGCACATCTACCCTTATATTTTCAAGATATTGTGCATCTTCTTTCCATCGCATTTCATATCAGATTTAACTACGGATTTCTCACGAGACTGAATGAATAGAAATAATTGAGATATTATTGCCTCATTGCCTCCCTGTGGATACGACCCGCTCTTCTGCGAGTGGTTATTTCTTTTTAAATATTGATTAGTCGATTTTTCCACCACATAAAACTACAAATGACTTTAAAGCGAACAATCGACTCTTCAAATGGCGCCGTTGCTCAGGGAGGCAACAGATGCAATAATTTCACTTGATTTTATTTTGATTATTTGTTAATTGCACAGTGATTTGACCATTTATTATTTTCTTTTCTATGCGAGAAAATTTATGCAAGAATCAGCCATTGTGAGAGGCGACCCTTGACGTCGCCAGAGGAGAATTGGACGAGCTATTTTGGAAAGGAGGAGAAGGACGAGGACACGACGGACATCATTGTATATTTAGTCGCTAGTTTGATTAGAATAGAATTAAGACTTTCGATTTAATTTTTCATTGCATTTTGTTTGAAACCCTTATTCTAGGGTATATTTTGAGGGGTTTGTTCCCCGATTTTGTTTTGGGCCTGTGTTGGGTAATTTTTGGGAGCATGTTCCCTTTTCTTTAGATTTAGGTTTCTAGTTTATTGATTACTTTTATTTGCTTGTGCATAAGTAGTTTAAAAAAAAAATAAAAAAATATCGAGCTGCCTGCCTTAGGACAAACCATTTAGGTCTGTATGAGCAGCCTCTAGATTTATTTCTCTGCATTGCGTGCATTCTTGCATCGTTGATTGCTGGAAGCAAGGTATGCATTCTCTTACTTTGCATCCTATTCTTGATCACGCATTGCATTTGGATTTAATTCAAAGACCACAAAGTTTGTCTTGAAGCGATCTAACAAGTGGTCACATATATTCGAAAAAAGGACTAATTAAAGGAGTAACATCTAAAAATCAAGGACTTGATTGTAAAACGTGGTGTGCGAATCAAGGACTTGATTGTAAAACGTGGTGTGCGATTCAAAATTCAAAATCCTTTTGAACTGAATGCACACTTATATCTGTTGCACCACAGCACTCATTTAGACACTCCTAAGTCTTGAAACGACTAGGACAAGAGCCCTCCTACTGTTGGATTCTGAAGTGTTTGGAACTTGAGATCAAAGGTTTTGTAAATCCAAAGAGGGGGATACCCTGTCACGGATTTTTGGGGGTAGTTGAGAAGCACCGCGAAAGCACAGCTTCAAAGGAAGGCTTAGGCCTACTTGCATCCCTCGATCTTCTGTCTTTGGATTTACTTGACCATTTGAGATTTAGGGAAGAACACCTAAGCTCCAACTAGGTCTTCTTAGGCGAGCCATAGGTCGACAATAAGCGCATAAATTGATTGAACAAATTGTATTGTCACCTGCAATCTGACTTAAAATCAAAAGCCTGAATTAGGAAAGACCTAAAAGGTCCTTTTTGAATTGTGTTTTGCTTGGGGAATTCTGATTGAGGTGTGAGTTAGAATGGACCACATTGATTTTCATCCTTTCACATCTTGCCCACACCCTCACCCCCACTCTGCATCCTTCGATCCCAGACGTCGAGATGGTCCATCCCTTGATGGACATAATGACAATCATTGGGATCTATTTTACTCCTATTATAGGATTATTGGTCTGGTTAAGCCCCAAATCAGTGAGCAGAACCTAGGAGCGGGATTTGCTTTGCCCAATATCCCACACACCATAGAAATTCCCAACCCACCCTCCCTAAAAAATTATTATGGTTGGACAGACACTCCTGGGTACTATAAGCCTAAACCTGACTTCTCTCATTATAGGAATGACCTCTCCTCTTTGAAGATGGAAATACAGAAAATGCAAAACAAAATGATTGAATTGTTAGGAGAATCTTCGAGAGCAGGCTAACAAGAAAGAGATGAAATTAGCCACCCAATCTACCCCATTGAAGATGATGTACACCCCTCTACAATAGATGCATCTCCCGTGGGAGAGCTACACTTTAAGTTGGAGGGAAATTCTGGGGAGAATAGCTACTTTTCGAGGATCAATTTTGAAACCTCCCCATTAGATGACACTTCCTTAAGAGATCCACACCTTAGGTGGGAGGAAAATACACATGAAAGTAGCTATGCATTGGATGAAGAAAGGTGGCAACCCGAGGAAGATGATGATAAGGTTGAGTATCCACCTGAATTATATTGGAGTCAAAAGAAGGGAATGATGGTACCATTGGAAGACCTTGACCTAGATGATAGTATTTTCGTGACATTTGATGAAGTGGGTCAAAGTCATGTTGTTAATCCTACCCTCCCTTCTGATCATGATATGGAACTCAAACCCACCCTTAGGGAACCTAACCCTAAAGAAATTGACCTATCTGAGGAGTCTGATGTTACCAGTGTAAACCATTTACCTCAGATAGAGCACCCTAGGGGACCTGCTGAGATATTAAATGATTCAAGACCTCGGCTACATGATGAATTGTGTGATGAGGAGAAAGACGAATTATATGAGGAACCTACATTCAAGATTTGGAGTGACACTAAGGGTGATTATGTCTTATTTGAAGAGTTAGCCCCTGAGGATGTCATAAATTTGACCAAATTAGGTTTCCTTAGCACACCCATTGATGATATTTCTCCTCATGATGAAATGATGGAAAATTTGGAAGCAATTTCTAATATTTATGTGGATTCACATATATACTCCGGGGAAGATTTGAGTAAAGAACAAAAATCCGGGGATGACATTGATAGGATAATCCCTAGATCTGTTGCTTCTAACCTGCCTTCATTCATTGCGAAGTCACCCTCTGATTCGTTTATATCTGAAAGCGAAATTGTGACTCTTGATGAAGAGCAGGAAGATACATGTGATGGTGCAAGGAATGCTAGGGATGAAATTGAGGATTTAGAAAGAGTGTTACGGATGGACACCAAGCTGATTAAACCCAACCTAGATCTTATGGCCATCCCCCAACCTCATAACTTGGACACCCTAGACAATCCTTGCCTTAGAGAATTGCTCACTTTTGTTCTGACCAGGGGGCTTAACAGACCAATATTTCCCGTAATGGAGTATCGGGTATGGATTGATGATTTCTTTAGTCAGTCCATTACCCTGGGGGTTTATCTTTGCACCATTCCTTCCCCATACCTTTTGAAGGATTCTTGTCATCCTCCCCCTACCCCGTTGGAGGTTGTTTTACCTGTTTATCCTTTAGAACCTCTTTTGATGACCTGGGAAGATTTCATTCCCATTTTAGTTGGGCGAGCATTTGCTATCAGGATTCATCATCAGCTCGCCAACATCCTAGGTTACTTATTTTCTAGGCCAACATTGCTTTGCTCATTTTTAGGGCCTATTTCTATAATTCTTGAACCTGATTTGCAGGTTCTTTGGCTATTCAGCCCAGCTCTGACCCAGGTAATATCCTTCTATGCAATGAGGACATTGCAGATTTTAGGCATGGGGGGGGTGTACTTGGGGATATACATAGCATAGTGCATTCATTACATACATTTGCATTAAAAAAAAATAAAAATAAAAAAAAAGTTTTGAGCTTAATTGGCTAAATCTTGCATTCTTAAGCAAATCAGAACTCTAGGGTAGACTAAGTTAATTCTAGGGTCAAACTTTAGAAGCTAAATGAGCTGCTAGCTTTAGACCTTTAGGGTCCTTTGTGGACTTAAAAACTTAAGTAGGAGTTAAGTTGCGGACCCTTCCTCAAGAGGTTGAGGAAGGGAAGCTAGGGTTTGAGTTAAAAGGTGGGGTAGTACCTGGAGTCTTGTTCTACCTTTTGGTTTACGGGTCCTTGTAACCCAAGCATCCAAATTTCACACACTTGGTCTGGTAATTAACTTAATTTCTGCCTTTTTGAAAAGAGATTTGGTTCTCTTAGTTTTGACTTAGGAGAGGCTTGAAAACACATTTTTATTCGAAGAGTTCCCGCCGCAGGAGAGGTGGAGTATATACTCACCTTGAGGATGAGATGATAACATATTACCTCCTCGGCGCTTGTCTCTTAGGATATCCATCCTACTGGGGGCATGTAAGCGCATTGTGCGGTTCAGGTACCATGGGCGGCCCTATCTCGAAGTGCCGATTGCCATAGGCCTGAATTCGCTTAAGAAAGCCATGGGCGATACTATCTCGAAGTGTCGATTGCCAGGAGTTCTTAGGGTCGTTATGGGCGGTGCTATCTCGAAGCATTGAAAGCCAGGCACCCTTCGAGGTATGGTAATGGGGACAATGAATCCGACATAGACCGTGTTGATAGCTGATCTGAGGTTAGACTTAGAAGAATAAAATATATATATATATATATATATATATATATATATATATATATATATATAAATTTTTTTCCTTTAACTTAAATAACTCAGACCAATGCACAGGCACAGATGCTTTAATCTTAGGGATCAATAAACTTTAGGGTAGAGTCAGAAATTAGGGAAACTTGTGCCTGCAACTCATCTTCAGCCGACCTAGTCTGTAACTTAGCAACTACTTAGGAACCTTGGGTCTAGAGTCTGAACTTAATATGCTTCTGAAGGAAGACTAAGTGAGTTAACTAGTCTACTTGGAGTGCTAGGTTTCGCTTAATTTTGCTAGGGACTAGCAAAAACAAGGCATGGGGGTATTTGATTAGCCCATAGTTGTGGGCTATTTAAGTATTTAAGTGCCTAGATATTAGGTTAATTCTAACATTTATTTAGCATAAAATAGGATGTAAATAGATTAATTCATATTTCTAATTCAATTACATAATTCATACATCTTATTCATATTTAAATGCATTTAGAATTAACTTAGAATTGCATTAGTTAACTAATTAGGTACATTGCATGCATTAATTTAGGTTAACATAAAAGTTGAGGGTTTGTATATAAATAACCATAATATTTTATCATTATTTTTTATTCTTCTTCTACGTGCAACGGCTGCAACTGCCGCAGTGAAGAACCCATTCAAGGAGGAGCGGATGTGTTGGATCTAGTCGGCCAGCTGATTTCAAAAGAGAGGAGGAGGCAGCCGATCTTACTAGGCCTCCACCACCGACCCACCACTGTGCAGAGAGATCTTCTCTCTTCCATTCCACATCGCCGGCCTCAACCGTGGCGACGAGTCTCCACCACCGTGGGCGTGTGGTGTGACAGGCCACACCGCCATCCGGAGCTCGTCCGCATTATCGTGAGCACCTCGCCGTGCACCGCCCTCGCTGTCGTCATCAACAACCACCGCTGCAGCCACTGCAATTCCACTCCTCAGTCACTTAAGACGTCTGGGAAATTTCCTGGACGTCTGAAGCTCCTACATCACACCTTCATCTTCCTTCCCTGTCCTTAGTTCTTCTTCCAGCCACTGGTCACAGCTACACCGCATCACCCTTCCATCCTCCAACGCCATCCCCAGCCCACACACGCCTTCCTGCCGCACATCTGCAGCAGCAACCTCCATTTCCATCCCACACCAACCGCGCACGTACGCTCCCTGCCATCTGCAGAAGCACGCCCCTTCAGCCTTCCCACGCCTACCCACACGCCTGCAGCAGAGCCGCACCAGCTGCAGCATCCGCCCGCATGCCTGCAGCAGGGCCGCACTAGCTGCAGCATTCCCCCGCGCCACGCCTTCGGCCTGCACATGCCCCTGCTGCGTCTCACCGCCACTTCCAGCGCGCGCTCGCCCGCCTGCAGCCTTCCTGCGCCATGCCTTCCGCCAACAACAGCACGCCCATGCCTCCAGCCAGCGTGCAGCGCCATCTCCAGCCTTCACCCGCACGCCTGCAGCAGAGGCCTCCGCGCGCGTTCAATCCCGTGCGCACGGCCAGCAGCCTTCCTGCGACTGCGCATGCTCACTTCGCCAAGAGCTGCTGCAGCCACCTTCGCCGAAGCTCCGCCCGGTCGACTTTGACCACTGCTCGACGTGCGGTTGCCACCATCGCGATGGCCTCGCTTCATCCACCCGCCTGTGCAAACCTCTCCTCGATTGAACCTCTCTCCCGATCGCGAGGAGGAGAGAGGTAAAATGCTCTGTTATTGAGTTAATTAGCTATTACATTTCATGCCATTGCCAGGAAAAAGAATTTTTGTTTATGAATATTTTATTGTGGTAAAATTTACAACTTTATACTCAAGTTCTTTTACAATTGCATAGCTTTTGTAATTAACATTGTTTGACATTGATTTTTGACTTTAAATGTGCACAAATTTTCTTTAATACATGTCAATGGAAAATTGCATAAAATGATCACATGTTTATTGAATATTTCAGTGAGGAAAAATTACACACCTACCCTTATGTTTTCAAGATATCGTGCATCTTCTTTCCGTCGCATTTCATGTCAGATTTAACTACGGATTTCTCACGAGACTGAACGAATACAAAATAATTGAGATATTATTGCCTCATTGCCTCCCTGTGGATATGACCCGCTCTTCTGCGAGTGGTTATTTCTTTTTAAATATTGATTAGTCGATTTTTCCACCACATAAAACTACAAACGACTTTAAAGCGAACAATCGACTCGTCAAGCGTGAAGCAAGCTTTAAGCTTGCTCGAAGCTTGCCGTTAATGGTGGGCAAGACCTGTAGCCTGAAAACAGAAACACGGCCTCACGGCCACATCAGAAGTGCTTAGGAGCTTCGTCGAACATCAAGAAATGTAATTGTGGTGGCGGCATCGTGTGCGAGTGGATGTGGAGGTTTGTCGACCTTGCGGAGTGTGTGTGAAAGTGCGTGAGTCAGGGGGGTGATAGAGAGGCCAATCCCCTCAATTACTTGAGGGGTTTTGGTTGGTGGGTCGAGGCGATGGTGAGGAGCATTGAAGCGGCACGGTTGGGCCAGTGTGGAAGCCGTTAGGGCTCGTCGGAGGTCTGCCGGTGAGTTGGAAGATGAAGTTGCGGAGGGCGAGTCGACGGTTGAAATGAAGTTGCGAGTGTCTAGAAATGAGGAGTGGAAGATGAGGAGTCATTTAGGAAAGGTAGTAGACGACGGGGAGCGGAGTTGGTGCTAGTTGAGGTATGGCTGGCGCCGGAGACGAAGCTACTTTGATAAGGGGTGGACGGCGAGGATGGAGATAGGGACGCCGACTGGTGCTACTCGACACGGAAGAAGGCAAGGAAGGAGAATCTGCTGCTGGTATTGCGGTCAGACGACAAGGGGAAGAAAGGAGGGTCATAGGAGATTGAAGAGCAATTCGGCTGGAGGAGAGAAGAATTTGAGGGTTACTCTGGTCGAATTCAAGCTTAGGGAGTTCAGCCTGGCCTGGGCTTTCTTTTATAGGTCATTAGAAGGCTGTTAGAGCTTGGGAAGCAAGCTTCCCAAGCTTGGAAAGCTTGCCGAATTGGGAAATCCCTTGAGACCTAAATCTCTCATGCGTTCGCATGAGAGATTGGGTAAGTTTTAGGGCTTAGGATCGGATTCAAAAGGAAGGGAATTTCATGATGAACTTCCCTTTCAAATTTTAAAGGGATTCTAATCAGAGAGTTCTTTCCAATTTAAGGTTGCTGGAGCAAGTAGGAATAGGTTTAATGGCAGTAGGGACCTTTTTGTGAGAACGACTACAAAGTTATGGGTCAGTTTGAAAAGATTATGAGAGTTAAGGGTAGAAATGAAATCAGATATGACCAATTTGCATACTAGGTCAAGACAAACTCATCTTGGGTCCAAATTTTGGTACAAACCTAATTTGGACCTAAGGAATCTAATGGTGAAGTTGGATTTTGGTTTTGACCTTGTTTGACTAGGTAATTTATGCAAAAACCCAAGTTAGTGCAAATATCTATCTATGACTCTGTTCTAGGTCAAAATGGGTTCTGATGGTCAAATTGAAAGTTCAAAACCCTAGAGAGTATTTTTCTATGAATTTTAGATGGTTTAGGTGAATTTTATCCTGATCAGAACCTTAGTTAATTAAGCGGATCTATTTTTAGGGTTTCAAAAAGTCATTTAATTCTCAGAACACTTGCAAACTCTTTTCTGATTGTTTTAACTCACTTGTTATCTTTTTAAGACCATTTGACCTTCATTCAACCCCTGAGAAAACCCATGGTTGTACTACATTCATGATAAGCTGGTAAAATTGTAATTTTAACCCTAGTTTCTTATTTTTCCATCAGAATGATTATGCAGTGACTTGCGATTCTCTGGCAGTTATGTAGGAGCATTTACTGACTTAATTGGGTCAAAATGAGTTAGTTATGGCTCATGATGGTGTCCCCATCAGTAGTCGCGAGGCTCTCATCTGTCGATGTGGGACTTATTCTACTCCTTTATGTGCATCGGTGTTGGGAATCGTAGAGCATGTATTTGATTAGAAAAAGCGTTATAGTATAGTGCACAATACGATCAAATAAAAATATTTATAAGGATAACGAGACTTGAGTCCCGGTTGTTAGTCTCTGGGAGACGTTATGGAAATGCAGATTTGAAATTGATCTCTTTCGCTCTACTTGCTTAAAATCTCATGTCGGTTTATGGTGATTTATGTATTGATGATGACATGCTAGTTGTCGAAAGATAATAATTAAAAGCAGGCAAGTTTAATCACACAAAATATATTGCAATAAGCTCATGGTGATTCTTAACACATAGATATATATATAGAAAAAGATTTTCATTCATTCAATTCATGATGGTGGCTACAGCATTAAGCTCATGGAAAGCTTATAGAGGAATGCTTGGAAATACAAATCTAGCCAGCAGAAAATGATTGCATACATGAATCTAAGGGGGGATTATGCATGCATCATTGGGGGAGAATATAGAGCTACACTACTAAGTAGTAAATAAAGCATGTAAGTTTAAGAAGAACTATAATCTAGTCTAGCAGAAATAAGGGCATTTGGAGGTGGCTCCGATGGCCTTTGAGTGATTGAGAGGAGGAGGAGGGGCTGCCAATGGTGCTTAGGCCGGCCCTTGGAGAGAGGTTGGAGAGGTGATCCAGCATCTTGGTGTGGAGGTGGTGGTTGCCATGGTGAAGATACTCGTGGGCATGGAGGTGGAGTGGATGTGGAATGAAACTAAGATAAATGGAACCAAGAGTGGATGAAGACAAGAGTGGATGGGTGCAAATGGCCACCCCTTAGATCTTTTCATAGACCTAAGGGAAGCTCTCTAGAGAATTATGAAATTCTCTAGAGAGGCCTATGGTGGGAGCTCATGGGAGAGTGAGAGAGAGAGGATGGATGGTGGCTTTTAGATCCACCAAATGTGGATCTAAAAATTGAATGGCTCTTGGTTGCTTATTTTAGCAACCAAGGCAACAACGCATGGTAGAGAGTTCTAGAGAACTCTAGGCTAGGTATTTTCACGTGGATGGTGTGTGTGGGTCAAAACTTAGGTGGCTAGGTTGATTAGGTTAGGTTCTAGTGGGTTTAGGTCAAGGTAGGTCTCAAATTAGGGTTGTAAACCCTAATTCACTAAGGTAAAGTGCAATTAAACTTAATACAAGTTTAATTGGGTGTGTGAAAACTTAATTGAGAGTAAAATAACATAATTAGGTTAGGTCTAGGTCAATTGGACTCTCACTGAGTCCAATTGGATAGTGTGTGTTGAGATCAGGGCTCAATTGGACTCAATGAGTCCAATTGAATAGGCTGATGGAATTGACTAAGATCCAAGTCAATTAGGTTTAGTGAGGACCTAATTAGATCCTTAGGGAGGTCTAGAGGTGATGTACTAGGGTTAGGGTACCTTAATTTAGGTTCCTATAGGGTTGGAATTGGGTTTAGGGACCTAGAGATCCAAGATCAAGGCTTGAATATCAAAACAGGGTCTGGAGGGTAGTTCTGGACGTCCAATAAAAGTGTCAAACGACTTATAGTGAAAAATCAGAAGTCTAGACTTCAAGTCTGGACGCCTAATCAGAGTCAGGAAGGATTCTAAGTTCTGTCTTGGGTATTCTGCAGAAATTGGACGTCTAACCAAGTGTCTGGACGTCCAATAACACTGCAGAAGTGGGTTTAAGGTGTGCGGGAATTGGCTAAGGGTTCTGGACGTCATATAACTCATCTGGATGTCCAGATAGAGGCTAGAATTAGGGTTTTAAGGTTTCCTAGGGTGCGGTGACCTAATCTAAGGGTGGCTAAGGCTTGGGGAGGCTTCTTGGCTGTCCTAGGGCTAGGATGAACCTAAGTTCTTCACAATTTACTGCTTTATTCCTACTTAAATAGAATAGCATACCTCAACCCCTTACATTATTGTCTACTACATCTTATTCTAGGTCTTCTGCTCCAGCTTTGCTGCAACTCCAGTTATTCTTTATTCTTCAGATCCAGCTTTAGATCTAGCCTTAAATCTAGCTTCTGATAAGCTTATTACCTGCAATTGACATAATGCACCTAATCAGTACATTATAGCATTATTTTATGCATAGCTAAAAGAAAGTAGTAAAGGTGCTAGTAGTGCTTATGCATGCATGAATTACCCTAACTTATGCTAAGTCCTAGCCTAATTTAGGTCAATTAAGACCTATGATTGCTGCGCAATCAGCCAGCAACAGGAGGTGCTGTCTAATTGGAGTAGCTATTGAGAGACTTCCTCACAATTGGAGGTCTGGGCTTCATCAGGGTGCCAAGCCGCATCGAGTGAAGGTGAAGGTGAAGCCTGTGGGTGTTGGGTGGCGACTGACGGCGTTGGGGAAGATGATTGGCGATGGTGATGGTGACCTGCATAGAAATACAACCTAGGGACCAATTAAATGGCTAGAAACCTTTGCTGTGGTGTGGCGAAGGCAGTGGTGGAGGTGGTTTGGTGTGAAGTGTAGTGGAGTGGCCGGAGTGTGAAGGTGAGTGGAGCTCCAGCCAACTTAGTCAGGGAAGGTGAAGGAGGGGTTGAGGTGCTAAATTAGGTTGGGTGAAAGCATAGTGGAGGTGTGTGTGAGCTTTTGGCCAACCTAATTTGGGTGGAACGGAGTGGGGGAGTGTCAGCGATGGAGGTGGTCATGGAGGTGGTTGCCGAAGTTGGAGAAGGGGAAGGAGGAGGAATTAGGACCTAAGGTTTAACCTAAACCTAATTGGAGGGTAGAAAGAGAGAAGCCCTAAGGTAATTGGATGAATGAAGGTTCGGAGAAGCTTGCTGGAGGTACGTTGGAGCTGTGGATGAAGGAGGTGGAGATGGAGTCGACGAGGAGGAGTAGAGGGAAAGCCCTCTCCCTATAGTATGTGGGAGCAGCCAACGAAGGGGGTTGGTGGAGGAGCTCCAGGTCATCGTTTATAGCTACCGAAGACGAAGGAGGAGAGAAGGGTGGTGCACCAAAACTAGACAAAGACAGCTTGGGCGGATGCGGTCACTTTTATAGATGATGCTTCCCTCCTTTGAAATGCCTAATTGGAAGGAGTCCACAGCCGCCTGAAGACTTGATTTTCTCAAGCTTCACCGGTGCAAGTTCCAACCATGGTTGGCCTCAAGAAAGACCTTGGTAGACGTGGATTGATCTCAGGATAAATTTCGCCAAATTTGGCAATTTTTTGGTTGGGATTTCATCAATCAACTTGCAAGATTAAATGAAGTAGTTTGGGTTTTAGAAGCTGCGGGTTTCCTTCTTTGCTTCGCGAGGAAGACGATGGCAGTTGGACCTATTGGCAAGAGAGGCAGGAAGCTAGGGGCATTTCTGTAAAGAAAAGATGAAAGCTAAGGGTTTAAATGTAAGGAATAGTGGTCTGGGGAATCCAAACTAGGCCAAGATGATCTCTGATTGGGCCCAAATTTTGGTACAAGCCTAATTTGGACCCAAGGAATCTAGTGGTAAAGTTGGATTTTAGTTTTGACCAAGTTTGATTAGGCAATTTGCGTAGAAACTCAAATTAGGGCAACTTTCCACCTAAGACTCTGTTCTAGGTTAAGATAGGTTCCAATGGTCAAATCAAGGGCACAAAACCTTATGGAATATTTTTCTATGAAGTTTAGAAGATTTATATGGATTTTATCCTGACCAGAACCTCTATAATTTAAGCGGGTCTGAAATTAGGGTTTTGGGTTATGGATCAGTTTCTCGAAGTGTGTGAAACCTTGTTTCTGTCTGCACAGACCCTCTTATTAGTCATTATGGAACATTTGACCTTAGATTAACCCCTTAGAAACTCGTTGATTATTCTGCATTCATGATATGTTGTTAAAACTGTAGAAATAACCTTAATTTAATGTATTTCTCTCAGAAAGGATATGTAGTGAATTACAACTCTCAGGAAATTATGTAGGAGCATTTTTAAATTAATCCTAACTAATTAAAGCTAGTTATGGCTCATGATGATGTTATCATCACCAATAAATAATCTGAAGATTCCTCCAGCGAAGATGAAGAGGAAGACATATGATGATAACGTCATCATCAGCCATATCTAGCTTTAATAATTCAGAATCCATTGATAAATACTCCTACATAACTGTCAGAAGATCGTATTTCACTACATATCCATTCTGAGAAATAAATAGTAAAATAGGGGTAAATCTATAGTTTTAACAGGATATCCCAAATGCAGAATAATCATGGGGTTTCCCAGAGGTTAAATGAAGGTCAAATGGTCATAAATGTCTAATAAGTGGGTTCATGCAGACAGAAACGGGTTTTCACGCATTTCAAGAATTAATGGACATACGAAATCCTAAAAGCTGACCCACTTAATTAACTGAAGTTTTGGTCAGGATAAAATTCACCTAAACCTTCTAAAAATCATAGAAAAATATTCTATAAGGTTTGGTACGTTTGATTTGACCATTGGAACCCATTTTGACCTAAAATAGTCTTAGATAGATAATTACCCTAATTTGGGTTTCTATACAAATTACCTAGTCAAACTTAGTCAAAACCAAAGTACGACTTCACCATCAGATTCCTTGAGTCCAAATTAGGTTTGTACCAAAATTTGGGCCCAATCAGAGATCATCTTGACCTAGTTTGCATATTGGTCCAATCTAATTCTTCTTCTCTCACTTAAATCCCTAGCTTTCAAAATATATTGTAAATACCCCCTTACTTCATTATCTTCTTCACCAAACGGTCCTTCCTGCATCCATACTTGTAGAACTCCTAAACCATCACCGGCAACCTTCAATCAAGGATTACTCCCTGATTTTGCAGTCAAACCCTTCCAAATTTGGAAGGAAGATTCATGAAGAGTTGCTCTTTAATCTGAGACCAATTCTCATCCAAGGGTTCATGCGAACTCTTGGAAATCCTAAACCTACTCCATGATTTTCGATCTTTCAAGCTTGGTTTCCAAGCTTGAAGCTTGACTCTAAGCCCTATAAAAGGACCCACAATGCAAGGTCGTGCTCTTTAGCTTGGTTTGGAGGCCGGTTCCCCCTTCTTCCCTTCTCCCCAACCTCCTTCTCTACCAACTCTGGCGACCTCCTCCGACCACCTTCTTTGTCCACCCTCACAGACCAAAAGCCCTCACAACCTTCATCGTACACCCACACCAAAAGCCCTAACCTTTCTAGCCCTATTGGCCACCCACACTCTCTGCCGAACAAACCCATCTTCATATGCACTTCCCAACTTCGCTACTCATCGACACACCTCCATTGACCATGAGATCGCCTCCACCACCTTTGCTAAGTCCAGGCAAAGCTCCTGAGCCTTCTAATTGGGGCTTTAGCACCCGCATTCTTGGATTTCAGGTTCATGACCAGATCACCGTCACCACCATTGTCACCACCTTCGTTCTTCGTGTTCTAGGCCATGCAAGCTCTAGGTGCTACCTCCAGGACACGTGTCTTCATTCTAGGCATCTTCCCAGGTGGTCAATTGAAGACCCTGCCCTCTGTAGCTGCTCTAATCACAAAGCCTCACCTCAGCAGTCGCACGCGAAGAAAGGACTGATATATCCCACATTGGTGGATTAGAGATGCACGACCACGCTTAGTATGTTTTTGTGCATAGACCTCTTTGCCCAGTACATGGGGGTTGGGTCCCCAGCACCTTACCCGCTCATCGTACCCGCCTAAGGTTATCACTCCTCGCTCATCACCCACTGTCGGTGAGCCTGGATCCGATATTGCATGATCCGTATACCTGATTAAGGTCTAACTCCAAGGAAGAGAAGGAGGCAGGAAAGAGAGAGAGAGAGCATGAGAGGGGGGTTTTGCTCTTGCAGGCACTGTGCAACACTTGGTTGTTGAGAAGAAGGCTTTGAGAAGAGAGAGCTTGAGAAGGAAGAGAAGCCTTTGTGAAGACAAGAAGAAGCTGAGGCCAGAGAAGAAGAGCTGAGCAGGGGAAGAAGAGAAAAGGCTTTCTAAGGAATACTGTAGTAGGAGACATTTAAGTCGTCTGATTTGCTAGAGAGATGTCTAATCACTGTAGCATTCAAGCTACTGTTGGTTTATTTTATATTATTGATAGTTGGATGCATGCTTAACTTAAGGAGCATATAAGTGGTGATTCAAATCACCATTGTTTTTGATCCTCTTATCTTTTTGTTCTCATATTATTGCAATACATTGAACTTCATTAAATATTTAATGTGATAGGTTATTATTTATTGAATCTCTTTTGTGTGTAATTTCTTGTGCTCATTTATACTTTGATTGAGATTAGTACATGAATTACAATACTTGCTCTCTGTCTTCGACCTTGGACTTCATTTTTGATATTCGAGTTATAAATTGTATTTGTTGAGAGAGTTATTTGGGAGATTTTAGTACAACGAAACACACAATTTAAGCTTCTCGATAGATCGCTTCAACATTTTGGCGCTGTTGCTAGGGAGCAATGCGCAATTCACCACTATTCTTATTTTATTTGATTATATTTGATCACTAACTTGCCCTGTTTATTTCTTGTGATTTTGCGAGGTATACTACTCAACAGATCTTACGCGGTTTGTAAAATACGTTGTTGTAATGTGTAAAATCGATCAACTCTTAAATTTACAAAACCTAGATAGGGAAGTATCTAGGGTCATCCAAGGAGAACTTTTTGCGAAATTGAATCTCTTGCTTCAAAATGGTAATCAACTTTCTTTTTGGTATTTTCAAATTTATATTTTTTATGTTTTGAAATGACTGGAAACATGTGAATTGCTGATAGTGAGAAAACAATCTACACCTAATTCACTACACTACTACTAAGGTGACAAGTAGAGCCTCTCCCTAAGCTCACCCTAGGCATGTGGAGGCCTAGAGTAATTAGGGAAAGGGAGTGAAGAAAATCCTAGACAAATTCTAAAAGACTATGCAACAAAAAGATAACTGAAGGCAACTTGAATTAAAGGAAATTGTTTACACAAAACCTATAGAGGAATGCTTCTACTCTACTTGAAAATACAAGAAAAGAAAAACACAAATCCTCTATATAAAATGGTGAAGAAGAGGGGGCTTGCTCTTATCTTGCTCTTATCTTGAGGGAGGGTCCTCTTATCTTGCTCCAAGCCGAGTAGCTCTTTGACTTGAAAAGAGGGCTCTTTTTCCTTCCTTGAAAGTCTCCTCCAGGAAGGTGTCCTCCAAGATAGTTGCAAGCCCAAAGGGGGGGCGTGCACTTGCTTCTCCCAAGGGTGGACGTCCACCCTAAAAACTCCTCCTTTGCCTGGCCATCCTCCTAGTGATGGAATGCTCCCCCTCCTTGGTGTAGCACAAGAAGAAGAGAGAAAGGGAAGAAGGCACCAAGGGGGCGGGTAGGATGCCCCCTTAATCTTCTTCTCTCCTCCTTCTTGGTCGTGAGTTGTAGGTGGATATAGGGGAGAGTTAGCACTAATGGAGGATGAGTTTTTAGTGGTGCTTAGGAGGGTTTTTATAGAGGTGGAGAGGTAGTAGTTGGCATGGGTTAGATGTAGGGCTAGGATGGGTTCTAGGAGGTGGTTAGGTGATCCTATGGTGGAGGGTGTTTGGTGCCACCTTAAGGGATGTGGTGGTGGTGGTTATGGTGGTGGAGAGGCACCATTGGTTGGCACCACCATGGAGAGGTGCCATGGTTTTGGCGCCAACTATGGGAGGCTTCTAGAAGGTGGGTAGGTGTAGGGTGGTGATGGCTTGAAGGGTTAGGTGTAGGGTGGATATGGGAGGTGAAGTTGGCACCAAAAAGGGGGTAGTTAGGGTGGTTTTGGCACCAACATGGAGGTGCCTTTTGGTGGTGGTTGAGGGGTGAAGAGGTGGCTATGTTGTTGCCAACTTAGGGGTGGACTAGGTAGAGCTTAAGTGGACTTAGGTTAGGTTACTTGGTGGAGCTAGTTAGGTAGGCTTTTAGGGTGGTGGATGGCCAAGGGAGCTGGAGCTTAGCTAAGCTAGCTTAGCTTGTTATAGAGTAGAGGAGGAGGCAATTGGAGCTATGGTTTGAGGGGAGGAGCTGGACAGAAGAAGTCTGGAGTTGAACTGGAGCTGGTAGCTGCTGAAGAGGGTGGCATGGAGCTACTTTAGCTAGCTTAGCTTGCTAGTTCTTTGCTAGCTACTAAGCCAAGCTAAAGCAAGCTGGCTTCTATTGAAAGGAGCTGAGATGAGCTGGGTCTCATACTCTTGGGGAGGAGCTAACTGGTTGAGGTAGCTTAGCTTAACTAAGTTGAGCTAAGCTGAGTCCCTGGGAGCTGGACTTGAGCTTCCTGAGCTAAGATGAAGTCATCTTCAGCTGGCTGGAGTTCAGTGGAGTTGGATGTAGCTGGTCTTGAGTTGAGGTGAACTCCAGCCAACTCAGCTAAGCTAGCTAGAGCTCCCAGTGAACTGATGGGAACTGAGATGAGCTAAACTCAACTAAGTTGAGTTGGATATGAGCTGACTTGAGTTAAGGTGAGCTAAGATGATCTCTCTTGAGTTGCCATTCAGTTGAGATGAGCTGAATGGAGCTAGGATGAGCTTACCCTAGTTCAAGTGAGCTGGATTCCAGCTATGGTGAGCTGGATAAAGTTGAGTTCCAGCTGGTTTGAGCTTCTCCTTCACCAATTGCCTTACTGAGTGCTAGGGTTCTAGGGATCTGATAATCTGTTAATTCCTAACACTCACAGAAGCATATCAAAAGCACAATAAAAAGTAACATGCATGCCTGACCTAATTTATGCCTAAATGTAACCTAAAAACCCATTTGCAGAGTTAAATTCCTAAGAGCTAAGTTTATTTTAATGCATAAGAATGATGATAAACTGGAATTTATCACACCCTCATGCTTATCTTTTGCTAGTTTCTTAGCAAAACTTTAATTTTGCAAAACGAAATTCTGGGGAAATATATCTTTTTTGACTTTTGAGGAAAAAGAGATTATGGGACCTTGGTTGGTCTAAACATAGGAGGTACAGGACTTGTTAAAGATAAGCATCATAATTTATTTTCAGATCCAAAAATTAGACAAAAATGGGATCAATATATCCTCCAAAAAATTCACAGATTAACCCCTGTTAATTCAGATGACTTGAAATTTTTGTTTTAGGATTTTTCTGGCTCTTGGATCTGATTCGCAACTTCCAATACCCTTTTAAAACCTTGTGTCTGTGCTTATGAAAAGCCAACATTTATAAGGGCATGTTTTTGGTTTAAAACTTTTTTTTTTCCTCTCCCCCATGCTTATTTTTAGAGATTTTCATATCTGATTGAAGCTTGAGGCGATTCTATTTAGAGTTTCCCTACCTTAATTTCCTGTACCTATTAGGTATTATACCTAATTTCTAATCACCTTGGACTACTCACCTTCTTGTTTGAGTCCAAGGTGTACATCTTGAGATTTAATTGGACTTGAAATAGAGCCAATTAGGGTTTCTACATTAGGGTTTTTGAGTGCTAGTTCACACTTGCTTGCATAAAAGGAAACATACCTTCCAGCATTTGTGTGCTACCCAAGCCCTTGATTGAAAAGATCTAATCAAGAAGAATCCTAAAATCAGGCTCTAAATTTCACTTGAACTCTAAAATTGTGGACCTAATAACCTGAGAGTCAACTCAGGGTGACCTCTGGATCTTGATCCAGATTTCATCCTCCATCTTTTAGGGCAGGTCAGGTAAAATTGGTCTACTTTGTGGGCCAATCAACCTCCAAATTAGGGCAAAAATCAAATCAACTTCTAAATCAAGTGAAATCCAAGGCACAAACTAGGATAAAAATTGGTAAACTTAAGATCTTAAGTTCATACATTCCGATCTACTTGGAATCGCAGTGACAAGGAAGGTCGGGTGGGGGAAACCCTGTAACTCGTGGGGACGCTCTACTGTGTAGGGGTCTTTGCGGGGCTCTCCCTTCCTGGATGCCCAGGTATTTCTTGGTTGTGCGGATTTCTGATTCAGAGGTATCATCTGCCTCGAAATAGCCTTAGTCATCCAAAAATCTTTGGATGCCTTGATTAGGTCCAAATAATATCCAGTCCCTCATCTTCTCTGTAGAGCACACACACAGAAATGTCCTTAGGTTTTTAACCTAAGAGGCATCATTAGATATTCTTGGGAATTTCTTTCAGATCTAATCAGTTCCAATCTGATCCTGAGTTTGATTCGACATCTTGATTCCACCATTTGATTTGAAAATGCAACCTGACAATTTATGAAAACTAATTGGGAAACCTAAACCCCGAATAAAAGATAAAGTGATTGAGGCTGCCCTTAGATATTTTGAAGATTATCCAGCTAGCATGATTCAGGTTAATGTCCCAGAAACAACAAAATTCATTATGAACCATGTTAAACTACTGCTTACTCAACTATGAAATGGTTCAACCTAGGAGACCCTCCTACTAGAATTCAATGAAGTTTACAAATTGCATAGAATGGAGGGTTTACATTGCTTTGCAAATCCCTCACTCTGGGAGATACACCAAGATATCATTGAGCAACGTGCAAATGTTCTAAATCTATTACGAGAAGCCATTTATGAGACATCTTGGAGTGATTCTAAAGCTTCTCCAGAGCCTAGGTTAGACATTCAGAATTGTTGTGGACCCCCAACCCAAATGAATTCAGATTCAAACTTCATAACAATTGACATGCCTGATCTTGATGAGGGTTGGGAGGATACAATTGCAGGTGTTCCTGATTTTGAACCAGCCTTAGAAAACCAGGAAGCTGGTCATCAAGCTTAGATTTCCCTGACACTTGTGATGATGAGCTTAAAATAGAATCTCCCGAGAGTATAAATCCCAAGCCTTATCCTGTTAAGGTAATTCTCAATAATGGTTTTGACATCCCAATAGAGCCCAACCTAGATTCTAGTGATCCAATCCTTACCCTTAACTTAGAATCTAGATTTGAGCCTATTTGGGATAATCATGAGGTCCAAAGTGATAAGAATCAGATTTTGAATCTAGAATATGATTCAGGGTTGGTATTTGATGAATACACCTCTCCAACTTCCTCAGAGACAAATTGATTTCTTAAAAGTCATGCCGACTTATGATACAAAAATCAAGGAGTTGGAAGAGTCGGGAATCGATTGGGTCTACCCTAGGAGCCAAGAATCTGAGCCCATGCCTAATAAGGACACCTTTTTAAGCTTGGAATCTGAAACTAGATTAGATCCAAGTCAAGTTGTTGCTTTTACATATCTTGATCCTTTCTATGGTGGAACCTCTGATCTGGAATTGAGTTTAGAACATGATCCTTACAAATTCTCTGATGATTTCGAATCCTACTATGATTTTGGAGAACCTTTGTTTCCTGACGATTATGAACCAATCTACGACCTCAGCATCCATGACCCATTCTTCGACTCTGACTCTAAGGTCCCTGATCTCGAGATCATTGATTCAAAATCAAGTTCCATTGAGATGTAATCATTTCGTTTTGATCTACAGGAATCAGAAACAAGTGTTGAGAGTGTCTGCAATCTAGAGTTCGAATCTTTTCTTGACTCAAATTTCCATGACCCTATAAGCACTCTCCAGGCATTTACATTTGATTTTGATGAACATTATGAGGACTCTCTAGATGAATCAACCTTTGAACCTTTTCTAGAGGAGCCCTTAATTCATACAATTCTCCTTGAAGCCACCTCTTTTGCACCACATTAAGAGCCTTCTCAAATTCGAACCCAACCCCGATCCGCCACCGAAATCAATTTCTATCCTGATTCTCGTCTCTATGATCTGGTCGCACATGATTCTTCTCCACATGTTGATCGGGTTTTGGACATCGATCATACCAATAAACACGTCCCATCCTTCTCTGATCATTCTTGTAGGGTTCCAACATCCTCCACAGACCCTTTTTCTTTCGAGGATCCCTACTCTGACCAGGCTGATTGGAATCAGCCAAACTTGCAATTTGCACTGCCACATCTTTTTGAGTCACAGAATATCTGGTGGGCTCCACATCTACTGATTCACATCCATCAACCCACCATACTGATTGGGTTTGGGCTGCATCATCAGCCTGTTGATCTGAATAAGCACCTGGTTGGACCAACCAGGCTATTGATCAAGGTGCTTGTTCTACAAAATTCTTCCGATTTGACCACTCCTCCATGACCACCTTCTGCTTGGTTAAAGGCATTGAATTTAGCGCTTAATGGGAGGCAACCCGTCATTCCAAAAACCTGAGACCCTTCTGATCATCCTTTTGAGCTTTACTCCTATTGCACTTAGAAGTTCAGAGTTAGAATAACCGATCCCACCTCCGGTATTCGTACCAAAGCTTGAAATCGTCCGCAACAATCATCCCGACCTGTTCACCCACCTGTTGACTATGTTCTAACTCATGAACCAAGCTAATTTCATACCCTCTGGTTTATAATGAGGACATTGCAAAACTTAGGCATGGGGGGTGTTAAAGTGCAAACACACAAAAACTCAAGTTTCTGAGGGGTTCTTACAAAAAAAATATATACATATTCCAGAAAACCAAAAAAATAAAAAAATTGAAAAAACAAAAAAATGGAGAAAGGGGAGGAAAATTTTGAGAGATCATTGCATATCATTTTTGAGGAAAAGGAGGGGATTTAAATGTCAAAAAGGAGTAACATTTTGAAAAAAATGTGTTAGTCTTAGTAAATGATTATGGAATCTACTCAAAGTTATAGATCAAATCAAAAGAAAAAAAGAAGAAAATAAAGTCAAAAAGTGCTAAAGAGACATAGAGATTAGTATGAGTGATGATCTTACACCTTTTGGGCTTGTTGTAGGCTTAAAAATTCGTGCATCCGTTAAGATTCAGATAGTCCTCAAGAGGTTGAGGAAAATGAGAAGCTTATGTATTAGGTCTAAGGCTTAGGGATTATTTGGCCTTGTTAACTGACCTCTAGTTTGTGGGACTTGGTAACGTAAGCACCCTAATCCACACACAAGTCTGGTTCAGTATGCTTAATCAATCAAAATCACGCAAAAGCATTTATTCTATTCTGAAAAAGCTACCTAGATTAGGAGTGGCTTGAAGATACAAGTTTATTTGGATGAGTTCCTGACGCGGAGAGGTGGAAAATTCCCCTCGAAGATGCGCAATAACATACTGTCTCCTCGGTGCATGCCTCCTAGGATATCTAAATATCCTACTAGGGTCACGTAAGAACCTTGTGTTGATTTAGGTGCAATGGTAGTGATTATCCCAAAATGTCGATTGCCAGGGCCTGAATTTAGCTACAGAATGCCATGGGTGGCACTATCTCAAAGTGTCGAAAGTCAGGGTTCTGGGGGTTGCCATGGGTGGTGCTATCTCAAAGCATCGATTGCCAAGGATCCTGTGAGGATTGATGATGGGAACTAGGAATCTGATACCAACCGTGTTTTTGAGCCAATTTGAAGCTAGAAATAAGAAAAGAAAAGGAGAGAGAAAGCTATCCAACAATGCAAAAATTCTTCTATCCCTCTTTCTTACAAAAATGCATTGCAAATTGAACCTGGACTAATCGTGTTACAAGCATAGGTGCTTTAACTGCATGGTCCAACGAACCGTTGGATAGTTTTTGTAAGCCTTAGAAACCTTTGCGGTAGAATGAGGTTAAAGTTGGTCAGGTCTGGATCTTGATTGGTACTTGAGTTCTTTTAGGCTTACTATTAGCATTGTGACCTAACTCCTAAAAAGAAGAATAAATCAGGACTCTAAACTTCAAAATCATGGTCTAGAACTCTAGTTCTTTTCAGAAGATTTTGCTGAGGGACTAGCAAAACTTAGGCATGAGGGTATGATGATAATGTCATCATTAGCCATATCTAGCTTTAATTAGTCAGAATCCATTGATAAATACTCCTACATAACTACCAGAAGATCGTAATTCACTGCATATCCATTCTGAGAAATAAACAGTAAAACAAGGGTAAATCTACAGTTTTAACAGAATATCCTAAATACAGAACAATCATGCGATTTCCCAGGGGTTAAATAAATTTCAAATGGTCATAAATGTCTAATAAGTGGGTTCATGCAGATAGAAACGAGTTTTCACGCATTTCAAGAATTAATGGACATGTGAAATCCTAAAAATAGACCTGCTTAATTAACTGAAGTTCTGGTTAGGATAAAATTCACCTAAACCTTCTAAAAATCATAGAAAAATATTCTATAAGGTTTGGTACCTTTGATTTGACCATTAGAACTCATTTTGACCTAAAATAGAGTCTTTGATAGACAATTGCCCTAATTTAGGTTCTATGCAAATTACCTAGTCAAACTTGGTCAAAACCAAAGTTCAACTTCACCATCAAATTCCTTGGGTCCAAATTAGATTTGTATGAAAATTTAGGCCCAATCAGAGATAATCTTGACCTAATTTGTATTTTGGTCCAATCTGATTCTTCTCACTTAAACCCCTAGCTTTCAAAATATATTGCAAATACCCCCTAACTTCATCATCTTCCTCACCAAACGGTTGCAGCCTGCATACTTGCAGAACTCCTAAACCCATCACCGGTGACCTTCAATCAGGGATTACTCCCTGATTTCGCGGCCAAACCTTTCCAAATTTGGAAGGAAGATTCATGAAGAGTTGCTCTTTAATCTAAGATCGGCCTTGCCTTCCAATACTCGTCTAAGAGTTCATGCGAACTCTTGGAAATCCTAAACCTACTCCATGATTTTCGAGCTTTCAAGCTTGGTTTCCAATCTTGAAGCTCAACTCTAAGCCCTATAAAAGGACCCACAATGCAAGGCCGTGCTCTTTAGCTTGGTTTGGAGGCTGGTTCCCCCTTCTTCCCTTCTCCCTGACCTCCTTCTCCGCCAACTCTGGTGACCTCCTTCGACCACCTTCTTCGTCCACCCTCATAGACCATAGTGGGTGGATTCTCCTTCCTTGACTTCTTCCGCATGTCGCAATACCAGCGGTCGACGCCTACACCCCATTGTTGTCGCTGCTTCTACCACCGGAGTTTTCGTCTTCCCCATGTCTGGTGTACCACCAGTGTGGGAATCTCTCCCTTTCATCCATTAGATTTGGGTTATTTAGGTTCCCTCAGATCTTTAGGTTAATTCCCTCTATTCAAACCCAAAAACAAACCCCCAACACCACCGTTCACCTCCATCTTCCTCCGCTCTGGCCACACCTCCGGTGAGGTTTTCGCTCACCACATACGTCCAACCACCTCGCCAACACCCTCACAACCTCTGCCGTGCGCCCATGACCAATAGCCCTAAACTTTCTAGCCCTATTGGCCACCCACACTCTCCTCGAACAAACCCATCTTCATATGCACTTCCCGACTTCGCTACTCATCTACACACCTCCACTGACCATGAGACCGCCTCCACCACCTTCACCAAGTCCAGGAGAAGCTCCTGAGATTTCTAATTGGGGCTTAGTGCTGGTATTCTTGGATATCAAGTTCGTGACCGGAGCACCGTTGCCACCATTGCAGCCGCCTTCGTTCTTCGTGTTCTATAGGTCACGTGAGCCCCATGTACTACCTCCAGGACAAGCGCCTTCATTCCAGGCATCTTCCCAGGTGGTCAATTGAAGACCCTACCCTCTGCAGCTGCTCCAATCACAAAGCCTCACCTCAGCAGCCGCATGCGAAGAAAGGAGGATTGATATAGTCCCACATCGGCGGATGAGAGACGCATGACCATGCTTATTATGTTTTTGTGCATAGGCCTCTTTTCCCAGTACACGGGGATTGGGTCCCCAACACCTTACCTGCTCACCGTACCCACCTAAGCCTATCACTCACTCATCACACACTGACAGTGATCCTGGACCCGATATTGCATGATCCATATACTCGATTAAGGTCCGACTTTGAGGAAGAGGAGGAGGCAGGAAAGTGAGAGAGAGCAGGGGAGGGGAGTTTTGCCCTTGTAGGCACTGTGTGACACTTGGTCACTGAGAAGAAGAAGGCTTTGAGAAGAGAGAGCTTGAGAAGGAAGAGAAGGCTTTGTGAGGAAAAGAAGCTGAGATCGGAGAAGAAGAAGAGCCGAGTAGGGAAAGAAGAGAAAAGGCTCTCTAAGGAGTACTGTAGCATGCAACATTTAAGTCGTCTGATTTGCCAGAGAGACATTTGATCATTGTAGCATTCAAGCTACTATTGGTTTATTTGATATTATTGATAGTTGGATGCATGCTTAACTTGAGGATATAAGTGGTGATTCAAATCACCATTGTTTTTGATCCCCTTATCTTTTTGTCCTCATATTCTTGCGATACATTGAACTTCATTGATTATTTAATGTGACAGGTTATTATTCATTGGATCTCTTTTGTGTGTAATTTCTTGTGCTCATTTATATTTTGATTGAGATTAGTGCATGAATTGCAATACTTACTCCTTATGTTTGACCTCAGACTTCATTTTTGATATTCGAGTTATAAATTGTATTTGTTGAGAGAGCTATTTAGGAGATTTTACTACAACGAAACACATAATTTAAGCTCCCTGATAGATCACTTCAACAACATATCCTGATGGAGAGAAATTCGCTTGATTGTGAAGATGATAGCAATAACTGATATGTTGTAGTTGTGCGGTGGAAATTCTCTCAATCAAAGATTAAAACAGATGTTGATTTAAACCATAGTAAAAATGTTGTATCCACAAGGATTATCAAGTCAAATAAACTTACAATAAGTTTCCCTCTTGTTTACCTAAACAATCTCATTCATTCATCCTAATGCCAAAGAGAGAACACTTATAGATTAATCAAATAACCAATCTCTAATTACTGAAAAGAGATGGACCAATCACGTAAATTCTCCTTCACTAGAATACTCCTATAAACTCCATCAACCCAAATGTTCAATGGCAGCAAATATGAATTATAATATCACCCTTAAATGTGAGGCTTAACAAAATAGGAAAAGAGATATGCAATTAGATGGCCTGAGAAATAATGAAAACTAAATGGCGTCTAGCTGAAATATCACTTAATAAATCAGAATTTTTTTATTTAAAATCAAAACTCCCGAAATGGCATCTCAATGTAAATTTTAATTGGTGTGAAAGCAGGGGAATGCTTCTCTCTCTTCCTTGTGCCCATGGAGGAGGGGTCACTGGTAGTTTGCTTTGGTGGAGGAGCTCGGCTGGCGCGAGAGGAGTGGGTTGGTGGTGGCAGCTTGGCTTGGGATGATCGGACGTGGCCGGATGGCAGAGCAAAGGCTGGTAGCGGTGGGTGCTGCTGGCGTCTTCATGGCCGGCAGAAGTACTTGTTCCTCACCAGTTGTTCCAAAATCTCATCAATAAATGGTAAGGGGAAATGGTCTTTCTGGGTAGCCGTGTTCAAACGGCGATAATCAATGCAGACCCTCCAACCAGTTGAGGGTCTAGTGGTTACCAACTCTCCTTGGTCGTTCTCTTCCATAGTGATTGATGCCTTTTTGGGCACCACATGAATAGGATTGACCCATTTACTATTTGAGATGGGATAGATAATTCCTGCATCCAGCCATTTCAGAATCTCCTTTTGAACAACCTCCCACGTATTAGGGTTGAGCCTTCTCTGCATGTCTCGGAAGGGTTTCACAGACTCATCCGTGTATATATGATGCATGCAAAGGGAGGGATCAACACCCTTAATATCAGCAATTGACCAAGCAATTGCTTCCTTGTGCCTTTGTAAAACTCAAGCAGAGCTCCGTCTTGCGATTCAAATAATGCAGAAGAGATAATAATGGGGTGCGTGTCATTAGGGCCAAGGAAAGCATACTTTAATGTGCTTAGGAGAGGTTTTAGCTCCAACTCAGGAGCCTTTTAGATTGAGGGTTTAAGTTGAGATGTCCCCGCCTTAGGTAGCGGATCTACCTTCACAGTCCAGGGAGGGGATAGAGACTCTGTGTGTACCCCCGCCAACTCTTCTAATTTCGGTATATCCCCTTCAGTTTCTTCAATAGTTGGAGGATGGTCCTTAGATATGACCTTTTGAAGGGGATCTCTACATAAGAGTACTAGAGTAGTCTCTTCAATGATTTCATCAACCACCTCAATCTGAGAACAATCTTCAAATTTGGATTGCTTGTAACCAGATCTTTTTGTTCCCAAAGCCCATTTTAAGTGCCCTTGATCTACAACTGATAGAGGGATTGGCTGTGGCCAAGAAGGGGTGTCCTAGAATAATGGATGGCTTGGTGGGCTTATTCGATGGGTCAGTATCTAGCATAAGAAAGTCAACAGGGAAGAAGAAGTCCACTCTCACCAGGACAACTTCCAGTAATCCCCGTGGTGTCTTAAGCAATCTGTCTGCGACCTGGAGGATGAATGGACTAGGCTTTAACTCACCTCCTCCCAAAAGGTGGTAGACAGAGCTTGGTAAAATGTTCACCCCAGCACGCAGATCGACCAGAGCCTAGTCAATGTGTTGGTTACCTATAACCACTGAAATATACGGGCCCCTGGGTCTTTCATTTTGGGGGGTGTTCCATGTAGGAGAACCGAGCTAACATGGTCAGGAAGGATGACCTTAGCTTGGACTTGTCTCCTAGATCGGTGCTTCTGGGTGCACAGGTCCTTTAGAAACTTGGCATAGGACGGGATCCTGATAGCTTCCAATAGAGGCAAGTTGATCTGGACTTGCCTAAAAGTGTCCATAATCTCTTCCGTCCTATCCTTGGTTCCAGACGAGCCAACAGAAGATTCCCTAGGAGCAGATAGGCGCTTTAGATAGGGCACCCTTGGCTTTTGGTTAGAGGGGTCATCATGTCGAGAAAGGGGTGGTGGAATGACATCCTCAAGGTGGGTGATTTCAAGCGAGGGAGAGTAGTGTGGCTCTTCCTCGGTAGAGATGGAAGTCAGGTCTGATGTAGGAGGGGAATCCTGAGAGGTGACCTAGGAGTGCTATCAGGCTTGCTAATTTTCTTTCCACTCAGCACAATCATAGCTTGGGCGTGCTCCTTGAATATGACCCCCTTGCCCTTCGGGTTCTCCTCAGAAGAGCTAGGCAACTTCCTCGGATCCCGCTGCTTAACTGCCTCAGTAAGATGACCAATTTGGGATTGCATATTAGTAATCATCTTATTTTGAGATTGGATGACCATATTCTGATGCTCTTGCATCGCTTTCATCATGGCTTTAAGTTCATCCATCTCAGAAGGCTTATTCTGAGGAGGGTTTGCATAGGATGGCTGGTATATGGATTGGGGAGGTAGGGTTCTTACATTCCCTGAGTTGGAAGCATCATCTTGCTTCCATGAGAACTTTGGATCGTTTCACCACCTTAGATTATAGGTATTAGAATACGGGTTATTACGAGTAGGTGGGTAGAAACCTTGGGCCGCGTTCAGGTCGACTTGAATCAACTTAGGGAATTGATTTGCCTGGTGGCACTCCGCAGTGGCTTGCGTTGTGCTTTGGCAAATGGAGAATTCACTTGAAGCCTAAAAGATAGAGGTTCCTTGCGAGTTCATGTTGGGGTTTACTAAATGCCTATTAAAGTTTTTGTTCAACAATTGAATCTGATAAGCCAAATCATGAGTAGCTCGGCTTCATGGGCCTCTATCTTCCTCTGCAAGATTGATGGTTTTCTTTCTTGATAGGAAGAGGACATATGTATGGAATTGTCACTTAATGTTTCAAATAATGCCTAGGCTTCATCCTTAGTTTTGGTCATGAAGGTTCCTACACAGGCTGCATCGATGGTTTACCTGTGCCTTTCAGATAATCCGTTATAGAACCTTTCGACCAACTGCCATCTTGGCACTTATGGTAGGGGCATAACCTAAGAAGGTCATTAAAGCTCTCCTAAGTCTTGCGAAATTGCTCCCATTCCTGTTGAGTAAAATCCATAATCTCGCTTCTGTAATGGTTGGTCTTACTCATAGGAAAATACCTTTTCAAGAATTCTCCCTTAAGGATGGCCCAATCATTTACCCTTGCATTGAGGGTATGATACCAGTGCTTGTCCTTATCCTTAAAGGAGAATGGAAATAGAGTCCTTATCAGGGCTTCATCAGTAAAGCCCTGGAGCTTCACTGTGGAACAGACCTCGGTGAATTCCTTAAGATGCCTGTAGGGATCCTCCCTAGCAGTACCATAGAAAGAGGGAAGTAAAGATATGGTATTGCTCTTGATTTCATATGGATTATCCACTCCAGGTCTTCGGATAGGTAGGGCTTGGTGGGTTGTAGGGAGGAAATAGTCTCTCAAGGTTCTCTGATTTTCACCAACCCTAATCTCTTTTTCAGGTCATTCTTCAGCCATTTTTCTTCTTTCTTGGTTGGCTTTCCTAATAATTCTCTTAGGCTCAGAGTTGAAAAGAAGACTATTTCTAAGAGAGCACCTACGAAGCATACACCAAGCAAACACAAGGCAAGAGGTCTTTTGTTGAGTTAAAGCACATTAAGCCCTCTTCCAACCTTTCTAGTTTGGCCAAATGGAGTCAAGGTAGTATTTCTCCATTCCCACGTAAGTGGTATAAGAGAAGTAAGGCACTTGAGATTCCTGGTCAAAGGCTATTAAGGAGGTTGAGGTTACCTTTAGTCCTTCTTGGGTGATCAATCAAGTTGTTAAGTAATTACACACCCTAAATTGATCTTCGAGTGCCCTAAAGACGTACACTTTGTTGCAATGATATTCTCTAATGCTCAAGTAAAAAGGTACTCCAAGGATGGAACCAAGGGATGAAAGTAGGGCGAACCCTTCTTTTGAGATGTTGCATTAGCAGTGCCTCTTAACTACCCTTGAATTCCTTTAAGGGGTGTCCCCCTCCTTAGAGCATCAAGTCACTCGGGCAAAAGTTAATACTGCCATTTCAATGCGAGATTGGAGGGTTTGCACCGATAAGGAGATCGATGCCTATAGCTTTAAGGGTTCAAGTCCTAGTGTAATGCCTATAGTGCGTGCTCAGTGCAGGAAGTGTGCATCACACCGCAAGAAGTGATTTTTCCTTTGAAAACCGCAATCAAGTTGTTCAAACACTTCCAGTATATTTTGCATTCTCTTTTTTTAAGAAATGTGACCACTTGATTAATCCTTTCAAATCAGCTTAAGTGGTCTTCTTTAATTATACCAAATGCAATGCGTGTGCAGATAACTATGCAAAAAGATAGGAAGTACGTACCTTGCTCCAGTACTCTTCGATGCAGAAATGCACGCAATGCAATAAAGAAAAATCTAGAAGCTGCTCAAGCAATTTTAGATGGTCAACCTACGGATATGCAGCTTCTAGTAGGCAGTTCGAATTTTTTTTTTTTTGTAAAAATAAATGTGCAATCAAAGGATCTAACTACCACAGAATGATCCTAGAATCTAAAGAATCGGGGACACTCCCCCAAAAACTGGCCCCAGAGTACAAGGGGGAGAAAACAAATAACTAATACCAAGTCTATCAGCCTAAATCTAAACCAAGATCTAATAACTAAATTAGGAAAGGCTCCTTCATACGCCTTCACGTGCGTGGAATCAAGGCCCATAAGCACCCATTGCTACCCCCTAGGTGGCGTCAAGGTCCACCAAGAATATCGCCTCCGTCGTGCACCCCTGTCGCGTTCCTTTCCTCCAAACAGATGTACCTCGCATAGGAAAAAGAAATAGACCAATGAATATATAGTCCCAATTAGAAATCACTACGAACAAGAAATATGTGCGAGTTTACTAGGCTCGTTGCCTCCCTGGAAACGGTGCCATTGATGGAGAGAAATTCGCTTGATTTCTTAAAATAGATGTTAATTGTGTGGTGGAAATTCTCTCAATCAAAGATTAAAATAGATGTTAATTTAAACCATAGTAAAAATGTCATATCCACAGGGAGGATCGAGCCAAATAAACTCACAATAATTTTCCCTCTTGTTTACTTAAAAACAATTTCATTCATTCATCCTAATGCCAAAGAGAGAACACTTATAGATTAATCAAATAACCAATCTTCAATTGCTGAAAAGAGATGGACCAATCACGCAAATTCTCCTTCACTAGAATACTCCTATAAACTCCATCAACACAATTGTTCAATGGCAGCAAATGTGAATTATAATATCACCCTTAAATGTGAGGCTTAACAAAATAAGAGAGCAAGCAACGCCGGTGACTTTGACCACCGTCGCTTCTCAAGAGAGGAAGCAATGCCACCACTGCGCATCCTTTGTGTGTTCAAACACCGCAACCGAGCACTCCACGCCAACATCTCTGTGCATTCTCTAGCTTTTTGCATCCAACCTTTCGGCTGTGCAACCCCTCGCTCGATCAGCCGTGCTCACTGCCTTCACCATCCTCACCGTGCTCCCTTGATCGACCAATCCTTGATCTGTCATGGTATACTCTAAACTTGGTTGAAATCCATCTCTTTTTGGATTTTTTTTCTTAAGTATTAGATGTGCTATGATATGGTCTAATGATTTTCTTGCTTCATCATATGATTGCTTGTGAAATCTTATAGTATTTGTGAGCTTATCACAAGGAAACACAACTTTTTGTCATGTTTGATCACTTTTGGTCGACCAAATTTCTTGGTTGATCGACCAAAAATCCTTATTTGATCGACTAACGTGCTATTTCAGTCCTGTCAAGGCTCCCAAATGCACACGTGCCTCCTCTTCTCATCGTGATGACACTTTTGACTGCTTTTTCATCATAGAGGCCGCTCGCGATCGTTTTTCACTCTTAGCTAAACTTTCCCACATGTTGGTAGACCAGTTGATTTTGTTTATTTCGAGTCTATCTTTCCTGGAATCCACAAAAAATTTGTATATCATCAGATTTTGTCTTTTTGAGTGGAACTTTTATGTGGGTTCCAAGAATAGCTGCAAACCTGGTGTTGACCCTATGGCTTGTCACCTATTTTATGCCAACTTGAAGAATATAGGTGAGGCTTCAACATTGAGTTGACCTTAAACGTCTATGGCATAGAGGTTTTGGTCAATGCGGATGTGATTTCGAAAATTCTTGGTTGTCCGTTTGTTGGTCCTACTTTTCTAGGGCTTCACTAGCAGACACAAACGGATGCCATTAGGGAGACCCTACTCACTCCCTTGCATTTTGACTTGGGTCATCTTGCCAAGTCTCCTTATTTTCACCGTCTTCCATGATTTCTTAATCGTGTATTTCTTTGGAATTTTATGTCCAAATCCACTTCATTTGAGAACTGCCTTGGCATTATGCTCATTACCCTTTATGCTTTTCTTAAGAACAAGCAGTTCAACTAGAACCACTTGATTCTATATTTGATGAGCAAGCAGCCCATCGGCTCCTTCCTATTTGGGACACTTCTTTCACACATCTTCCTACATTTTAGTGTTCCATGGATATTAATCATAAATAGTTTATTACTAGAGTTTCCATTTTGATAAGCTCACTTATACAAAGATGGAGCAAGCTCAAGGAGCTCGTGGTGAGGAAGACACCTAGGAGCAGCAGGAGCCATCAACGGTCCCCCTCCATTCCTACCTTACGAGCATTTTATCGTGACCTATCCTCCTCTAGTGTGACCCTCTCCGTCCTTCTACGAGCAGGATTAGGGACTTTTGGACATACCTCTTATAGGCAGGGATTTTGTCAGCATATAGGATCTGACAGATGGTATTTCTTTGATGATGCATGGACAGAGAGAGACCGACATGGTGATGATGAGACATGGGCATTAGGTATTAGAATACTTGAATGCTCAAAGCCAGTTCTTGGATAGACTTGGAGAGTCTATTCATGGGATTCAACAGCAACTTCACTAGCCTCCTCATCCTCGCTGATCTACTACTGTGCCCCCATCATCAGCAGCACCTCCTCCTCCTCCTACCTCTATAGCAACACCAGTTGACCAATAGGTGACACCTCCTCACCGGACATCTAGGCAGCCGACACCGAGATCTTCAGCTCAGTGATGCCTATGTCTTGGCCAACCTGCCTCCTCAGAGAGATCTGACTCGATGGACCTTAAGTTAGATACTGACCTTCAGAGCACGATGGATGCCTTCATGGCATCTTCAGAGGATTAATTTATTTTAGTTATTTTTTATTAGCTTCTTGGTTTGTAAAACTTTATATTTCTGTGGACTATTTTTATCTTGTTCTGCTTATCTAGACTCATTTATATGATTTTTATATGCATGGATATTATCTCTCTCAGCTATATTTTACTTTCTTTTTAATTTGCATGTTGAAATTATTATTGCTTCATTTACATGCTTAAGGGGGAGTTAATTGAAATTAATAGAGGCATGTTTAATCTTTTGCTGAAATAAAAAAGGGGAGATATTATGCATAACTATTTCAATTCATAATTATAATTTTGTTGTCATCAAAAAGGGGGAGAATGTAAGTACCTTTGTTTTGATGCACCAAAATTATGCTTCTTGTAAGACTAATATTTCAGGACTCTCATGGATCAAAGCTTCTCTCATGGACCTAGATAGAAGAATGTTGATCTATGTCTTAGTGTCTTTTATCTTTATTGAGTCTAGAATATTGTTGTAAGGAACCTCAAAATAAGTCTCAAATGTATTTTTGCACCTCTTGCTAAAATCAATCTTTTAGGGATATTGATCAACCAAATTAGATTAATTGATCGACCAACCAACTTAGTTAATCGATCAAACCAGCCCATTTTAGGAAGTTGATAATACATTTTTGATCGATTAATTAAGTTAATTAATTAACCAATCAGTGATTGATTAAATAATTAGATTGATTGACCAAATCTCATTTTGATCGACCAATCTATCTTAACTGATCGACCAAATTGACTTCTTTTTCAGGTCGATTTTCTAGTATAAATAAAGGTCGTACACAACCCTTTTTACACACACTATTAATTAGAAAAAAAATCCTCTCAAAAGCAAAGAGCTTCTCATGCTTCTTCAAGTTCTTCTATGCTTCGATTTTCATGCCTTTCAAAGCATGTTGTTTCAAACCTTCACTGAAATTCTGGTTTGACTTTTATTGAGGTTCCATAAGAACTTCATTGTTCTTTTATATTGTTATTTTTGATTAACGGATCCCAAGTTGTTGGGGAAGATCCGTTATTGTTGTGCTTCTCTTCAAGTTGTAAAGAGAAGTGATTTATAAAGAGGTTGTGTCATCCTTGTTCAAGTGGTAAGATAATGGATGGACTAGCTTGACTAGTCGAGAAAATCCTAATGAGAGGCTTAGGTAGTGGTTTTCATCCAGTTTGGGTTTCCACTATAAATCCAGGTGTAATCTATGCTTGATTCTATTGTGAATTTATTTTTGATTCAAATTTCTTTTAGAGCAATACTATTCACCCCTCCCCTCTAGTATACTGTTTCGATCCACAGACAACTCTGATTGTGCCATGACAAGGAGTAGTTCGTCACCTAGAGGGGATGGCCAGGCAAGAGGATGAGCAAGGTGGTTGACGCCCACCTTTGAGGATAGCTTAGAGGAGGACTACTTCAAGAAGAAGCTAAGGAGAATCCTTTTCAAGTGTGGGGCAAGTGTACTTGGAGCAAGGACCATCCATAACTTCTACCAGAGGATCCCCCCTTCTTGTTCTTTATCTTTATATCTTGTATTAGCTAGTGTGTTTTTGTTTTTTTTCATGAAACAAGCATTCTGCTACATTCCATCTAGTTGCTAGTAATAAAAGTTACAATTTGCCTTCCAATTTCTATTTTAATCGCAGTGTGTTTTTCATTTTTTAGTAACGTAGTGCAGACACCCATTCTCTTCTAATTACTCTTGTCACACTTTCCTAGGATGAGCTTTGAAGAGAGGGTTTCATTTTTTTCACTTAAGTTTAGTGATAGGTGTAGTCTTTAGTGTAGTTATCTCCACTTTCAAGTACCTGATTATTTTAAAAACCCTAAAAACAACAAAACAAAAAAATACAAAAATATATGTGTTCATTTGAGAGGTGAGAGAGAGAACCATCTTTGTGACTAACAATTTGGCCTCCTTGGATGACCTAAGATACTCCACTATCTACGAATTATAAATTTAAGAGTTGATTGGTTTTACGCATCTCAACGACAAAAACCTACATTTAGAAAAAAATCGCATAAAATCGACATCACTTTTTGGCATTGTTGCCGGGGTGGCACAGATTAGTCACACATTTATCTCTCTCTTGCTTTATTAGATCTTCATGAAATTTTGTGTGTTTTGATTTCAGGTGTGAATCAGGAGCAAGAGCAGGATTTGGAGCACTTGGAGCAGAAGCATCAAGTTTCTTTTCATCTCGCGTACTTTAGGTAAGCACCCTAGGCCATTTCTATTAAAAAACAAAAACTAAAGTCCCTTAAAATTCATTAAATGATAAAAAAAATTAAAAATAAGGAAAATTAAGGGTGGTGGAACCCTAAAAATTTATGGTGTTGCTTGTTTGCCTCACTTTCCATCACTTTTACCTTATTGGTGACTAATTTTTGAAAATCCAAACTTCTGTCTTGATTTTCAAAAATCAGGTTTGGGCACTTATGAGCTTCCTAAAATCACCAAATTTCATTCAAGGAAGTACCTTTAAGTCAGGAGCCTTAAGTTCAATTTTCATATAATTTTGCTTAATAGAAAAAATTAAAAAATTCACGGATTGAACAGAGGTTAGACCTTATTTCCTTACTATTTTTTACTATCCATGAATTTTATAAATTTTCTACCCATAAGATTTGGGTAAACTTTATATTTCTAGAAACCTTGAGAGATTATCTACAACGTATAAAATTATCAAAATTTTTTGAGGCCATTTGAGGTTTCTGCAGAATCAATTCCTCAAATCTATCAATTCTGACTCTTGACACCAGTAAGAAGAAAAATTCCAAAAAATTATCAAACAAATTTCAAAAATCTCAAAAAAATCATTTTTTGATTTCTTGTTTGATTTTACATCAAGTGGTGGTATTGTTTTCTTGTTTGGAACACCACTCAAAGATTTCAAGAAGAGATTCATCTTTTTAGGAGCTACATACATAGGATTTCCACACTTGGGTTTTGATTTCTCTCATGAACTCCACCAACAACAACTTGATTGATATTATTTGTGGAACTTTAAATCCTTGTTTGAAATTTTAACAAGAGAGAATCCTAAAATAAATCAAATCTTTATTAAAACCCTAAAACACTTTAACAACAAAAATTCTTGTTTGCAAACCTCCTTTGATTTGGCTTGGGCATCACTTCCCGCCCAATTTGCACACAAAAAAAAGAAATAATTAGGCATTATCCTAATCAATGGCCATCACATTCCTTGTGCACTTTAAGCTCCTAGACCTAATTAAAAATTTGTAGCAATTTGACCCATAAGTTTTCATCAAACTTTGGCTTGCTATCTAGGTTTTAAGATTTCTTTAGTTTTTTTTTTTTGAAAAGAAGAGGAATGCTATCGAATCCCCGATAGCATTCCAGGAGAGCATTTATTGATTATATGAAAGAAATGGATTACAAGAGTGAACCCCACATATGTATGAGATTCCAGCAATTGTTTACAATATTATCCACACTCACTGGTCTCTCCTGAAACAAACTCTCATTTCTAGCTCTCCACACTGACCATAACACAACCACCATGGGCACATATGGCTTTTTCGGAATCAAAAAAGAATTCCACAGATCATCCCATGTGGGAATAGAATCTTTGCAGACCTTACTCTAAACACAATCTGTTATCGTGCATGTAGAGAAAATATGAAGACTAGAATAATTGTGCATCCCACACAAATGGCAAAATTGAGCAAGGGTGCCCATTCTCCTATGCCTCATATCTCCCGTTATCAAACCATCTCTTCTGCACAACCACAAAAAAATTTTCACCTTCAATGGTACTTTCAATTTCCATAACTTCTTCCCAACCTCATCCACCTCTGTCAACCTGGAAGAAAGGATGAGTTTCTCATAGGCACTCCTCTGGCGTAGGTTTAAAAGCAGCAAGTTCTTGTAGGAGGCATTCATTTTCTGCCCATGTTCTTGTTCCATGGCCGTTCCCCACCTCATTATTTAACTTCCAAATCTCAGAAGTTATTTATCGAAGCGAAATCAGGTTTTAAAATAAATGCGTCGTAGTATAGCCAAAATCGCTTTGAAAACAAATGAATTTTATTACTCGAAAATGTAAATCTGAGGTCAAACACATGGAGCAAATTGGGGTTCAAAAATCAAGAATACAACTTTCAAATTTGATATAATATGCAATGAAGAATCAAAGTTATACTGTAAAAAATGTAAAGAGATCCACAAAATATCAATGTATATAGAAACACAAAAATATGGATGTCTGATTTTGGAAATCAGACGTCTAAAATGTGGAGTTGCAACAATGCTTCTCTCAGATCTCTCTATCTCTGTCTCTGATCTCTTTCTTCTTCTTTCTTTTCTTTCTCTCTGAAGGCCTTCTCTCTTCTTGGCTTCTTCTTCTTCTTTCTGCTCTGACCTTTGTCTTCTTCTCCCTTCTTCTCTGATTACTTCTTTCTGATTTCTTTCTTTGCTCTAGCCCTTGGCTCTTCTTCTTTCTTCTTTCTCCTTTTGTCTCTAACTTCAGCTCCTCGTCAGTCGTGTTTTGCTTTCTCCTTCCTTAGCTCCTCAGGCTTATGCCCTTCCTTCCTTGGCTTCTTCTTTTTCTCTTGAGAGTAAAACCTACCCCTATCCTCCCCGCAATCTCTCTTCTTTCTTCTCTCTTAAACTCACTCTCCCATAGCCTTGTCGGGTTAACGGGTCGGGTATGCACGCCCGGGACCAGGCCCACCGGCATGCGGTGGTGGGCGAGGAGTGCACGGGTAGTCGGGTATCTGGGTCAGAACCAGGTCCGCGTGGCGTGGGGTCGCAGATGAGGTGGTGGGCAAGTGGGACCTCACCCTGTGGTCAAGAGGCAATAAGCCCCTAACACTTTTTCACTTTATTTAGCTACGCCCGATCCTGATCTTCCGAGGTGGGACTAAATGTC